>CM042971.1:9695333-10945333 GCA_023678885.1 Pogostemon cablin
AGAAGATGCTGGCTTTGAAGCATCGTTTGTTCAAAGTAATGAGCAAGATAAATTATTGCTAGAAGTTACTGGAATTGCTAACGAAATGAACGTTCAGTTGTTAGAAAACATTCTTTCCAACTTAAAGGGAGTGAGGCAATATTATTTCAACAAAACATCTAAAGATTTGGAGATTCATTTTGATCCGGAGCTTCTTGGATCCAGAACAATAGTTGATGAGATTGAAAGTGGCATCACTGGAAAATTAAAATTACTTGTAAAGAACCCATTTGCTAGAATGACTTCTAAGGATCAAGAAGAGTCTTCAAACATTCTTCAGCTGTTTACTGCTAGCTTCTTCCTCAGCGTGAGTTGCTTTATATTTTTCAGCTTTGTAATTTTATACATATGAACCTTATGACATTTGTTAAGACTTGTATCAAGTATCACCTGGGAAGTTAGATAGTTCAGCAAAATGTTGCATCGTGTTGTGGCTCTCAATTGGGATAATGGTTTATGGAACTTTTTTAATTGCTTATTAAAAAATTTTCTTTGTTACAAGCTTAGTAACATAAAAATCTGTTCCTTTATATAATTAATTTATTTGTATCTCCTATTTAATTTGCTCCAGGTCCCCCTTCTTTTCATGAAAGTCGTCTGTCCGCACATACCTTTTTTATATTCTTTACTACTTAGGCGTTGTGGTCCCTTCCAAGTGGGCGATTGGCTGAAGTGGGTTTTGGTCACTGTTGTTCAATTTATTATTGGCAAACGTTTCTATGTTGCAGCTGGAAGAGCACTACGAAATGGTTCAACAAATATGGATGTCCTAGTTGCATTAGGAACTTCAGCTTCATATTTCTACTCTGTGTGTGCGTTACTGTATGGTGCAATTACTGGGTTCTGGTCTCCAAGATACTTTGAGACAAGTGCTATGCTGATAACATTTGTACTTTTTGGTAAGTACTTGGAAAGTCTTGCCAAAGGAAAGACATCAGATGCAATTAAAAAGCTTGTGGAGCTAGCTCCAGCAACTGCCACATTGCTTATCAAAGATGAAGGTATGTGGTTCTTAGTTTTTGCGAATGAAAGTTCTTATTTATATTGATGTGATTTCTCTGAATATCACATCAAACATTGCAGGTGGAGAAGTCTTAGGAGAAAGGGAAATTGATGCTTTGTTGATTCAGGCTGGTGACATATTAAAAGTACTTCCGGGGGCAAAGCTGCCTGCTGATGGTTTTGTAGTATGGGGATCAAGTTACGTAAATGAGAGTATGGTTACTGGTGAATCTGCTCCTGTTCTAAAGGAGGTTAGTTCATCCGTTATTGGAGGTACAATCAACTTGCATGGCTCTCTTCACATAGAGGCCAACAAGGTGGGATCTGACACAGTTTTAAGCCAAATTATATGTCTTGTTGAGACGGCACAGATGTCTAAAGCGCCCATTCAAAAGTTTGCTGATTTTGTGAGTATTATCTTTTCTCGATTTATCACATGTTGATTTGGTGCTAGCTTATCTTCTTATATTAAACTTCAGAAACATAACCTTCCAGCATTCTTTAGTGAGAGAGAATCTAAATCCACTGTTAGAAAGGTTGTGTTATATAGACCCACAGCATATGAGACAGCAAACATTGGGAAATTATTTCATTTGGATATAGGATATTATTGAGTTCACACACAGGCTATTGTTAGAGAAGCTCTATGTGTTGATAGTATAGAGGATGAATATGAAAAGCAGCTCATATGAGAAATATATATTTGCCCTTAGGTCCAGATCTATTTCTTGCCTCTCTCTCTCTCTCTCTCTCTCTCTCTCTCTCTCTCTCTCTCTCTCTCTCTCTCTCTTATATATATATTTATATATATTTTTATAACTGATTTTCATCTTTTTGTCACATTGGGCACTGTCCTCTCATACAGGTTGCAAGCATTTTTGTCCCTGCAGTTGTAACTTTGGCTCTGTTAACATTACTAGGATGGTAAGCTCTACATGGACCTACTTCATTTCTAAGATATGTGTATGAGTGTGCATGGACACCTTTGATAAGGAACCCAACAGTTGGTTTCTTATGGAGCTAGAATTGTTCACGTGTATGGATGAGAATAATCTGAAAAAATTATCTCCCTAATCAATTGATAAACCCTAACTATATGTATTATTTGGCTCCATGAGGAATCCAATGTTGGTTCCTTATCATTTCTATATATATATATAATACTCCCCCTGACAGGCTCAACACCTTTTTCTTACAGATTAAGACATAACATTCATTTTCATTGGAATTGTAACATTTGATAGTTTATTCCTATTTTCCCCCTTGCTTTGATGTATTTTCAATGAGCGATTATTAAAGCTAAAAATCATTAATAAGGCCATTTTAGTCAATTTACACCTAATTAATGTGTTTAATGAGGAAATAAGTATATTGTGATGTGGAAGAAAAAGGAAAACAAGCCTTTCTTAGTGGAATGGAGGGAGTAATTAACAATCAATAATTTCGAACCAATTTTTATTCTATATGTGTCCATCTTTGTGCAGGTATCTTTCTGGCATTTTTGGAGCCTACCCTAAGGATTGGCTGCCAGAAAATAGCAATTATTTTGTTTTTTCTCTTATGTTTGCGATAGCAGTTGTTGTAATTGCTTGTCCATGTGCACTTGGTTTGGCCACTCCTACAGCTATCATGGTTGCAACAGGGGTAGGAGCTAACAATGGTGTGCTCATCAAAGGAGGAGATGCATTGGAGATGGCGCAAAAGATCAAGTATGTCGTATTTGACAAGACTGGAACATTAACCCAGGGAAAAGCCACAATTACCACTGTGAAAGTTTTCTCAGACATGGATCGTGGTGAATTCCTTAGATTAGTAGCATCAGCAGAGGTAACGATTTGACTGCTTTTGAAAGCATTTGCTTAGATACAAGTGGCAAAATGGTATAAACTTGCATAGTGATCTAGACATATGGTTTTCTAGATAGCAATACTTGGTCTATGTCCTCATGATTTAAAATTTTCACAATGTCACTCTTTCTTTTGTCACAGTGTAATAGTGAACACCCATTGGCCAAGGCTATACTTGAATATGCGCGCCATTTCCATTTCTTCGACGATCCTTCAGTTACAAAGGATGGTCAAAACAATGTGCTGGAGTCAAAATCGGGATGGCTTCTTGGTGCATCTGAGTTTTCTGCTTTGCCTGGACTAGGGGTTCAGTGCTTTATAGATGGAAAAAAGATTTTGGTACGTTTCTTCACAAACTTGCTATCTCGTGTTTATTTTATTGATGGATAATTTACTGTTTTCTTTGTTTTTTTTTGTTATACTAATTCATCAGGTTGGCAACCGAAAGTTGATGACCAAAAATTGCATTACTGTTCCGGACCATGTTGAAAAGTTTGTTGTGAATTTAGAAGAAAGAGCTGAAACTGGAATATTAGTAGCCTACGACAATTGTCTAATTGGTGTTCTTGGGGTGGCCGATCCTTTAAAGAGGGAAGCTGCCATTGTTATCGAGGGTCTCATAAAAATGGGTGTCAATCCTGTCATGGTTACTGGTGATAACTGGAGAACTGCTCGAGCTGTGGCTAAGGAGGTTGGTTTTCCTGTTCTGTCTTCTTTCAAATCCCATTATGGCTTTCTTTATTTGCTCGATTCCACTTAAAATATCTGAATTCTTTTATGCATGAACTGGTTGAGGAAATAGAGATTGGAACCACAGAACAGAAACACAATTCAACAATATTCTGACGGAGAAAATCTCTACATAACTCCAAATCCAATATCCTAAAACATGACATTCAACCAAAGATAAGAGCTACATAACACTGAATTAAACCTAAGCCCATCAGAAACAAGGCCCAACAAATCCATATCTAAATCATAATAATTAAAAAGTATAAACTGAAATAACAAGACGTGAATCTGAGAGTTCTTCCTCCTTCCACGCCCTTTATAATAGTAGTCTCGTGTACATGGTTACACTGAGCGGTTGTCTTTTGTGAAATAATATATAGGGAATATTATAAAAACTACTATAGTTTTTTCTTATTATGCTTAACAAAAAATAAAACTTTCAGCAGGTACAATTTGTGGAAAAATACGTCATTTGTAATATTTAAGTTCTAAAATACTGCTATTTTCTTTTGTGCATAAACTGTAAACCTGTTCTTTTGATTATCCGTTCTATGTGATACAAGACATTCATCTCTATCTCAAATAACGGGTTCTTGTTTAGGTTGGCATCACAGACGTCAGGGCAGAGGTAATGCCTGCCGGAAAAGCTGATGTTGTTCGAACATTGCAAAAAGGCGGAAGTGTAGTTGCGATGGTTGGTGATGGAATCAACGATTCTCCTGCCTTGGCAGCTGCCGATGTAGGTATGGCAATCGGAGCTGGGACGGATATTGCAATAGAAGCTGCTGAGTATGTTTTAATGAGAAGCAACTTGGAAGATGTGATTACTGCTATAGATCTTTCGAGGAAGACCTTCTCCCGCATTCGATGGAACTACGTATTTGCAATGGCTTACAACGTTGTTGCCATCCCTGTTGCAGCTGGGGTTTTCTTCCCCTCGCTAAAAATCAGGCTGCCTCCATGGGTAGCCGGTGCTTGCATGGCCATGTCATCTGTAAGTGTTGTATGTTCGTCTCTGCTTCTTAGGAGATACAGAAGACCAAATCTTACCACTTTACTGGAAATATCTGTAGAGTAGCAACTGCAGCAGAATAGAAGTAAAAAATAATAGAGAAATAGGATTGATGATTGTGTGAGGTAGTTTTTGATGATTCATTTTCCTGTTTTTCCCATTTCATCTCCGTTTCTATGTATTGTAGTATAACTATATAGATAGGTGGTACTTATCTTTTCTCCCACATGTTTAAATGTAAATGGCTTTTGTTTTATGGTGTATTGCTGAGAGAGAGTAAACAAAAAAGGTGTGGATTTGTGATTTTTATGTTAATCATGTAATTCCTCACCTCCTCATAAGTGTCACTATTATTATAAGTACGAAGTTTAAGAAAAATTATTTATTGAGTTATTTTTAAATTTGAAATTAAGAAATATTTTAAAGTTATAAATTAATATGATATTTTCATTTTTTAGATGTGACATTTATTATGAGACAAACGAAAATGAAAAGTGTAGTTTACTAGTACGTTGTCCGCATGCTAGTGTCTTGTTACTTGTTTATTATTTTTAAATTTACATTTTTAAATAGAAATGATACATATCGATTTGGGATAATTGAGATTCTTATCACTAGGTAAAGTATGCTTATTTGTAGTTAAAGTAGGTCTCACAAACGATCTCACATAAGTATCGTCTCACAAGAGAATTTGTATAAAATATATTAGATGGATATTAATTAGTTGTTTTTTTCCTTTTATGAAAGTGTGAAGTTAAATTTGGAACGAATAAAAACAAAAAGTATAAGCTGGGATAGAGGGAGTATCTTTTATACTTTTATTTGATTTTATTTTTAGGTTCAATTATTCTTGTATTTAATCTTATGTGCAGGTTCAATTATTCTTATTTGAAATATCATTTTTTTTTTATTATCTTATTTTTTTCTCTTCAATTTTGCATTTTCTTTAACATTATATAAACCTTATTTTTATACTTTAATTTATTTTATCTTTTAATTTGATCTATTTTAAGGTTCAATCATTCTCATTAGAGTACCATTCTTTTTTTCGTTTATCTTATAATTTATGTTTTTTTCTTCGTTTGTTGTATTTTCTTCACATTCTATAAATCCTATTTTTATATTTTTTTTAATCTTATTGTTCTTATTTTTATTTGATCTTTTTGTAGTTTCAATCATTAAAAAAAGTGATCAATGTTTGGAGTGATGAGTTTGGACAACCCAGAATTAATTTTAATTAGAATGTTTTCTTTATAATTTTATAAACTCTATACACATTAAACCTTATTATATATATTTTATTTTTTATACTTTTATTTAATCTTATTTTCAGGTTCAATTATTCTCATTTGAGGTATTTTATTCTTTTTCTTTTTTAATTTTTAGCATATCTTATGATTTATGATTTTTTTCTTCATTTTTGTGTTTTCTTTATATTCCATAAATCCTATTTTCAATTTTTTTAACCTTATTGTTCTTATATTTAATTATTTGATTTTATTTGTAACTTCAATCATTAAAAAAAAAGTTAACAGTGTTTGAAATAATGAATTTAGACAATCTAGAATTAATTTCAGAAAATTTTGAATTAACACAGGTGAAATATATTTTTTATTTAATCTTTAGAATTAATATATGAAATCTAATTTCAAAGTTTTTATTTTCATTATAATCGTCGCTATTGTAACAACAAAATTTGTATTTATTAAATAATAAACACAAAATAATTACAAAGATAATCCAAAACGAATTGAACTTGAGAATTGAGTAAACAACTTCTATTTATCATTTGATTCCTCTCTTGAGTTGACTTCTTGAATCTTTCAACTTTCGGAGCCGGATCTTCAGATGAAGCTTGTCCGAGCTCGGGTTTGGGGCTTTAGAACGTTTGTCCGGAGGCGTCGAGCCTTTGTTCGGATCGAACGTTGACTTTAAGATTTGTTGTGAAGAACGACGCTCAAATTGGTAGAACGTTGACTTCACGGAGACTGCTGGCTGAATTTGATATGAAGAACGCCGGATCGTAGAGGCTTAGCACCTTGGTCTTTGATCGAATGTTGTTCTTGACTTGAAGATGATTTGAACTTGACTTGAAGATCTTGAGTGTTCTTGACTTGAAGATCTTGAACTTGACTTGGTCTTGATCTTGAACTTCACTTGATCTTTACTTGATCTTGATCTTTGCTTAACCTTTACTTTATCTTGAACTTGATCTTCATAATTCTTCAGGTCTTCAGGATTTTCAGAGTGAATTGAATGAGGACCGAAGGCCCTTATTTATAGGTGGAGGAAATAACCACTTATGAGATATTTTCTCCTTCAAAAGATATGTTGGGCTTTTCTCCTTTAATTAAGTCTGCTGAACTGGATACGGGCCTATTTAATTTAATTAGGCCTACTGGATTTGATTTGGGCCTATTTAATTTAATCAGGCATGCTGGACTTGATTTGATGGGCTTGTTGACTTGAGTCAGGCCCACTTGACTTGGATTTGGGCTCAAATAATTATATTAATTATCAATTACTTATTCATTTATTTTAAAAATTAATTTATTTAAATTCCTTAATAAATAAATATTTAATCAATATTTAATATATTTTCCTTGTATTTATATTTATTAGGCAATAAAATTTAATTGCCTACAAATGCCCCCTTGCATTTTGTTCACTGAAATTTATCTTGGAGTGGACAAATTACAATACTTTTCATGGCTCTTGTACCCTTCTTTTCTTCTCTTATTTTTTGGGTCCCTCAACTTTCACTTAACTTCAGCCAAAGCCCAATATGAGTTTGTTACCGTAAGAGTAAGGATGGCAACGGGTAGGCTACCCGTTTATTTTGGGTACACATATCTGTATCCAATTAAAAAAGCAACTACCCATATCCATATCCGTCCCGTTTTAAAAATTTATTATGGTACCCGTACCTGTCCCATTACTGTTTATCAATACCCTCGGGTACCCATACCCGTTTAATATTTATTTATTTTATATATATATTTTTTTTATTATCTAAATAAGTATAATAATAAAAATTACTACATTATTATTAATTAATTATAAAATAAATATAATATAAATTGTATTATTTTAAATAAATATTTAATAAATATGATTAAATAAAATTTATAACTATTAATTAAATATATAAAATATCTTATCATATATAAATTATATAATATATATTAAATTTTATAAAAATATATATATATATATAATAGGGTTACCCGCGGGTATTTGAGGCATTACACGTACCCGTCCCACACCTTAATGGTATTTTTCACAACTACCCGTACCCGTCCCAAACCCGTTTACAACTACCCATATCCTACCCATTAGGGTTCGGATAGACCGGGTATCCGAAAATATCCGTCCCATTGCCATCCCTACGTAAGAGTACTCATAGAGATATTAGATATTCCACTTTATTTATTGAGCAATTTTGAACAGAAGATATACTCAATATACTCATATATGGCAAGATTACTAAATGAATCTTCATACTCCCAATATTCTGAATATCTTACTTGAATGCAAAGGGATAGCCTCAAATCTCAATCTTTACTGTTGGAGATAACTCTATTTATTCATTCATAGAATCTTTATGAGAGTTATCCATACCAAATTTCAAGAGCTAATGCCTTTAAAATTTTCGCATCAAAGTTCACGAGTATTAATCTTTAATTTGCAGGTTCTCATCTTCATTCAAGAGGATACGAGTTTGCAGGCTAGAAGATGATCCAAAGGGCTAGAAGAGAATCAAACTATTGCACCGAACAACAATGCAGTAGAGGATTCAAAAGAACTTGCAACTGCGACATCCTTATCTGGAGGCAGAGGAAAGAGAGGTTCTCATCTTCACGAGTATTTTAGTGTATGAAATCTATTTTCAAAATTTTGTAATTTATTTTAATTTTTCTTTCAATTTTATTTTCATTAGGATCATCTCCATAAATATTCTTTTAATATTTATAATTTGTTATATAAAATAATATTTTATATTTGATTTTATTCATATGTTATTCAATTAAAAATAAAATATAAATTATAGTATTCAATATTTTTATTTTAAAAAAATAATTGAGTTTTACGAAGAGATTATATCTATTTTTTAAATGATAAAAGAGATCAAATAAAATATTGCCTCAAAGATTAAACATTAAAAAAATTTTATTTAAATCACACCTAATTAATTTATTATAACAATACTTAAAAAAAAAGAAGTATTTTCGGGTACCCGAATTTTCGGATCCAATAAATTTTGGATCGGGTTCGGATAATGAAATTTCCAACCCGAAATTTCGGGTACCCGATCCGAAAATCCGAAATACCCGAAACCCGATCCGATGCTCACCCCTAACAATATAGGTTCCAACGAAGCCAATTTAATACTCCCTCTGTCCCATAATTTTTTGCACACTTTCCTTTTCGGTTCGTCCCAACACTTATGCACGTTACTAAATAAGGAAAAAATACTCTATATTAAAACCCTCCCAATACACAAATACTTCAAAACTGCCATTCAATATTAAAAATATAAATAATCATAAACTACAATTAAAATAACAAAATTACACTTAACACCCTAAATACAATCCATTAATCAAATCAACCCAACTCAATTAATAATCTTAACCTAACCCAACGTCGAATCCACCCACTCAATCATTAGAACTGCTTAGCCTTCCTCATCCTCGATTAAACATCTCATCTATCTTTATGCGAATACACTAGCTTTCCTTATTCTCAATTCATCATCTTCGTTTCTGTTTTGTGAATACACCCATCGTCATCATCTCCCTCTTTGATATATCACTCCATTCATGTACCCACACTCCTCTATGAACCCTAGTTTTCTTGAGTCACCCTCCGAATCTGATTCGGAGCTGGAGACCTTAATTGTGCCCGATTCAGAGGATGACACTATTGTCCCCGAAACCCCCTTGCATGATGATTCTGAATCAGAGGAAAATTTATTTAATATGGCACAATCTGATTGGTATGGCCTCGATGTTGAGGATTCGAAGCATTTGAGTCCCGATCTTGATAATCCTAAGTGTTCTGGTCTACATCTGCAGGATTCAAAGCACTCGGATCTTGTTCCCAAGGGTGATGTTCTAGAAGGCTCTAGATCGAAGGGTTTCGGGGCCGATCTGGTGATCCTCCCCCAAGAAGAAATGATGAAGAGGATGATCCGATCTATGAAATCCTATGCATATTAATACCTGGTTACAAGTATACTATGTATATGACCCTCTTCTCTCTTATAATGTGGCTTGTTGGAGGTTGCTTTATATATGAAAAATGCATGTCACCCTTGCCCTGTACCTTAATGATGAAAATATATTCTGGAAGGGGTCCGATTATGTGAAAAAGTGATGATTTATTTTGTCTTGTTTATGTTTGGAATGTGAAACTATGTTATATTCTGATGGGGGTTCGATTATGTGAAACCGTGATGGATTGTCTTGTTTTGTCTTGTTTATGGGAAATTTTCAGATTTCATCCTAATTTTAAAAAATTTCAATTTGCGGTGAAGATGTATGTAATTTTAATGTTTGCTGTATAATGTAAGATTATGGTAGAAATGTTTTGTAATCTAAATTTTTTTTTAATTATGAATAACAAGTTGAATGTATGAGGAATTTGATTTTTGAGTGTGTTTGATCTGATGTGCTACATGGCTGCGAAAAAAAGGTTTTGAGATTAACTTTAATGATAAAGTTAATCTTATTCACTTTATTTAATTCATTTCCCAAAATACCCCTTCTTTATCTTACATCATTCAATAAAAAATAATTTTTCTTAATATGTGCGCGCTAGAATACGTACAAAAATTTTGGGACGGAGGGAGTAATAAGTAATGTAGATATTAACAAGAGTACTACCGCTAAGAAATTAAAACACCGTATAATATCTAGTTTTAATAAAAAATAATCGTATCTCTGATAAAAGTGCTAAAAAACGGACTGAGGAGGTCCCACACAATTGTTGCCATAATTATATAATTGTAATTTCATGGTTTGAATTGACAAAATAATATGATACCCTATTTTGCTAATCCCAAGTATTTTGCAAATTCGTAGATAAAGTAAATTAAGTTCGTGGTATTTTCAACAAATGCATATTAATTTTTCTAAATCCCAAAATATTACTCCATCATCAAATATAGTATCTCAATGAGTACCATGTGAGAAGATAATTTTTTTTTATATTATATCCAAATGTAGAAACATTTAACTTATGCTGCTAGGAAACAAATGTTTGAGATTTCACTGCGAAAATGGTAAATATACTTCATATCGTACCATTCAGCATAATGTACATTAATAAAAATAAAATACATATAAAAATAAGAAACAAGGCTAGTAGAAAAGGTGGGTTCTGATCTCACAATTAGTTGGTAATTCTATAGGATATAACATAATCTAGCTATATTCAAAATGATGTTGTCTGCTATTCGCCTGAATATAACTGATAAGCTTGACCTCCTTTGAACTTGCTGTTAGAACAACAACTAGCCATTGTCTCCTCTGTAGTACTGTCCTGTTGAACCTGCTGTATAACACTATTTGAACGCATTTTTAGTTGAACATAATATGACAGTCAGTCTATCAACATGTGATGTAACAGAGGGATTCCTACGGCGAAAATCAAATCATCGACGTTTGATATCTCGTAGTCCTGATACCAATGTTGATAGATTGAATGTATCCGGTCTCTCGGGTATTCCGCCGAGCACTTCAAGGCCAATACCAATATGGACTGACACACAGTGCATGATCTTGTGGCAACGTTCATCGTTAAGGTTAATGGACAGGTTGACATTGTGGAAGCGAGCTCTCGACCCAACTCTTCAAGCTCAAATTTTCAGCAAACATATCGTCGCTTGTCGACACTAGTCCTTCCAAACCTTACTCTGCAATGACGAACATGTTGGGTGTGGAAGCTTTGATGGGTGAAGAAAGAATTTTACTTGTAAGATTTTAAGAGTTGCTACAGCACACTCATTTAGATTTTAGGAGAAATTTTACTCACTTCACTCTTGAATTGATTTGCTGATACATCAGATGATCATTTATACAAGTAGGAGGATGGTTCTAGATGCATAGATAACAAAGAGACAGGCAATAGAAATTAATTACTCCATGCAACTTTCAAAGTTCTTCATGTGGTCAAGATTGCAAATTACTGCATGTCATTTAACACCCTTCATAATTTGTAATCTTGAGCTACTTCTTAAATTTCTCAAACTTCTCAATTGTGACAGCCTTTGTCATAATATCCGCTGGTTGATCATTGGTGTTTATAAACTCCAAGCAAACTTCTCCTTGATTAACCAACTCTCTGATGAAATGGTGACGAAGCTCAATGTGTTTGGATCTTGCATGAAAGACAGGATTTTTAGTCATTGCAATTGCAGACATGTTGTCGCAATGAATCGTAGTTCCTTCACCTTGCTTGAAATTCAACTCTTCAAGAATTCTCCGTAGCCAAACAGCCTCACAAGATGCATCTGTTGCTGCAATATATTCTGCTTCGGCGGATGATAAAGCAATGGATTTGTGCTTTCTTGAACTCCATGAGATCACATTTGTACCAAGACAGAAGAGGTAGCCAGAAGTGCTCTTTCGATCGTCAGCCGATCCAGCCCAATCACCATCGGTGTAGCCAACAAGATCACAATTTTCTTCCCATTTAAATTCAATTCCTTGCTTCTTTGTTGACTCATGAACCTGGACAACAAACTCAGACAATAAGTTATGTCTGGCCTTGTGTTGAGATAAATAAGCGAGCCAATCAATTTTTGATAGAGAGTTTCATCAGCCTTTTCATCATTATCATGAACTTGCAGCTTCTCATTCAAAGCCATCGGAGTAGAGATTGGCTTGTAATTACTCGTATTGAATTTCTTGAGAAGATCATCAATATATTTTTCTTGAGAAAGAAAAATTCTCCCAGGTGATTGTTTCACTTGAATCCCAAGAAAATATTGCATGAGTCCTAAGTCCGTCATTTCGGGAACCTTTCCATCATCATCTTCTTAAAATCTGCCACCATGCTTGAATTTGTCCCAAAGTAGATAAGATCATCTACGTAGAGACATACCACAAGAAGATCTCCATCAATGTTTTTCACGTACAAAGATGGTTCACTTATCCTTCGCTTGAATCTACTTTCAATGATATAGCCATTGATCTTGCTATTCCAAGCTCGCGGGCCTTGCTTCAAGCCGTATTTATACGCCTTCTTCAACCTACAAATTTTTTTCTCTTTCCCTTTCACTTTGAAACCCTCAGGCTGCTCAACATAGACTGATGGAAATAGATGCATGCATGAGGGAGTTTCACACGTGGAGTATATTCATTGGAGGCTTAACTATGATGTTTACGTGTTGCATGAAGCTGGAAGCAAGTTGGAGCTGTTACAACAGCTCAAACAACACCAACTGTCAAAACTGCCAAATTGGTGCATGTTGAGCAGCCGACTTTGGAACAGTTTTTGAGCAATTAGTCAAGTTACCTAGAACCGGCTAGATGGCTGCATCTCTACTACTAAGTGAGGGCTATCTGATGGAGGTTCAACCGGATCAATAGGTTGAGGAGTTAGCTAGATATAAGGGTTCAAAATAGATTAATCACCTCAGTTTTTCATGTTGAGTTTGACAGTTTGTAAGCTTCGGTTTTTCTTCTTCTTGCTGCAGATTGAGATCAATCCAATCTGAGTTGTAAGCATTGAGTGATAATAAAGTTTCTTCTCCCCAAAGTGGATGTAGGTTATTCATAACCGAACCACTATACATCTTAGTGCAAGCTTTGCATTTCATTTCAAGTTTTATCATTTTATGTGTGTGCATTCTTGAGTGTTTGTGAGAGAATTGAGTGTGTGTTATCACGTCAATCAGCCCCGTCTGTGGGAAGCAAACACACGGCAAGTATTCAAGATGAACACCACAAGATTTGATGTTGAAAAGCTCTCAGAAAAGTCAGACTACAACCTATAGAAACTCAAGATGAAAGCAGTTCTTATGCAGCAAGGTCTGATGGATGCTTTGAAACCTCCTCCACCATTGAAGATTGAAATACTCAGAGACCCTCAGGTTGCAGCATGTGGTGTAAGAGCTCCAGTGGGTGATCAGGTACTTCAAAAAGCCTATTCTATAATTGTAATACCCAAGTTTCTCACTACTAGTGTGTTTATATAATTGAATTTGTATTATGTGTATTTTATAATTATGTGACAATTATTTCTAAATTTTATTTATCTTTACATTTTATTTGAGACATCTGTGATAATAATGGTGATAATATATGAATATATGTGTGTATAAATATTTACGTGTATTAATTTGGATATATGAGTAAATTATTTTATGTGTATAAATACAACTTTTCTTAATTATTAAGTATCACACGTATTTTATATATATAATAATATAATATATAATAATATATATAAAAAAAAATAATAATAATAAATAATAAAAATGGGCGACTGATTTGATGGGGTAGGCAGCCAAAGTTGAAAACAAAATTGGTATAGGCTTATAGCTACCGATTTTTTTATTAAAAAAAAATAATAATAAAATAAAAAAAAAATTCCCCTTGCCTATATATATACGGGTGTTGAGGAATTCATCACCTCACACCCCAAATCATCAGCATAAAAATAAAGAGGGAAGAAGTGTGCCGGAACGGGAAGGAAGGAATTAGTTACGGATCATCACGAGTCTATAATTGTCGGAATTCAAGTAAGTAGAAGTTCAACTACAATGCATAAATATATTGTGTAAATTATTTGTGATTAATATGTGATAATTATGTTGTGAATTATATGTGATTAGTTAATTATGTTATGAATTATTTGGGATTAATTGATTATGCAAGTTGTGGATTTATGTAATTTGAAATAATATTATTGTATTATATATATCTGTGTGATTGGGAACTATTAAAAATATATCCGTATGACTTGAGAAGATGTTGGTTATAAGGATCTGTGTGATCCAAGATGGAGTTGTTATTATAAGAGATCCGTGTGATCCAAGGTGAAGTGGATTTGTGTGAACTAAATTAAATTGTTATTTTATTTATGATTAAATATTAATATTAATGTCATAAATGATTTATGATGTATATTTAATTGCACTGGTTGCATACCATGCATAATCATGAAAAGTGTTTTCCCCAAAATTAATAAGATACTAATGGTGTGTGCGGCCACTATATATGCATCTCTGTCAGGGTTCGGAAAAATCATTCCCGACATTTTGTTAGGGGTTCGGAAAAATCATCCCCACCACTTTGTCAGAGTTCGGAAAAATCGTTCTCGTCACTATTGTCGGGGTTCGGAAAAATCGTCCCCATTGAGCTCATTTTGGGGTGCATATCATAAGTGTGTCGTGGGGATCCCGAAACGTGAACAATTTTCTAAATAAAAGAGACAAATTAGTAGATTAGGAAATAAGTGCATTTTCATGCATTGTCATGCATGATTTCTACTTACTGAGATTTTTGTCTCACTAGTTTATGCATTGTAGGTGAGCCTGATGATATTTGAGTATGTGATGTACTATGCAAGCTGTGGAGCTCCTACAAGGTTTTGAATGGATGTACATAGATGACGACCTGATGGGCTAGACCGTGTGTTTATTTTGTTTCCGCTGATATTTTATTATGTAATATATATATATATATATATATATATATATATATATATATATATATATATATATATATATTGTCAACTGTTGGTGTGGATTGAAGTGGTGTCAGAAACCAGTTATGTATGTTGAACTGGTATGGACGTTTGGATAATATATATTATATGAAAAAAAAAATAATGTGCAAATTTTATGATGATGATATTTATAAGAATTATAAGTTATGAAAAGTGGGCCGTGACAGAGTGGTATCAGAGCACGGTTTGGGTCCTGCAGACTGTCTATGTACATGAACTCATTCCTTGGGAGAGCAGCTTCGTGTGTAAGTATTATTTTCATTTTGTGTTATTATGTGTTTTATAAATTATATTGGCCATGTGGTGTAGGACTTGTAGTTGGTAGACAAAATGGAAAGAATTATGGGTGAAAGTTCTGAAAGTGATAGAGTTGCTGAGCAAATAACACATACTGAAGGAAATAATAGTGATGCGATGATTACTCGCCTGATGGAACTGGTAGAGCGCCAGTCCCAACAGATACAACAACTGATTCAACAGAGAGATATGGGTGGACAGCCAGAGGTTAATATTAATCACAATCAACGTCAAGTAGAACGTGTGGAAATGGTTTGTGAAAGATTTCGAAAGCTGAGCCCTCCAATATTTGAGGACGCAGCAGACCCCACAGATGCAGAGGATTGGTTACGCACGGTGGAAAACATGTTTCAATACAGTAGAATTCTAGAGGGGGACAGAGTGCTGTGTGCTTCTTTCATGTTACGAGGAAGTGCAGGCCACTGGTGGGATACGATTAAAAGTATCGAGGATGCCACGAATATGACATGGGAAAGGTTCAAGGAACTTTTCAGAAACAAGTACTTTACGGCACCAGTGAGAGCCATGAAGATGAACGAGTTCATACAGTTGAGGCAAGGTGGCATGACAGTCACAGATTACCTTCGTAAGTTTGAACTGTTGTCAAGGTTTGCAGAACATATGGTGAGTACGGAGGCATTAAAAGTGGAGAGATTCGTGGAAGGCTTAAGGCCTGAGCTTTTCAGAGATGTGAGTATGGCGGGACTGCATGGAGCAACATACTCACAAGTGGCAGAAAGGGTCCAGATTGCTGAACAAGCAGAGATGAGGATCAGACAAGCGCAAGCTGTCAGACGTCAATTTCAACATAAACCGGTGCAGCAGTTTGGGAGAAATGATAAGAGGCCGATGCCATTTCAGAGGCCGAAATCAAATTTTCAAGTGGAGCAAGGACAAGGACAAGGACAAGGACAAGGAGAACCAAATAAGCGTCCCAGGTTCGATCAAGGGAAAATGCCACAGGCACCGCCTCTACCGATGTGTCCAAATTATTTTAGACCACATGGTGGAGAGTGTCACATGCCTCCGAGAACATGTTACACATGTGGAGAGAAAGGACATATGACTATTACTTGTCCTAAGAAAGGGAAACAAGGGCAACAAGTGAGAGTTCCAGCAAGAGTATACACTTTGACGCGGGAGGAGGCAGATGCGAACCCCTCAGTTATCGCTGGTAAGATTTCTATTTTTGGCATTTCTACCTATGTGCTATTTGATTCTGGAGCAACACATTCATTTGTATCCACGGAATATGTGAGGAAGCTGGGTGGAACATCTAACTTAATAGAAGCTAATTATGAGGTGATGATACCTTCTGGTGAATCAAAGCAAACTAATCAACTTCTTCGAGGTTGTGTTATTCCTATTGAAGGAAAACAACTTCTTGCTGACTTAATTGTGTTAAATATGAATGATTATGATATTATATTGGGTATGGATTGGCTGTCAAAGTACGGTGCGACAATAGATTGTCAGAATAAGAGTATTACTTTTCAACCATTGAAGGGAGAACCATTTACTTTTGTTGGGATCAAGAAAATTTTCAGATTTCCTATGATATCAACAACAAAAGCACAACGGTTGTTGAAAAGTGGTTGTGAGGGGTATCTGGTGAGTGTAATGAATGTTGAGGGGCAGCAATGTCCAGATCTTGATAATGTACCAGTAGTTCGGGAATATTTGGAGGTATTTCCAGATGATCTTCCAGGTTTGCCACCAGACCGGGAAATAGAGTTTGTTATTGAGTTACAACCAGGAACTGCTCCTATATCTAAAGCGCCATACAGAATGGCACCAGCTGAACTGAAGGAATTGAAGATACAGTTACAAGAGTTGCTAGACAAAGGATTTATCCAACCTAGTTTCTCCCCTTGGGGAGCACCAGTTCTGTTTGTTCGAAAGAAGGATGGCACATTGAGGATGTGCATTGATTATCGGGATCTCAATAAAGTTACGGTGAAGAATAAATATCCATTGCCTCGCATTGATGATCTGTTTGATCAGTTACAGGGTGCAGCTATCTTTTCTAAGATTGATTTGCGGTCAGGGTATCATCAGTTGAAAATTAGGGAGGAGGATATTCCGAAGACTGCATTTAGTACAAGTTATGGGCATTATGAATTTTTGGTGATGTCGTTTGGTTTGACAAATGCTCCGGCAGCATTTATGGATTTGATGAATAGAGAATTTCAGGAATTTCTTGATAAATTTGTGATTGTGTTTATCGATGATATTCTAATTTACTCTAAGAATAAGGAGGATCATGCTCTACACTTAAGAAAGGTGTTAGAGATTTTGAAGGAGAAGCAATTGTATGCGAAGTTTAAAAAGTGTGAATTTTGGTTGGATCGAGTTGTTTTCTTGGGTCACGTGGTATCGGGAGAAGGAATTTCGGTAGATCCAAGTAAAGTAAAAGCAATCCATGATTGGCCACAACCCTCAAATCCCACTGAGGTTCGTAGCTTTCTTGGATTGGCTGGATATTATCGAAGGTTTGTTGAAGGATTCTCCAAGATTGCTTCACCATTAACGCAGTTGACTAGGAAGAATGTGAAGTTCACATGGACAGAGTCATGTGAGCAAAGTTTTCAAGAATTAAAGAAACGATTGACATCAGCACCTATTTTAACTATTCCTACGGAGACAGGAAACTTCAAGGTTTATAGTGATGCTTCAAAGAATGGTCTTGGATGTGTATTGATGCAAAATGGGAAAGTGATAGCTTATGCATACAGACAGTTAAGAGAGTATGAGAAGAATTACCCAACTCATGATTTAGAGTTAGCCGCAGTGGTGTTTGCACTCAAGATTTGGAGGCATTATCTGTATGGGGAACGTTGTGAAATCTATACTGATCATAAGAGTTTGAAGTACTTTTTCACTCAGAAAGAGTTGAATATGAGGCAAAGAAGATGGTTGGAATTGGTAAAGGATTACGACTGTGTTATCAATTATCATCCCGGAAAAGCCAATGTGGTTGCTGATGCATTGAGCCGAAAGGCAATACAGAGTGTAGCTGCTATGACCATAAATCAGAAATCAGAGTTGCTTGATTTGCAAAAGATGGGTGTGGAGATCATTCAGGAAGGATTGTTGGAAGCAAGGATGTCAGCTCTGACACTTCGACCAACTTTGATGGATAAGATTCGACAGAGCCAACAGAAGGATAAGTTATTTGACAAGATAAAGAATGATATCAGCTCTGGAAAGTCTTCTGACTTCCAAATAGGAGAAGATGGCGTGATTCGTTATGGAGGTCGATTATGTCTACCTGAAGTGGATGACATTCGGAAAGAAGTGATGGCGGAAGCTCATTCAACACCATACTCTGTACATCCAGGAGCTACTAAGATGTATAGAGATTTGAAGTCATATTATTGGTGGCCAGGGATGAAGAGAGATGTTGCTCGATATGTAGAGCAATGTCTGACTTGTCAACAAATCAAAGCCGAGCATCAGAGACCAGTAGGAACTTTGCAGCCTCTATTTATTCCAGAATGGAAGTGGGAGAATATTACTATGGATTTTGTCATCGGACTACCGAAGACAGTGAAAGGTCACAATGCTATTTGGGTTATTGTAGATCGATTGACTAAGTCAGCTCATTTTCTTCCTATTAACTCTACGTATTCTATGGATCGCTATGCACAGCTGTATATTCAAGAGATTGTCAGACTCCATGGAGTACCACTTACCATTGTGTCAGACAGAGATACGAGATTCTTGTCTGCTTTCTGGAAGAGTTTACATAAGGCATTGGGGACACAATTATCTTTCAGCACAGCATTCCATCCACAGACAGATGGTCAATCAGAGCGTACAATACAAATCTTGGAGGATATACTCAGAGCGTGTGTGTTGGATTTTCAAGGTCAGTGGAGTAAATTTTTGTCTTTGATAGAGTTCTCGTACAATAACAGTTATCAGTCTACCATTGGGATGGCTCCATATGAAGCATTATATGGGAGAAAGTGTAGATCTCCAGTATATTGGGATGAAGTTGGAGAGAGGAAACTTTTGGGTCCAGACTTGATTCGTGAAATGTCAGAAGCTGTTACTCATATACGAGAGAAGATGAAAGTTGCTCAAGATCGGCAAAAGAGTTATGCAGACAAACGGAGGAGAGAATTAAAATTTGAAGTGGGTGATCAGGTATTTCTGAAAGTATCTCCAATGAAGGGGATAATGCGATTTGGAAAGAAAGGGAAACTCAGTCCAAGATATGTTGGTCCGTTCACTATCATTGAGAGAGTTGGCAATGTTGCCTATAAGTTGGAGTTACCAGCATCAATGTCTAGAGTACATGACGTGTTTCATGTGTCTATGTTGAGGAAGTATGTTCCAAATTCATCTCATGTTCTCAGACAGGAACCAGTTGAGTTGAAAGAAGATTTGAGTTATGAGGAAGTACCAATTGAGATCTTGTGGCGAGATGTGAAGAAGCTCAGAAATAAAGAAATACCGTTAGTAAAAGTACTATGGAGGAACCAACTAGTTGAGGAGGCTACTTGGGAAAGAGAGGATGAGATGATGACTAAATATCCAGACCTCTTCAGGTAAGTAAATTTCGAGGACGAAATTTTTATAAGAAGGGAAGAATGTAATACCCAAGTTTCTCACTACTAGTGTGTTTATATAATTGAATTTGTATTATGTGTATTTTATAATTATGTGACAATTATTTCTAAATTTTATTTATCTTTACATTTTATTTGAGACATCTGTGATAATAATGGTGATAATATGTGAATATATGTGTGTATAAATATTTACGTGTATTAATTTGGATATATGAGTAAATTATTTTATGTGTATAAATACAACTTTTCTTAATTATTAAGTATCACACGTATTTTTTATATATAATAATATAATATATAATAATATATATAAAAAAAATAATAATAATAAATAATAAAAATGGGCGGCTGATTTGATGGGGTAGGCAGCCAAAGTTGAAAACAAAATTGGTATAGGCTTATAGCTACCGATTTTTTTATTAAAAATAAATAAATAAAAAATAAATAAAAAAAAATTCCCCTTGCCTATATATATACGGGTGTTGAAGAATTCATCACCTCACACCCCAAATCATCAGCATAAAAATAAAGAGGGAAGAAGTGTGCCGGAACGGGAAGGAAGGAATTAGTTACGGATCATCACGGGTCTATAATTGTCGGAATTCAAGTAAGTAGAAGTTCAACTACAATGCATAAATATATTGTGTAAATTATTTGTGATTAATATGTGATAATTATGTTGTGAATTATTTGTGATTAGTTAATTATGTTATGAATTATTTGGAATTAATTGATTATACAAGTTGTGGATTTGTGTAATTTGAAATAATATTATTGTATTATATATATCTGTGTGATTGGGAACTGTTAAAAATATATCCGTATGACTTGAGAAGATGTTGGTTATAAGGATCTGTGTGATCCAAGATGGAGTTGTTATTATAAGAGATCCGTGTGATCCAAGGTGAAGTGGATTTGTGTGAACTAAATTAAATTGTTATTTTATTTATGATTAAATATTGATATTAATGTCATAAATGATTTATGATGTATATTTAATTGCACTGGTTGCATACCATGCATAATCATGAAAAGTGTTTTCCCCAAAATTAATAAGATACTAATGGTGTGTGCGGCCACTATATATGCATCTCTGTCAGGGTTCGGAAAAATCATTCCCGACATTTTGTTAGGGGTTCGGAAAAATCATCCCCACCACTTTGTCAGAGTTCGGAAAAATCGTTCTCGTCACTATTGTCGGGGTTCGGAAAAATCGTCCCCATTGAGCTCATTTTGGGGTGCATATCATAAGTGTGTCGTGGGGATCCCGCAACGTGAACAATTTTCTAAATAAAAGAGACAAATTAGTAGATTAGGAAATAAGTGCATTTTCATGCATTGTCATGCATGATTTCTACTTACTGAGATTTTTGTCTCACTAGTTTATGCATTGTAGGTGAGCCTGATGATATTTGAGTATGTGATGTACTATGCAAGCTGTGGAGCTCCTACAAGGTTTTGAGTGGATGTACATAGATGACGACCTGATGGGCTAGACCGTGTGTTTATTTTGTTTCCGCTGATATTTTATTATGTAATATATAATATATATATATATATATATATATATATATATATATATATATTGTCAACTGTTGGTGTGGATTGAAGTGGTGTCAGAAACCAGTTATGTATGTTGAACTGGTATGGACGTTTGGATAATATATATTATGTGAAAAAAAAATGTGCAAATTTTATGATTATGATATTTATAAGAATTATAAGTTATGAAAAGTGGGTCGTGACAACAATAATCCTATGCCTAAGTGATAAAATACTTAGAGAAGTATCAAAAGAGACAACAACAGTTGGTGTATGGAATAAATTGAAAGCTCTGTTTATGGTTAAATCATCTGCAAATAAAATGCATTTGAGGCAAAGGCTTCATGCCCTCAAGATGACTGATGAAAGGTCTCTGATGGATCAAGCTGATGAGTTCTGCATGATCACAGATGATCTTGAAAGTGTTGATTTCAAGCATACCAGTGAGGATAAGGCCATCATGTTGTTGTCTGCATTGCCAAGATCATAGAGGCACTTCAAATATGCTATTTTCTATGGAGGAAAGGATGTTGTGTTGAGTGAAGATGGACTGAAAGTACTTAGATCAAAAGATCTAGAGGAGGGGCTGACAGCAAAGAAAAGTCAGAAGCAGAAAGACTCTTTGCCAAGAAAGAAAATCAAAACAAGAAATGGAACAAATGAGGAAATTCTGATTAAAAGAAGGGTGCAACAGGACAGTCAACTGGAAAGAAGTGTTACTATTGTCATGAACCAGGTCACTTCAAGAAGCAATGTGCAAAATGGAAGGCTAGCAAATCCAAGAAAGCTGAAGCATCTGCTGGAAATCAGAAGAACCAAGTAAATCAGGTTGGTGAATTGCAAAACAATGCTGGTATGGAAGGTATTGAAGCTCTGGCCATCACATCATCAGATGTTTCTGTTGAGTTGGTATTGGATTCAGGGTGTACATTCCATATGACACCCATGAAGCATTGGTTTGAAGAATTGAAGCATCAAGAAGAAGGATCAGTGCTGCTAGGTAATGATCAATCTTGTGAGATAAAGGGAGTGGGATCCATCAGTTTGCTTATGTTTGATGGAGTTCTGAGGCTTCTTAGGAATGTTAGATATGTTCCTGGATTAAGAAGGAACCTCATCTCTCTTAGGATGCTTGATTCTCAAGGGTATGATTCAAATCTGAAAAGGGAAGTTCTCACAGTGACTAAGGATGATAAGATAGTCATGAAGGGAACTAGGAGATCTGATTTGTACTTCTTGGATGGGAGTGTTGTTGTTGGACAGATACACAACACTGATCAGTAGGATGATGCCAAGCTATGGCATGGTAGGTTGGGACATGTTAGTGAAAAAGGAATGCAAGAATTGGCTAAACAACAGCTGATCAAGTTCAGTGTAGATGATCAGATCAGACAGTGTGAGCATTGCATTCTTAGCAAGTCCAAGAGACTTAAGTTTGGTGATTTAGAATATACAACCAAAGCAAGAATGGATTATGTTCATTCAGACCTCTGGGGACCTTCAAAGACAATAACCAGAGGTGGAGGAAGATACATAATGACCATAATTGATGATTACTCAAGGAAGCTATGGGTTTATGTTCTGAAAACTAAGGATGAAGCATTCTCTACATTCAAGATTTGGCTGACAGAAACTGAGAATAACACTGGAAGTAGTTTGAAGTACTTGAGGACAGCCTGGAATTTGTATCTGAAAAGTTTAATTCATACTGCAAGGAAAGGGGGATTAAGAGACACAATACTGTCCCTGGAACTCCTCAACAAAATGGCATTGCAGAGAGGATGAATCAGACACTTTTGCAAAGAATTAGATGCATGTTGAGCATAACAGACTTAATCAAGATATTTTGGGGAGAATTAGCTGCAACTGCAGCTTATTTGATCAACTTATGTCCTGCTACAGCTCTGAATTTCAAAACTCCAGAAGAAGTGTGGTCAGGTAAGGTCCCTAGCTACTCACACCTTAGAGTTATAGGCTGTCAGGCTTATGCTCATGTGAAACAGGATAAGCTGGAACCTAGAACACTCAAATGTGTTATGATTGGTTATCCTAAGGGAGTAAAAGGGTATAAACTATGGTGTTATGATGAGAACAGGTTCTTGGTTAGTAGAGATGTTGTTTTTATTGAAAACAAGATGCCACTGATCAAGGATGATCAGAGCAGACAATCTGAGCTTGAGGTAGAGCCTCAAAACATGGTCAGATCAGGTGAAAGTGAAGAAAACTTCACTGACAGAGGCATAGATGAAGTATCAAGGGTTAAAGAACAACCTAATACTTATCAACTTGCAAGAGATAGACAGAAAAGGACTATAGTGCCACCTGCAAGGTATGTGCAAGCTGATATAGTGTTATTTGCACTATATACAGGAATTGAATTTGAATCTTATGAACCTAGAAACTACACTGAAGCACTGGCTAGTCAAGACAGTAATAAGTGGCTCATAACCATGGAAGAAGAATTGTTGTCTCTGAACAAGAATGGGACATGGAGAATAGTTGACAAGCCAAAGTCTCGGAAGCTAGTTGGATGTAAGTGGATTTTCAAAAGGAAACTAGCACTTGCAGCTGAAGGTGGAGTCAGATATAAAGCTAGACTAGTAGCTAGGGGTTTTTCACAGAAGGAAGGGGTAGATTACAATGAGATCTTCTCACCTGTGGTTAAACACTGTTCAATCGGAGTATTACAAGCACTAGTAACTCAATATGATCTTGAGCTTTATCAGATGGATGTAACTACTGCATTTCTATAAGGGAAGTTGGAAGAAAGTATCTACATGAAGATACCAGAGGGTGCTACAGTTGAGAGGGCTGATACAAAGCTTGTTTACTACTCAAGTATCTGTATGGACTTAAACATAGTCCAAGATAGTGGTACTTGAGATTTGATGAGTATATAGTTGCCAATGTATTTCAGAGAAGTCTCTATGACAGCTGTGTATACATCAAGGATGAGAACAGCTATTACACATACTTACTACTCTATGTGGATGATATCTTGATAGCTTGCAAGAGCATTCAAGGAATTGATGCAGTGAAGGGAGTACTCAAATCAGAGTTTGAGATGAAGGATCTTGGTGAAGCTAAGATGATATTAGGTATGGAGATAAGTAGAGATAGGTCAGCTGGTACACTTGTATTGAAACAATAATCTTATCTTCTGAAAGTACTCAAAAGATACAATATGGATAAGTGCAAGGCTGTTGCAACACCTGTCAAGCAAGGGCTGAGTCTGTCATTACTTAATGAAGCTAAATCAGACAGAGAAGTAGCTGAAATGAGCAGGATTCCATATACAAGTTCAGTGGGCAGTCTTATGTATGCTATGGTTTGTAGTAGGCCTGATCTTGCTTATGTAATGAGCTTGATCAGTAGATTCTTAAGTTGTTCAGGGAGGCAGCATTGGGAAACAGTCAAATGGGCTTTGAGATATGTCAAAGGGACTGAGCAAACTGGATTGAAATTTCAGAAAAGAGAAGCAAAATCAAGAGTTGTCATTGGATATGTTGATGCTAATTTTGTAGCAAACTTGGATTCTAGAAAGTCTCTTACAGGGTATGTGTTTAATATGTATGGCACATCAGTGAGCTGGAAGGCATGCCAGTAGTCTGTAGTGGCATTATCAACTACAGAAGCTGAGTTTATTGCATTGACTGAAGCAATTAAAGAAGGAATATGGCTTGTTGGTTTACTGAAGGAGTTGGGGGAATATCAGGAGACTGTTGTGGTGTATTGTGACAACCAAAGTGCAATACACTTAGCTAAGTATCAGGGATATCATGAAAGGAACAATACATTGATGTTAAGCTATACTTTGTAAGAGATATGGTGGAAAGTGGACTTGTTGAAGTAAGAAAGATTGATACAGTTGTGAATGAGGGAGTTTCACACGTGGAGTATATTCATTGAAGGCTTAACTATGATGTTTACGTGTTGCATGAAGCTGGAAGCAAGTTGGAGCTGTTACAACAGCTCAAACAACACAAACTGTCAAAACTGCCAAATTGGTGCAGTGTTGAGCAGCCAACTTTGGAGTAGTTTTTGAGCGACTAATCAAGCTACCTAGAACCGGCTATATGGCTACATCTCTACTAATAAGTGAGGGATATCTGATGCAGGTTCAACCGGATCAATAGGTTGAGGGGTTAGCTAGATATAAGGGCTCAAACTAGCTTGATCACATCAGTTTTTCACATTGAGTTTGACAGTTTGTAAGCTTCAGTTTTTCTTCTTCTTGCAGTAGATTGAGATCAATCCAATCTGAGTTGGAAGCATTGAGTGATAATAAAGTTTCTTCTCCCCAAAGTGGACGTAGGTTATTCATAACCAAACTACTATACATCTTTGTGCAAGCTTTACATTTCATTTCAAGTTTTATCATTTTATGTGTGTGCATTCGAGTGTTTGTGAGAGAATTGAGTGTGTGTTATCACGTCATAGACTTCATCTTCAATTTCTCCATTGAGAAATGCTGATTTTACATCAAGCTGAAAAACTTGCAACTTCAAGTGAGCTGCCAAGGCAAGAACCAATCGAATGGTCTCAATTCTAGCAACCGCAGCGAAGGTTTCCGTAAAATCAATTCCAGGTTGCTGCGAATAGCCTTTGGCCACAAGTCGAGCCTTGTATTTTTAGATCAAACCATTTTTATCGTACTTGATTTTAAAGACCCACTTTACTCTAATTGTTTTCTTTCCAGCCGGTAAATCAACGAGCTCCCATATTTTTTTCTTCTCAATGGTAGAGATCTCATCATTCATTACTTTTATCCACTGCTCATCCTTCGATGCTTCTCCAAAAGTTTGAGGTTCACTTGCAAATAAGATAACCTCACTTGATTCATAAATCTCCCTTAGTGATCATGTCTTTAGAGGAGAACTTTCATGTTCTTCTTCAATAGTTGGAGTAGGAACTTGCTCATCATTCTCAACTTCAGGTAATGGATCATAATAAGCTACTGAACCAGTTTGATCACCTTTCTAGTTCCAAGCAGCAGATTCATCAAAGATAACATCCCGCGAAACGACGATTTTGCTTGTGGCAGGATTCAACAATCAAAATCTTTGGACTCATCACTATAGCCGATAAAGAGAAGCTTTTGCCTTTTCTCATCAAATTTTCCATGATTTTCAGAAGCAACATGAACATATGCGATGCTGTCGAAAACTCTCAAATGATCAACTTTTAGTTTCTGCTTGTACCAAGCTTCATAGGGTGTTTTATTTCGAACAGCTTTTGCAGGAGAACGATTGAGAATGTACACAGCCATGTGTACAGCCTCTACCCAATAAAGATTTGGAACTCCCTTTCCCTTCAACATACTTCTTGCCATCTCCACGATCGTCTGATTTTTCTTTCAGAGACACCGTTTTGCTGCGGCGTTCTACTCACAGTTAGCTGCCTTTTGATTCCATTAACTTTGCAATACTCAAGAAAAGGATTGTAGAGAAATTCTCCCCCACGATCTCTCCTCAACGTTTTAATAAGAAATCTACTTTACCTTTCAACAAGTGCCTTAAATTGCAAGAAGATTGAAAAAGCCTCAGATTTTTTGTCGAGGAAGAACACCCACATCATTCGTGTGTAATCATCCACAAAGAGGATAAAGCATCTCTTATTTCCAAGTGTAGGAGTCTGCATTGGACCACAGATATCTGAGTGGATGAGCTCCAACAGTGCTTTTGCTCGCCAAGATGTTTTAGGAAAAGGAAGCTTGTGCATTTTTTCAAAAATGCAGCCTTCATATACATGATCAGCCTTGGTGATGTGAGGAAGTCCAATCACCATGTTCTTCTACTTGAGTAAAAGAAGACTCCTTCCATTAAGATGCCCATATCGCAAATGCCATAATTGCGATGAATCTGAATTTTCTGCTTTGAACGCACAGTTCTCATTCAATGTCAACGTGAGAGGAAAAATCTTATTTTTCATTTCAACACGTGCTATGATGGCATTCATTTTCTTGTCAAATATATTGCATTTTCCATCATCAAAATGAACATAAAAATCCATTTGTGTAAGTTGTCCAACACTAAGAAGGTTATGTGAGAGATTATGTACATAAAGAACATCAGTAATGAGTTTTCAATTACCTTCCTTAGTTTGGACAGCAATGGTGCCTTTCCCTTCTGCACTTCTCGTCGAGCCGTCTCCGAGAATAATTTGAGATGTAATTTTTGAATCAAGCTCCACAAATATATCTCAATTTCCTATCATATGGTTGTTCCAACCACTATCCAAGTACCAAAGACTTTGGCACTGATGTTTATCATTAGAGAAGAATAAAACTTCCTCTTTTGATTCACTAAAAAACTTAGTATCCTCTTTTACTTCAGATTTTCCTTTTTCTTGAAACCAACAGTCTCTTTGAGAGTGGTTTGGAATTTTGCATCTTTTGCATCTAAAGAAACAATCTTTAGATTCATGGTTTGATTTTTTGTAAATGAAACAAGAGTTATTACCAGAACTTTGTGACTTGCCTCTCCAATTTGAAGTCTTTTCATTTTGCTGCCATTTTCCAGGTTTCCCCCTCTTTTTAAATGATCCTCCTTTATGTTCTCCTTGGTTGCTCCAACTTGGTTTTGATACATGCCATGATTGAAAAGCTTGATCAGTTGAATGAACTGAACTATTGATCCTTTGCTCATGGGCGAGAAGAGATCCCGTCAACTCGAACATCGTCATCTTTGAAAAATCTTTTGATTCTTTGATGGCAGCAGCGGCATGATCGAACTTGGGAGGAAGACAACGTAGAACCTTTTCTACGACTCGTTTATCAGGAATCGTATCTCTACAACTTTTGATTTGATTCACGATCTCTGAGACCCGCGAAGAAAAATCACGAATCGATTCTTGATCTTCCATCTTTAGATTATCAAAATCTCTCCACAAAGATTGCAACTTTAATGAGATCGTTTTCTCAGTTCCTTGGAATTCCTGCTTCAAAAATTTCCAAGCATCTTTGGCCGACTGTACACCAAAGATTCGACGAAAAATGAATTTTCCAACTCCTTGTTGAATATATCGCAGCGCCATTGCATCCTTTTTTATGAACTCCTTATCATCCTTCTTAGAATTTACTCGCGAAGTTTCTTCTTTGTCATTTGCCGTTGTCTTTTCTTCATCTTCAATCACGTCCCAAAGATCCAAAGAAATGAAAAAAGTTTTCATTTGGCTATTCCGTGACCATAGTGCTCTCCTTCAAATATTGGTACTTGACTTGGTGAATAGGTGAACAACGTATAAGCCATGAGGTAGGTTGGGTTATGTGGTATGAATTTAGGGTGGCTCTAGATACCAAATTTGTTGGGTGCGAAAGCTTTGACGGGTGAAGAAAGGATTTTACTTATGAGATTTTAAGTGTTGTTACAGCACACTCATTTAGATTTTAGGAGAAATTTTACTCACTTCACTCTTGAATTGATTTGCTGATACATCAGATGATCATTTATACAAGTAGGAGGATGGTTCTAGATGTATAGATAACAAAGAGACAGTCAATAGAAATTAATTACTCCATGCAACTTTCAAAGTGATGCTCCAAGTTCTTCATGTGGTCAAGATTGCAAATTATTGCATGCCATTTAACAGAACATGGTTGTTAAGTGACCACCTCATCTAAAAAGTTTAAACTGGTAGAGATGAGAATTGTTTTATTTTAATCAAGTCACTCTAACAATAGTAATGCCTTTGCAAGATAGGATACAATTAAAGCATAACAAAACTGAACAAGCCACCTGGAGGCTGGAGCTATGTACCCAAGTGTGGTAAGGGTCTTAGTTATCACGGTGTTGTCCTCATCTCCCAACATTTTTGCGATCCCAAAATCGGTAACGTGAGCAACCATATCCTCATCCAACAAAACATTGCTTGTCTTGGCTTCAAATTGCAGTGAACGACGGGTGTTGAATACCCATGGTGGAGATATTTCAGTGCACAAGCTACATCAGTCATTATGTTTAGTCTATGCACAACGTCTAAGCAATAGTTGTGGGAATACAACCATTTGTCTAAGCTTCCATTGGGCATGTATTCAAGTATTAAAGCCTCGAAATCTTCATTGGAGCAGCTGCTTATAACCTCAATAAGGTTTCTATGACAAAGGCTACTTAGTACTCGGCATTCAACATCAAAACTTCGGTAAGCAGCTTTGGTTTGTAGATTAAACTAGTGATTAGAAAACCGGACCGAAGATGGAACCGGTGGAGACAACAGTTCAAGATCCAATCGGTCCAACCGATTCAATCGAAGGTTCAACCGGAAAAATTAAATAATTATTAAAATAAATATTTAATAAATAAATTATTTAATATTACTATGTCTATGTTTAATTTAATATAGTTTGGTTAAAGCCCAACCCTCAATATATTAACTAATAAAATGTTGGCCCATTTTAAAACCATATATATGGCAATCAATTAGGGCTATCTAATACTCTCATCAAAATCATCCATCAACAACTCCACTTCAGTCTTCTTTCCTCTCTCCTCTTTGTCTTCTTGTTCTCTTTCTCTTTCTATTTTCTCATTAACATTCAATCACTTTTTTAGGTCTTCTTGTTTTCTTCTCTCTCTATTTTATCATTAACATTCAATTTCGTTGGCTGTCTGTAGAAGATATTTAACACTCAATTAAGTCGGCCTTAATTTGCAAAAATTCGTGGAGGCGGTGGTTGTCATTTAAGGGGTTTTCAATGTCTTCTTTGGATCTACCAGCTACAGATCTGTAGGAGAGGATGACAATGTTTTTTTTTCTATTTAAGATCTATGTAATTTCTTGTCTTTTTTGTTAAAGATTTCAATCATTTTAATTAATTGAACAGAATAAACATGAAGCTATTTGTGTGCGATGCAGTTTAAGCATAAAACCAGCGGTTTTTCAGTTCCGTCAATTTTATAGGTTTGGCGCTTTTGTCCGGTCCAAACTGGTTATTCCCGGTTCAATCGAAAAAATGATTTTATGGGTTGTTTTGGACCGATCCCGGCACCGGTTTCCGATTTAACCGATTGAATCGGTCAATCTGGTGCAGTTTTCAGAACACTGGATTAAACACCTTCACGGCAACAAGCCTACCATCTCTGAGACTTCCTCTGTAAACAATACCAAAACTCCCAACTCCTAGTATGTTGCTTTCACTGAATTGTTCAGTTGCATGGAAGATCTCTGATAGGAAGTAAAATTAGGATTCACGGTCGACGGGAGCAGACTTAAGTTCACTATCTGTGGACAGACCTTATTTACTTTAATTATATTTATGTTTAGGGCTTGAGCTTATGTTTGTGGGCTAGGCTTATTATTTTAATTATGTTTAGACCTTTAGAGTTTTGATTTATTTCCTTTTCGATATTAGTGAGTAGTATTATTTAAGGTGTGATTAGGGTTTATAGATTTTTATCAAAAATATTATTGGATTAAGGATCCTAGAGGCTTTTGGGCAAATAGAGCTTTTCGTTTGATTGGGCAGACAATATTTACCGTTTGATTTTCTTTTTCTTATTTTTCTATTCTTATAAATTGGTCCGACCTACCGGATCTCGTTCCTGTCGATATGACAACGACCATTCCACTGGAGAGAGATTGGATGAACTCAAGGCTAATCAGGCGGAGATAAAGGAGACATTGGCTGAAATTTTGGCTAATATGGATGAACTTTCGAAGGTGATTCTGAAACCCTCAGGATCGAAACAATCAGCTGCAGATCTGTACCGCGAGGATGTCGCCACCACAGAGACCGAAACGATGACTCTACCACCAGCGATTCACTCTCAATCGCAGATAGGTTCGGTGCAACTTATGTCCTTTGATGGATCAGATCCTATGGATTGGCTGGCACGTGCCAAGTAACAGTTTGAGATCCATAACACAAGTCTGAGAATGAAGGTGTCTGCGGCAGTGGTTGCAATGGAGGAGGCAGTGCTACATTGGGTGACCTGGTTGCGCTCCCGCAAGCCAGGATTGACATGGGAAGAATTCATGTAGGCGCTGGTGGCATGTTTCAACACACGGTTTAAGAAAAGCTGGTTCGAACGTCTATTCGGAGTTAAGCGATCCAGAGAACTAGCTAGGGATATTGAGGATAATTTGTCCTTTCAGAACAGAGGGCAAGAAAGTCAGACTTTCAGCGATTCGAGGATGCGTTCAGGCAGTTTCTCTAAGACGACTGAGATCCCTCGGGGATGAATTTAGGGCTGTTCAGGATAAATTTGGGGTTGTCCGGGCAGTTTTGTGCCAGTTCTAGATTTACCCGGCTTCCACCTAGAGTCTTGGAGGACTTGAGAGTGAAAGGGTTGTGCTTTGGGTTTAAGAAACCCTTTACACCTAGGCATGACTGCCCGTTCAAATAATTGAGGGTATTGTTGGCTGAGGAGGACGAGGAGTTGGGCCTCCAACAGTATTAGTATTGTGAGGTGATGGGAAAAGAGTTAATGGAAGAACAAGAAGAGCTTTTTTAAGAGGAGCGAGGGTTTCATATTTACTCTATGGCGGTTACCAGACTGCAACCTTGAGGACAAGGTTCTTTCGAAGAATGATGGAATTGATAGTAAGTAAAATTAGGGTTCACGGTCGACGGGAGCGGGCTTAAGTCCACTATCCGTGGGCTGACCTTATTTACTTTAGTTATATTTATGTTTAGGGATTGAGCCCATGTTTGTGGGCTAGGCTTATTATTTTAATTATGTTTACGCCTTTAGCATTTTGATTTATTTCCTTTTCGGTATTAGTGAGTAGTATTATTTAAGGTGTGATAAGGGTTTATGGATTTTTATCAAAAATATTATTGGATTAAGGAGTTTAGAGGCTTTTCAGCAAATAGAGCTTTCCGTTTGATTGGGTAAATGGTATTTACCATTTGATTTTCTTTTTCTTATTTTTTTGTTCTTATCAATTAGAATCACCTTCGAAAGTTCACCCAAAGTATTCAAAATTTCAGCCAACGTCTCCTTCATCTACGCTTGATCAGCCTCGAGTTTATTCAATCTCTCTCCAGTGGAACGGGTCATTGCCATGTCGAAGGGAATAGGATCTGGCAGGTCGGACCAATTGATAAGAATAGGAAAATAAGAAAAAAAAAGAAAATCAAACGGTAAATATCGTTTGCCCAATCAAACGGAAAACTCCTGTTTGCCCAAAAATCTCTAGGCTCCTTAATCCAATAATATTTTTGATAAGAATCCATAAACCCTAATCACAAATTAATGATTGCATTTTTATGTTTTCAAAAAAAAAAAATACACCTTAAATTATACTATTCACTAATACCAAAAAGGAAATAATTTCATAAGAATTCATAAACCCTAATCATACCTTAAATAATACTACTCACTAATACCAAAAAGGAAATAAACTAAAACCTCAAGGACCTAAATAAAAACATACTAAATAAGTCCAACCCACGAATAATGGGCTCAAGCCCTAAACATAAAGATAATTAAAATAGATAAGATCATCCCACGAATAGTGTACCCAAGCCCGCCCCCATTCGACTGGTTTCTAACATCTCACGGTCGACGGGGGCGGGCTTGGGTCCACTATTCGTGGTATTTCTAATACTAGCTTTTGAACTCGTGCGTTGCACGGGACTAAATTGTTCTCATATTATTTAAACCATAGGAGGAGAAGCTTAAATCATGCATTTTAGATAAACCATTATATCTCTACATTTTATAAAATATAAGTATATTTTCACATAGAATTTATCAGAATTGAAAATTTTATGTAATACAAGACCTCAATCCATGCTAGTATGTTTCTTTTTAGCAGTAAAAAGATTAAGAAAAAATTTATTTTAAATATATAACTGAAAGAAAGTAATGGTAAATATTGAGCATTTTTATAAAATAATTATATTTTTTTTAACATAATAAATAATAATGTTTATTAATTATGTAAGATACTTGCTTATTTCGTAATACTCGTACTAATGTATAAATAAATAATTTCAAATTCGTTTATAAATGCACGTTGATTACACAAAATCATTTAAAATTATTAAGATGTTAGGACTAATAATATTAATTATTAATAATTTAATAATCAAGAAACATGCTATGTAGACTCTTACCATTAAGTAGTGGTAAAAATTGAGCTTTTTTATAAAATTATTATATTTTTTTGAACATAATAAATAATTATGTTTATTAATACTTACTTATTTCATAATACTTGTACCCGTGTATAAATAAATATCATCTAAAAATTAATATTTTTAAGTCTTTTCGTTAAAAAAATATATTCTGATACTCATACCCGTCCCAAACCCGTTTATCAATACCCAACTACTCATATTCGTACTCGTTTCATTAAAAAATATAAAATAATTTAATTGCATTCCAAACTCATTTATCAATACTCATTTATTACACATACATACCCATTTAAAATTATTGAGATGTTATGACCAATAATATTAATTCAAAATTATTAATAATGAAGAAAATAATTTAATAATGAATTAATTGTTAAAACTACAATATAGTTTCAAACTACGTTATAGTTTCAAAAAATACATTATAATTATAATTACAAAAATAAATCATAATATAAATTTAACTGTTAGTACCATAAATAATAAATTAAATTTTACTGAAATAAATAAGAGAAAAATTTAAAATCTTAAAATTAAAATTAATTAAATATAGTATCATTATGACAAAAATTAAATAAGGTATATTTTGAATAAGGTATCAAATCAATGAACAAGATCTAATCTCATAATTGTGATAAATTGATGAGATTCAATAATGTGATGAATGGATGAGATTCAAAATGGCTTATAGTAATCAAATCCAAGGGTGTAAATTAAAAATCGGCTCAATTTTGACTTTTTCACTTTGCTATTATATTACTTTAGATCTCTCGGTCACTCAGGTATTTCTAAACGAATAGTGGTATTTCTAACATCTCACGGTCAAAGGAAGACTAACCTAAAAATGAAAGAGAGGTTAGAAATACTGTTTAACTGGTTTCCCCTAAGTTAGAAATGGTAACTCCAGTGGCAGAGTGCCTTTGAAATGGTTGTAACTGAGGTCGAGGAAGACGAGGAAGGAGTTGTTTCCGAGGTGGGGTGGAATGTGTCCGGATAGAGCCATGTCAGGAAGGTTCAGAGCTGTTAGTCTTCGGTGGCGCTAGCCGTATGTGACGCTGATCCAACTGAAACAGAGGTTGAGTTGGTCCAGTTGGTTGAAAGTATGGCATTGGAGTGTAGGGATGTGTGGTGATGAGTGATATTTTCACCTAGATTTTAGTATCTTTTTATGTGAGTTTTCGTATATTTTTATCCGTATTTGTATGTTATTTGGTTGTATTTTGTGTTTTTATGGAAATATGTGTGAATGAGCTTAAACCTATAATTTTATCCGTATCTTTTTATTTGATTCTAGATATGATAAGGAAGACGTAGGAAAACACGGATCTCAATTCGGAGTTGAAACGAGGGAGAACGAGCCAAAACAGTGAAGGAATCAGGGCAGCAGCAACACGACTGGCCGTGTCGGTGGCACGAGCCGTGTCGCAGTACGCGACTCGTGTAGCTAACACGGGCCTGTCTAGAATGGCCGTGCGGCGACATCTATTCATCCAACACGACCACCACTTGACCGTGTTGCGGAGCTCGACTCGTGTTGCAGCACACGACCCGTGTAGCGAACACGGGCCTATAAGGAGAGGCCGTTCGGGAGCATCAGTTCACGCAACATGGGCACCTTATGGCCGTGTTGCGTCACACGACTCGTGTCGTGTCTGGGATCAGAAAAAAATTAGAATCCTTCTAGAAGGCCCATAAGGGTATAAATACCCCTCCATTCAGATTTTATAGAGAAGAACCGAATTCCAACCCTTCTACACACACATCACACACTATTTCCTCCATTTTTCACCTTCACCTTCATCCATTCTTCACCCTTTGGATCTACCTTCATCCAACCATCACATCCTCCATCCAAGTAGTAGAGAAGCAAGGAAGAGAGGTGAATTGCAAGGGAAAGAAGAAGATCACCATTGGAGACATCCAAGGGAGTTTTCATCTAAACTTTGTATTGAAACTAAAATCTAGGTGAAAATATCACTCATCACACCCCCAAACTTAAAGTGTTGTGCGTCCCCGCACAACGAAAATGATAAACCAAGGAGAATGATTTTCACCTAGGAAAAGACTAAACGAACATAAGTAACAACACATCAATAATAATAATAAGAATCACAATTTATGCTAAGTCATCCTACAACATTAGATTCATGACATGAAGAATTAACAAGTTCAATCTAAAGAGAATGATAGTATAATATAGTCCCTTTTTAGTCCAAGCCTCACATAGATATCAATTTCACTCAACACTCTTTAAAGTAGGGTAAAACAACACTCATCAATCGATTGGCTCGACTCGCTATAAGCTTGCTCGTGGACTACATTCACAAACCACCAAAGTTTTCATTAGTGATCAAAAAGGTCTTTAATTGGGATGTCAAAAATGACATAAGTGACAATACTCGGCAAAGTACAAACAACCGTGGTACTATACAATGACTCATCAACAAACACACGACATTTATAATTGATAAATCAAGATAAGAATTCTCCACTTCTTATGCAGATAAGTTTGAACTGATGAAGTGCAGACCCAAAGTCCTAAGGAATCCTTAGTAATAATGTCACCTACTAAAATCATGATTAAATATAATTCTAATTAAATGTTTGTAATATAGAAAAATAATAATAGTTCTCAAACCAATTCAATAAACCGATGAATATATATATTTTTTATTTAAAAAAATATGTAGGCGTGAAAAGGGTGTGTAAAAAGAAAGAAACTAAATGTAAGTTCTTATGTGACAAATCTCGATGGTGAAGGGGCAAACGTCAAGTCTCAGAAGTTCTAGAAGGAACGCAAGAATGATTTTAAGAAAGAATATGATATGGCGTGGTAGTATTTATATGATGAGATTTAGATTGATTAGCATTGAGAGAATTAAGGGATAAGAGATAATAATATCTAAATTTCAAAATTTAATAAGGGTAAAAAGGTTTTTTTTTGTTATTAAAAAGTTTGTTCAAGCTTGTTTGATATCTATCAAACCGAGCTCAAACAAGCTTTTAACGAACGATCTCATGCCGAGTACCGAGTAGTTTGGTTTGATTTTCACCCCTACCTTTTAGAGATCGAGGTGCTAAACCTCTCTGATCGGGGGTCAAGTGAGGTGCTATAAACCTCTTAGATCCAATGTTTCTTCAAGCCGAGTTCATCCAGCATTCTTTGTGAAGTCAACAGTGTTCTACCAAATTAAACGACGTTCTTCAAGAAAAATCCTCAAGTCCACGTTTGATCCGAATAAAGGCTCGTAGGCCTCCAGATAAATGTTTTGAAGCTTCAAGTCCAAGCACGTACAAGCTTCATTCGAAGATTCGACTCCGAAAGTTGAAGAAAGTCAAGAAGTCAACTCAAGAGAGAAATAAGAGGATAGATAGGGGTGTTTCTATATTTCTTCAGTTTGGTCAATCTGAATTATCATTGTATTTCTCTTACATTTATTTAATAAATACTTGTTTTGTTGTTACACTTGTCAAGCAGCATTGTACAAAATAATTGGAATTGTAAAAAATTGTGTGTTTGTAAGATACATTTATTTGGCTATAATGAATCACAATAGTGGTGCATATGTCCATAGAAAACTTAGATACAACACTAAAAAAAATAAAAACATTTGGGGATATCGTAAATATGCCACCAAATCCAGGAAAAAGGGGGCCTACCTATTTAAACGAGAATTAATTTAATGCTGGATTGGCTTTAGACTAATGCATCTTACTTGTAACTTCCCTAAAGGACTCAATTGACACTTTCGCATGACCATTCTCATTTAGAAATTATATTATCACCATAGGCACTCATTCGTTGGTGTTGTACCCCATCACCAAAAGATCATTCGTGGTCAAGATTAAATTATGGTGTTAATGAAGGCACGATATATACCGTAAACTGCACTCTATGTTTTATTATCAACGGTAAAATCTTAGGAGTTAGAGGGACATGAGGTTGGTCACGTGGTGTACATGGTGACAGGGGTGGTCGGGAGTGTGGGTACCTCAAGGGAGAGAACTTTGACTTTAAGGCAAGTGAGTTAATTTAAGTTGATGAGTATAGGTGTTATTATCACGCTTCATTAATTCAGTGCGTTGATATATTCATGTTGGGTGCTGCAGCATTCTTGGTAGCAATGGATGTACTTTGTAGAGAACTGTCTGGATTACGAACAATAATATTTGTGTATTGCGTACTAGGATGCATGCTTCATGACTTGTTCGACACTGTAGAGTTGGTGGCATAAAAGACTTGTTGTGCAGTGCATATGTTCTTTCCAATGCAGAGTTGACTAGCTCTTCGGTGGCACTTTGTAGACCATAAGTTGAATGACTGCATAGTGGTACATAGCTGCATCTGACATTGGTGTGAGCTTGGAGGATATAAGTTGCGATTGATAAAACTCCAAGCTTTATGGAAGAACGCGCCCTTCTGTCAACATGTGATGGTGAACATACTTTCTCTGAACTTATAACATCCTCTGCCCTTCTTATTGGGTAGCCTGCTTATCAAAAGTAAGCCTCAAAATTCAAATGTACAAATTAATTTTTTTATCCAACGATTTTAATCAAAAGTAAATTGATCCAGCGGTTAGATTTAAATAGAATCATCACTGATCATGAGTTAGTAAAGTAAGACTCTTTGATCAAACGATCTTAATCAAAGTAAATTCATCCAACGGTTAGATTTAACTAGAATCATAAGTGATCATGAGTTAATAAAGTAAGCCTCAAAATTCAAATTTAGATTTTGAAAACCTTTCTTTTAAACCCAAAATAAACAAATTCTTTAGGTCGCTCTCTCCGGCAATACAATGACAACATTGCCCTAGAGTTGGAATTATAAAAATGATGTACCCATCGTTAGCTTCTAATTTTGGGCCCAAAAAAATATGTAGAATGGGACAAAAAGATGGGGAATGGCATTTCGGGCATCTCACAAACAGGGCAAAAGATTCCAAAAGAGAATCCCATCTTTGCCTGTGGCTTGTAATGTGCTTATATCACAATAAATAGGCTTTAAGGCTCAAAGTGGTTGACTAGGGATGATGTTCATGGTAGGGAAATATATGGTAATGACTATAATAATAAGGATGACCTTAGATCATGTCACTAATCTCCACTAATCGGGCTCGTTCCTATAGTCCTTGAGCAAGTTCTAGCTTATCAAACTCAATCGATCCACTCATGAAGGAAAAACCATGTACGCACGGTTGAGGCTCAAATTCTCACAAGCTTATGCTCGAACCTTAAGGAACTTATTACACCACATCCATCTCCAAATTGAACAAGTTAAGTAAAACATGTCACAATTCGAAAGTGTAGAGATTCTTAATCATAACTTGTTATCACTTATTACCACAACATATCATCACTCATATTCAAAAATGACTCACAACCTCCCTAAACAAACCACCAAACATACCAAGACAAAAATAAGAAAACACACAAAACATAAAATAAAGACTCAACAAACAAGAAACAAAACAAAAACACATAACATGCAAAAATAAAAATCACCATCATTAAACAATAAAGCACACATTCTATATCATCCATAACATTTAAGCTCACATTTATCCCAACCTTGATTGAAAAGGAAACCTCCCAAACATAACAAATGAAGTAGCATGCTAATCACATCAATTCATATCAAAATATGTCAAGCAACTAGAAGTGATAAGGTGTAGAGTACTCCCTCAATAGTCATTTGGTAAGGAAAACGTTAACTTCAAGCTCCATTTGTGCTTCCAATACCCTTCATTCATGCTCAAAACTCATACAACACCATTAGTTCAACAATTTCATTAAAAATATGGATTCACATGCACTTCAACACAACTAATCATACCAAAATCAAAACAATACTCATGAGAAAATTTTAAAATTAGCCCAAAAATACGAAAAGTATATGCCTTCAAAACAAAGTATGCCACACCACGCCATATCCCCCCAAACTTAAATTGAAACAAGAGTTTCAAGATAAGTTTGCAAAAATGGTGTGACGAACTTACACCTTCAATTCAAGCTCTCTTCGTATCTTGAAAACTCATTCTTCTCACAAGCACGATCTACCTACAAGGCCAAAATGCAAGAAACAACAAATCTATCATCCTTATTGAAAGCATTAAATAAAGCAATAAAGATAATGATGGGTTGCCTCCCATCTAGCGCTAAGTTTAACGTCTTCAAGCCGGACGGGATATGGAGAACTCATCGAAATGGCCACGGATATCTTTCGTCCTTGCCATCAAATTTTAAACGTTGTGCTTCTTCCTCTATTAGGCATTTGTGGCAAGTGACGACCTCAGTTACATCCTTCGAGCATGGCTTCAAAAATTCTACTCTCTTGAGCTTACACTCCATTGCCCTCTCCATTCTTGAACACCACTTATTCCTCCTTACCAAATAGATCTCCAACATCTCTTCGAGTTCTCTTTTGTTTCTAAGGATATGAGAAAAATCAATGGGTAAAACAAAATCAATGTAAACAATATTATCAAGTTCAAAGCAACTTAAAGAGTTTAAAGGTTTAGAAATGCTCATTTCACTCTTCAAGTCATCATCATTTGTTTCTAGACTTTGTTCTTCTTCATCAACATCATTTGCCTCAATATGATCTTCAAATACCTCTTTTGATTCTTCATCTCCCAAATTTTTTTCTTCCTCAAATTCTTCTTCAAATTTACTCTCCTCTTCAAGCTCTTCAACTTGTTGAAAATTGGTCAAAGCACTTACAATTTGGCTCACTTGATGCTCCAAGGCTTTGAATCTTTGATCATTATTTTCCTCAATAGCCTTGAATCTTCTTTCATTATTTTCATCTTGAGTTTTATTAGATTCAATCAACTTCTCAATCAATACTTCTAAAGATGATTTTTCTTCTTCGACTTGTTGAAAGTCTCCTCCCTCTTGGTTGTCACAATTCCATTCTTGAATTGGTGGATAATTCCCATGAAAACTTCCTTCATAGTTATGTTGAAAATTTCCTTGGAAATCATCCACTCCCATGAAAGAAACATCTCCTACTTGATGCGTAGGCATCCTCCACTCTTCTTGCTCCATAGGACTAGAAATCGACACACCTTGCACATTTTGAGCACCCCCCAAACTTGAACTAGACAAGACTTGACTATAAGCACCTTGATTCATCATCCTTATTTGTCTTGTCACTTCCAAAGTAACTTGGGTATATAATTCAAGTAAGGCATAGTTTTGGAACGGATGAGAAGTGTTGGTGTTGGGATTTGGTGGAGAATAAGTGTATGTTTGATACGGATGGAATGTATTTGCATTGTAAGCTTGTTGCCATTCTCCATTTCTTCCTTGATTGTAGTATTGAGAGCTATCTTGATTCATTTGGAAGTTGTACCCCATAGTTGCTCTCATTCATATAGCCTCTTGATTGTGGAGGTGGAACCCTATAACTTTGATCATCAAAGACATTTGTGAATTTGTTCCAACCATCCATTTGAATGCTCTTCTCAAGGCTTACTACAATTCTTCTTCCAACTTGCTATTTTTGGTTTTGATCCTCCTTCCTCTTCTCTCAAGGTAGTTTCACGTACCTATCAAAACGAAAAAATGAGATAAAAAATTTTCCAAAACAAATAATAAAAAGCAATAAAAATATCTCTATTAATACCAATCGAAACACTCCTTCGTTAAACCACTAGCAACCGTTGCCTTCCCGGCAACGGCGCCATTTGATTAGTCATAATATAGTGGGCATGACCAATTAAAGAAATTATCGAACCACAGGGAGGAAGGTACTAGGGTCTAAGCGATCTCATGTTCACCATAGTATTATAGAGATGATCATAAAGGGAAGATAATCAATAAATGACAATAAAATAAATGGATAGATGAATGGGAGATGGATGAATGAGCCAAGTAGATAGAGATGAGACTAGCAATACTTAAAGCATGGAAAATCTAGGTATCATGCAATGAATTCATATATGTTATGGGTAAGAGACTAAGGGCCAACACTAAGATCACCTAAACTCCCTCTCGGAATGAATAGGATATGGTTCTAAACATAGCTCAATGGATTGGTTCTCACTTAAACAATTCAACCTAGGTACTAAGCTTAAATGAGAGTCCCTTCACACAATTAATCAACCTCTCGATCAAACCAATTACATGTCCTACCAAAGGGTTCTAAACTATGAAGGACTTCTCAATCTCTTCACAATTTATAATGCACATGAGGTGTTTGATGAAATGATTCACTCAATTATCCTAAGCATGCAATTGATTTCTCAATCTAATCACATATCTAGAACAACTAAACACACAAATCAACAAAACAAATCAAGCAATTAATAATCAATGATAGAAAATCAATTAACCCATTCAACATAATCATTCAATTGCAAAATACCAAAAATTATCCAACACAATTCATATTGCTAATCTCACAAGGGAGATTAGCCTCTCATATCCATAAGAAAATTAACATAGACATTAAATTCCTTACAAAACATGATAAACAATAGGTTTCAATACAAAGTTTGGATGAAAACTCCCTTGGATATCTCCAATGGTGATTTTTCTTCTTCCCTTGTTATCCTCCTCTCTTCCTTGCTTCTCTACTACTTGGATGGGGGATGTGATGGTTGGATCAAGGTAGATCCAAAGGATGAAGAATGGATGAAGGTGAAGGTGAAAAATGGAGGAAAAGGTGTGTGAGGTGTGTGTAGAAGGGTTGGAATTCGGATCTTCTCTCAAAATATTGAAGTGTTGGGTATTTATACCCCTTGGGAGGCTTCTAGAAGGATTCTGATGTGTTTCTGATGCTGCAGCAACACGACTCGTGTGCTGCAACACGACCACAGGGTGGCCGTGTAGGCGTTTCTGATGTCAGAAAACGGCTAGGGCTTACAGGGCCGTGTTGCGTGACACGGGTCGTGTTGCGTAACACGGGCTCGCAGTCTCACCGTTTCACGCATAACTTTCACATCCGATCTCTGATTTGAGTAATTCTTGCGCTCATGTGATCCTCTTTTCTTTGGCTTTCTATCCATATAAATATCTGACAAAACTTCCAATATTTGAGGGTGTAACAAGTCATGCAAAGTAGCACAACCGTGCTGAGTAGGAACAGCTTGCGCGACGTCACCATTTTAATCATAACTTTCTCGTTTCGGCTCCAATTAAAGTGTTTCTCATACCAAAATAATCCTCTTTTCTATGGCTTTCCAACCATGTATTACACTTCTAGTTTTGAGCTCCAAAAGAGTACAGAAAAATTACACAAGTTGGACGTGCGTTTTTTCAGTATTTTGCTTGATTTGACTCATTCTCCCTCGTTTCAACTCCAAATTGAGATCCGCTTTTTCCTACATCTTCCTTATCACGTCTAGGATCCATTTTTACCTAAAAATCATACGTTTAAACTCATTCACACACATTTACATAAAAACACAAAACACAACCAAATAACACATAAATACGGATAACAATATACGAAAACTCACATAAAAAGATACTAAAATCTAGGTGAAAATATCACTCATCATGTGGGATTTTAAAGAAAGAAGTGCATGTTGATCAGTGGCAAGGGTGGTAGAAGATGTTTTGGATAGGGATGGGCTTTGCAAAGTTAATAGGACAGCAAATTCGAATATGTAATAACAAGTTGTGTCATTCATGGTTGCAAAGCAAATTATATTGTAGTGCTAAACTGGTAAAAGGGCTGAGTTGCAATATATATATATATATATATATATATATATATATATATATATATATATATATATATATATATATATATATATATATATATATATATATATATATATATATATATAGAGGATTTAAAAAATGCATTCTCGGGTCGTCCTCATGATAAGAAATGAAAGAGTGCGATCGTATACGGTTTGATTTCCGTGAGACGAGACATAAAGGGGTGATGCTCCTTTCTTTCTAATTTTCTTTTTACATTTTATATTTTCCTTTGGTTCATAAAGACTTTCACAATATTAAAATAGTACTCTTTTTATCCAGAAGCTTTTCATTATTTCCTCATCTATTTCTCTCATAACACTTTTCACCCTCCAAAAATATACTTCCTCCATCCCAAATTTCTTTTTACTGTAGATACAAAGTTTAAGAAAAATCACTTTTTAACTTACTTTTAGGGGTAGTATGATATTCTATTGGTAATAAATAAATGATAAAGTATGTTAGGTGTGTTAAAAAAATAATGACAAATTTGAAATTAAAATAGATTATAAAGATATTAGTTAGTTACTTTTTCCTTCTATGAAAGTATGATGTTGAATTTGGGACGGACTAAAACGGAAAATGTGAAGTTAAAGTTGGGACTAAGGGAGTAATTCATCCATTCCATAAATACATGCACGTATTTGGTGACACGTAGTTTAAAAAAGGTAAAATTTTGTTATAATGATGTAAGAAAGAGATGTGCTATTTTTGGTAATTTAATAGAATAAAGCATATGATATAATTGACTTTGTTAGATTGTGTGTAAAAAAAAATGTGACATTTTTGTAATATTGAAGGTTATTGATATTGTGTATTATTTTATTTTTAGAGTGTTCAAATATTTTTGGGAATAATTAAAATAGAAAGTTTGCAAGTATTCTTGGGATGGAGGGAGTAAAAGTTTCAAAATAAATAACCTCTCATTATATCATATTTTAAAAAATGTCACTTTCGCCTAACTCACATAACTTAATTTATAATTTTCTTTAAAATTACCACAATACCCATGAAAGTCAACATAATTGATAAAAAAAAAAAAACTTTTCTTAAATTTTGTATCTATCTAACTGGGATGGAGGAAGTAAAAAATATCAAAGCAAATAACATCTCTTTACACTTTATTTAAAAAAAATATCACTCTACCTAGCACCTTCAACATACTTTATTATTTATTTTTTATAAAAAAATACTTAAATACCCTAAAAGTAATATCTTACTTAGTCTATGTGCAAAAGGAAATGTAAAAGTTTTTTTGAGGTTATATTTTAATGAGAAGTGATATTTGAATGTTGAAAAGTGATAATTGTCAAAGTAAACTATTTTATGAACAATTTGTAGTTTAAATAAAAAGTGATAGCTTCTTTAATAAAAAGTAATGTGATAATTAATTAATAATCCCTTCATCCCACATTAAATTTTACATTTTGCGTTTTTGTTCGTCTCATATATAACTTCATGATCATCGCTATTTTCACCTAAATATAGTGTCTTTTATTATGTATTTTCGTATGTTTTTATCAGTTTTGTATATCTTTTGGTGGTGTTTTATGTTAATATGGAGATGTGTGCTATAAACTGATAAATGTGTGAAAATGAGTTTAATTGTATATAAAATATGTGAAAATGAAGCAAAATGAAGTCGGGAGCCGAAAACGGAAACAGAGGGCAAAACTAGACAGAGCTCGAGTCGAGTCAGCTACTCGACTCGAGTTGGTGACAAAAGCTCAAGTTGAGCTGCCCAAGGTCAACCTCCGATTGTCGACTGTACACACATGCAACACCTGCTCGACCTCCCCTGTTACTCGAGTTCAGAGCTCGAATCGAGCTCTGCGAAATACCAAAATCCACCGAAAAACATGTCTTGACTTGAGTCGAACTGTGCCAGCTCGAGTCGAGTTCGGCCAAACTTGAGATTTAATTTGAGCATGTATTGTAGAAGCTTCCAGAGGGTATAAATACATATTTTGAGCGCAAATTACGGGAGGAGTCATTCTGGATCAGATTCACACACACTTTACACCACATTTCACACACAATCATCTCCATCTCATCCTACATATCTACTTGATCTCCTCAAATCTATCCACCATTCTATCAATCCACCAATCTAAGAAGGGAAGATCAACAAGGAGTGAAAATTAGAGCATGTTGAAGGAAGAGAAGACCTACTTTGAAAGGGAAGCTAACTTACCTTTAATTTGTGAATTTCTTTATTATTTGACTCAATTAGAGCATGTCATGGATTATATAAGATTTGTAATGATTTGTAGTGGTTAGTCCTCATGTGAGGCTAGCAATATGATTGGTTAGGGATTATGTAGATTTTGCACACCACATGTTTGATAAATTGATTGCTACGAATATTTTCTATCATGAATGCTTATTCTCATCTTATGTATGATTTGTGTAGTTAAATTCTCTATACATGATGTTAGGATGGTCATTTCAATATTATGGTTAGGGTTTTAATTGAATCATTGATTGCATGAGGTGACTATATTAGTATGTGGGGAGTTTGGTCATAACCTACATGTGCTTAGAATTCTATGATAGGACAATATCATTGATAGTTACTTGTGAAAGTGTTTGAAATGATGAGGTGTCCCAAATCAAAACTCACTTGACCTTAGTCAAAACTCACTTGACCTTAGAAAGGGAACATATGAAAACATCCTGCTGTAGGCACTTGAATTTTATTGTCTATTAAAGGAAAATATGTTGTAAATTAATGCAATAATTATCAATTAATTATTTATTTATTAAGAAATTTAAATAAATAAATTCCTAAAATAAATTAGTGAATATTTAATAATTGAGCTAGATCCAATCAAATAAGCTCAACTCAAATGTGGTCTGATCCAAGTCAAACAAACTCAAGTTAAACAAAGCCTGGAAAGGTCAAAGCCTGCGGAATCAGGTCAAATCAATATTGACCAATCAAATTGCAAGGATGGAAAGACCCAAGCCCGCAGAATCAAATCAAATTAGCCATTGACCAATCAAATTGCGAGTTATTTATGGGACATCCTCATCCTTCACCTATATAAGGATCCCTCCTCCATTCATTCAAAACACATCGAGAGCGATTCTCTACGAAGATCAAAGACTTTAAAGTTGTCTGAATAGTTCTTCGATTTCTTCAGCGTGAGTCAACTCAAGAACGGAATACATCTGGGATTCAGGTGCTAAACCGCTCGAATTTAAGCATTCTTAAGTCAAGTTCTTCGGTCTTTGTGAAGTTAACGACGTTGTAATATATTGAATAATGTTCTTCGTCGGTAATATTCAAGGATCAACGTTTAATACGAACAGAGGCTCGACACCTTCGGATAAATGATATAAATCCACAAAGTCGAGCTCAAACAAGCTTCATCTGAAGATCTGACTCAACACACACAGCCAGCGTAATCAACACAGCACAGTCAACACAACAAGTCAATATCAAAACCAAATTGGTTCGAGAAAAGAATCAGATGATTGATTGAGATTGTAACTCTTTTGCATATCTTTCAAATTAAATCCGTCTAGATTATCTTTGTACCCAATTTGTATTTATTTTATCATAAATACAAAATTTGTTGTTACACCAGCCTACTAGAGAAAATTCTTCGTAATGATATCTCTATACAGGTATATTAATATCCATAAGTACCTGTAGGAATAGTGAGGATTGGAGACACTCTTCATGAGTGCCCTTAATATCATAACTTGATGATCATCAATGCATGTGTGTGCGTGAGTCTACATGAGTCTTTTCCATGATGTTGCTTGTCTTGCATACTTCTTAGATTGCTCACCTTCATCCATCACCCATCTCATATGTACATTTTCTATCTTTAATTGTTTTCCTAGTTAATTTGTAGTGTTAATCAATCTCATCTTTTATTGATTAGTTCTTCTAGAGTAAAACATCTTGGATAGATACATGTTTTCCCTTGGGTTCGATATTATAAATTTTGCACTTGGTCACTATGGTCTACACGATGATAGAGTGCGCTTGCTCTAATCAATTTATACCAAAATTAAAACCAAGTTCACTTCACCATAAGAAAAAGGAAATATTATATCAATTCTGAATTTTAAAAGTACATTTTAATTACAAATTTATCACTCACCTAACACACATACCATATTTTATAATTTATTTATTATCTAAAAAAAACTGCATTACTCTCCAAAAATATTAATTAAAAACATTTTTTGTTAAACTTCGTTTCTACATTAATACCCAAAATTTTATTGAAAACCGTAAAAAGAAAAAATACAACTACATTAACGGTGCAACAAATGTAGGATGGAGGAAATACAAAATATTATATGTAAAATTAATTTATAAAATTAAAATATTCAATGAACTAGAAATGTTGTAAAATATTACATAAACCACACAACTCTAAAATGTGCATGAACTATATTAATGATGGAAATACAATGGCAAACAATTGTATGGACGGAATATACTTTTCACCATAATTTTATCGAAATTAAAATTTACTCTAGAAATAAACTATTATTCTTTTAAATGAAAAATATTATTATTGAGATGAATAATTCTTTTCTCGTTGTGCTTATTTTTTATAAACTATTTATAAGCAATTAAAATTCACGGTTCAATTAAATAGCAACATGTGGATTTTCTTGATTAAATATCAATTTTAATTTACTATTTTATTTGGGGATTTAAAGAAATTAATTCCTAAAATAAATAGGTAAATAATTAATAATTAATTTAAGCACAACAAGTTAAATGTGGCATAAACCAAAAGTGGTCTGACCTAAGTCGTACAAACCAAAGTCAAATGTGGTATGATCCAAGTCAAACAAGCAGACAAATTAAATTAGGCCCAAGTCAAATAAAATCTGATTACAGTCCAATCAAGTTGGAGGCCCAAGCTCGTAGAATTAGAAAAAATCTTGACTAATCAAACTGCGTTATAGATGGAAAGGCTCGTGCCCACAAAATCAGGTCAAATCAGCCCTGGACCAATCAGACTGCGAGTTATGTATGGAGTTTCCTCACCCTTTACCTATATAAGGAGCTCTCCTCCATTCATTCCAAACACACTCAGACAGCTGAAGAGATCTGAAGAATACGAGCAAAGACGAAAGTCCAGCCTCTTTTCAAGATCTTCAAGTTAAGAACAACCTGCCTCGAAATCAGAGATCAAGGTTCTACACCCTTCCGATCCGGCGTTCTTGAAGTTAACAGCCTCCGATCAGAGATTAAGGTTGTACCCTCTTCGATCCGGCGTTCTTCAAGTCAACAGCCTTCGATCAGATATCAAGGTTCTACACCTCTCCGATACGGCATTCTTCAAGTCAACAGCCTCCGATCAGAGATCCTCCGATCTGGCGTTCTTCAAGTCTACAGCCTTCGATCAGAGATTAAGGTTCCACACCTTTTCGATCTGGTGTTACTCAAGTCAATAGTCTCCGATCAGAGATCAAGGTTCTAAACCCCTTTGATCCGGCGTTATTCAACCCAAGTTTATCCAGCATTCTTCGCGAAGTCAACGACGCTCTACACATTCAATAACGTTCTTTGTGGAAAGCTATCAAGTCAACATTTAATCCGAACAAAGGCTCAACGCCTCTAGATCAACGATACAAGACTTCAAATCCGAGCTCGGACAAACTTCAATTGAAGATCCGACTCAACACACACACTCCAGCTCAACACAATAGTCAACACAATAAGTCAAAAGTCAAGTCAAAGCCAAATTGATTCGAGAGAAGAATCAGAGGATTGATTAGAGATTGTAACCAATTTACAAATCTTTTAAATTAAATTCATCTGGATTATCCTTATACCCAATTTGTATTTATTTAATTATAAATACAAATTTTGTTGTTACACTATTATCCACCATTTTTTATCGTAAAATTAATACTAAACTATGTAAATATATCCTATGGCAAAATAGATCATAATCAAAAGACAATAAAAATAATAAAAATAAAATTAGATGGATTCCATACAATAATAGGGGTAGGTCTTGCGTGAGACCGTCTCACGTGAGAACATTTTACACATTTAAAATAGTTATCACTTTTGCTATAAAACGTTATCACTTTTGCTATAAAATGTTATAACTTTTCATTTATACTATAAATTGTTCATGAAATAGCATTATCACTTTTCATTATAAAAGTTATCACTTCTGTTCGTCTCACACAAGTCTTTGCCAATAATAGGACACACTGAGACCATTTTATGCTTTTATAATTAATTATCACATTTCACTTTTTCTTTTAAAATATTATTAATTTTCATTAATATGATAAATAGTTTATGAAATAGTTCACAGTACTGTTATCATTTTTTTTATTAATTGGACATCACTTTTTATTGTACGGATCATCATTTTTATCCTTCTTACGGAATGATTTCCGTGAGACTGTCTCACACAAATCTTTTAATTTACTAATATTAAACCCAAAGAACAAAGATTAAATTCTAAACGTAAAATAAAAATAAAAAAGCTGAAATTAAAATAAAGCCTTGAGAACAAATATTAAATCATAAATGTTTACAGTACATGATTCGTATAACATTCCATACAATCATGATTTTCTTTAATTTCTATAGGAATTTTATAGAATTGATTGCACAATCAATGAACAAGGACTATGCTCCATTATAAACACACCAGTCTTTGCGATATTTTTTTACGTTATCTTTTATGTCACGCATTATAAGAATGGCATGTAAGAGATCAAATGAATGCTTCGAGGATTTAAGTTTTTTTATGGTATGGTTTTCCTCTCTCTCTCCTACTTTCATTCATTTAACGATGTGACACAAAAAATGATGTACCAAAATAATATAAAAAATATGAACTGCACATTTTCATCAACTGTTCCACCAGGAAGGGAGTACGGTGTCATATAATAAAGAATCGCATGTAATTATACCTCAATTTTTTATTGTTATTTTTTCTTTCTTTTATTTCACAGTGGAAGATTTTTAAAGATATACAAATAAAGAATCTTTAAATAATGAAATTTCCATTACTGTCACATGCATTGACGTTGCTCATGCCAATTGTGAGCCGGCTCCATGTACATCTGAATGGGCCAAAGAGCTGTCCGATGCAATCATGTAAACCAATAGAAGTATCAGAGAGCATCACGTGACTAGACTCGATAAATGTTGGTTTATATATGTATACGCTAATTTTAAATGAATATTAATGAATAATATTTTGAAGTTCGTTTTATAAATGAACCGCGCTTGTGCTTGAACATTATATATATTTGTATATGTTGTTAGAATGATTTGATTAAATGTTAAGTGATATACTTTTTTTAATTAAGAACTTGAGCTTTTAAGTTAGTTGGCCATTTAATATAATATCAAATTAGTTATGATCTAATAAAGGTTAATTAAGGGTTTTAACCTCAATGTCATTTATTTATAAAAATTTCCACATTCAGTGTTTTGGTACAAATTAACCTCCCAGCACGTGGGGGAGTGTTGATTGAAAGATACACTCTCTACTAGCTTAAGCTTTAGTAAATGATACACTTCTCTACTTTTTATCTACCAGAATAATTTACTAGATGAGGAAATTATTTTACAATTTTAATGATTTTAATAGGAGGAGTATTGATTATGACGTTTAATTCGAACAAGAAACTCTCAAACTCTCAAGATCACACTCACATAAAATGGTAGAACTCAAATAAAAATGAATGCAAAGAGAATTATAGTGGTTCGGTTTTGCAACCTACATCCACCTGAAAAGAAGAGAATTCTTGTATTGAGTGTTGCTTACAATCTAGATCGAAAATTATCTCAATCCTACAGCTATACACACTGAATCAGCTCACAGATCACTCAACTCTCAATGTGCAAAAACTGATTTGTGAAGTCTACTTTGAGCCTTATATCTTGCTACTCCCTTAACTTTTTGATCCGGTGCCACCTCCATTTGAAAGCCCTTACTTCATAGTTTAACTACAGTCAAATAGGCGGTTACATGTAGCTCAATAAACTGCCCAACAACTGCTCACAAGTCAGCTGCCTACCCTTGCACCAATGAGAACATTTATTTCTGTTTTGCTGATTCCAATTGTTGTAACTGCTTTAACTGATTCACATGCATTCATGCATCACATAAGAATTATACTCCAGCTCGATGAGAGCATCTTCCACGTGTTTAATAGCCATGCAAGCATCTATATTCATCAATCTCCACCTTAGATGTTGAATACTCAATCTGCTCCATTCTCCCCCATCTTATTGTTGGATTGTATACTAAAAGTTTAGCTTTTTGTATGAACAATGCTATAACAATTTATTTGAAATGAGAATCATATGATCAAATGATTGTATCTTATAATTTATTTATATGTCAGATGCAATAGTCCACTTACTTTATATTGTAGATAATATGTTGTGCGACAACACACGGAAGATCATATTATCGATTTCCTTATAAAGTATAAACAGATGCTCACAATTGAGATAGACAGGGACTCTCTATCGGGATGGTTGTAGTGTGATTAGGTATTAGTTTGTCTTGACTATAGAATCACATTAATGTACTTTGCGTGTATTGAGTAGGACCGCTTGAGATCGTTCGACTTGTACTATCTATATAGAAGAACTTGATCTTAGTTATTATGGATGTTCGTGCTCTTAATCCCTATATAATAACCTCGACACGTAAGGCAGTATGTATTTCTTTGATTCATCGATGGGTGAGTTTTACATGTAATTAAATCAACAAACTCGGTGAGTTGGGAAATAGTTTTGTCTCTATGGCGTGCTGTTGATTGTAGAAGGAATCCATGTCCATCATAAGTTGATGATGTCCCCTTGAGGAGCTCATAAGGATTATCATGTAAACCCTGCAGGTGGATTTATTCCGGCATGATAATGAGGTTGAGTGGTACTACTCTCGGATTAGATATTAATTAATGGAGTTGTCAGTAGCTTAATTAATTAATGAGTATTGTATATCTTAAACATTGGGAGACTAACGGGCTCATAATAAGAAGGATCCCATAACGTAATTATGGGATTAGAACGATAGTGCAATAATAATATTTTAGTGGTATATATTATTATTATTGGACTTAAGTATAAGCTTTGGGCTAAGTTTGGATACTTAAGCCCAATGGAGGCCCAACTCTAATTTCTCCTCCTGGTCCCTGCTGTAGCCCATATATAAGTCATTTTAGCTGTCCGGGAACCCTAATCAATTGATAATTCATGTCTAATACTGTGAGGAGGGTGAGGGAATAACAGATTGAGAAGATCTTGAAGATCGTCGCCCACACGACGTCGAGATTGGACTTGGGAATACAGCAAAAGACCGAAAGGTTGTTTGCTGCTGTCTGTCAACTTGCACAATTTTTTCTAAAATCGTACTGAACTCAGATCTAAACGTGTGATACACCTTGGAAAGTCACGGAAGAGAGGATAATTTTGACGTATAGATCACTCAAATCGGAGATTAGACGAGAGAGTGACGCCCAAAACAGTGAGGCTGCGCAGGCTAGTGGCGAGAATCTTTCTTCTTCAACATACCCTGGTGAAAGGTAATACGTTTCTTTGTTTTCTTGCTTCCGCTGAATTAGAAACGTATGGAACCCTAACGGTTCACATTAACCAAATGATCGAACGTCAACAATCAGAGCTTCAATTTTATGGTGAAGCGTGACACGTTAGGCTAGGGTTTATGTGATTATGTGTTTTCCTTTTGGAATATAATCGCATAAGTATTAGGGTTTGGTATAATTGCTTTATCCATGAAAATTCCTGTATTGTCGATTGTGGTGAACGATTTGAACTGTACCTATTCGTTAAATTCACGGTGAATGACGATGATGAGCGCCTAGAGAAAATTCGGACGAGGAAGACTGTTGACGAGAGCAAGTCGAGTAGGATGGTGTGTGGTGTGCACGGAGGCCATCAAATTACCGTGTGCAGTGCCGAACGCTAAAACAAGGCACACGGGCATAGCTGGGCGATGATGCATGAAGGCGGACATGTCATCCAGTGAGCGCATGGCATCGAATGATGGCACTCGTTGCTGTAATGGTGGCGTGTGGCTGATCATGCGTTGGAACACGAAGGCGTGCTCCAGGCCCCCGTTGTCGTGAGAGGAAATTGCCATACGGTGGCTGTCGTGCGATGGTTATGGCGCGCACGTCTGTGCACACAGAGCCTGATTGATGGCCGGATGGTGCTCTCAGCGGTATGCTTGTGGATGCACGGAAGGTTGTACGATGTCGCGCGGAAGGCATAGAGTGGCGTTTGTTTGCGGACGCGCTGGGCTGAAAGCGTGCATGACTGCTGGGCGAGAGCACTATGGCACACGATGCCTGACGAGCTTGCGTGCACGGTTTCTGGTAGGCTTGCCGAGCAAACAACACACGTTGTCATGCGAGTAGTGCATGATGGTGTTGGGCTAGCGCACGGTTGCTGGGATTTGCCGAGCTTTTGGCGCACGGATGATGGCAGGTAAGAAGTTGTTGGCACACGGTTCCAAGTTCTCGCCGCACGAATGCTCAGCTAGACACACGTTGCCTACCGTGTGAAGATGGGCTGGCGCACGGGTGTCAGCACGATGAAATGTAGGAAGCGCACGGCGTCAGGCGAGGCTTGCACGTTTTGGCACGCGATGAGGAACATGGCGCTCGGAGCTGGCCATGTGTGGGTGCTCGGAGCTGGTCGTGCGCCCGTACTAGGCAGCGTCCGTATGAGAAGCTCGGATGCATGAAAAATGGACAGAGGGGTGTTCCGAGTTGAGGGTCAGGGCACCGGGCTGGTGGATTAGGTTACTGGGCAAGGAATCTGGAGGAAAATTTCAGAAGACCGGCTTCCAATTTTCAGATTAGATTTCGGGACGCTGCCCCGAGCTCCACAACCTGACCAGGAAGGTCGATCCCTGCAACCTCACCGGGGAGGTCGATCCCCATCTGAATTGCCCATATTCGTGCTTGGTGGCGAACAATCGAATTCGCAGATATATAATTGTTTATAATTGATGGAATATTTGATTATTATTATATATGTATGCATGATTCTTTATGATTTACTACCTTATGTGCCGTAATAGGAGCATGCTAGGTTGTGTATTTTATTGTGGAATATTATATGCATGTAAAAACACTCGGTGTTAAATTACTAAGTGGGAGAGGGGATTGGTTAATAATTCTCGCGGCCTCCATTATTGGTTTGTTAGTGATGTGAATAAACTTGCGCGTCGGCATTAGAGCCTTCCTCCCCATCGGATGAGTTTATTCATGGATTGCTGGAATAGACTTCATAAAATAATTATGTTTGTAATGTGATGCACATGAACTTGCGCGTTGGCTATAGTGCCTTCCTCCCCATCGGATGAGTTTATTTTGCATATCACTGTACAAACTTATAATTGATGACTGTAGGAAGTTATCCGAGCGCGCGTGTACTTCTCCATCTGTAAGGCATATAAGCTTGCGCAATGGACTTGAGATCAAATAATGGTGTACACTTAAGTGCAAATAATAAGTATCCTCCCAATCGGAGTCACTGCTGTTATTTGCATGGCTAAAGAGGAATCGACTATTAATTATTTTGTTATGAGATTAGGTTGACAAATGAAATTAATGGTAAAACCTTCTCTTGTAAATGTTCAGGTTTGTAAACGTCCACACTATCGTGGCTTGCAGACTCACGGTGCTTGAGATGTCGGTGAATTTTAGTTTTATATTATTTCGAGGGAACCAATATAAATGGATAAATTCGAAATTTGATCGGTGTATTTATTTATGATTCTCTGTAATTTCAAATGGTTTTATCTCGCTTATTGTTTACTAAAAGAATTATATTTACTGGTCCAAAATTAGATGATTAGAAAAGAATCTTGTTTCGAATTTTATTGCTTAGGAAAATAAAAATGTGTTCTCACTAAGGATGTTTTCTGATGCCTACTTAAGTCTCTAGTAGAGAGGTGAGAGGTTCATAAAAATATGATGGTCTTATGCGACTCTTCGGATATTTGAGAAAGATAGAAAGGCAAGAGGTCATGGATAAAGTTGATGAATAAATTGGGAATACTTGGAGTAGAAATTGAAGGGGAAACCTATATCAATTTATTCTTCATATTTTGCCTGGATGTTTTGAGCAAGTTCTACATGAATACGAGAGGTTGTATATGGTGGGGAACTTCTGACAAAACAGGTGGCGAACGAAATTCAATTTCATCAAGATGTGAACAAGGTTAATATCTCATTCACTAGTTGTTGAAGCATGATTAGGGATGGCATCTACTGACACGTTGTGTGTAGATACCGGAATCACTAAATGCCTGCAATTAAGTGATGATGAGATTATTATAGACATGGGTAAAACTACAAGAGTAATGATTGTTGTAGTGGGAGTTGTTTATTTATCTTATGATGTGAATAAACGTTTGATTATGAGAAATTGTCTTTACGTACATTTTTCATAGAAAGAATTTCATTCAGTTTCTATGCATTTACGGATGGATACTCTATTTCATTTAAATGACTTGGTCATTATAATGAAGGATAGAGTTATAATATGTTGTTGTACGTTGGTGGACAATTTGTGCATTCTTGAATCATGTTTATCCATGGATGCAACAAATAGTAATTAATAACGCGTCTTCTAATCCTAATAAGAGAAAGACTTTTGTGGAAATGGTTAGATAGATGATGAGTTATTTGAAATTATTAAATTCATTTTATGGATATGCCATAGAAACAGTAATTCGTATGAATGCTTGTCTGTTTGTGAGATATCCTAGAAAAATGAAGGGTGATTTGTTTAGTCCAAAAGATCAAAGAGTGATTGTTAACACAAACACTAGATTTTTAAAAAAGACTATGTAACAAATAACAAACCTATGTATAAGTTGTTCTAAAAGGAAGTGAGAGGGAAAACGCAAAGAATTAGTATCAATTGTACAAGAGGAGATATCACAAGTAAATTGCATCGCGTATCACATCTGATACACAATTGCATGTAGTGTCTTGTCATAGTGGGAGAGTTGTTCTACAACCAGATACATTTATGTTTTGGGAGAGTCGTGAGACTTGGTCCCTAGTAAACATGGAATTAACCCACAGATACGACTGATTGGTCGTATATAGTCGGGATGACCAATTAAAGAATTTATTGAACCACAATGAGGAAGACACTAGAATTTAAGCGATCTCAAGTTTATCGTGATTTTATAAGGACGACGGAATAGAGTGAAGGATAAATGTGCAATTGAATGCACTTAAACTAATGAAAAATAAGATAAAATGAATGCAAGAAATTGGGTTCCAAATGATGCAAGGATGAGATTAGCAACAATCATGGTATAGATAATAAAGAAAACATGCAATAAATTCTAATCTCTCATGGACATGGCATAGGAGCGATCACTAATTCCACCTAAACTCTCTCTCGAGATGGATAGGATGTAGGCCCTCAATAAGGCTCCCAAAAGTACATAGGATCGTGACCAAAGCAAACACCACCCACTAAGTACTAATTACTCTACGAGTTCCCTAATGAGGTACTAAATCATAGGCAATATTCCCTTTTAAGGTACTATGAATTTACTAATGGTTGGGGTCCCCTCATCTAATCAAACAATCTCCGATCAAGCTAATCAAATGTTCTATCAAAGGGTTCTAAATCAAGAAGGATATCTCTATCTCATTCTAAATTAATACACATGAAGTGTATGATGAAATGATTCAATGAACTATCCTAAACACATAATTGATTTCTCAATCTAATCACATGCCCATGACAATTAATCACACATATCATCATATAAATCAAGCAATGAACAATCAATGATAGAAATAACACAAAGCCCATTCAAGATTAAAATCAAATTGCATAAAAACTAAATTATCCAACACCAATCATGGAGCTAATCTCACAAAGGATATTAGCCTCTCATAGTCACAAGAAATTCAACATAGACATTAAAATCCTTACAAACCATAATCAATCTATAAATAAATGCACAAAAATTAGAATTAGATTCCCCATTTGAAGTGCTTCAATGGATATCTTCTTTTTCTTTTTGTGATCTCACTCTCCCTTGCTTCGTTGATCACTTGGATGGTGGATTTGATGGAGGAGATCAAGTGTAGATGGATGGATGAAGAATGGATGAAGATGATGGCGTCAAATGGAGGAAATGGTGTGTGATCTAGGTGTAGGAGTGAAACCCTTCGAATTTTTTTATCAAATATTGAAGTATTGGGCATTTATACCCCTTGGGAAGCTTCTAGAAGGATTCTGATTTTTTACAAGTTTTTATACAGCACGAGTCGTGCTCTGTAATACGACCATAAGATGGCCGTGTTGGGTCTTCTGATGCTCGCACACGGCCTCTCCTTACAGGGCCATATTATATAACACGGCTCGTGTGCTGCAACATGGCTCGTGTGCTGTAACACGGACACAGGGTAGTCATGTTGGATGAATTGATGTCAGCACACGACCACTTCTTATAGGGTCGTGTTCCATACACGGCCCGTGTTGGTGCATGCCTATGTTTTTCACATTTTGTTTTGGCTCGTTCTCCTTCGTTTCAACTCCGAATTGAGATATGCTTTTTCCTACATCTTCCTTATCATAGGTTTAAGCTCATTCACACATATTTCAATAAAAATACAAAATACAATCAAATAACACATAAATACGGATAAAATAATATAAAAACGGACATGAAAAGACACTAAAATTTAGGTGAAAATATCACTCATCAACGACGAAGCACTACAAGATAAAAATGCGATATCTTAGAAAGTTGCAATGATTTCTGGAATAGGATATATGGATTCTAAATCAAGTCTGGGAGCTTGTAGGAACACTAAATGGTGTAAAAGTCATTGGAAGTGGTCATGCAAAATAAAAGAGGATCATACGGTAAGGTGAAAACCTTGGAAGCAAAGCTTGTTGCGAAAAGGTACACTCAGAAAGAAAGGTTCGATTATAAGAAAACTTATTCGCCGGTAGCTATGCATATGTTGATCCAGATTCTTTTATCTGTTGCTAATCATATTGATTATAAGGAATAGAAAATAGATGTTAAGACAACTTTCCTGAATTGAAGTCTTGAGGGAAAACATCTATGTGAAGCAACCAGAGTGATTCATTGCGAAGGGCTAAGAGCATTTTGATTGTAAGTTTAAAGATGTCCATCGATGGACTAAAGCAAGCTTCAAGATCACGAAGCATCTGTTTTGATGAGGAAATCTAGGCATATGGATTTATTCAATGTGCGGATGTGTCTTGTGTATTGAAAAGAGTAACAAAAATGTTGTGTATTTCTTGTACTGTACTGATCGTCGCTATTTTCACCTAAATTTTATGTCATTTTTGTATGTGTTTTCGTCCTTTTATTTCGTATTTTTGTATCTTTTTATATTGTATTTTGAGAAATTAATGATGATGATTTTCATGTCTTTGAATAGGTGATTATGAGGATAAATGGTGATAAAAAGCATGAAGAAAGGAGAAAGTTGAAGAAAATAGAAAATTGACCAAAATACATAAAAACACGCCTGTGTTTTTATGTAGTGCCCGTGTTTTTCTGCAGGTGCCAAAACTTACAGAAAGTGGAAAAATTGCAGAAAAACACGGTCATGTGCAAGAAAACACGCCCGTGTTTTCTTGCGCTTGGCCTAAAATCTTGTTTTACACCTTTGTCCGATTTCCAGGTGTGTTGAGGGGGTATAAATACCCCCAATATCATCATTTGAAGGCAGAAAATCAAAGGTTTGGCTGTCCACACACATCACACACCATTCTACCCATTTTACACATCCATCTTCATCCATCTTCCATCTTCCATCTTATCCATCTATTCTTCATTCCATCCATCCATTCCTCTTGATTTCCTCAAATCCATCTATCCATTCCACTAATCCACCAATCTAAGAAGGGAAGAACATCAAAGAGTGAAGATTGGAGCATGTTGAAGGAAGAGAAGGCCAACTTCAAAAGGGAAGTCCATCAACATTTGATTTGTTGTTTTCTTCATTATTTAGCTCATTTGGAACATTCCATGGACAATATTGATTTTGTAATGATTTATAGTGGCTAGTCCTCATGTGAGGCTAGCAATATGATTGGTGAAGGATAATGTAGATTTTGCACGCCACGTGTTCGAAGAAATGATTGTATGAATATTTTCTATCATGAATGCTTATTCTCATTTCGTGTATGATTAGTGAGGTTAAATTTTCTATTCATAGTGTTAGGATGGCCATTCCGATATTATGCTTAGTGATTTAATTGAATCGTTGATTGCACGAGATGACTTGGTTAGTGTGAGGGGAGGTAAGCCATACCCTTCTTGTGCTTAGAGGACATTAGTGATGAACTAGTGAGGGGAACCCAACTTATGATCATAGTACCTTCATGGGAATTGAGAGTAAGACACAATCCTAGGAGATTTAAACTTGTAAAAGAGTTAAGAACCTAATTGCCTTGGCCATAAGGATTAGGGGTACATAAGTGATTGCCCTTAATATCATATATGATGACCTTCAAAGCATGTATGTGTGTGAATCTACATGAGTCTTTTTCATTATATTGCTTGCCTTACATACTTCTTAGATTGCTCACCATCACCCATTATCCATCTCATATGTACATTTTCTATCCTTTAATTATTTTCTTAGGTAGTCTGTAGTGTAATTAAACCTCCCATTTATTGATTAGTCCTTTTAGAGTGAAACATATTATGAATACGGATACATCACTTTCTCCCTTGGGTTCGATATTATAAATGTTACACTTGGTCACCATGTCTACACACAACGATAGAGTACGCTTACTCTTATCAATTTGTACTAAAATTGAGGCTAAGTTCATGGCGCCGTTGCCGGGGAGAAAGGCTTCGGTGTAACGTGTTTGAATTTGTTAGCTTTACTTAGGACATTTTTTTCTTATTTTTGCTTTTATGTTTGCTTTGAAAAATTTTTGTTCTTACTTGTTCTTCTTGATAGGTACATCAACCTTGAAAGAAGGGGAGAATGAGCAAAACCAAAATAGTAATTGAAGAAGAATTGTAGTAGATCTTGAGAAGAAGAGCATAAAAATGGATCAATACTACAATAATGGAATATATGAGGGATGGCAAGGTGCTTACAATGTGAATACATTCCAACCGTATCAAACAAACACATATTCCATACCAAGTTCTTACAACCAAGTTTCGATGGTTACCCCTCTATCCGAGAATAGTACCTTAATAGAGTTGTATAGAAGATATGCTTATGGGAGCAATGAAAGGCAAAGTGTTCAACTAAGTCTTCCTAGTTATGGGGATCAATATCTTCAAAGTATGTCAACTTCTTATACTACGGTGCAACAAGAGTAGATGATGCCAAGTTCTCAAGTTGAGGAGATTTATTACATGCAAGGGAGTAATTTCCAAGATCAAGAGAATTATCTACAAGAACAAAGATGGCATCCACCGAGTGAAGAGATAAAGCCACCCGTAGAAGATTGAATTGGGCAACTCATGGATATACTCAATGAGATGATTGAAGAAAGAAGAGAAGAAAGAAAGAGAGAAGATGAGGAAAATGAGAGGAGATTTGAGGCCCTTGAACATCGAATGAGTGAAATGATAAGTGAACGGAACACTTTTCATGAAATGAAAAATTTCGATGAAGAGATTGAAGAAGAGTTAGAAGTAGAAGAGTGTTCGGTAGATAATGAAGACTCAAGAGATGTTGAGCTTATTAAGGATAGGGAAGACAAGGTTGAAGAGAATTTGGGGAAAGAAGAATCAAGGGAGGTGCTTGAAGAGCCTATTGAGGCAAATGATATTGATGAAGAGGAACAAAGTCTAGAAGCAAGTGATGATGACTTGAAGAGTGAAATGAGCATTTCTAAACCTTTAAACTCTTTAAGTTGCTTTGAATTTCATAATATTATTTTTATAGACTTTGTCTTACCAATTGATTCTTTTCATATTCTTAAGGACAAAAGGGAACTTGAAGACATGCTAGAACTCTATGTGGAGAGAAGGAATAAGTGGTGCTCAAGAATGGAAAGGTTGATGGAATGTAAGCTCAAAAGAGTAGAATATTTAAAGCCAATCTCGAAGGATACAACTGAGGTCGTTACTTGCCAAAAATACCTAATAGAGGAAGAAGCACAAAGATTAAAATTTGATGGCAAGAACGAACGATATCCTTGGCCATTCCGATGAGTTCTCCAAGTTCCGTCCAGCTTGAAGACGTTAAACTTAGCGCTAGATGGGAGGCAACCCATCATTATCTTTATTGCTTTATTTATTGCTTTCAATAAGGATGATGGATTTGATTTTTGGTGTTTTGGTTTGATTTTTGTGTTTGTTGGTGTTTTGTGTAGAAATTATGTTGTGCTTGGTGTGGATGTGGAGTATATTGGATTACGAGAAGAGTTACGAGGGATGCTTCAAAGGGAGTACCTATTATTTGGCTCAAACTTAATTCTAGCCTTAGCTAAAAAATAAGTTTGCGGGGTTGAATTTTTATGCTCTCGTAGTTCTCATTTTATGAACATTTGCACCGGCGCATATAGTTTCCTTGTGTCTTATGTCTTGTGTCTTATTTTTTTTTATATTTTTGTGATGTTCTTAATTTCTTGTGTTGTGAGTCGTTTTCTTGAATATGAGTGATGATGTGTTGTTTGTGATAAGTGATGGCGAATTATGTTAAGGATCTCTACTAGTTGAAATTATAACATATTCTATTTAACTTGTTCAATTTTGAGATAGATTGAGGTGTAATAAGTCCTAAAGGTCCGAGCAAAAGCTTATGAGTATTTGAGCCTTAACCGTGCATCCATGGTTATTTCTTCATGAGTGAATCGATTGAGCCTTGATAAGCTAGAACTTGCTAGTGGACTACAGGAATGAGCCCGATTGGTGGAGGTTAGTGAGATGATCTTAGGCCATCCTTGTACTTTAAAGTCATTGCCATATATTTTCTTACCTTATACATCATCCCTAGTTAGCCACTTCGAGTCTTTAAGCCTATTTCTTGTGAATTAAGCACATTATAAACCATGATTACCCACTTAAGCATTATATATATACTTTTTGTGTAGGTGATTGAGGAGATAGTGGTCTACACGGTTTGATGTGAGAATTGTGCAAGAGAAAGAGAGAAATGGTAAACAAGCAAGAAAAGGATGAAAGAGCTCAAACATAGATACATGCTACCTCAAAATAAGAAAAAGGAGAAAAATCAACAAAAATATGCTCATGTAAACAGAAAATCAAATAAGGAAGCATAGAATCAAAATAAGCTCAAGAAACACAAGGAATGATAATGATAAGTGCTTATGTTTAGAAAAGAAAAGAAAGGAAGATAGAAACGTGAAGAAGTTGAAGAAGTTGATCATCTCTTCGATTACTTATACTCGATGAGTCACTCTTATGCAAATTCTCCCTACCTTTACCAAAAAACCTATTATTACATCCAAAAGTAAAGTCCTATTTGATCATTAATTTAAACTATAGTGATTTGTGAATGTAGTCCACGAGTAAGCCTATGACGCGTCGGGCCAATTGGTTGGTGAATGTTGATTTACCTTATCTTGATAGAGTGTTGAGTGCATTTGATATCCAATGTGAGGCTTGGATCGGAAGGAACTATATTACTCTTTAATCTCTTCAAATTGAACTTGTTAATTTTTCATGTTGTAAGTTTAATGTTGTAGGGTGACTTGATATGATTTGTAGTCTTTATTACTTATGATATGTTATTGCTTATGTTAGTTGGGTCTTTTTCTAGGTGAAAATTTCTCCTCTTGTTTTATCATTTTAGTTGCTCGGGGACGAGCAACACTTTAAGTTTGGGGGGTTGATCGTCGCTATTTTCACCTAAATTTTATGTCATTTTTGTATGTGTTTTCGTCCTTTTGTTTCGTATTTTGTATCTTTTTATATTGTATTTTGGGAAATTGATGATGATGATTTTCATGTCTTTGAATAGGTGATTATGAGGATAAATGGTGATAAAAAGCATGAAGATAGGAGAAAGTTGAAGAAAATAGAAAATTGACCAAAATACATAAAAACACGCCCGTGTTTTTATGTAGTGCCCGTGTTTTTCTGCAGGTGCCAAAACTTACAGAAAGCGGAAAATTGCAGAAAAACACGGTCATGTGCAAGAAAACACGCCCGTGTTTTCTTGCACTTGGCCTAAAATCGCGTTTTACACCTTTGTACGATTTCCAGGTGTGTTGAGGGGTATAAATACCCCCAATATCATCATTTGAAGGCAGGAAATCAAAGGTTTGGCTGCCCACACACATCACACCATTCTACCCATTTTACACCTCCATCTTCCATCTTCCATCTCATCCATCTATCCTTCATTCCATCCATCCATTCCTCTTGATTTCCTCAAATCCATCCATCCATTCCACTAATCCACCAATCTAAGAAGGGAAGAATATCAAAGAGTGAAGATTGGAGCATGTTGAAGGAAGAGAAGGCCAACTTCAAAAGGGAAGCCCATCAACCTTTGATTTGTTGTTTTCTTCATTATTAAGCTCATTTGGAGCATTCCATGGACAATATTAATTTTGTAATGATTTATAGTGGCTAGTCCTCATGTGAGGCTAGTAATATGATTGGTGAAGGATAATGTAGATTTTGCACGCCACGTGTTCGAAGAAATGATTGTATGAATATTTTCTATCATGAATGTTTATTCTCATTTTGTGTATGATTAGTGTGGTTAAATTTTCTATTCATAGTGTTAGGATGACCATTCTGATATTATGCTTAGTGATTTAATTGAATCGTTGATTGCACGAGATGACTTGGTTAGTGTGAGGGGAGGTAAGCCATACTCTTCTTGTGCTTAGAACCTCATGATAGGACATTAGTGATGAACTAGTAAGGGGAACCCAACTTATGATCATAGTACCTTCATGGGAATTGAGAGTAAGACACAATCCTAGGAGATTTAAACTTGTAAAAGAGTTGAGAACCTAATTGCCTTGGCTATAAGGATTAGGGGTACATAAGTGATTGCCCTTAATATCATAACATGATGACCTTCAAAGCATGTGTGTGTGTGAATCTACATGAGCCTTTTCCATTATATTGCTTGCCTTACATACTTCTTAGATTGCTCACCATCACCCATTATCCATCTCATATGTATATTTTCTATTCTTTAATTGCTTTCTTAGGTAGTCTGTAGTGTAATTAAACCTCCCCTTTATTGATTAGTCCTTCTAGAGTGAAACATATTTTGAATACGGATACATCATTTTCTCCCTTGGGTTTGATATTATAAATTTTGTACTTGGTCACCACGTCTACACACAACGATAGAGTACGTTTACTCTTATCAGTTTGTACCAAAATTGAGGCTAAGTTCATGTATGTAGATGATATATTACTCATTGAAGACAATGAAAGAGTATTGTCAGACGTATGGGTATGGTTGATAAAGTAGTATGAAATGAAGGACTTAAGAGAAGCAAAATATATCCTTTTGATCATGGTAATACGGATCACAAGAAAGGATGTTATGCTTGTCTCAAGCTTCATTAAATGATACAATCCCTACTTGTTTTAGCATGTAACTTTATCTAAGAAAATGTGTCTTGAGACACAAAAGAAGATAAAGGTGATCAAGGCGGTTCCTTATGCTTCGGCGAATAAGGAAGCTTAATCTAAGGAATGCTATGCACAAGATTGGATATCTATTTTACTGAACGTATAGACAACGTGTATCAAGGTAACCTGAAATAAGAATGTTTAATTGTGGTAAAACAAATATTTATGTACCTAAAAAGGACTAAAAATATATGTGGACTTACCGGACAGATTCACTGCTTTTTTATGGATTACATAGATTCAGATTTTTCAAATCAGATAGGGACGACACTAAATCCACCTCAAAGGTTATATATTTAATTTTAGGAAGTTGAGTCATAATATGGAGGAGTGTTATATACAAATATATTTCGGACTCCGGACTCTATCATGTAAAGATGATAAATTGGAGCCTCTGAGGCAGCCAAAGTATTTATATGACTCTAGAAACTTCATGATGGGCTTCGAAGTGTTTCTAAGTTTGCCTAAAGTTATCACAATTTATTGCGATAATAATGGTGCAGTTGCAAACTTAAAGGAATCATGAGCCCTTAAGCAATTAAACACATGGAGCGCGAGTATCACCTATTACGAGAAATCGTATGATGAAGGGCAGGTTGTTATCGCCAAGATTGCATTAGATGATGACCTAGTAAATCCATTTACAAGGACCTTAAGGCGACTTTTGAAGGTCGTGTAATGGGAGTGGGAATCAGATATATGGCAGAAGACATGACAGCATAGTCTTTTAGTATAAGTGGGAGATTGTTGGATTGTATACTAAAAGTCTAGCTTTTTGTATGAACAATGCTATAACAATTTATTTGAAATGAGAATCAAATGATCAAATGATTGCATCTTATAATTTATTTATATGTCGGATGCAATAGTCCACTCACTTTATACTGTAGATAATATGTTGTGCGACAACACGCGGAAGATCATATTATCTGTTTCCTTATAAAGTATATTCCCAGATGCTCACAACCGAGATAGACAGGGACTCTCTATCGGGATGGTTGTAATGTGATTTGGTATTAGTTTGTCTTAACTATAGAATCACATTAATGTACTTTACATGTATTGAGCAGGACCATTTGAGATCGTTCGACTTGTACTATCTATATAGAAGAACTTGATCTCAATTATTATGGATGTTTGTACTCTTAATCCCTATATAATAACCTCGACACGTAAGACAGTATGTATTTATTTGATTCATCAATGGGTGAGATTTGTATGTATTTAAATTAACAAACTCGGTGAGTTGGGAAATAGTGATGTCTCTATGGTGTGCCGTTGATTGTAGAAGGAATCCGTATCCGTCATAGGTTGATGATGTCCCTTTGAGGAGCTCATAAGGATTATCATGTAAACCCAGCAGGTGTATATATTCCGGCATGATAATGAGATTGAGTGGTATTACTCTCGGATGAGATATTAATTAATGGAGTTGTCAGTAATTTAATTAATTAATGGGCGTTGTATATCTTAAACATGGGGAGACTAACGAGCTCATAATAAGAATGAGCCCATAACGTAATTATGAGATTAGAACGGTAGTGCAGTAATAATATTTTAGTGGTATATATTATTATTATTGGACTTAAGTATAAGCTTTGGGCTAAGCTTGGATACTTAAGTCCAATGGAGGCCCAACTCTAATTTCTCCTCCTAGTCTCTGCTGTAGCCAATATATAAGTCATCTCAGTTGTCTGGAACCTTAATCAATGATAATTCACGCCAAACACTGTGAGGAGGGTGAGGGAATAGCAGATTGAGAAGATCTCGAAGATCGTCGCCCACACGACGTCGAGATTGGACTTGGGAATACAACAAAAGACATGAAGGTTGTTTGCTGCTGTTGTCCATCAACTTGCATGATTTTTCTAAGATCTTACAGAACTCAGAACTAAACGTGTGATACACCGTTGGAAAGCCACGGAAGAGAGAATCTTTTTAGCGCGTAGATCACTCAAATCGGAGATTAGACGAGAGAATTACGCCCAAAACGATGAGGCGGCGCAGGCTGGTGGCGAGAATCTTTCTTCTTCAACATACCCTGGTGAAAGGTAATACGTTTCTTTATTTTCTTACTTCCACTGAATTAGAAACGTAGGGCACCCTAACGGTTCATGTTAACTAAACGATCGAACACCAACACTTGCTGCTTTTAAGGAGTAGCAACCTTATTCCCTTCATAGATACCAACTAAAGTTTTACACATCTCAAATTTACCTACTGGTAATGCTTTAGTGAGACCATCAGTTGCATTCATAGCTGTATTAATCTTCCTTACAACAACAACTCCACTCTCCAACATATCTCTTACAAAGTATAGTTTAACATTAATGTGCTTTGTATGTTCATGGTATTCTTGATACTTAGCTAAGTGTATTGCACTTTGGTTGTCACAATACACCACCACAGTATCCTGATATACCCCTAGTTGTTTAAGCAAACCAGTGAGCCACATGCCTTATTTGATTGCTTTATTGAGTGCAATAAAGCCAGCTTCTGTAGTAGATAGTGCCACTACAGACTGATGGCCTGCCTTCTAGCTCACTGCAGTACCAAACATAGTGAATACAAACCCTGTAAGAGACTTTCTAGAGTCTAAGTTGGCTGCAAAGTCTGCATCAGTGTAACCAATTACAACTTTTGATTGTGATTCCCTTTTCTGAAACTTTAAACCTGCTCCTTCAGTTCCTTTCACATATCTCAGAGCCCATTTCACAGCTTCCCAGTGTTGCTTCCCTGGATAACTCAAGAATCTACTGATCAAGCTCATTACATAAGCAATATCAGGCCTACTACATACCATAGCATACATAAGACTGCCCACTGAACTTGCATATAGGATTCTTCTCATTTCAGCTATTTAATTTTCTGACTTAGCTCCATTGAGTAATGATAGAGACAGCCCTTGCTTAACAGGTGTTGAAACAGATTTGCACATGTCCATATTGTACCTCTTAAGCACCCTAGTCAGATATGATTGTTGTTTCAATACCAAAATACCAGCTGATCTATCTCTGCTAATTTCCATGCCTAAGATCATCTTGGCTTCTCCAAGATCCTTCATCTCAAACTCAGATTTAAATATTTTCTTTATTGCATCAATGCCTTCAATGCTTTTACAAGAAATTAAGATAGCATCCACATAGAGAAGTAAATATGTGTAACAGCTGTTTTCTTCCTTGATATATACACAGCTATCATAGAGACTTCTCTAAAATCCATTTAATACTATGTACTCATCAACTCTCAAGTACCATTGTCTTGGACTTTGTTTCAAGCCATACAATGATTTAAGTAACAGACAAGCCTTTGTATCAGGCCTCTCAACTGTAACACCCTCTGGTATCTTCATTTAGATATTTTCTTCCAACTTTCCATGTAAGAATGCAATAGTTACATCCATCTGATGAAGTTCAAGATCATTCTGAGCTACTAGTGCTAGTAACACTCTAATTTAACAGTGTTTAACCACAGGAAAGAAGATCTCATTATAATCTACTCCTTCCTTCTGTAAGAATCGCCTAGCTACTAGTCTAGCTTTATATCTAACTCCACCTTCAGCTGCAGGTGCTGGTTTCCTCTTGAATATCCACTTACATCCAACCAACTTCTGAGTTTTTGGTTTATCAACTATCTTCCATGTCCCATTTTTATTTAGTGACAACAACTCTTCTTCCATGGCTACAAGCTACTTGTTTCTATCTTGACTGCCCAATGCCTCAGTATAACTTCTTGGTTCATATGATTCAACATCAACTGCTGTATATAGTGAAAATGACACTATATCAGCTTGTACATACCTTGCAGGTGGTATAATTGTTCTTCTTTGCCTATCTATGATGAGTTGATAAGTGTTAGGTTGATCTTGTACTCTTGACTCCTATATTGTCTTTTTTCTAAATTAATTCAAATTATTATTTATTTTTTAAAAATATTTATCCCAACAAGAATCAAATATGAATAGAACACTCTTCCTTCTTGCACCAATTGATTATCTTTCCTTTACTATACAGTCTATACTATGCACATGATAAACAGTCTCTATTTACTGTTCCATTTCACAGCTGCCCCACTCTATTTTTTTTTTAATTTTTTTTTAAAATTTTGACAACGTACCTCAGTGTAAATAAGGAGTATGATATCTTTTAAGTTTAATTCAATTAAAAATATGGAGTATATAATTGTGCTTGTTTTTTCTTGGGGTGTGAGTTGGATAAATAAGGAGTACATAGATAAGGGTGGGGAATACATGAAATGAAGTGTAAAATGTAATTTAATATCTATGTATTTTGAAATATTGTATAAAATATTAAATTATAGCAAATGCATATTTGAAAGAAATACACACGTAAAATGCAACTTGGTATGATAATTATCTAAAATTTAAGTTGATTTTAAATAACATGTACTCTTTTCGTTCAACCACAGTTTTCACACCTCCTTTATAAATTACACATGAGGTGTGAAAATTGTGGTGTGACATAGGGAGGAGTAGTTAATATAATTTGTAAAAAGTTCTTTTTTTATTATTCTTATTTTCAAAATTCCTTCTTAACATTGATTTTGTGACCTTTTCAGTAAATTTATAATAATAATAATAATAATAATAATTCGTCTATGAGTTATACTCTAATAACCAGCTTTTTTATCTTGACTTTTTTTCCCAATGTTTTTTAGATGGGATAAAGGTAGGGTTTTAGGGCAGACTTATAAAAAGTACAGACAGGTTTTGTGCAAGTTGTAGGAAATGTGAAAATTGTGTGCAATATTATTAATTAAGGATTAGATGTAAGGTTATAAATGGGATATGCTTTATTACATCATTATACATGAATGATACAAAAGTAGTTCACAATATTCATGGTTTTAGATTTAGTAATTGGAATTCATGGTTTCATTTTATGCTTTATGTACCATATATATACAATCTCCTCTCATTTTATAAAATCATTGGAATTCATAGTACTAATCTTTTTCATGTTCGATAAAACGTGCTAAATCAATGTGAGAGACTACCCTTATTATTGGATTTCTTTTGTAAGGATAAGCATGGAATTAATCAGTGCACCACAAAATAAGTTAGGCAAAAACCTAAGTGATATCGATTTCAAATCGATTGCTTTTTTAAATAAACATTAAATCCTAATATAATGCTATATGATATAAATTACAAGAATTCACATAATACAAGTGTTTGTTCCTACGGAATGATTCTTATGAGAAGAATAATAAATTAATGTATTTTTTTTTAGAAAAGTGTTAAATAATTTTAAAAAAATGATCATCAATAGATCTTTCAGTCGCAACATCATCACTTCCATCGGCTCTAATCATGTCTCCAGACTCCACCTCAAGCTCAGAATGCTTGTTCTTCACAAGTTAGTTGCTCACCCTTGCACCAATGAGAACGTTTCTTTCTGTTTTGCTGATTCCAGTGGTTGTAACTGCTTCAACTGATTCACATGCATTCATGCATCATGTGAGAATTATACTCCAGCTTTATAAGAGCATCATCCACGTGTTTAACAGCCATGCAAGCATCTATATTCATCAGATTAAGTGACACTTTTCTACTAGCTTAAGTTTCCACCAACAGAGTCCGTACTAATATGAAGCTAACAACTCGCGAGAACAGTATTTTTAACAAAAGATTAAGGATTATTTTTAACAGCAGGAGCCTTTGGTGGATCTTTGGCCACATCGAGATTTATTCGCTCCAGTCCAGTAAAGAGAATTGAGACGAGAAAAACGAACACTAAGAGTTCGGAGATATGAGTCTATATCTCTGTTTGTATCCGATAAACTTGTGCCAGATGAGGAGCCATATATTTGAATACATCAAGAATTGTGCGCAAGATGAACTTAAAGAACTGAGTTGAGGGAAACTACCTTTTGGAAAATTCAAAAAATTAGTTGGAAAATTATTATGAAAATTTGTCAGATGATTAGTTAAAAAATTTGGATTTTGAGGATAGAAGTTGGCACGTGGATGAAAATTTACATTTGAAGGCGTTGAATTTTCTCCGGAGTTTGAAGAATGAACCCAAAATGCATCAATGGATCTTTATCAAAAAATTATTTTTATTTTTATTTTTGGATGAGAAGAAAATATTTTGAAAAAATTATAAAATTTAAAATTGTGATTGAGAATAGAAGATAATGTATAAAAAAAAATGGAGTGGAAGATACATTTGTAGTGAGAATTTATTAAAAAAAATGGCAACAATAATAATTAAACCGTCATAATAACGGTAACATTACAATTGAATTGTCATCTCTTTAAATTTGTGTTTTTAAAAAAAATATATCAATGAAAGTGAAATTGACGTCCCATTTTTCTCCTTCAAACACAATATTCAAATTTTTTATGCGTGTTTCGAATAAAAAAAGGGCGGGGAATCATCCCCACATTTATTCCATTCATGTGCGCGTGAGATGCACGCGCCCGATTGGTGGGCAGTGTGCTCCACCTTCTTTTTCACCCGCTCTCCCTCCGGTAGTGTAAATTAAACCTGCCAATGATAAATACTCATGCCTCATATTTTTCACACTGCCATATCATAAAAAAACCTTGCAATGGGGAGGAACTCAACAAATGAAACTTGCTGACAATCTAACACAGTCACACTCTTAAATATAAATTGAGTATAGCTCTCTGCTTGATACATCTATTTGTATCAATATGTACATCTAATTGGGGCTTAAAGGATTGGGACCATAGTCTATAGGGACCAGCCTTAATATGGAGGGACATACTTAAATTGAGAATTGTGACAAGAAATTAAATTTGTTTTTTATACATTATTTTTTCAATGGGAGATATTTTGCCCTTCCCCATCACCAAGTCATTATGGACAAACGATTTTGTAATTATTAATCCTACTCACAAAATACAATAGTAAAGGCTAAAATCAGATTATTATTATATAAATAAAGAAGAGTAATCTATTTATCATTTGAAAAAGAAATAAAAATTACTTTCCCTTCCAACGAGCTTTTCCCATTTTGTCTTAATATATTTTTTATCATCTAAAAATAATAAAAATTTAAAAATAAATAATCTCTTAATACATCATATGTTAAAAAAAAAGTAACTCAAATCACCTAATTCACATAACTTATTTTATTATTTATTTATTACTTAAAAATATCATACTATTACTTTTAATAATCATATACTCCCTCCGTCCCAAGCAAAGAGATGCATTTGTTTTTTGCACGTAAATTAAGGAGTATTATTATTTTATGTAAAGTGAGTAGGTGTATTAGAGAAATGTGATGGGTAGTGGTGGGCCATTGGTGGGTCATTTTTACTAAAAAGGGAAAATATTGCAATTTGAATGAGACGCCCAATATAGTAAAATGATGTTATTTAGGTGGGACGGATGGAGTACTATTAATCATAAAATAAATTTCTTAAACTCCAGGCTCGGCAGAATGTGTGTTTTGTGTTGGGAACCCGGAATCGAGAGATCATCTCTTCTTTGGGTGTCCGTTTACAAAACATGTATGGAATCGGGTTAGATCTGAGGTAGAGTGGAGGAGACAGGTAACCACTTTGAAGGCTGGATTCAAATGGCTTCGCAAAGATCGCCGGGTGCAGGTTCGTAATAAGAAGAGATGGATGCTTGCTTTATATGGGAGTGTCTTTTTTATTTGGAAAATTTGGAATGAAGCTCTCTTTCAGGGTGTTCGTCCTACTATTACTAGTTTGGTTAACTCCATAATCATGCATGTAATTAGGTTTGAGCATTTGTTATCTAGATAGGGGTTTTCCTTTTCGGGTTAATCCGTTTTGTTATCTAGATAGGAGTTTTCCTTTTTGGTTGCTCAATTCAGGAGTTGTAATTATTTGTAACTTGGCTTCGGCCTATTGTTTTGGTTAATTAACATATGATTCAGCCCACATCACAAAAATGATTTTAAATACCCGGCGCCAATTTCCATCTTCTCCCGCCCTCCCCCGCCTTTATTTCATCCCAATTTTCACCACTTCAATGCTCCCTCCTTCCTTTCCCTCCCCTCCTTCTCTCTTCTTTGACCCACCTACTACCGATGCAGGGCCACCAGCCGCACCCCGCCACCCCCATTTCCGACGCCGCTTTCCTAATCAAGCGCGGGAAGAAGAGGGGGAATTACAACTGCGGCCGCTGTGGCTTGCCCAAAAAAGGCCACAAGTGTCCTTTCGCTTCTGAAAATGACGATGATTCTACTCCCATTTCCACGCCGGCGGCACCCGCCGATTCCTCCGCCTCCGCGGGGAAGTTCGCCGTCGCCACGCCTGCGTCCGTCGTACGTCCTCCGCCTCCGGCGAGGCGCCGCCGAGCTCTTTCGTTCGATGATGTTAGCGTTGCTGATTCGTTGGATGAGTTGGAGGAGGATCGGTTTGAGTTGGACGAGGAGCTGGATCTGGATGGGTCGGGTACGTTGCCGGGGAGTTGTCTGTGGGAGATTATGAGGAGATTGCCTCCGGTGGAGCTGCTGTCGGCGGCCAGAGTGTGTAGGGGTTGGAGGGAGACGACGCGGAGGATTTGGCGTGCGGCGGAAGAGCTTAGGCTTAGGGTCCCAGCGACTGCGCAGATTGGATTTGTTGGATCCGTACTGCAGAAATGCCCTGGACTTTTGAAACTCTCTCTCAGAATTGAAAGGTCAGGATTTTGAAGATTGGTGATAGATCTAACTTTTTATGAACTGGATCCAGAGATTACTCAATTACATGACTGAATACTCACTGTTTATAGGTCAATAATTGAATTAATTAACGATACTGAAGATCTATAACGAAGAAGCTTGATGCATTCTGATACGGAACGGTTTAATCTGAATACCAAAGAGATAATAAATATACTGGATTGAATTTTAGTTCTTAAGAAATTGGACTTTCTAGGTTCAATTTATTGAAAATGAGTGATTAGGGTAAAAAAAATCCAATGCTAGTAGTGATACAAGAGGGTGTTCATTGAGTAATTGGGAGGAAAGTGTATTTTGATCTGATATAAGTGTTTGCTTTGGTTTTGCAGTGATGTTGATGCAACAATGCTGGCCTGCATTGCCTTCTCGTGCCCTTATCTTCAGTCACTGGAGATCTTGACTTCTGGATCCTGCACCAATAGGATCACTGGGTATCAATCTATGACTCTCTCATAAAGATCTACAAATTTGCTGCATTTATTCTTTTGTGGATTAGTATTTTGGATTTTCTTTAAGTAGCTACTCATCCGTTATATTAATTTTGGGGATCTATCATTGTTTATCACTCTTTTAATTTGGATATTTACATGACTATTGGTTGCTATTGTGACTCACTGTTGATGAGTTTATTTTAAGCCACCCTTCTGAGTTGAGGGGTGGGTTTTGGCAGATCTAATCAATTTTATATTTGTGAAGCAACTTGTCCTTTGGAATTAATTTGCTTATGTTGCTGTATAAAATCTGAGCTTTATGTTTTGTTTGTTGCTTGACTAGCTTACTTTTCTGTATTAAAAATGATTTTTATTGTGTTTTTGTATTTCTTTAAGATGTTTCTGGTTCTCCAAACACAATATACCTCTTTTTCCAAAAATTATGTTTTCATTTGCTTTAATTAGGTCATTTGATTGTGGATGTTGGAATTAAATCTTTCTTTCAAGTTATATTCTGTCTAATGTTGCTCAGTATACTGTAGGTCTTCCATAGACTTTAAAGAAGTATTAAAGTTCATATTTTAAGTACCCAAGATCACCTTTCATTCATATTTTGATTCACATGGCCTATTTTCTACCAGAGATGAGTTGAGTCGTTTCATTGGTGACAAAAAGTGCCTAATCAGTCTCAAGATGGAGGGATGCTGCAACCTGGGGGGTTTTACATTTTCTTCCACTAGTCTGTCTAATCTTTGGCTCTCTGATCTTCATTCTCTCTCTAAGATGGTACTTGCTCTTGAGGTTCACAAGTTCTGGTTTCCAACTCCACTCTTACTATCTGTATCTGTTTGATTTAAAACCACCTTCTATTTCTCATGCTCAGGTTTTTAACTGCCCCAATCTGAAGGAGATTTCTTTGGACTTTTCTCGCGAAGAAACTGATAACACCGATCTTACATCTGTTATGGATTCTCTAGGGAGAACCTGCCCCAAGCTTCAAAACATCCACATTGCTTCAGTTTTTCTTTCACACGAGGCTGTGCTGGCTCTTTCAGCTGCCAATTTGAGGTTGGTATATGTGTTTGTGTGTGAGTATGCCATTATTTCCATTTCAAGATTTCTGAAAGTATGCATATGGTTCTATGTTTAGGGGATTGCGAATGCTTTCTCTTGTTCTTGGATCAGGGATAACTGATGCATCAGTGGCAGCTATTTCTTCAAGTTTCTCTAATTTGGAATTGCTTGATTTAAGCGGGTATGTTACAAGTAATAGCAGATGTCGCTTTTATTAGGAGTGAAACATGCAAAAAATGATGAATTTGTTCTGGAGACGAGGAGTTTACTGTATTATAAATTTTTCTTATAGCTTGCCTGAGGATTATTGTGGAATGGAAATATTTCTTTTGATTGCTCAGCCAATATGCGAGGAATGTAACCATGGTTCTATTGCTTTATTTTAGGTCTAGTATCACTGACAGTGGTGTTGGAATGATCTGTAATGTCTTTCCAGAGACATTATTAAAACTTCTCCTTGCGCTGTGCCCCAACATCACTTCGAGTAATTCTCAGAACCTGTATCCATGCAATAATAGCTTTTATAACAATAATTATCCCTAACATTCTGTTGAACTCCTTTTACTCTTCCATATCTATAGGTGGCATTCAATTTGCTACTGCTCAATTGCCTTGTTTGGAACTTATGGACTGTGGAATGACCATATGTAACCCCAATACCATTGAATCTATTGAAGAAGAAGATGACGATACTGAATTACTGAAGACACCCAATAGCAAGTTGCAGCTTACATACCAAAAGTTAATTATTAAGCATAACCGGTTGAAGAAATTAAGCTTATGGGGTTGTTCTGGTTTGGATGTAAGTTTTGTCATTTGTCAATGAACTATCTACATTCTGTATGTTATCTTGTTTCTTGACTTAGGATGAGAAACTTGAATGCAGGCCTTATATTTAAATTGTCCTTGTCTCAATGAATTGAACCTCAATGCCTGTACAAATTTACATCCAGGTACTTTCTCTAAATGATACCTTTTCGAATGTTACCAATTGATTTTCTCTTAACTGACACCGACACTGCATTTGAACCAGAGAGGCTGCTATTACAGTGCCCTAATTTAGAAATTGTACATGCATCAGATTGTAATGACATGCTGATAAAAACCATTGAGACTCAGGTACTGAGATACATGTTCAAATTATCTCACTTGTTCATTTTTCAGATTTTTGCAAACACAGAAAATGATATCAAGCATTCTGCTTACAAAGGGAGCTTCAAGACCTTGGCTTAACACTCTCTTAAACCTGTTTGTTTTGTGCAGGTTGACAGTGGATTCTCAGATGTGGAAAATCAATTCCCTTCCAAACGTCTACCTGATGGCTCCAAAAGAGTTCGGATTCCATTTTTCTGCAGCCCTCAGGTAAATGTCCAAGCTTTTAAACTGATGGTGTTTCAAATTTAATCCAACATTTGGAGAAAAGCACCAAATCGAGGTTTGTTGACTATTGAGCTCAAGCTCAATAGTTAGATTGCGTAGTTGTTGAACTTGACCTTGAGCTAAAAACATGCAACTCCATAGTCTTCTTTAAGTATTTAAACATATATGACCCGAGCTTCAATGTGTTAACAAGCTTTATGGAGTCTTATTGTGTCTTTTTACAAGTCTTGGAAGATGTATGTTAGTTATAGTTAATCAACTCAACCTAGTTTGATTATGCTTTAAACTTCCGGCAGCATTTGATGCACTCTCAAGTCATAACAACTGACGGAAAAAAGCCATCTAAAGCTACACAAACTATGTCCTTTGTTTCTTGATCAAAGATTTTTGACAGTGGTTGCTTGTGCAGCCATCCGAAGACGAGAAGAGATGCGAACGGCCTGTGAAACGACATTGTTTAGTGATTGTGGGGTCGTAGATGTGCCATTCACTGTAGATTGTTGGAGTATGCATCTAGTAATTAGTGGCTTGCTGCTAGGATTTTTTCAATTATCTGTAGTTTACACATTCTTAATTGTAGAGGCTATGCTGTAGGCTTAATGTAATGTCAAGTGTACTCTACTCTGTATTATCCGTAGGAGATTCTCCCATTCATGGAGGAAAGATAATTACTAGAGTAATCTCTACTCATTAATAAAACTTGTCTTTCTTTGTAAAAGTTTGCTGCTCCTTTTCTTTTCCTGTTTCTGTTCATTGTTATTGGATTTTAAAGGTTATGTTTATATATTGAAAATTTTATTGATTCAAATCAATTAAAATTCAAATTTAAAAACATTTTCACTCAAATGCATCTTTCCTTTGTTTAATTTGTGCTTGGTGATTCTGCATCATAAATAAGTTTGTCAAATACTGTTAGAGTTATAGTTCTCTTTCTTTAACTTCAATCATCCTTTATGTTTTCTTGTATTCCACTTGTGTTTTCTTTTGGTTCATCAAAGGAAGAGTCACATACAGACAGGGTACAAAATGATCGCATCGTACACACTAGGTTGAGAACTTATGATGAGAAATCAAGAGAGACGAAAGACCAAGTGATCAGGGCAAAATCATACTTAACATTTACACCAGCCAATAGCAGCTCTCACTTTGTGAAAGAGTTGCAGCTTCAGATCAAACAGGTTGAACAAGCCACTGCATAAAAGATTCTCGTATATCTAAGAGGTATGGCTTTTGCCTCTTAATATTGTTAATTTTTTTCAAGTATTTGTTATAAGCTATGGTTTTATGCCATTTTTGGGTCATCATGCTACTAAATTCTGTACTACATTATTCCTGCTTTCACTCTTTTGGTATTTTATTCTGTTCGAATATATGATGTTGTAATAAATAACTTTGACTGTAAACTCTCTACAAATGCCCACTTCTGCCCCCAAAGTAGTAAAATTAACAAGTCATTGATTGGTGTTTGATGCCTACTTATCAGAATCACCTCGAGAAATTGAACTCGAAGGTATTAATTAATAGTGGGTTTATATAGTCATTTTTGTTTCTGCTTCTTTTTGTGTTTCTTTGATTTTCTGGGTTAGAATTGTTGGATTGTATACTAAAAGTCTAGCTTTAGTATGAACAATGTCATAATAATATTTGAAATGAGAATCATTGATCAAATGATTGCATCTTATAATTTATTTTATATGCATGATGCAACAGTCAATTTACTTTATACTGCAGATAATATGTTGTGCGACGACACGCAGAAGATCATATTATCGGTTTCCTTATAAAGTATAAACAGATGCTCACAACTGAGATAGACGGGGACTCTCTATCGGTATGGTTGTAGTGTGGTTTGGTATTAGCTTGTCTTGGCTATAGAATCACATTAGTGCACTTGTGTGTATTGAGCAGGACCGCCTGAGATCGTTCTTCTTATACTGACTATATAGTAGAACTTGATCTCTGTTATTATGGAAGTTCATGCTCTTAATCCCTATACAATAACCTCGACACGTAGGGCAGTATGTATTTCTTTGATTCATCAATGGGTGAGATTTATAAGTATTAAATCAACAAACTCGGTGAGTTGGGAAGTAGTGCTGTATCTATGGTGTGCTGTTGATTGTAGAAGGAATCCATGTCCGACATAGGTTGATGATGTCCCCTTGAGGAGCTCATAAGGTTTATCATGTAAATCTTGCAAGTGGATTAATTTCCGGCATGATAAAAAGGTTGAGTGGTACTACTCTCGGATGAGATATTAATTAATTTGAGTTGTCAGTAACTTAATTAATTAATGGACATTGTATATCTTAAACATGGGGAGACCATCGGGCTTATAATAAGAAGGAGCCCAGAACATAATTTTGGGATTGGACGGGTAGTGCAGTAATAATATTTTAGTGGACTATATTATTATTATTGGATTTAATTAAAAGCTTTGGGCTAAGCTTGATTAATTAAATTCAATTGAGGCCCAGCCCAATTTCTCCTCCTGGTCCCTGCTGTAGCCCAATATATAAGTGAACTCAGCTTCCTGGAACCCTCAGATTATTCCTGCGCCTCTTTTGGGGAGAGAAGGGAAGAGAAGCAGATTGAGAGATCCTGCAGACTGTTGCCCACACAACAGCAGGATCACACTTGGGACATATAGTAGAAGATCAGAGGTGTTATTCACTGCTGTTCATCCTCTACATCGACCCAGAAGTACGGTAAACACGTTTTATGCTTCCGCTGATTGTTTGCCTATTTTCCCTAACGGATCACGTTGAACCGCACGATCCAATTGCCAACAAGAATTAGATTTTAGAGTATTAGTAGTGGCATGTTAGAGTCAGCTGGTCTTTTTCACATTCAATTCTCTAATATTTTTCTGCTATTTGATCTACTTAATTGAACAACTATCCTATACTTGTGAATAGTGGATAAATTTCCAGATTGACAGAAATCATACTTTCGTAAATTGTTCTTAAATCTGTTACAAAATGGGGCAAACACTCCTGTGAATCGAAGTGTAAATCCTATGGTCCCTTATTACAATCCTATTATACCCTATGTTTAGCTAGAGTGTTTAAATTAAGGGGGACCACAGGTTTTACGGAGTAAACTCGGTTCACAGAAAACTGACTTATAAAACAGATGCTTATTCATAATCAACCAGTTTTAAGTCCATTATGTAATGAGGTTCCAATATGTAATGTTTTTTCAGGGCAATCAAAGGCCACTATGAAAAGCCGGAACCTTACACATAGGGTGGGTCGCACACGAAAGCTTTAGATAAGATCTGACACATGCTCGGGTTGTGATACGACTCTGGTGTGAGGCAGCAGGACATAGACGAAGCCGTGGTTCTACATTACGATGGTGTAATGAAACCATGTTTGGATATAGGGATTGAGAAGTACAAGTGACATGCAAATCGATCCACAAACTCTCAAGAAACAAGATTATCACACATAAAACAACAATCTAGAAATTGAATGAAAAACGAAAACAAATGCAAACATTTTATAGTGGTTCGGTTAAACAACCTACATCCACTTTGGGAAAGAAGAAGCTTTACTAATTGAGTGATGATTACAAATTAAGATCACACTGATCCGAAATTACAGCTAGCAGCACGAAAACGAGCTAACAGAACTAAGAACTGATATATGAAAACTGAATCTCTGATGCTGAGTTTGAGCCTTTATATCTTGCTCCTCATTCAACCGGCACTTGATAGACGAATTCCAGGCTAACAACCGGTTCTAAGTAACCCCTACAACTACTCAAAATCAGCTCCCAAAATAGTTGTACATCCTTGATATATGATGCATTAGATCATGTATTATTATAAGTATATTCAAGTATGTACTCGCACCGGTCCGAATCTCAAATATCTTAAATTATACATACCCATCTCAAACTCGTTTAGAACTACCAGTTGCCCAATAGAGTTCGGGTAGAACGGATAGTGAAAAATACTCGTTCGTTGTCATCTTTATTTGTACAAAACATATTCTTTATTTGTATCAAATATATTCTCCACCAGTATTACTTGTAAATACTTTAGCATGTAAAATTCTATCTTATGTCTTCTAATAATTTTCTTAAATTACCCGCACACATCTCAAAACTCGCTCAGAGCTATCTGTACACTTTTCAATAAGGTTCGGGAAGAATTGGTACTGGAAATTGCTTGTCCAGTTGTCATCCTTTTTGTACCACATAAAAAATTGAGCTCTAAAATTAAATAGTTTAAATAGATTAATTGAATATTAAGAAAAATAAATTATCAAGATATAAGTTTTATGTAAATTAAATAAAATATATTTTGATATATTGATTAAAAATTATTATATTGATTAATAATGAGTAGAATATGCCAAAAATAAATCTTATATTTACCATATTTATAATGTTAATTAAGAAAAAAACCTCCATCCCACCAAAAGGTTCACATCTTACTATATTGGGTGTCCCACTCAAAGGTCCTCATTTTTTCCTTTTAGTAAAAGGGCCCCACATATTGCCCACCACTACACATAAAATAATAGTACTCCTTAATCTATGCGTAAAAAGGAAATGGAGACCTTTGCTCCGGACGGAGGGAGTATTATTATTGGCATAAATAATACTCGTTCATTGTTATCTCTATTTGTACCAAACATATTCTCTATTTGTACCAAATATATTATCCACCACTATTACTTGTAACTACTTTAGCATGTAAAATTCTATCTTATGTCTTCAAATAATTTTCTTAAATTACTCGTACCCAACTCAAAACTCGCTCAGAGCTATCTGTACACGTTCCAATAAGACTCATACCCATCTCAAAAATCGCTCAGAGCTATCTGTACACGTTCCAATAAGATTCATACCCATCTCAAAAATCGCTCAGAGCTATCTGTACACGTTCCAATAAGATTCAAGTAGAACTGATGCTGGAAAATACTCATCCAGTTGTCATCCCTTTTTGTACCACATAAAAATTAAGCTCTAAAATCAAATAGTTTAAATAGATTAGTTGAATTTTAAGAAAAAAATAAATCATCAAGATATATTACATAAAATATATTTCGATATATTGATTGAAAATTAGTATATTGATTAATAATGAGTAGAATATGCCAAAATAACTCTTATATTTATCAAATTTATAATGTTAATTAAGAAAAAAACTATTATTATTGGCATAAATAGGTGATCGTCGCTATTTTCACCGAAATTTTAGTGTATTTTTATGTGTGTTGTCGTAATATTTAATCTGTTTTGTATAGATTTTGGTGGTGTTTTATGTCGTGTTTATAGTGAGTTTGATGGATTTGATGAAAAGAAGTAATTTGAGCTTACATTGATGTTAAATAGGTGTTTTGGAAGGAGAATCAAGCAAAAGAGGAGATGAAGTGAAAATCCAAAAAGTTGACAAGAAACTCGGTCGAATTTCTCAAACTCAATCGAATTTCTCGTACCGCATGGATTTGAAAAATAGTGCATGGAAAAACTCGGTCGAGTTTCTCTGACAGCGCAGATTTGAAAAAACAGGGGATCATGAAAATTCGAACGATGCGGAGAAACTCGATCGAATTTTCATGCAAATTTTCTAGCTGTCAAATTCGAAATTAAGGCTTTCCAAGGGGGTATAAGTACCCCAAGTCTCACTCCTCCGAACCAGAACAGCAGGGGACTGCTTCTCACACACCACACACCCCCATTTCATCCATTCTCATCTCCATTCATCCATCTCACTCTCCACTCATCCATTCATCCGTTTCTCCATCTTCATTCTATCCACCCATTCCTCTTGATTTCTCACTTCCATCCATCCATTCCACCAATCCACCAATCTAAAAAGGGAAGAACATCAAGGAGTGAAGATTGGAGCATGTTGAAGGAAGATAAGGCCAACTTCAAAAGGGAAGTCCATCAACATTTGATTTGTTGTTTTCTTCATTATTTGGCTCAATTGGAGCAAGCCATATATTATATTGATTTTGTAATGAATTGTAGTGGCTAGTCCTCATGTGAGGCTAGCCACATGATGGATTGAGACTATTCTAGATATGTAGGATTTTTAATGATTTAATTGAATTGATTTTGGAATTTATCTCATGATCTATGATTACTTTATTCATGTTATGAATTGTGTGGTTAAATTCTCTATGCATTATGTTAAGATGGTCATTCCAATATTATGCCTAGGGTTTTAATTGAATCATTTTATTATATGATCATTTATGTTAGTGTAGGGAGAGGTAAGCCATACCCTTCTTGTACTTGGGACATTCATGAGATAACACTTAGTTAATTGATCTTAATTATTTTTTAATTGAGTGAGAAGTACCAAACTTATGATCATAGTACCTTCTAAGGGAATTGAGAGTAAGAATCAATCTTAGGGGCTTGCAAACTTGTAAAAAGTTTAGAACCTAATTTCCTTGGTCATAGGGATTAGGGGAACATATTTGATTGCTTCTATTCCATTTTCAATAATGTTTGTTATTAGAAACTTGCATGTTTAGGTGATGTCTTAATCTTGATTGTGGTTAAGCCTTGCATACTTCTTAGATTGCTCACCATCACCAATCATCCATCTCATATGTACATTTTCTATCTTTAGTTACTTTCTTAGTTGATAGTTTATAGTGTAATTCAACAATCCTTTTATTGATTAGTCATTCTAGAGTGAAACATCTTTCGAATACGGATACATACACTTTCTCCATTGGATTCAATATTATAAATTTCGCACTTGGTCGCTTACGTGCTACACACGATAGAGTACGCATACTCTAATCAATTTATACCAAAATTGAGACTAAGTTCAATAGGTCTATGACTGAGATCAAATTATTAAATCGACGGTCAAAATTAAAATTGAATGATTTCTAAATACAGTAAAATTGAAAAGACGGAGTAAAATTGAAGACAAAAATAGAATTTTATATTTGCTGAATAAATTATATTTAACTTTTATATTGAAGAGGAAGTATTTAACTTTAATAAAATATGCGTTGCACGTTACTGATACGTTGCTATCATGTATTATTATTGTTTGTTACATATACATAGAAGTATCACGACATATGTAGACATTAAGTTTTATTTTGTAGTTATACAAATTTAATTTATTTGTTTCAGTATTTTAAGTTTATATACATGTGTTTTTTTTTCTTTTTATACAAATATTTTGCTGTACTTTTTTTCTTTCTTATTCAATTTCGATTTAATAACATTATAGTGAATAATATAGATAAAAATAAAAATTTTAATTTATTATAATAATTATTAAACATTCTTTCCTATACCTTAATTATTAATTCAATAGTATTAAGTATAAAACTTTGTAATACAAATAATTGCTAAAATATATTGATTTATGTATTCAATTTCAAGTTGCTACCCGTTGTTGATGTGTAGGTTATTCATAAGAGTCGTCACATCTGCAAAGTCTCCGTCATCATCTGAGGTCTTGGATGTGAGCGTAAAGTTGATATCTATTTCGGCAAGGACCAACCCTTGGAATACAACAAACAGATGATCAGTCACACCTGCAATCACCAAGAACTGTTCATTTCTCCACCTGTCATCTATTGCCACCCCACCCCACTCAATCTCATCTCTAGTATACCACCCCACTCAATCTCATCTCTAGTATACCAGTAAGCAAAGATGAACCAAAAAAGGAATAAAAATCAGATATTGGCCAAGTTTAATATGCAATATTGAGCTTGCAATTGTCGATACTTTCTCTTATACGCATTCATTGTTTAATGATAATTAGAACACTGGTGATTTTGTGAATAAGAATAATGACGTATTAAGTTTAAAAAAGAAGTCAAATATGTAATCTTATACATTGAGATGCAAACTAACTTGAGGAAAAATAAGCTTTCTAGTAAGTAAGCAGTTTCCTAGGCCAAAAGGAAGGATTTACAATCAACTTTAAAAGAAAAGAAATAGCAAATTAAAATTCAAACTATTGCTATAAGCTCTTAGAATCTTGTATTGGCAGCAAATAAACATAAATTATAGACCCTTAATTAATTAGATATTCATAATAACTATTACACTGCACATATCATCATCATTGACAGTTGAGATGCATGTCATGTTCTCACATTAGCTACATTTTAAACTTCTAGGAGGAAAACATGAATACTTTTGTATCAATGAGAAAAACGAATTTCATGCAATTGCCTAAAGAACTAAAAGGTATGTTTATCTCATTTAAACACTTAATCTAAATTGTTTTACTTTGATCTTCTATACATTGTCTATTAATTTTTATTTTTATTTTTATTCTATTATTTGAATCAACGAGTGCATTTTGTCCAGAAGGGGAATTTTTTTTGGTGAAGTTATTTAACAGAGAGAAAAAGAATAAATTACCAAAGATTCTTAATTCTATTAAAAGTAAAAAAAACGTCAACAATTACATGTTCACATTCAGTACTAACCACGGGCTGCTTAGAGAACCTGATTTCTTAAGGCTGAGCCTTGAATGTTTTAATTTCCAACCGAATGTCAAGAACCAAAGGTTCCATTTATTGGCGTTTGATCTTTTGGTTAACGTGAACCGTTAGAGTTCCATGCGTTTCTAAATCAGTGGAAGTAAGAAACATATTACCTTTCACCAGGGTATGTTGAAGAAGAACATGAATTCTTTCCGGCAGCCTGCGCAGCCTCACGGTTTTGGGCAAAGCTTACTCACGATTTTCGATTGATCTATGCGCCAAAACGATCCTCTCTTCAGTGGCTTTCCAACAAAGTATCACACGTACAGTTTGGAGTTCCACACATATTTATAAAAATCATGGAAGTTCACGAACAATAGCAGCAAACAACCTTCTGATCTTCTGCTGTATTCCCAAGTCCAATCTTGACGTCGAGTGGGCGACGATCCTCAAGATCTTCTCAATCTGATGTTCCCTCACCCTCCTCACAGTGTTAGGCGTGATTCATTTAGGATTTTCGGACAGCTGAGATGACTTATATATATGGGCTACAGCAGGGACCAGGAGGAGATATTAGAGTTGAGCTTTTTTGGGCTTAAGTATCAAAGTTTAGCACAAAACTTATAATTAAGTCCAATAATAATAATATATACCACTAAAATATTATTACTGCACTACCGTTCTAATTCCATAATTATGTTATGAGCTTCTTCTTATTATGAGCCCGACAGTCTCCCCATGTTTAAGATATACAATGCCCATTAATTAATTAAGTTACTAACAACTCCATTAATTAATATCTCATCCGAGAGTAGTACCACTCAACCTCATTATCATGCCGGAATAAATCCACCTGCAGAATTTACATGATAATTCTTATGAGCTCCACAAGAGGACATCATCAACCTATATCGGACATGGATTCCTTCTACAATTAACAGCACACCATAGAGACGACACTATTTCTCAACTCACCGAGTTTGTTGATTTTATTACATGTGAATCTCACCCATTGATAAATCAAATAAATACATACTACCTTACATGTCGAGGTTATTGTATAGGGATTAAGAGCACGAACATCCATAATAACTGAGATCAAGTTCTTCTATATAGTCAGTATAAGTCGAACGATCTCAAGTGGTTCTGCTCAATACACACAAAATACACTAATGTGATTCTATAGTCAAGACAAACTAATACCAAATCACACTACAACCATCCCGATAGAGAGTCCCCGTCTATCTCGGTTGTGAGCATTTGTTTATACTTTATAAGGAAACCGATAATATGATCTTCCACATGTTGTCGCACAACATATTATCTACAGTATAAAGTAAATGCACTATTGCATCGACATATAAATAAATTATAAGACAAAATCATTTGATCATATGATTCTCATTTCAAATAAATTGTTATATCATTGTTCATACTAAAGCTAGACTTTTAGTATATAATCCAACAATCTCCCACTTATGCTAAAGACTATGTTGTCATGTCTTCTGCCACACATTTGATTCTCACTCCCACTACACGAACATCAAAAGCTCTCGCCTTAAGGTCATTGTAAATGGATTTACTAGGTTATCATCCGATGCAATCTAGGCGACAACAACCTTCCCCTCACCATACGATTTCTGAATGTGCCCGCCTAGCACGACCATCAAAAGAGTTGTGCCCGCCTAGCACGAGGGCTGGATGTGCGGCACGACTGGCTAGAAACTACGGCACGACCGTCGAGAAATGGCGGCACGCGTCGTGCCATGCGGAGCGGCAATGCGCGGAGACTGCGCCAGGTAAGGCAGCACGATTCTTGCAATTCTCCCGCATGAGTCGTGCGGAGCTCGTGCCAATGCCCAGGTCAGTTTAAAAAGTCAAATTTTGAATAGTTTGGGCATTTTTCTCCATTATCGTGCGACTGTTTGTCACGGACGGCGAGTTTTTGTCGCGAATCAGTCCGTAAATCACCATTTCACACCACACATTTCACTTCCCACATATTTTAAACACTTTTCATACTTGGATTGAGGATTAAAAGGGGAGAAATTGGGATTTTGAAGCCAAAAATTTGGGGAAATTGCAAAGGTCGAAATTTTGAGTTTTCTTCGAATACGGTATGTTTTTCTTCATCTTTTACTCTGGAATTTGAGTATGCTCTTATTGGAAGCATGGGTAAGTGAATTCAAGTTGCAATTTTGGATTTTGAAGTGATTTTTCTTTGGGGCATTTTGTCGAACACTTTGTGAGCGCACTGTTTTCCTTCTAAATTCGAAAATTACATCCTTGGGTGGTGGATTTTTGTTGATTAGTTGATACCATTGGGTTGTTAATTGTTGGTATTTGTTGATTGATGATGGTTGAAACTAGTAGAAGCATGTTAGGATTTTATTTTGAATTTTTCTTAAGTATAGCATGTTGTTTTTGAGTTTAAATTGATATGTTGGTTTGAATTGCATAATTTCTTGATCTTATTAGCTTGGAAACTTGAATAGTACTTTCATGTGTTGTTCTTGGTTTTATTTGGCATGATTTAATTAGGGATCAAGGATGCATATATGACATGTTAGTTTAAAGTAGAATGTGATTTAATATTTTATCTTTAGTTTATTCTTGGGTCAAGCATAGATGCATTATTTTTGTTTGTGAAATTAGTGCTTGCCTCTTACTTGTAAATTTTCTAGGTAATAAGATGGGAAATGAGTGGACGGATGAGCAAAAGCAAAATGAGATAGCTCGAATTAGAAAAAATAAAACTAGTCCTAGACACCTTGGGATTCATTTTCCCACTTGGAAGGATAGTATAGAAACATACAGTCACTTGGAGCGTAGGGTAGTGTGTACGCGCTATCATGATGAGGAGACTATGGTTAGACTTGGGTCAAGCGGGATGTGGATACCCTCTTCGAGAGAGTGGGGATACTGGAGTTTTTGAATGCTCGGAGGCCTACCATTTATGCATTGACGATGGAGTTCTTTCTGTCATATGATGTATATCGAGAGGCTGATGATAGGTTGCCCAGTGGATGCACTTTCATGTTGAGAGGGAGGAAAGAGACAATGACTAGAAAGGAGATGAACATGGGATTTGGATCTCCGTATGATGCTACAGATGAGATTTATGCTGCCTTTGGCAATGATGCATTCTGGAGCAAGATTTCAGGGAAGGATGAGGCTTTTGTACCTAGAGTGTCTAAGTCCACGTGTATTATCAGCCCGGTTCTCAGTTACATTAAAAGAGTCCTCTCCCATACCATCTTCGCCAGGCATGAGGAGGGATCAGTCAGGTTAGAGGAGCTTTATATCCTATGGTGCATGTGTGAGGAGAAGTTGTTCGACTTGGCCGCACTTGTGATGGAGCAGCTCTACCATTTCAGAATTGGGGATACTCGATCAGTGACGATGGGTGGTATTATCACCCAAATAGCTGAGATCAAGGCAGTGCGAATTGATGGGATGAAGCTTGTGGGTGAGAAAAAGCCAGATATAAATGTGCAAGCTTTGAAGAATGCACATTTCTTGCATGAGCGAGCTGGACAGCTATACTACCAGCATGGCAGCCTTTGTATACCACTCCCATGTGAGCAGTTGACAATATTGGAGGATGAAAGGAATTTCCTTTGCAGGACTTATTTGCATACCCATGTCTCGTCTGTCTTTAATAAGAATGGAGATTGGGAGAAGGTTACCAGGGAGCATAATGAGCGAGCATCAAATCCCCAAGTTCAGAATGAAGCTAGCTTTGCTTATGTTGAGGATGAGGATGAGATGATGCTGGATGAGGATGACGTGCCGGAGTTTTTGGGACTTATGACTCACAGCATTCTGCTAGTAGGTTCTATGAGGGCGGTCCATCCAGAGTAGCACCGGATCCATTTGCACCGGGGACATCTGCAGCTCCATTTGGAGCCCAGTACGGAGGACCCAGCACTTTTGCGGGTCCATTACCCCCTGATTATCATTCTTATTATGTTCCAGGTGTGCAAGTTCCGTGGGGAGAGATGTATCGATACGTCAATGATCAGTTTGATTCTATCAGACGCTCGAATGATCAGCAGTTTCGAGCGTTGTTTCAGGAGGTCAGGCGTTCTCGGAGGGAGATACAAAGAGAGATCCAGAGCTTGAGAGATGAAGTTCGAGAGCGTCGGGATCGACGTGACTGATGGAGTTTTTAGCCCTTGTTTAAAATAGCCTTGTCTGTCGAGGTTGTATCATTCTATCTCTTCACCTTATTTTTATTTTCTGTTTAAGCTTTGAGTGGAGTGATAGGTTGATAGGGTTGTTTGGATGTATTTATCTCTTCCATGTATCAGTCTTATCTTGATCTGTATTGTTGGATATTTGTGGGGATATTATGTTGAGATATTTATGTTTGGGTTTCTGGTTGTGTGCTTATTATGATTATATTTGTTAGATTTCTGCCAGAAATTCATATTGTCTTGAAATTGATGAAGGAAGTGTACTTTAATTATATTGTGATATGAAGTTCTATGTGTACTTGTGAGACATTGCTTACCATGAAGAGTGCTCTGTTACTTGAAAACCCATGTGAGATTTTGAGCCTTTAGATCATGTACATAAACACATGATATTTCTTTCTGGTGAGTATCATTCTTGTGTGTGTATTCTAGAACTTGCCTTTTGTCTTGTTTGAGACCGCGTGTTATGTTAGATAATGAGAGATGATTTTAGGCCATCTTTGATTTTTATGAGTCACTTTGCCAAATAATTTCCTACCAAATAATTATATATCCGTAGTTATCCCTTTTGAGCCTAAAAGCCTTATTTCTTTAGCAACTTACGAAGATAGCCACTTTGATATCTTATTTGAGCCTTAAATTCCTATATTTAGTGGAGAATTAAATGCTGTCAAAGTGTGTGAGTTGATTTACATGGAGTTTGGAAGAATAAAATATTTGGAGCTGTATAAGTGATTATGCGCAGAAAAGTATGAGCTGAAAAGTAAGTTGCTTAGAGGTAGTGCCCGAAACTGGTACCTCGAGAAAAAAAAAGTTGATTTACTTGAGCTGTTAGAGGTAAAAAAAGAAAAAAGAAAAAAGTGTTCATGTTGTGCATGGAAGAGAAAAGTTGAAGAGAAAAGGAATATGATGTGCTTAAATTGAAGTGAGAAAGAAGAATGAAGATCAAGATTGGTCGCTACTTGATTGATCCGAGTTTTGAGTCACTTATCCATATATTTCCTACCTTAACCAAAGAGCCAACATTACATCCTACTAAAAGTCCTTTTTTGATCCCATTGTCGAATCATACTTTAAGTGGTGGAGAGTTTGAGACGTTTGGCAAGCTTATGGTTACGCATGCACTTGAATTGAATATGAGTGTAAACACCATACCCATAAGTGTACATCTTTTACACTTGAGTGAGAGTGATATACTTCCCGTGAGAATAAGTTGATGGAGCATTTTAATTGGTGGTGATTTTCTTAACTTGTATGCTATGAATGAATTATTGCATGTAATTAGAGTTTCATGACCGGAGTTAATGACAATTGTGTTGAAAGGCCTAGTTGTCACATTCCTTCTTCTTTGTTCTTTTTCGTTGTTCGGGGACGAACAACATCTTAAGTTTGGGGGTTTGATTAGTGTGAAAATCTACGTGTTTTAGAGTCCGATTTAGCACTGTTTTGTGGAGATTATATCCGTATTTGAGCATCTTGTGGTAGAATTGTATAACTTTATGTTTCAGATGCACGTGAGGTATTATTTCGTGTTTTCAGGTGGAAAATGAGGTGAAAAGAGCAAAAACGGAAGTCGGGAGTGAAGTCGAAATGACGTTGGGAGAAGAGATGCTGGCACGACTTGTGCCGGCCAGCAGAGGAGGTCGTGCCGCCGAGGCTGCCGAGAGCGCCCACACATGGCCGCCGAGCACGAGCGCCGGAGCTGCCGAGACGCACGCATCGTGCGCCGAGAGCTGCCAAGGGATTTGTAAGCTCAGCGCCTGCACGACTCGTGTAGAATTATGCACAACTCGTACAACAGTTCAGCAAGGCCCAGTTTCGTCGTTTCATCATTTTTTCGGCCCGTTCGTGCTTTTAACGTGAGAAAGCCCACTTTTGAGTCAGATTTCGTGAAGGATCAGTTCTGAACTATAAAAGGAGTCCTTGGGGTGTTCCAAATGATAACTCTTCATACCCTTTCATAATACACCATCCCATCCACCCATCCCGGAGATTCGTCAGTATTGCTTACTTGAGAAGGAGAACAAGAAGGTTCAGAATCACGGAGGAGAGAACGGAGGATTACACCATTCATAGGGTTTTTCTTTCTCTTTATTTCTTAATTTTGAATATGCTTTCATACCTAATCATGTGTGTTGCCTGTAACACCATGGGCTAGTACTTCTTGGATAGCGCTAGGTTTGAAGGTTGAATTGGTTTGAATTGATGATCTAGATTTAAGGTTGGATACCTGCAGTATACTTATTCCTTTATTAATGCTTTGATTTGAGACTTATATTTTGTTTTATATGATCTGTCCTTATTCATGTGTATGCCAATACCTATTGCATGCTTATGCTTATTGCTTGTGTCATTGAGGTAAATATATTTGTCAACCTATTATGGGTAAAGGGGATCAAATCATATAACCTTTATTCATTAGAACAATTAATATTGGACACCTAATATATTTATTAATTACCATTCTAGAGGATTTGGTTTCTTAGATTGTTAGGTGGGAATTGAGGTTTAATTCTTAAGTACCTATAAAGGGAAGTTTAGTGTACTAGCCTTTAATGAAATTTTACATGAAGTACCTAGAAAGGGAGTAGGGATTACTCTTCTGCATCTGAGGGTTTAAACAAGATTTATGTGTTAAGTTTACTTCAAAAAAGGGATTTAGCATAATTTAGTGATTGCTTTCATAAGAACTGCAGGGATTCTAATTGATTGTCTAGAGATTTGATTTGACCAACTTAACTAGATTTCCTAGTGTTGTCTGTCTTCTCTCTTGAATACTTTCCATATTTACTTTTATTGCTATTTTATATTTTTAGTAATTATTTTCTGCACAATTAAATTAGGTAATTATCTTTATAAAAACCAGATTTGTCTTAAATTAGAATAATCATAATTAGATTAAATAGTAGATCTATAATTATCCCTAGGGTACGATATTATTATTTTTGACTTGGTCACACGTGGAACTACAATCGATTCCCTACACTTGGGGACACATGCAAAATAGTGAACAAGCAAATGGCGCCGTTGTCGGGGATAATTTTTAGATTTATTTATTTAATTTATTTTGTGATTTATTTTATTCTAGGACGTTAAATTTAATTACTTTTATTTTTATTTTTATTTGCATCTAAACTTTTCTGATTAGCTGCGTGAGAACATGTGTATGATAACTAGGTCAAGTGGACTTCCAATTGAACCACTCAACCTAGAACTTGTTGCACTTGTCAGACTAAATAGAAAGAAGAGAAAGATTCCAGCCACACCTATTCCAAGCTCAGAGTTAGATACTTATTATTCATCAGAAGAGGAAGAAGTTGAAGAAACTGAGACGGTAGAGATGGCTGATGATGAACAAAGGGTTCCGCCTCCCATGCGGGACCAGTATAAGCTAAAGCACACCACGAATGCTGGATTGAATGGAACCGCAATTACTACGGAAAATTTTGAGCTACCATTTGGGTTGATCCGAATGGTACAAGCACAACAGTTCAGTGGTAATCCTTTGAAAAGTCCTAGTGAGCATCTGCAATTATTTGATGAGTATGCAAGGACGCAGAAGCATAGGAATGTCCCAGAGGATGCTATCAGAATGAGGCTTTTCCCATTCTCACTAATGGGGAAAGCCAAAGAGTGGTACAACAACCTTCCTGCAGGATGCTGTACTACATGGGAGCAGTTGGCAGATAAGTTCTTGAACAAGTACTTCCCTCCTTCCAAGATCTTTAAGGTGAAGCAAATGATATTACAATTCAAACAAGGAGCCTTGGAGAGTTTTTATGAAGCATGGAAGAGGTTCAAAGACCTGTTGCGTTGTGGTCCACATGATGGATTTACAATAGACACTTACTTAGGCTTCTTCTATCAAGGCCTGAGGAGTGAATCAAGAGTGTTGGTGGATGCAACAGCTGGTGGATCGGTCTTCAAAAAGTCAGCGGATGAAGCAGAAGAGATATTTGAGGAGATGGCAACTAACACTTATGATTGGCCTATGGAGAGATCAGATGGAGTCGCTTTTGATAAAGTGGCAAAAGTTGAAGTTCAGGTCAACAGTAGTGAGATGTCAGAACTCAAGAGTCAACTCAGTGAGCTGCACAAGAAGATGGATCGCATGGCAATAGGTAACAAAGGAGAGAAAGCTGGTAACAAAGGAGATGATGATTAGATGGAGGATGCGAATTATGCTATGGGTCAGAGCTTGCAAGGGGATTATAGGAATAGACAGAACTTCAGGCCTAATAATCAGTAGTGGGGAAGGAATGATCAAGGAAACAACCGGCAGAATCAGCAAGGGGGTTACCAAGGGAATTCCAACTTCAACAATCAAAGAAGGAATGATAATCTGTCTTATTCTAACCCGAGTAATGCACTGGGACCACCCCAGGAATAAATCCAGCACATAAGCCTATTGAAGGAAAATCACCCTTGGATGACGAGTTGAAATTGTTGTTGAAACAACAAGGGGAGCAGATGAAGCAGCAAGGAGAACAAATAACGCAGCACGGAGAACAATTGAATTTGATGGTTAAGCTAATGATGTCTACTTGCTGTCCACTTGATGATGTTCACTTGAGGAGCTCATAAGGATTATCATGAAAACCCTGCAGTTGGATTTATTCTGGCATGATAATGAGTTTGGGTGGTACTACTCTCGGATGAGATATTAATTAATGGAGTTGTCAGTAACTTAATTAATTAATGGGCATTGTATATCTTAAACATGGGGAGATTAACGGGCTCATAATAAGAAGGAACCCAAAATGTAATTTTGGGATTAGAGCGGCAGTGCAGTAATAATATTTTAGTGAAATATATTATTATTATTGGACTTAAGTATAAGTTTTGGCTAAACTTGGTTACTTAAGCCCATTGGAGGCACGATTCTAATTTCTCCTCCTGGTCCCTGTTGTAGCCATATATAAGTCATCTCAGCTGTTCTAACCCTAGAAGAGACACGCCTAACCATGAGTAGGGTAGAGAGAACAGCAGATTGAGAGGATCTTGAAGATCGTCGCCCACACGACATCAAGATTGGACTTGAGAATACAACAGAAGATCAAGAGGTTGTTTGCTGCTGTTGTTAATCAACTTCTATGATTTTTCTAAAATCGTATGGAACTCCAAACTATACATTGATAAACTGTTGGAAAGCCACATAAGAGAGGATTATTTTAGCATATAGATCACTCAATTCAGAGATCAGATGAGAAAGTTATGTCCAAAGTCGTGAGGCTGCGCATGCTGCCGGCAAGAATTCATTCTCTTCATCAACATACCCAGGTGAAAGGTAATATGATTTTATGTTCTTGCTTCTGCTGATATAGAATTATATGGAACCCTAACTATTCACGTTAACCAAACAATCGAACACTAATTATTGGTATCAAAGTTTCGGTTTCATGGAAGTGTGACACGTTAGGCTAGGTTTATGTGCTATACGTGATTTAATTTTTGTAAAGAAACGCATGAGAATTAGGGCTTATGGGATCGCTGTATTATTCTAAGTAAATCCTATTTTTGTGATGATTATCTTCGATAGAATTTCACGATGGCGTGTGGTGAAAACGCCGAAAATTTGCGTGACTAGAGGGGCTGGACATGGCGGCTGGTGAAAGGGTTTTTAGTATTATGTTTGATCGATGAAAACCCTATGATAGTTCACGGGTAAAAATCGATTGAACATGGCATGCTGATTATGTGATTGTTCACGGCGGGCATTGAATGTCCCATTAAAATATGACGATGGAGGCGTGACGGACAGCCTAGAATTACTGAAAGGTGGGGCTGATGGTGATGCGCGACGGCAGGTATAGCTCGCTGATGGCAGTGGCCCGACGAGTCGTGACGGAGCACGAACGGCACGGGTAAAGACTGAATTATTTTGAATTGTGGTTCTGGGCGTGTCAGAAGGTGATTCCGGGCGCGTCAGAATGAGGTTACGGGCGAGTTTGGGCATGGTTTCGGGTGAGTCTGGGTATTGTTCCAGGAGAGTCTGGGCATTGTTCTGGATGGGTCTTTCTACTTTCCGATCGGGTCTGCATATCTTGCCGAGCAGACATGTTATACGACCGATAGCAGAAGGCACGATCGGTGCCTTCTGTCGGCACGACCAGCAATAGGCGTGCGCGACGCTCCATCAGCTGCATGGCTGGGTGCCCTATCACGCTACGATAGTGGCCGTAAGACCTTCGATGGCATTGATTAGCCATAACTTGTAGTCGGGTTGACCAATTCAAGAATTTATCGAACCACAGGGAGGTCGATTCTAGCACTTAAGCGATATCACGTTTATCACGATTTTATAAAAACGAATCATAGATGGATGGTTTGGTTAACAAGTAATTAAATGCAAGCAAATGAAAGTAGACAAACAATAATCAAATGACAAGATAAAAATGATAAATGAGTGGTTTTCCAAATTGAGTAGAAGTGAGATTAATAACACTATTGAAGTGGTAACTTATGGATTCATGCATTAAACTCATATGTATCAAGGGTTAAGACTAAGGGCCAACACATATACCACCTAAACTTCCTCTCGAAATGAATAGGATGTAGATCATTTGCACAATCTCAAAATAGCTCAAAGGTTGGTTCTCAATTAAACTATTCCAACTAGGTACTAAGTTCAATTTAAGAATCCCTTTATATAATCAATTGACTTCTCAATCTAACTAATCACATGTTCCATCAAAGGGTTCTAAATAATAAAGGACTTCTCAATCTCTTTACCATTTATAATGCACATGAGGTGTTTGATGAAATGATTCACTTGACTATCCTAAACACATAATTGATTTCTCAATCTAATCATATAATTAGAACAATCAAACACACAAAACATCATAGATCTCAAGATATATAAGCACCAATGATAGAAAATTAAATATCCCCATCAACATATGAATTTAATTACATAGATCCACAAATTAACCAACAACCTTCATGTTGCTAATCTCACAAGGGAGATTAGCCTACAATCTTCATAAGATCCATAACATAGACATTATAATTCTTACAAATCATGATAAACTAAAGGATTAACACAAAATTGGAATGAAAACTCCCTTGGAAATGGATCCAATTGAATCTCCCTTCTTCCTTTGGTGATCACCCAAGCTTCCTTGCTTCTTCACTTGATTTGGATTGAAGAAAATATGGAGAGATGATGTAGATCTAGAAATGGATGAATGGGATGAAGAAAATGGTGTAAAATCAAAAGAATGGTGTGTGATGTGTGTGGGAACAGTAGCAAATCCGAACTCCCCTCAAAATGTTGAATGGATTGGTATTTATACCCCATGGAGATCTTCTAGAAGAATTATAAAAAATATCCTGTTCTGGTACCGACACGAGTCGTGCTACGTAGCACGGGTCGTGTCGTGTCAGGGCATGCGGCACACAAGTCGTTCTGCGTCGCACGGCCAAAGGGTGGCCGTGTTGAATGTCTAGACATCGCCGCACGGCCTCCGTTTATAGGCCCGTGTCTGGTACACGGGTCGTGCTCCGTAACACAGGTCGTGCTCCACAACACGACCAAGTGGTGGTCGTGTTGGATAAATAGATGCCGCCGCACGACCATTCTGGACAGGCCCGTGTCTGGCACACGGGCCGTTTGCTGCAACACGAGCTGTGTTGCCAGCACGGCCGGCCGTGTTCTTGCACCTTTGTTTCTTCTTCTTTGTTTGATCTTCCGTCTTCATTTTTACTCCATTTTCACCTGTTATATATATGTTTAAGATCATTCTCACACATTCCTATGAAAACACATAACACCACCAAAATACACGAAAATACAGATAAAACAATATGAAAAATACACACAAAAAGGCACTAAAATCTAGGTGAAAATAACGACAATCACACCCCCAAACTTAAAGTATTGTTCGTCCCCGAACAATGAAAATGATAGATCGAGGGAGAAGTTTTCACCTAATAAAAAGACTAAACGAACACAAGTAATAACACATCATTAGCAACAAGAATTTCAAATTATGCTAAGCTAACCTACAACATTAGATTTATGATAAGAGAAATTAACAAGTTCAATCAAAAGAGAATAAAGAGCAATATAGTCCTTTTAGTCTAAGCCTCACATAAGTTTATCAATTGCACTCGACACTCTTAAAATAAGGTAAATCAACACTCATCAATCAATTGGCTCTACTCACCATACACTTGCTCGTAGACTCTATTCACAAACCACCAAAATTTTAATCAATGATCAAAAAGGTCTTTAATTAAGGATGTAATGATAGGCTCTTTGGTAGGGTATGAATAATTTAGATAAGAGTGACTAAACGAGTGTAAGTAATCGAAGAGGTAGCTACTTTCTTCCATCCCTTCACATACTTTTTCTCCCTTTTTTTTCTTTATTGATCATAAGCACTAATCATCACTTCCTTGGATTTCTTGAGCTTCTTATAGACTCATGCCTCTTTTCTTTGACTCTTAAGTACTTGAGCACATTATTGTTGCTTTGCTCATTTTCTTGTTTTGAAGTTGCATGTTCATTCTTTCTTATGCTCTTTTCATCCTTTTTCTTACTTAATTACCATTTCCTCTTTCTCTTTTGTTGTCTCATCACACCTTTCTAGCCACCATCTTCTTTATTACTCACACAAAAGGTATATATCTTAGGCTCATGTGGGTAATTAAAGCTTGTAATGTGCTATCTTCACAATGAATAGGCTTATAGGCTCAAAGTGGTTGACTAGGGATGATTTTAAAGGTAAGGAAATATTTGGCAATGGTTATACATGACAAGGATGGCCTTAAATCATTTCATCGATCTCCATTAATCGGATTCATTCCTAAAGTCTTTGAGCAAGTATTTAGTTTATCAAAACTCAACCGATCCACTCATGAAAAGATACCATGTATACATGGTCGAGGCTCAAATTCTCACAAGTTTATGCTCGACTTAAAAGGACTTATTACAACTTATTCATCTTTTAATTGAATTAGTTAAATAAAACATATCACAATTCGAAAGTGTAGAGTTCCTTAATCATAATTCGACCTCACTTATCACCATAATGCATCATCACTCATATTCAAAATGACTCACAACCTCCCAAACAAACCACCAAATCGAACCTAAACACGAAAAAAAATAAAAACAACACACAAACACAAATAAACCAAAGAGACAACAAAACGACAAAAGTAAAAACACAAAGACAAAACTAAAAGAAAAGTCACAAATAAAAATCACCCCATCCATGATCAATACACATAAAAAATCATCTCAATCCTTAATTGAAAGAAAAGTACGAAATGAAACATCCCAAAACAAAACAATACGAAGTCTCAAATCCAACACAAATTAAATCACTAAAGAAGATGAACTAATGAAGTGTCGAGCACCAAAAGTACTCCCTTAGTTATCCGGAGGCGGAGGGGGTTGATTATGCCATGATCCCCAAGGAGTATAGGCACGAGGTGTGGTAGGGAATTGGAAATTGAACATCCTTTTGATCATCTCCTCCATGTTGTTCGAGCGTGATCGTGTATTCTCTTCATAGTACTCCCTACGACGCTGCCCCTCATGGATCTCCCTTATCATCGCACCTTGCCTCTGCTGCTCCTCCTGGAACTCTCTCATCTCATCTCCAAGCGCCTGCTGCGTCTGCCTGATCTCCCTGAGTTCGTTCTCCAGAAGATTCCATCTAGCATTCCCCTCTCTTGGTCCATCTCCTTCCTCTTGTTCTTCTTCTTCTTGCTCAAATGTTGGAGGCTCTGGTGCATGCTCTTCAAATTCCATCTGATGTTGTTGCTCTTCCTCCCCTACATCCATGTCCACCGGCTCAGCTCTCAGATTCCTTAGCTCAGGATTCTCATCTACTCTCATCTGTTGGAGCACTGCTTCAACTCCATCTCTATTCTCTCTGTAGAAAGCTCTCACGACTGCTGAGTGGTTAGGACTCGCCATTGCTAGATTCTGATGCTTTCTTCGTCCTTGCAGTGTGGTGAGCTCAGGAGCAGGTAGAGGAAATGGAGCTCCCTTATCTTGCTTCAAACAATACATATTTCCTATGAATGATAGGAACTCCATCCTTATGAGTTGATTATAAGTGAGCCCTTCACTAAACATCGAGTGTTGCATCCCTCTAAGGTCGATGCCTAACCCTTGAGCAATCATTGTCACCATTCCTCCAATCATAATCCCTCGAGTGTTCTCTCTCTTCGCCACTCTCTCAACATGCTGAATGAAGTGAGCTGCAATGTTCACTGTGAACTCCTTGAACATACTGTACATGATGTACAACTGCTTCTCTCCAACAGATCCACTCTCGAACCGACCCAGAATAGTATTTGATACTATCTTCTCAAGGTATCTCATAACTGGGTTCCTTATAGCTGTCCCTTTAGACGAACTCGGAATGTACTCTGGAGGCTCAGTCCCATCCTCAACCAATTTTCTCCACCACGTCTGTTGATTGAAACCCCCTTGTTGTAGGAAGTTCTGATGGCCTCTCATGATTGGGAACCCAAAAAATCTATTCAGCTCATTCACAGGTATCTTCTCCCACATCTCATTGTTTAACTGAGATGTGATAGCAATAGGAAACTTGTTCCTATCTCTGTGAACCTCCAAGGTGCTCATGAACTCGGCTGTAAGATGGAGATAAGTGGGAGGTCTCTTATCGAAAAACTCCTCTATTTCCACTCGACGGAATAGAGTCCTCAGATCACCTTCTATTCCAAGGCCCTCCATGGTTGCTTGATCTTGGAATCGAGTTGCCCTAATCTTTGGGATGATGTACTCCCATCTCAATGCGTACTTTTCCCATTCCATGAACTCTACTCCGAAATTCTCAGGGTGTTGGTCCTTCATTAGCAGTTTGGCATCAAGGTTGGACAGTTCCATATCTGACTCAATGAAAATGAAGTCCTCATTGCGTTTCCTCACTCTTCTTTCAGCCATCTACAATTTCCAACATAATTCAAATTAGTTTCAATTTAACTCAAAGTACAATGTTTCATATTAATTAGAATTATCACTAGTTATTCAACTAAGTGTTAATTCTAGCACATATTCAAGCACTATAACAATGTGTTTCAAAGACTAACATTTAGATCCAATCAACTTAGCATAAAGTTACTTCAAAAATTTCATTCAATCAATCACTTCCAACATCTTAATCCTCTCATACTTTCATCTCATTTCACTTTTTCAATGGGCACCATTCAATTCAATAATGCTTCATGCAAAAACTTTGAATTCCAATTTGAAATTTCATTTAGGCATTTCATCAAACACTTGGCATGCACACATTTCACACTTCAATTTCAACAAGTCTTAATTATGCTTTCATGCCCAAATCCTCAATACCAAAACTAATTCAAATTAATACAATCATCATAGAAACATTATTGATTAATTTAACAATCACATGCCCTAAATTAATCATCATCAAACAATTATCCCAAAATTCTTCATTCATGAACCCTAATTCTTTCCAAAATTCAATCAATCTAACAATTAAATATGCAAATTCATGTTTCACTATCCTAGACATGCTTTATACATTCCATCATTCAAAACCCATACATGAATTTCGACATTTATACCTTGAATTGAAAATTAGGGCACAAGAATACATACCTTGAATTTTCTTTAACAAAATGAAGGGGATTGTTGTTTAAGCTTTGAAATTCACCTTTTACACTCACAATCTTACCACTCTTTGCTGTTTGGAAGATGATTTGTGTACTTTCGACGGGTTTATCACGATTGGAATGAGTTCTAACACGAGTGGTTGTGTCCAGAATCTGACTTTTAAAAACGCTGCTTCAGACCCGACACGAGTCGTGTCACGCAACACGGCCATAAGGTGCCCGTGTTGCGTGTTCTGATGCTCCCGCATGGCCAAAGCGTACAGGGCCGTGTCGGCTACACGACTCGAGTCTCGCGCTTGGACACGACCCGTGTCACGCAACACGACCAAAATCTGCTCGTGTTGGGAAAACTGATGTCGCCGCACGGCCAAAGCTAACAGGGCCGTGTCGGCGACACGAGGCGTGTTACTGCTCCCCTGAATTTCCACTTTTCATCTTCAACTCTTGTCTTTCCTTGTTTCCATGCTTCCCAAAACTCCCTATTCATGATCACACTCATAAACATCATTAGTTCAGTCTTAAAAACAAAAGAATTATCGACTTCAACACTACCAAAACGAACCAAAACTAAACCGAACTTATGAGAAATTTCAAATTTGGCTCAAAAACACACGAATGCATGTCAACATAGAATATAACATATCGTACCACATCATATTATCCCCCCAAACTTGAATTGAAACAAGAGTTTCAAAGAAAGTTTGCAAAAATTGGTACGATATACCGTTCATATCAATGACGCACACTTTGAATGTTCAAGAAATCTTCTCCTCATAAGCACAATCCACCTACAAGACCAAAATAAAGCAAAACAAGAAAAGAAATATTTACAAACCTAAACTACTAAAAGGATACGGATCTCAAGAAGAGAAGGTGTCAACATATACCAACTCCCTTTGAGAGGGAGAATGGTAATGCTTAACCCTATGACCATTGACAATAAAAGAATTCCCATCCGATCCTCCAAGCATTAGAGATCCATTATCTTTAACTTCAATCACCTCATATGGGCCGGTCCATTTTGAACGAAGCTTTCCGGGAAACAGTTTCAATCTAGAATTGAATAAAAGTACTCTATCCCCTGGTATAAACTCCTTTGCTTTGATTCTTTCATCGTGCCATCGTTTAAGCTTCTCCTTGACAATTCGTGAGTTTGAATATGCTTCCTCACGAAATTCCTCAAGCTCAATCAATTGAAGATATCTTTTCTTTCCCGATTCTTTCTCCTCAAGATTCAACTTCCTCAATGCCCATAAAGCCTTGTGTTCTATTTCAACCGGAAGATGACATGCTTTCCCATAGACAAGTTTATACGGAGAAAAACCAAGAGCGGTCTTGTATGCCGTTCGATAAGCCCAAAGCGCATCATCTAGCTTAGAAGACCAATCCTTCCTATTCCCCTTGACTGTCTTCTCAAGTACAAGCTTCACTTGCCTATTTGATACTTCCGCCAAACCATTCGTTTGCGGATGATAAGGTGTTGACACCTTGTGCTTCACTCCATAGCCTATCAAAAGCTTCTCAATGATCTTGTTTATTAAATGAGTCCCTTGATCGCTAATGATCGCCTTTGGTACTCCAAACCTTGCAAAAATATTCTTCTTCAAGAAAGCCTTGACAACTAGAGCATCATTTGTTTCTTGTAGGAATTGCTTCTACCCATTTAGACACATAGTCTACCGCAAGCAAAATGTAAAGAAAACCATTGGAAGACGGAAATGGTCCCATGAAGTCCATCCCCCAAACGTCAAACACTTCAACTTCAAAGATGTTCTTCATAGGCATCTCATCTCTTTGTCCAATACTTCCAATTCTTTGGCATCTATCACACTCCTTGACGTATTCTTTGCAATCCTTGAACAATGTTGGCCAAAACAATCCCGACTGTAAGATCTTAGCTCCCGTCTTTTGAAACCCAAAGTGTCCTCCACATGGTAAACTATGGCACATCTCCATGACACTTATTTTTTCTTCCTCCGGAATACACCTCCGTATGATACCATCCGGACAATGCTTAAACAACAAAGGATCATCCCACAAATATTCTTTAACATCATGGTTAAACTTTTTCCTTTTTGACTCGGTGAGATGGTCCGGCTTGATACCACACGCTAGGTAGTTTACCAAATCCGCGTACCACGGTCTTCCGGTCTCACACAAAGTGTACATCCGATGAAAATCCACTTGAAGTATCTCTTCATCCGGGAACATGTCATTTATGAGCTCCATGGTTCCTTTTTCATCAACATTCTCCAATCGTGACAAGTGGTCAGCTATGACATTTTCGACTCCCTTCTTATCACGTATCTCAACATCAAACTCCTGCAACAAAAGACCCAACGAATTAGTCTTGGTTTAGCATCCTTTTTACTCATCAAATACCTAATGGCAGCATGATCCGTGTAGACAATGGTTTTCGTGCCAACTAAGTATGGACGAAATTTTTCAAAAGCATAGACTACGGAAAGAAACTCATTTTCGGTTGTGGTGTAATTCTTTTGATTGGCATTGAATGTCTTTGATGCATAATAGATAGCTCGAAATTTCTTCTCTCGCACTTGTCCAAGCACTACTCCCAAGGCATTATCACTTGCATCACAATGGAGTTCAAAGGGCTTGCTCCAATCGGGAGAGACAAGGATTGGTGAAGAAATCAAAGCTTCCTTTAACACCCTAAAAGCATCAAGACATTCATCATTAAATTCAAATGGAGTATCTTTCTCAAGCAATTTACACAAAGGTTTGGCTATATTAGAAAAATTCTTTATAAAACGTCGATAGAATTCGGCGTGACCAAGAAACGATCTAACCCCTTTTTCATTTTTAGGAGGGGGAAGATGTTCAATGGCTACAACCTTCGCTCTATCAACTCTCAAACCTTTTTCAGAGATATGATGACCAAGTACGATACCCTCTTGAACCATAAAGTGACATTTTTCCCAATTCAAGGCGAGGTTCGTATCTTGACATCGCTGCAAGACCATGGACAAATTAGTTAAGCATATATCAAATGAAGATCCAAACACGGAGAAATCATCCATAAAAACTTCCATCACATTTTCAATCAATCCTCCAAAAATAGCCATCATACACCGTTGAAAGGTGGCGGGTGCATTGCATAACCCAAAAGGCAATTTATAGAAAGCGAATGTGCCATACGGACAAGTAAAAGTTGTTTTCTCTTGATTCTCGGGGGCTATCATGATTTGGTTATACCCCGAGTAACCATCTAGAAAACAATAGTACTTGTATCCCGCCAACCTGTCAAGCATTTGATCAATAAAAGGCAAAGGGAAATGATCTTTATGAGTATTGTCATTAAGTTTTCTATAATCACAACAAACTCTCCACCCCGTTTTTACCCTTGTTGCAAGTTCTTCATCAAATTCCGTTTTAACAATGGTTAACCCTCCTTTCTTAGCCACAACATGCAAAGGACTTACATGAGGACTATCACTAATGGCATAAACAATTTTAGCATCCAACCACTTTAAAACTTCTTTTCTAACAACTTCTTGCATAATAGGATTCAAACGCCTTTGAGGTTGTATACATGATTTGTTCTCATCAATCAACCTTATGTGATGCATGCAAATTGTGGGACTAATTCCCTTCAAATCATCCAAACTCCACCCTATAGCACTCTTATGATCTCTAAGTACTCTCAACAATTTATCAAGTTCTAAAGGAGAAAGGGATGATGATACAATTACCGGAAATGTCTTCTCGTCCCCCAAATATGCATACCTAAGGTGATCGGGTAGAGGATTCAATTCTTCCTTTCCTTTATCAACCTTTGACTCTTCAATCTCCATCTCTAATGGAAGATATTCCCTCTTTCCATAGTATGCCAACTTTGCTTCATCCTCTTGCATTTCTCTACAAGCATTCAATTCATGTAAACAATCATTAATATCTTCATCTTCTAAACAATGAAAAGAATTATTAGAGTTTAAAGATAAAGTAAGAGAATGGCTTATGCTCATTTCAAGAGGATCTTTAGCTAAGATGAATGGTAGGTTCTCTTCAACAACTTCATCAATCATGTCGATCCTTCTACATTCTTCTTTCTCATTTGGATATCTCATAGCACTCTTCAAATAGAAAACCACCTCTTCCTCATTTACTCTCAACTTCAACTCCCCTTTTTGTACATCAATTAAAGCTCTTCCCGTTGCTAAAAATGGACGCCTCAATATCAATGGAACATTTGCATCCTCGTCCATATCAAGCACTACAAAATCAACCGGGAATATAAACTTTCCAACCTTGACTAACACATCCTCCACTATTCCTTTAGGGTAGGTTAAAGACCTATCCGCTAGTTGCAATGTAACGGATGTAGGTTTCACTTCCCCTATACCAAGTTTCTTGAAAATGGACATAGGCATCAAGTTAATACTTGCCCCAAGATCGCAAAGAGCTTTATGAACCTCACTCTTGCCCATTTCACATGCAATAACAAAACTCCCCGGATCTTTGAGCTTTGGAGGCAACTTCCTTTGAATTATTGCACTACACTCCTCCGTCAAGTTGACGGTCTCATTCTCTATCAAGCTCCTCTTCCTTGACATGATGTCCTTCAAAAACTTCGCATAGTGAGGCATTTGTTTCAAAGCATCCGCAAAGGGTATATTAAGGTGGATTTTCTTGAAAATTTCCAAAAACTTTGCAAACTTTTCATCCAAGCCTTTCTTTAAAAATCGATGTGGAAAAGGAATAGGTACTTGTGTTTTTGGAATTCCCCAACTATCCCTTTCCACTTCAATTTCCTCCTCCTTCTTTTTCATTGCCTTGGTTCTTTCCCATTTCTTTTCAACAACCTTGTTATCAATCAATTCCGGTTCCTCATTCATTCTATCCTCAACTTCACTTTCAACGTCGATTTCTTCTTCAACCAAGGTTTTCTCCATCTCCTTCTCTTCTACCTTATCATCTTCCAATGGCATAGATGGTCCATCATAATTTGTTCCATTTCTCAAGGTAATTGCCTTGCATTGTTCCTTTGGATTTACAATGGTAGTGGAAGGAAATTTCCCTTTCTCATTAGCACTCATTGAGCTCGTCATTTGACCAAATGAATACTCCAAGGCTTTGAGTCTTCTATCACTGTTTTCCTCAATGGCTTTTAATCATCTTTCATTTACTTCCTCAAAAACCTTGAATTTTCTTTCAATTACTTACTCTTGATTTTTGTGGGAAGCAATCAATTTTTCAAGAAGTTCTTCGGTAGTCGCCTTCCCTTCATTATTTGGCGCTTTAGCTCCCGGATGATACCCCGGAGGATAAGCAACCACATTACTTGGGTTTGCATAAGAAAAATTATCTTGCCTCCTTGGTTGTTGTGGATAAGAACTTCCACTTCCTTGGCTAGTGAAACCTCCTTGCCTTGGTTGTTGTTGCGGGTGCGAACTTCCACTACTTTGAGCATTGAATCCTCCTTGCCTTTGTGGATAACTTCCTTGATTTTGGTTGAAATTACCTTGGTAATTGTTTTGATAATTACCTTGGTAATTTCTCCCTTGCATATATTGAACGTCCTCCACACGTGGCATTGTTGTGGCCCATTGTTCCCCACTAACACCAATTTGAGGAAGCACACTTTGATCCATTCTACTATCAACCATATTGACTTCTTGATTAGTAACTCCTTTGTTCAAGCTCATTTGCTTTATCACCTCCGCAACTATCATATCCATACTTGGAGTTTGTGGCTCAACAGTCACACTCTTCACACTAAACTGTTGCCCTTTATCATAACTCTCGAACCCATAGCTTCCACTAACTCTCTCCGATGGCCATTGATAGACATTTGTAGCAATTTTATCAAAAATTCTAATAGCCCTTTCCGGAGTTACTCCTAGTACGGATCCACCTGCCAAAGCATCAACAAGCACTCTTTGCCCATTCATAAGTCCTTGATAAAAAAATCCCACTTGTTGATTCTCCGGGAAACCATGTTGTGGACACTTGCGTAGCATTTCCTTGAACCTTTCCCACGCTTCATAAAAACTTTCTTGAGGCAATTGCTTGAATTGAGTAATCAAGCTCTTCATTTGAAGTGTCTTGGACGGTGGGAAATACTTGTTCAAGAACATTTGTGCAAGTTCGTCCCATGTATTGCACATTCCGGGAGTAAGAGTGGAGAGCCATGTTCTTGCTCTATCCCTCAAAGAGAATGGAAATAACTTCATCTTTATGCAATCCTCGCTCACCCCATTCATCTTCACAGTGTTGGCAATCTCAACGAATTGAGCTAGATGAGCATTAGGATCTTCATTCGGAGCTCCACCAAATTGTTGCTCTCTCACCAATGATATCAAGCCCATTTTAAACTCAAAGTTGTTGGCATGAATTGGTGGTCCCATCATTTGTGGAAGTGCCCTCGGCATGAAGAAATCCCGGATTACTCTTTGATCATTTTGAACTCCATGTTGAACCGGAGGTGGAGGTACATTCACTTGTTGTGGAGGAGCATAACCTTGTTGAAAACCTTATTGAATCATAGCTTGTTGCACCATTTGTTGAATATAAGCTTGATTGTTGAACTCCCCAAATTGTTGATAATTTTGTTGAGGAAGATTGGCATTAGCTTGATCTTGCAAATTTTGCATTCCGCCTCCATCATTCCTAACATTTCCTCGTTCATCTTGATTGTTTTCCATTAGATCACTCTTTTTGGTATTGTTCTCCTTTCTTCTTCTTCGGAAAGTGTGTTCAATTTCTAAGTCAAGAGGTTCAACTTGTTCCCCTTTTGATCTTGTTTGCATACACCTTCAAAATAAAAGAAGTTAGAACAATATTTTCAAAACAAAATACAAATAATAAATACAAGAAAAAAAAATGTCTCTAGTAAGATCGCTCTAAACATTCCTGTTGGCGCTTGGATCGTTTGGTTAACGTGACCCGTTAGAATATCATGCGTTTCTATCATAGCGGAAGCAATAAATCATAGAAACGATTACCGTTCACCAAGGTATGTTGATGAAGATTGATTCTCGCAGGCAGCCTGCGCAGTCCCACGAGAATGGCCATAACTTCCACGTCTGATATCAGAATTGAGTGATCTTTGCGTTCAGACGATTTTCTCTTCGACGGCTTTCCGTCAGTATATTGATCATCAAATTCTGAGTATTGTACGAATTTATACAAATTTCGCAAGGTCGCGGACAGCAGCAGCAAACTACCTTCTGATCTTCTGCTGTATGTCCCAAGTCCGATCTCGATGTCATGTGGGCGACGATCTACGAGACCTCCTCAATCTGCTCTCAACCCTCATCACACGTGAATAATCAATTAGATTAGGGTTCCAGATAAGCTGAGGTGACTTATATACATGGGCTACAGCAGGGACCAGGAGGAGAAATTGGGTTGGGCCTCCATTGGGCTTAAGTATCCAAGCTTAGCCCAAAGCTTATACTTAAGTCCAATAATAATAATATATTCCACTAAAATATTATTATTGCACTACCGTACCAATCCCAAAATTACGTTTTGGGCTCCTTCTTATTATGAGCCCGTTAGTCTCCCCATGTTTAAGATATACAATGTCCATTAATTAATTTAAGTTACTGACAACTCAATTAATTAATATCTCATCCAAGAGTAGTACCACTCAACCTCATTATCATGCCGGAATAAATTCCACCTGCAGGTTTTACATGATAATCCTTATGAGCTCCTCAAGGGGACATCATCAACCTATGACGGACACGGATTCCTTCTACAATCAACAGCACACCATAGAGACAGCACTACTTCCCAACTCATCGAGTTTGTTGATTTAATAACATGTAAATCTCACCCATTGATGAATCAAAGAAATACATACTGCCCTACGTGTCGAGGTTATTGTATAGGGATTAAGAGCATGAACTTCCATAATAACTGAGATCAAGTTCTCCTATAAGTCAGTATAAGTCGAACGATCTCAAGCGGTCCTGCTCAATACACACAAGTGCACTAATTTGATTCTATAGCCAAGACAAGCTAATACCAAACTACACTACAACCATCCCGATAGAGAGTCCCCGTCTATCTCGGTTGTGAGCATCTGTTTATACTTTATAAGAAAACCGATAATATGATCTTCTGCGTGTTGTCGCACAACATATTATCTACAGTATAAAGTAAGTGGACTATTGCATCGAACATATAAATAAATTATAAGATGCAATCATTTGATCATATGATTCTCATTTCAAATTAATTGTTATAACATTGTTCATACAAAAAGCTAGACTTTTAGTATACAATCCAACAATCTCCCACTTATACTAAAAGACTATGCTGTCATGTCTTCTGCCATACATCTGATTTCCACTCCCACTACACGATCATCAAAAGCTCTCGCCTTAAGGTCCTTGTAAATGGATTTACTAGGTTATCATCCGATGCAATCTAGGTGACAACAACCTTCCCCTCATCATACGATTTCTCATAATAGGTGGTACTCGCACTCCATGTGTTTAATTGCCTTATGGACTCGTGATTCCTTTAAGTTTGCAACTGCACCAATATCATTAATTTAAATTGTGATATCTTTGGGCAAACTTAGAAACACTTCGAAGTCCATCTTGAAGTTTCTAGAGTCATACAGATACTTTGGCTGCCTCATAGGCTCCAATTTATCATCTTTCCATGATGGAGTCCGGAGTCTGAAATATATTTCTATATAACACTCCTCCACATTATGACTCAACTTCCTAAAATTAAACGTATAACCTTTGAGGTGGATTTACTGCCGTCCCTATCTGATTTGAAAAATCTGAATCTATGTAACCCATAAGAATCAGTGAATCTGTTCGGTAAGCCCACATATAGTTTCTAGTCCTTTTCAGGTACATAAGTATATGTCTTACCACAGTTCATCATTCTTGTTCCGGGTTACGTTGATACCCACTGTTCATGCCATCGGCAAAACAGATATCCAATCTCGTGCATAGCATTCCTTAGATTAAGCTTCCTCATTTGCCGAAGCATAAGGAACTGCTTTCATCTTCTTTATCTACTTTTGTGTCACAAGACACATTCACTTAGATAAATTCACATGCTAAACGAGTAAGGATCGTATCATTATATGAAACTTGAGATAAGCATAACATCATTTCTTGTGATCCGTATTACCGTGATCAAAAGGATATTTTTGCTCTTCTTAAGTCCTTCATCTCATACCGCTTTATCAACCATACCCATACGCCCGACAATACTCTTTCATTGTCTCCAATGAGCAAGATACTATCTACGTATAGTACAAGAAATACCACCACATTTCCATCACTCTTTTCAATACACAAGACCCATCCGATCATTGATTAGATCCATGTCACTGGATTACCTCATCAAAACGGATGTTTCATGATCTTGAAGCTTGTTTTAGTCCATTAATGGACACTTTTAAGCTCACTATCACAATGCTCTTAGCTCTTTGCAATGAATCACTCTGGTTGCTTCACATAGATGTTTCCCTTAAGACTTCCAATCAGGAAAGCTGTCTCGACATCTATTTGCTATCCCTTATATTTCATATGAGTAGCAACAAATAAAAGAGTCCGGATCAACTTAGGCATAGCTACCGGCGAACAGGTTTTCTCATAATCGAACCCTTTCTTTCTGAGTATACCTTTTCGCAATAAGCTTGCTTCCAAGGTTTTCACCTTATACTATGATCCTCTTTTATTCTTGCATGCCCGCTTCCAATGGCTTTTACGCCATTTAGCGGTTCAACAAGCATCCAGACCTAATTTAAAATCCATCGATTCTATTTTAATATTCATTGCACTTACTAAGATTCCGCATTTTAATTTTGTAGTGCAACATCGTATCCCTGGGATAATACCATGTTTACTAGGGATCAAGTCTTACGACTTTCCCAAAACATGTATCTCACGGGTTGTCGAATAATCCTCCCACTGCGACAAGGCACTACATGTAATTGTGTATCAGACGTGACACGCATTGCAGTTTACCTTGTGGTATATCCTCTTGTACACTTGGTACTTATACTTTGTGTTTTCTTCTCACTACCTTTAGAACAACTCATACATGGGTTTGTGATTTATTACATAGTCCCTTTCCAAAAATCTAGTGTTTGTGTTAACAATCACCCTTCGATCTTTTAGACTAAATAAAACACCTTCATTTTTATAGCATATCCCACAAACAGACAAACATTCAAATGAATTACTGTTTCTAGGGCTTATCCATAAAATGAATTAAGTAATTCCAAATAATTCATCATCTATCTAATAATTACCATAAGAGTCTTATTCCTTCTATCCACCACACCATTCAGCTGGGGCATGCCCGGTGTAGACCACTTGAGATTTAATCTCAACCTCTGATTAATAGTTCCTAATTATCCTAAGAGGTACTCGTAATGACGATTAAATTGTCATTACTTGATATATTTTCCATGATGCTTTACTGTACCAACCTTGTAATTCTTGAATAAATCAAAGAATTTAGACATGCAGTGCATCAAATAAATATATCGGTATCTAGAATAATCTTCGATTATTCATAACCACCTCTCGCCTAGATAATATTAGGCCCGCTTGAATCAGAATGAACCAATTCCAACATATATATCTTTGGCTCTACACCCCTTTACCTTGAAAAGGTAATTAATCATTTTTACTTCCAAGTAAGACTCGCAAGTCCGATAGTTTCCACTTCAGATAAACCTTACGGTCCATCTGCTATCAACTTTTGAGTCCTACTCAAGTAAAATGATCTAGTCTTAGACGCCAAATGCATGTTTAGTTCATCTCCGAAGGTTACTTTCTCTTACTAAGATCAGAAGATGCATTATTAATTACTATTTGTTACATCTGTGGAATATACATGATTTAAGAGTATACAAATTGTCCATCAACGTACCATAACAGATTACAACTCTATCCTTCATTATAATGACCATGTCATTTAAATGAAATGGAGTATCCATCTATTAATGCATAGAAACCGAAATCAAATTCTTTCTATGAAAACGTAAGTAAAGACAATTTTACAAAATCAAACGTTTATTCATATCGTAAGATAAATAAACAACTCCCACTGCAATAGCCACTAGTCTTGTAGTTTTACCCATGTCATAACAATCTTATCCTCACTTAGTAATGAACATTCAGTGATTCCAGTATCTACACACTTCGTGTCAGTAGATGCCATCACTTATCATGTTTAAACAACTAGTAAGTAAGATTCTATCCTTGTTCACTCCTTTTATGAAATTGAATTTCCTTTACCACATGTTTTGTCAGAAGTTTCTCACCATATACAACCTCTTGTAATTCATGAGAAACTTACTCAAAACATCTAGGCAATTATGAAGAATAAAATTGACTTAGGTTTCCCCTTCAACTTCTATTCCATGTATTTCCAATTCATTCATCAAATTCAATCGTGACCTACCGCCTTTTAAATTACTCAAGTATCCGAAGAGTTACATGAGACCATCATATTTCTATGAACCTCTCATCTCTTCACTAGAGACTTTAATAGGCATCATGAGACGTCCTTTGTGAGAACACACATGTATTTACTTAAGCAGTAAAATTCAAAACCATGATTCTTTTCTAATCATCTAATTTGGACAAGTATATATAATTTCTTTTAGTTAATAATAAGTGAGATAAAACCATTTGAAAATCAGAGAATCACAAATAAATATACCGATCAAAACTTCGAATTTTATCCTTTTATATTGATTCCCTCAAAACAATATAAAAATAAAATTCACCGACATCTCAAGCACCGTGAGTCTGCAAGCTACGATAGTGTGGACGTTTACAAACCCGAACATTTACAAGAGAAGGTTTTACTCATTAATTTCATTTGTCAACCTAACTTTATGACAAAATAATTAATAGTCGGTTCCTCTTTAGCCATGCAAATAAAAGCAGTGACTCCGATGGGGAGGATACTTATTATTTACACCTAAGTGTACACCATTATTTGACCCCAAGTCCGCGGCCCAAGCTTATGTGCCTTACAGATGGAGAAGTACACACGCGCTCGGATAACTTCCTACAGTCATCAATTATAAGTCTGTACAGTGATCCGCACATGAACTCATCCGATAGGGAGGAAGGTCTATGCCAACGCGCAAGTTCATATGCATCACATTACAAACATAATTATTTAAAGAAGTCTGTCCCAGCAATCCATGAATAAACTCATCCGATGGGGAGGAAGGCTCTAATGCCGACGCGCAAGTTTATTCACATTGCTAACAAACCAATAATGGAGGCCGCGGGAATTTTTACCAATCCCCTCTCCCACTTAGTAATTTAACACCGAGGGTTTTTACATGCATATGATATTCAGAATAAAATACGCAACGCTAGCATGCTTCTATTACGGCACATAAGGCAGTAAATCACAGAGAGTCATGCATACATATATAACAATAATCAATAATTAAATCAATCATTAGCAGTTATATATCAGCGAATTCGATTGTTCGCCACCAGACACGAATATCAGCAAAGACTTCCAGACTATCAAATTTTTAAAATTTCCAGATTGTCCAATTTTCGAAACCATCGATATCGTCCAGATTATCAAAATCATCGATATCGACTAGATTATCAAATATTCAAAAAACATCAAGACTATCAACATTCCAAAACTATCGATATCGATCGTCATATCGTCTAGATTATCAAAATCATCGATATCGACGAGCAACCATATATAACAATAATAGATAATTAAATCAATTATGTCAGTTATATATTAGGAATCAATTCAACATCCATATATAACAATAATAGACAATCAATTATAGCAGTTATATATTAGGAATTAATTCGACATTCATATATGACAATAATAGATTATTAAATCAATTATAGCAGTCATATATTAGGAATTAATTCGACATCCATATATAACAATAATATACAATTTATTATGGCAGTTATATATTAGGAATTAGTTTTTCTAAAATTGGATGTCTTATCCAACACTCTAGCAATACATGCATATAATATACCAAATATAATACGCAATCTAGCATGCTTCTATATAAGACAATAAATCATAGAGATCAGGCATCCATATATATATATAACAATAATAGACAATTAAATCAATTATGACAGTTATATATATTAGGAATAAAAACACCTCTAAATTTTAATGTCTTGTCCGACACTCCTACTGTGGAATCGATGCCTTACGCAACAAGCAGGATTGCTTGTTGTCCCAAGACGTCCATCGTCATATCCCACCGTCAGGGAGCGCCCCAAGTGCCTTGACGAGCGCCCCTCGCCCGGACTGTCGCTCGTCCAAGGGCCTACTTTCATGGAACCAAGTTCAGTCCAACGCGCAACACCAAACTACACCAACTGTCGTTCGTAGTTCGAAACTGAAAAAAACTCAGAATCCGATCTCCACCGTCCAGAATCTACTAATGTAAGTCCTTAACATGCTGTCCAAATTACAGATCGATCCAACAGTTATATTGTGAGAAACGGCTCTTTTCTCTCGACTGCGTAGAACAGAATTGCCCAAAAAACTGCTTCTGTTTTCGACGTATTCCCGACAACACAATGCTCCAAATATGATCTTCACCGTTCAGAATGTACATCCACAAAATCCGAACGTTCTGACCAAAATTCAGCCTGATCCGACGGTTGAAACTCTGATTATTGCCTCTGCAATATCACTGCGCTGGATTTTTTCTCAATTTCTTCCTTCCATGTGAAATTGACGAACAGTTTTCGTCGAATCCTCTCACACACAACCATCAACGAACAGATATGATATAGGGTATATTTCACATAGGGATATTCATGGTTTGCGCAGTAAAACCAAAACCCTAAACATGCGATCCTAATTTCAAAAAATTAACCACATAAACCCTAGTCTAACGTGTCACGCTTCACCACGAAACCGAAGCTCTGATACCAATTGTTGGCACTTGGATCGTTTGGTTAACGTGACCCGTTAGAATATCATGCGTTTCTATCATAGCGGAAGTAATAAATCATAGAAACGATTACCGTTCACCAAGGTATGTTGATGAAGATTGATTCTCGCAGGCAGCCTGCGCAGTCCCACGAGAATGGCCATAACTTCCACGTCTGATATCAGAATTGAGTGATCTTTGCGTTCAGACGATCTTCTCTTCGACGGATTTCCGTCAGTATATTGATCATCAAATTCTGAGCACTATACGAATTTATACAAATTTCGCAAGGTCGCGGACAGCAGCAGCAAACTACCTTCTGATCTTCTGCTGTATGTCCCAAGTCCGATCTCGACGTCGTGTGGGCGACGATCTACGAGACCTCCTCAATCTGCTCTCAACCCTCATCACACGTGAATAATCAATTAGATTAGGGTTCCAGATAAGCTGAGGTGACTTATATACATGGGCTACAGCAGGGACCAGGAGGAGAAATTGAGTTGGGCCTCCATTGGGCTTAAGTATCCAAGCTTAGCCCAAAGCTTATACTTAAGCCCAATAATAATAATATATTCCACTAAAATATTATTATTGCACTACCGTACCAATCCCAAAATTACGTTTTGGGCTCCTTCTTATTATGAGCCCGTTAGTCTCCCCATGTTTAAGATATACAATGTCCATTAATTAATTTAAGTTACTGACAACTCAATTAATTAATATCTCATCCAAGAGTAGTACCACTCAACCTTATTATCATGCCAGAATAAATTCCACCTGCAGGTTTTACATGATATTCCTTATGAGCTCCTCAAGGGAACATCATCAACCTATGACGGACACAGATTCCTTCTACAATCAACAGCACACCATAGAGACAGCACTACTTCCCAACTCATCGAGTTTGTTGATTTAATAACATGTAAATCTCACCCATTGATGAATCAAAGAAATACATACTGCCCTACGTGTCGAGATTATTGTATAGGGATTAAGAGCACGAACTTCCATAATAACTGAGATCAAGTTCTCCTATAAGTCAGTATAAGTCGAACGATCTCAAGCGATCCTGCTCAATACACACAAGTGCACTAATGTGATTCTATAGCCAAGACAAGCTAATACCAAACTACACTACAACCATCCCGATAGAGAGTCCCCGTCTATCTCGGTTGTGAGCATCTGTTTATACTTTATAAGGAAACCGATAATATGATCTTCTGCGTGTTGTCGCACAACATATTATCTACAGTATAAAGTAAGTGGACTATTGCATCGAACATATAAATAAATTATAAGATGCAATCATTTGATCATATGATTCTCATTTCAAATTAATTGTTATAACATTGTTCATACAAAAAGCTAGACTTTTAGTATACAATCCAACAGTTCCTTCTTTAAGCTACTAGCAACCGTTACCTCCCTGGCAACGCGCCATTTGATTAGCCATAACTTGTAGTCGGTTGACCAATTCAAGAATTTATCGAACCACAGGGAGGTCGATGCTAGCACTTAAGCGATATCACGTTTATCACGATTTTATGGAAACGAATCATAGATGGATGGTTTGGTTAACAAGTAATTAAATGCAAACAAATGAAAGTAGACAAACAATAATCAAATGACAAGATAAAAATGATAAATGAGTGGTTTTCCAAATTGAGTAGAAGTGAGATTAACAACACTATTGAAGTGGTAACTTATGGATTCATGCATTAAACTCATATGTATCAAGGGTTAAGACTAAGGGCCAACACATATACCACCTAAACTTCCTCTCGAAATGAATAGGATGTAGATCATTTGCACAATCTCAAAATAGCTCAAAGGTTGGTTCTCAATTAAACTATTCCAACTAGGTACTAAGTTCAATTTAAGAATCCCTTCATATAATCAATTGACTTCTCAATCTAACTAATCACATGTTCCATCAAAGGGTTCTAAATAATAAAGGACTTCTCAATCTCTTTACCATTTATAATGCACATGAGGTGTTTGATGAAATGATTCACTTGACTATCCTAAACACATAATTGATTTCTCAATCTAATCATATAATTAGAACAATCAAACACACAAAACATCATAGATCTCAAGATATATAAGCACCAATGATAGAAAATCAAATATCCCCATCAACATATGAATTTAATTACATAGATCCACAAATTAACCAACAACCTTCATGTTGCTAATCTCACAAGGGAGATTAGCCTACAATCTTCATAAGATCCATAACATAGACATTATAATTCTTACAAATCATGATAAACTAAAGGATTAACACAAAATTGGAATGAAAACTCCCTTGGAAATGGATCCAATTGAATCTCCCTTCTTCTTTTGGTGATCACCCAAGCTTCCTTGCTTCTTCACTTGATTTGGATTGAAGAAAATATGGAGAGATGATGTAGATCTAGAAATGGATGAATGGGATGAAGAAAATGGTGTAAAATCAAAAGAATGGTGTGTGATGTGTGTGGGAACAGTAGCAAATCCGAACTCCCCTCAAAATGTTGAATGGATTGGTATTTATACCCCATGGAGACCTTCTAGAAGAATTATAAAAATATCCTGTTCTGGTACCGACACGAGTCGTGCTACGTAGCACGGGTCGTGTCGTGTCAGGGCATGCGGCACACGAGTCGTTCTGCGTCGCACGGCCAAAGGGTGGCCGTGTTGAATGTCTAGACGTCGCCGCACGGCCTCCGCTTATAGGCCCGTGTCTGGTACACGGGTCGTGCTCCGCAACACGGGTCGTGCTCCACAACACGACCAAGTGGTGGTCGTGTTGGATAAATAGATGCCGCCGCACGACCATTCTGGACAGGCCCGTATCTGGCACACGGGCCGTTTGCTGCAACACGAGCCGTGTTGCCAGCACGGCCGGCCATGTTCTTGCACCTTTGTTTCTTCTTTTTTGTTTGATCTTCCGTCTTCATTTTTACTCCATTTTCACCTGTTATATATATGTTTAAGATCATTCTCACACATTCCTATGAAAACATATAACACCACCAAAATACACGAAAATACGGATAAAATAATACGAAAAATACACACAAAAAGGCACTAAAATCTAGGTGAAAATAACGACAATCAGGCATGCAATGGCAAGCTGGCACGATCAGCACAACTGGGCTGAACGACTCGTGCTGACGGGAAAATTCAGCACAGACGGGTTTGCTGGAAATGCAAGACTGGAAAGTCGGTGGCATGAGTGGCGATGGCTATTGGCACGATCGCCGATAGCAGGTGGCACGTGTCGTGCCTGCTTCAGGCATGACTGGCGATGGACAGCTAGGCGTGTGTGGCTGAACGACTCGTGCTGGTGCCGGGCACGAGTCGGCCAGTGTGTATGATGGTCAGGTAAACGTGTAGTGAAGCAGTCAGTCGGGAAAACAATTCTGGAGGAAAATTCATGATGGTCGGCTTCAGAATTTCAGTTTAGGTTTCATGGCACTGCCCCAAACCCCGCGACCTGACCAGGCAGGTCGATCTCTGCGACCTCAGCGGGCATTCGTGCTTGGTGGCGAACAATCGAATTCGCTGGTATATAACTGTTTATAATTGATTGATTATCTGATTATTTTTATATATGTTATGCATGATTCTTCGTGATTTACTGCCTTATTTGCCGTAATAGGAGCATGCTAGGTTGTGTATTTTATTGTTGAATAATATATGCATGTAAAAATCCTCGGTGTTAAATTACTAAGTGGGAGAGGGGATTGATAAATAATTCTCGCGGCCTCCATTATTAGTTTGTAAGTGATGTGAGTAAACTTGCATGTTAGCATATACCTTCCTTCCCATCGGATGAGTTTATTCACTGATCACTGGTATACACTTCATTAAATAATTATTGTTTGTAACGTGATGCACATGAACTTGCGTGTTGGCTATAGTATCTTCCTCCCCATCGGATGAGTTTATATGCGGTTCATTGGTATAAACTTATAATTGATGATTGTAGAAAGTTATCCGAGTGCGTATGTACTTCTCTATTTGTAAGGCACACAAGCTTACACAATGGACTTGGGATCAAATAATGTGTACACTTAGGTACAAATAATAAGTATCCTCCACATTTGAGTCACTGCTATTATTTGCATGGTTAAAGAGGAACTGACTATTAATTATTTTGTCATGAGGTTAGGTTGACAAATGAAATTAATGGGTAAAACCTTCTCTTGTAAATATTCGGGTTTGTATACGTCCACACTATCGTGGCATGCAGACTCACGGAGCTTGAGATATCGGTGAATTTTATTTTATATTATTTTGAGGGAATCAATATAAATAGTTAAATTCGAAGATTTTATCAGTGCATTTATTTATGATTCTCAGGATTTTCAAATGGTTTTATCTCACTTATTGTTGACTAAAAGAAATTATATTTACTGGTCCAAAGTTAGATGATTAGAAAAGATCTTGGTTTTAATTCTTACTGCTTAGAAATATAAATGTGTTCTCACTAAGAATGCCCTCTGATGCCTACTTAAGTCTCTAGTGGAGAGGTGAGAGGTTCATAAAAATATGATGGTCTCGTAATGCTCTTCAGATACTTGAGTAAGTTAGAAAAGCAAGAGGACATGGATGATTTGATGAATGGATTGAAAAACATGGATAAAAATTAAAGGGGAAACCTAGGTCAATTTTATTCTCCATAATTTGCCTAGATGTTTTGAGCAAGTTCCACCTGAATTATAAGAGGCTGTATTCGGTGGGAAACTTCAGACAAAACAAGTGGTGAAGGAAATCAATTTTCATCAAGATGTGAATAAGGTTAGTATCTCATTCACTAGTCGTTGAAGCATGATTAGTAATGGCATCTACTGACACGTTGTGTGTAGATACCATAATCGCTAAAAGCCTGCAACTAAGTGATGATGAGATTACTGTGGACATGGGTAATGCTACAAAAGTAGTGGATGTTGCAGTGGAAGTTGTTTATTTATCTTATGATAGGAATAAACATTTGATTTTGAGAAATTGTCTTTACGTATGTTTTCATATAAAGAATTTCATTTCAGTTTCTATGCATTTATGGATGGATACTCCATTTTATTTAAATTACATGGTCATTATAATGAAGGATGGAGCTATAATCTGTTATGGTACGTTGGTGACAATTTGTGAACTCTTAAGTCATGGTTCTCTCATGATGCAACAAATAGTAATTAATAATGCATCTTCTAATCTTAGTAAGAGAAAGGAACCTTCAGAGATGAACTAAACGTACTTTTGGTATCTAAGACAAGATCAATTTTTACTTGAGTAAAATTCAAAAATTGATAGCCGATGGACCGTTGGGTTTATCTGAAGTGGAAACTATCTGACTTGCGAGTCTTTCTTGGAAGTAAAATGATTAAAGGCTTTTCAAGGCAAAGGGGTTTAGAGCTAAAGATATGTTAGAAATGGTTTATACTGATTTAAGTGGTCCTAAGACTATCCCGACGAGAGATGGTCATTACGATTTAATCGTGGTAGCAAGTACCTCTTAGGATAGTTTAGGAGCTATTTATCAAAGGATGAGATTAAATCTCAAGTTGACTACACTGGGCATACCTCAACTGAATGGTGTGGCGGAAAGAAGGAATAGAACTCTTGTGGAAATGGTTAGATAGATGATGAATTATTTGGAATTACAAAATTCATTTTGGGAAATCCTAGGAAAATGAAGGGTGGTTTGTTAGTCCAAAAGATCGAAGGGTGATTGTTAACACAAACACTAGATTTTTGAAAAAGGACTATGTATAAAATCATAAACCCATGTACAAATTGTTCTATAGGAAGTGAGATGGAAAATACAAAGTATAGTACTAATTGTACAAGAGGATATACCACAAGTAAACTGCATCGCATGTCACATCTGATACACAATTAAATGTAGTGCCCTGTTGTAGTGGGAGGGTTGTTTTACAACCTGATAGCTTTATATTTTGGGAGATTCATAAGACTTGGTCCCTAGTAAACATGGAATTGACCCACGGATACGACAAAGCACTATAAAATAAAAATGGATATCTTAGCAAGTTGCAATGATTTTTGAAATAGAATCGATGGATTCTAAATTAGATCTGATTGCTTGTAGAACCGCAAAATGGTGTGAAAGCTATTGCAAGTGGCTCTACAAAATAAAAGAGGATCATACAGAAAGGTGAAAACCTTTGAAGAAAAGCTTGTTGCGAAAAGGTATACTCAGAAAGAAGAGGTTCGATTATGAGTTGACCATTTTGCCGGTAGCTATGTTTAAGTCAATCCGGATTCTTTTGTTTATTGATGTTCATATTAATTATGAGGTATAGCAAATTGCAAAGGGCTAAGATCATTTTGTGTGTAAGCTTAAAAGTTTTCATCAATGGACTAAAGCAAGCTTCAAAGTCATGAAACATCTGTTTTGATAAGGTGATCCAGTGATATGGATTTATTCAATACGCGGATGTGTCTTATGTATTGATAAGAATGACGAAAATGTGGTGGTATTTCTTGTATTATACGTAGATGGTATCTTACTCATTGGAGATAATAAAATAGTATTGTCGGGCGTATGGGTATGGTTGATAAAGCAGTATGAAATGAAGGACTTAAGAGAAACAAAAATTCTTGCGATCATAGTGATCACAAGATAGGATATTGTGCTTATCTCAAGCTTTATGAAATGATACAATCCTTACTTGTTTTAGCATGTGACTTTATCTAAGGAAATGTGTCTTAGGACACAAAAGAAGATAGAGTTGATGAAGGCAGTTCCTTATATTTCGACGAATAAGAAAGCCTAATCTATGGAATGCTATGCACGAGGATGGATATTTTTTTGCCGAAGGCATGAACAGTGAGTATCAAGGTAACTCGAAACAAGAATGTTGAACTGTGGTAAGACATATATTTATGTACCTGAAAAGGACCAGAAATTATATGTGGACTTACCGGACATATTCACTGCTCCTTGTGGGTTACATAGATTCGAATTTTTCAAATCAAATAGAGACGATAGTAAATCCACCTTAAAGGTTATGTATTTTATTTTGGAAGTAGAGCCATAATATGGAGGAGTGTTATATAGAAATATATTTCGGACTCCACCATGGAAAGATGATAAATTAAAGCCTCTGAGGTAGCCAAAGTATCTGTATGACTCTAGAGACTTCATGATGGACTTGGATGTGTTTTCTGAGTTTGCCCAAGATTATTATAATTTATTGTGATAATAATGGTACAGTTACAAACTTGAAGGAATCACAAGTCCATAAGCAATTAAACACATTAAGCGCAAGTATCACCTGTTACGAGAAATCATATGATGAGGGGAAGGTTGTTATCGCCTAGATTGCATCGGATGATACCTAGTAAAATCCTTTTACAAGGACCTTAAGGCAAAAACTTTTGATGATCGTGTAGTGGGAGCGAGAATCAGATATATGGCAGTGGAGTTGACAGCATAGTCTTTTAGTATAAGTGGGAGATTGTTGGATTGTAAACTAAAAGTCTAGCTTTTTGTATGAATAATGTTTAAAAAATGAATTTGAAATGAGAATCATATAATCAAATGATTGCGTCTTATAATTTATTTATATGTACGATGCAATAGTCCACTTACTTTATACTGTAGATAATATGTTGTGCGACAACACTCGAAAGATCATATTATCGGTTTTCTTATAAAGTATAAACAGATGCTCACAACCTAAATAGACGGGGACTCTCTATCAGATTGTTGTAGTGTGATTTGGTATTAGTTTGTCTTGATTATAAAATCACATTAGTGCACTTTTTGTATTGAGCAGGACCGCTTGAGATCGTTCAACTTATACTGACAATATAGGAAAACTTGATCTCAGTTATTATGGATGTTCGTGCTCTTAATCCCTATAAAATAACCTTGACGCGTAAGGCAGTTTGTATTTCTTTGATTCATCAATGGGTAAGATTTACATGTAATTAAATCAACAAACTCGGTGAGTTGGAAAATAGTATTGTCTCTATGGTGTGCTGTTGATTGTAGAACGAATCCGTGTCTTATTAAATAGGTTGATGATGTCCACTTGAGGAGCTCATAAGAATTATCATAAAAACCCTACAGGTGGATTTATTCTGGCATGATAATGAGTTTAGGTGGTACTACTCTCGGATGAGATATTAATTAATGGAGTTGTCAGTAACTTAATTAATTAATGTGCATTGTATATCTTAAACATGGGGAGATTAACGGGCTCATAATAAGAAGGAGCCCAAAATATAATTTTGGGATTAGAGCGGCAGTGCAGTAATAATATTTTAGTGGAATATATTATTATTAATGGAGTTAAGAATAAGTATTGGGCTAAACATGGATACTTAAGCCCAATGGAGGCCCGACTCTAATTTCTCCTCCTGGTCCCTGTTGTAGCCTATATATAAGTCATCTCAACTGTTCTAACCCTAGAAGAGACACGCCTAACCGTGAGTAGGGTAGAGGGAACAGCAGATGAGAGTATCTTGAAGATCGTCGCCCAGACAACGTCAAGATTGGACTGGGGAATACAACAGAAGATCAAGAGGTTGTTTGCTGCTGTTTGTCAATTTCTACGATTTTTCTAAAATTGTGTGGAACTTCAAACCAGACGTGTGATATATCGTTGGAAAGCCACAGAAAAGTGTATCATTTTGGCATATAGATCACTCAATTCGGAGATCGAATGAGAAAGTTATGCCCAAAGTCATGAGGCTGCTCATGCTGCTGGCGAGAATTCATTCTCTTCTTCAACATACCCTGGTGAAAGGTAATATGATTTTATGTTCTTGCTTCCGCTGATATAGAAACGTATGGAACCCTAACGGTTCACATTAACCAATAGATTAAACGCCAACACTACTAATGACCAACTCACCCTGTAATATTAGGCCATCACAGCAATGACACTCCTCACACGAAATATAAGAATCCTCTAAATTCACAAAAATAAGAATCTTCCAAATTTGCGAACACGTAAAATTAAAAAATTCTTCAAATATTTCATCCCCATTCATCTTCCCGGAGACATCCTTCAAATATTTCATTCCTTATCTTACCAAAGACCTCATAGCCAAATTTTCAACAAGAAAGAATAGGCTTACTATTCGATGAAGAATACGATGGAACAGTATATGCAGGCCCATCGCGACAGTTCTGTCATAGTAGGTCATCACAGACACTCCCTCAGTATTCTTTAAGAATGTAGCATAAAAATCCTCTAAATTTGCGTATACGAAAAATTAAAAAATCCTTCAAATATTTCCTGACGGGGAAGATAAGGTTTACAATGGCCCACCAATTTTCGACGAAGAAGACGATGGAATTGCCTATGCAGGCCTATCGCGACAATTTTGTGATAGTTGGCCACGCCTCACATGAAAGTTCTGTATTCTTCCAGGGATGTATCCAAATATAGGAATCCTCCAAATTTGCGGAAAATTGAAAATTCCTTAACTTTGTGAAAATTGAAAATTTCTCAAAATTTGCGAAAATTGGAAAATCTTTCAAATTTGAAAACTGTAAAAATTTTTGGAAAGAGATCTTTCTAAGATGAAATTTTTAGCCAAACAAATCAATCCATAAATATGCCTCCGAAAAATTAAAAGACTTATGATTTGGACTTTGATTTGACTTTGACAGACTTGATCAATGTGTCCAAATAGATTTAGGGCTAACCGTGGTTATTGTTTCATTTTAGAAGATACTGTTCCAAGCAATTTTTCAAGTGCCTCCGAAAAAGTTCCCACATATTCTAGATCCAAATAAATTCAGAATTTCATTATGAAAAAGACATACTCCCTCCGTCCCGCACCAAGGGTGCATTTTATTTTTTTGTACGTAGATTAAGGAGTATTATTATTTAATGTGTAGTGGGTAGTTGTATTAGTGGGAGTGTGGACCCCATATTTTAATTATATTAGTGGGTGAGTGTGGGACCCATGTGTATAAAAAAGAAAAAAGAACCCTTTGGGTGGAACGACCAAAATGGAAAAAAGAGATCCTTGTTACGGGACGGAGGGAGTATGGTTTAACTTTAACGAACTTATCAATGTGTCCAAATAGATTTAGGGTTGGCCGTGGTATATAATATTATTTCATTATTGTTCCTTCCATTCCGAGCAATTTTTCAAGGATGAAACATATTTTCTGCTAAGCCAATATATATAGTATATTAACCATTGTTTCATTAATGTTTCTTCTGTCCCAAGTAATTTTTAAAGGATGAAACATATTTTCTGCCAAATAAATCAATTATATATATATATATATAATATACTTTATGTATTTATGATATAATTATGAAAATTTTATTTGAAAATCTATTGTTCCTTTTTAGAAGATACCCGCCCTTCCGTTCAAGCAATTTTTCAAAGATGAAACATAATATATTACGTATTTATGGCATATAATTATAAAAATTTTGCTTGAAAGCATTGTTGGTCCGGATTACCAAATTCATAGGTATTTGTGTGGACTTGATATGTGAGCTATATCCATAATTTGATTTTAAAATTTTCTAAAAATGTGTTTTGATACATAATATATATCCATATTCTTGATTGAATTTAATGATAAAAGTATCAAGAATAATAAAAATGTAAGAATATAGTATTTTTATTTAAAGAATATATACACTTTAATTAATAAGAGTACAATATTTTGTTAAAAGGATATATAATTATAAATATTTTTTGATTTCATAATAAATTAAAGTCAATATATAATTCATACACATAAATACATAAATATAGATATCAATATATAATTTGAAGATATCATATTTGAGTTTTCATGAATTAAATATATATGTTGTATTGATACAAGAGCTTCATTTGTATTATCGAGTGTTTTTAATTCAAGAAAACGTAATACTCCCCATGTCCAATTTTAATGTATCCATTTGCTTTTTGCACGTGGATTTATGAGCATTATTATTTTATGTGTAGAGGGTAATTGTATTAGTGGAGAGTGTGAGTCCTATATTTTATTTGTATTAGTGGAGGGTGTGGGTCCATATATTTAAAAGAGAAATGAATAGATTCAGGGTGGACAACCAAAAATAATAAAATTGATAGATTAAGGATGGACGGAGGGAGTGATTTAGGAGCATTATTATTTTATGTATAGAGGGTAGTTGTATTAGTGGAGAGTGTGAGTCCCATATTTTATTTGTATTAGTGAAGGGCATAATTCATATATCTAAAAATGAAAATGGATAGATTAAGGATGGACGACCAAAAATAATAAAATGAATAGATTAAGGATGGACGGAAGGAGTACTAAAATATAATAGGACATTTGAATCAGCACCACATAATAAATTAGTTTATTTTTTGTTTTCTTTTTTTTTACACTAAATTAACAAAATATGGCCTAAAGCCAAGAATATATCCACATCTTGTTTAATGTTTGAATCAGCAACTTACCAAACAAATAATCCATCGATCATATGCCTCCGAAAAGGTTCGCACATACTCTAGATCCAAATAAATTCAGAATTTTATCAAAGGATATTCTATGATCCCACGCTGGGGATTTAGAAATGATCATCAACCCAAATAAAACAACTTTTCAATGCAGAGGATTTAGAAATGATCACAAACCAAATAAAACAACTTGTCAATATGAGGTTTAATAATCACATAAACATATATTCAGACCAAATAGGTAGAGTCATGAAATTAAAATTCTGCAAAACAAGTGTATATCATACTATCGCTATCCAAATAGTTTATATCATTGATAACTGAAACGAATTAAGCCCTAAGCCCTTATCGAACTCGAATAGTTTATAACATAAATTGCTAAAACGAATTAAGACCTAAGCCCTAAACGAACTTTCACCGAGAGCCAAAAATCGTCAGCTTTGATACCAATTGATAGGATAAGATCTTACGGCCTACGTAACCCGTTCCGGATCCATGCATATCTAACGCAGTAGAAAAGACAGATAGTATTACTTTTCACCATAGACTGCATGGAGAAGATGATCTGAATAAAAAAAAGAACGATCGCTCGATCTTTTGTTGGATCTTTTGTTATATTCTTATGCCTTATCTAGACATCATGTACGCAATAATTCTCTAAATGATCTCAATCCGCAGTCTCAAAATTAAGATTTTGAGATTTTAGGCATTACATGAAGAGCGAGTCTGGTGTAAACGCGTTCACTTGTGAACCTATTTTTTAAAATTATTTTTTAGTACATAAAAAATAAAAAAAATTACTATTTGAAGAGTAATAGTTTATGTGTTTAAAAAGTAATTTTTCGTGTTCTAAAGAGTAATCGAAAAATCAATGTGTGCAAGAGTTTAAAGAGTAATTTTTTTATTTAAAAGTGTAATAGTCTATCTCTCTAAAGGGTAGTTTTTCATGTACTAAAGAGTAATTAGTAAATACAAATTTGCTTAAGTATTTGCCTTACATGAATTTTTTTCTTTCTCCTCATTTTTTTTTAAAAAATGAATTCATTAATTATTGGACAACAGAGATTACTTATTTATAGGCTATAACATGGACCAAAAGGAGAAATTATGGTTGAGTCTCCCACGGACTTAAGTATCAAGGTTTAGCCCAAAACTTATATGTTAACCTCAATATTAATAATTTAGTCCACTAAAGAATTGCACTACCATACTAATCCCAAATTATGTTATGGGCTCATTCTTATTAAAAGTGTGTTTATCTCCACATGTTTAAAATATTCGATGTCCACTAATTAAATAAGTTACTGACAACTAAATTAATTAATCTTTATTCCGAGAGTAGTATACTCAAACTTATTATCATACCAAATTAAATCAACCTATAGAGTTTACATGAAAATCCTTTTGAACTCCTCATGGAGACAACATCAGCCTAAATAATTAGGACACATAATTCTTCTATAATCAATAACACACTATACAGACAGTACATTCTCCCAACTCTCCTAGCATATTGATTTAATAATGATATCTTACCTATTGATGAATCAAAGAAATAAATACTGAATTACGTGTCGAGATTATTATATAGGGATTAAGAGTATGAACATCCATAATAATTGGGATCTTGTTCTTTTATATAATCAGTACGAATCGAACAACTTCAAACGATTCTCCTCAATACACACAAAGTGCACTAGTATAATTTTATAGTCAAGACAAACTAATACCAAATCAAACTACAATTATTCCTATAGTTTGTCCCAATATATCTCAGTTGTGACCTTTATTTATATTTATAAGGAACTGATAATATGATCTTCTGTGCGACACCACACATCACATTATGTACAATATAAAGTAAATAGACAGTTGCATCGACATATACACAGATCATAAGATGCAATTATTTGATCAATGATTCACATTTCAAAACATTGTTCATACTAAAGCTAGGCTTTTAGTATACAATCCAACACTTCCTCCACAACAACGTCTGATCCTCAGCTAACTATCTTCTTGCTGTTTCGTTTGATTTTTGTTATGTTGACCTAGATATCTTTTCATTTCTCAGTATTAATGATTGTGCATTGCAATTGTTATGTTGGAACTGTATCGGTATCAAGTTGTTATCTTTTGATATATCTTCCTATACGCATATTGTATTTGTTTAGTAACTCATACACTCATTCTCAAAACATTTAATCAAATTATTACTAAGAAAAAAGATATTTCAATTATACTTTATAACTTGTAGAAATACATTAAACAAGATTTATTTTTCTGATCTGATCTCTTACATTGATGGGCGTGGAAATTTATGTATTTTTTAGTCCAATTTGATATCTATTTGAATGTGTTAATTGCTATTATTTGCACAATGTTAATACTTTGAATGGTTATTGACTAAAAGATTCTTGAGTGGTATTTGTTATAATTTGATAGGAAAAAGGATGAAAAATGTAGAGTTGGGATGAAGGGTGAACTTGTGCAACATGCAAGAAAACAAACGACCACTTTTCATAATTTTTTGTATTTTTTTGGAAGTTCAAACTAGTCATATGATATATTGTTCGAAAGTCACGAAGAGAGGATTGTGTGAGTGCAAGAATCGCTCAAAGTGGAGTTTGAATGAAGGAGTTATGCTGAAAACTGTGGAATTGTGCAAGCTGCCGAGGGGTGCTCGGTAGTCGACAAGTGCACCGCTTGACGGCGAGTGCGAGGCAAATTTCTGCTCGTGCTTGCACAGAATGAATTATATTATGATTATTTATTGTTATAGATTTAAATTATTAATTTTATGTTAATCCTAATATATATACACACATTTATGTATTTATTTATTTGAATTTATGTATTTTATAAATAAACTGTTAATTATTTACAAACTTAATATATTACTATAAATTTAATTTTTATTATTCTTAACATAAAGTAGTTTTATATTTATCTATTAAATCATATGGTACGTAAACTTAATTTTTGCATAACATTAAATTTTACTTGTACTTAGAGATGACAATGTATATGGTACACGCTTTTATTTAATATTTTATAAAGGAATACACATGGGTACCCGATGCATATACTCATGCCTGTCCCAAACTTTAATGTCATTTTCTTTAACTACATGTACGTTACCTAATAGGGTTTGGGTAGAATGGTACAAAAAAATATCCGTCCTGTTGCCATCTTTTTTTTTTTTTTTTTTTTTGATACCGAGGTTCCGGGCTTACGCCCGACTAGTCCTCGAGGAAACAGTCTTATTTGTACCTAATATGTTTTCCTACACTATTACTTATATCCTATATAACTCTATTTTAAGTTTTTCTAATAATGCGGGTACTTGAGACATATACTCGTACTCGTTCAAACTCTAATATGATTTTCATAAACTACCTGTACATGTCCCAATAGGGTTTGGGTAGAATGGTATTGGTCTCTACTTGTAACCAACATGTTCTCCAATACTATTACTCCCTCCATCCCAACAAAGTTGTTACATTTTTTTTGGGCATGGAGATTAAGGAGTATAATATTTTAATGTAAAGTGAAGTGAGAGAAATAATATTTAATGTGTAGTGGGTAGATGTATTAGTGGTGTGTGGTGGGCCCATGTGAATATGTTAATATTTTGTGTGGGTCCCATATGCTTTAAAAGAAAATGTGACAACTTCTATGAGACAACTCAAAAAGGAAAATAGCACAACTTCTTTGGGACGGAGGGAGTATTTATTTTGTAGAACTCTATCTTAAATCTCATAATGACGAAATGTGTATCTTTGTACAACTTTTGTATGATATATATTTCTCTCATATCCTTCTCATCCTACTTGTATCCACAAAGTTTAAAAAAATCATTAAATTAATTGATATATTGATTGAAAATTAGTATATTGATTGACAATTAGGTAATAATGATAAAAATTATTTAAAAAATTTATATTGTTAATTAAAAAATTAAAAAAATTATTATTGACATAAATATGATATATGGCTTAGATCAAAAGTATTAAATGGATGGTTAAGATTAAAATTGAATGATTTCTAAACATAGTAAAATTGAAAAGAGGAAGAAAAATTGAAGATAAAAATAAAAATTTAGGTTTGCTTATATATATATATATATGTGTGTGTGTGTGTGTGTTAAATAAATGAGTATTTTTTAAAATTTTCCTAATTTATATATAAAAATAGGCAAAAACTTGTGTGGCCCAGGGGACATACCATGCCCCTATGGGAACACAAGAATTTAATACTAGAAATTCTTGTGTTCCCATGGGGCACGGTGTGTCCCCGGGGACACAGGAGACCAATTCATAAACGTATACACACGAGTTCTCGAGGCATATATTCGTAATCGTCTCATACTCTAATAGGATTTTCTTTAACCGTCCCCTTCTCAAACCCTCTTAGAACTATCGGTACCCATCTCAATAGAGTTTGGGTAGAATGGTACCGAAAAATATCTCCCGTTGTCACCTCTACTTGAACCATGCATACATGTTTCCAATACTATTAAGTGCTTTATCCTGTAGAATTCTATTTTAAATCTTATAACGACAAAATGTGGTATTTAATAGACAATCACTACCTCCAATCCATAAATAAATTCACACTTTATATTTTTGTCCGTCTCACAAACAAGTTCACACCCCCAAATAAGAAAATATACACAAAATCAATAACCCCACAACACACTTTAATTTCAAAATTGTCACCCCTTTACAACTCACATAACTTACTTTATAATTTATTTATTACCTAAAAATACCAAACTACCCCTGAAAGTAAAACAAAAAGTAATTTTTTCTTAAACTCCATATTTACAGTAGCCGTGAACTTCTCTTTGGGAAGGAGGGAGTAGTTTCTAGGGATAGAAACTACTAGGCCAATAGGTAACGTTGTATTAAAAGTCAAATGAAAATAAGAAGGGGGAGAGTACATAAAAGTGCAAGAAAAAGTAATGACGAAGTCAAAATGAATAAGCTAAACAAGCGTCTTAAAAAAAGGTCTAACAGATAACCTTGAAAGAGAATCAACCTAACAACCTCATTCATTTGTCAATATCCTGCGGTTGTGTAAGGAAATTTGTTTAGACAAAAATAGGCACAAGGCCCGGAGCTCAAATCAATTCATACCATGAAGTATGAGATATTTGAGACACAACATCAGGCAAAGGGAAAAGCAGCATGGTATACTTGAAGATTAACTTGTTGACAGCAAGGTGTAAATCACTAAACCACAGCAAGTGAGAAACCTGCAAGATAAGTAAAATTGAACTAGGGGAACGAGTAGGGTAAACGAGCAGTGGATATGAAAATTGATCCACCCAAAAAGTTGCATCCTCAGAAGAAAAAATTGTTAAGAGCATAATCAATTGTGCACCATAAATAAAATATAATATGAGCAACAAATGCCCATAGAATTGAATCTGCTGGAACAGAGACACCAATTCCCATAACTAGGAATATCCGATGGGTAGCATCGGGAAGTATTTGCTTTCAACAAATCAATTAGTGGCGCAAAAAATATAACCAAGTATAAGGGCTCTTTCAAACATAATCCAACCAAAATAGAATCCTGTAAAACCACTTTTATAAGAATTAAATGAGGAATTTGAAACCCGCCCATAGGGACAGAAATACTTGTAGTTTAAAATCTTCGAATCACAACCCATATTCAACAAGTTTTATCAAACTGCATATTTTGTTTGATAGAAGGTGAACATGTCAATCCAATGCAGAATCGGAATAGAAACTATTAGGTACAATGCATAATTTATTATTACTTTTAGGTACATGAGATTAAAATTATTATTATGGGATACAAATTTTTATTGTGCAATTCAGTATTATCCTTTAATTCAATTCTCTGCACTATATGATTGTGTGTAATTAAATTATTGCACAACTGATAAAGGGGGAATTTTCAAGCTTAATTAAAACCTCATCTCTGGCGAATAACACTGCACAATTAGTAAATAATTTTGCACAACTAGTAAATAATTTTGCACAATAATTTATGTACATATTTTTTTGGAACAATGACTTGAATAATTTTACACAACTAGTGAATAATTATGCACAATTAGTGAATAATTATGCACAACCAATTAATAATTTTACACAATCCATTAATAATTTTGCATAACATAATTTAATTTTTTTTAAAGATATGTCCCATTTTGTTATTAACTAGCGTTTTAACCCGTGCGATGCACAGGGAGACGATATTACAATAATATTATTTTGTGTGTTAAATTTAAAGTATTTAAAATGAATGATTATTTCTTATTTAGAATTTTATTTATAAAGTACTACGGTTACAAAAAACGATTCTGGGTATGGACCACTAATTTGATACTCGTTGAATTAATTAATTATTAAGAGTTTTATCGCGTGAAATCTCTTTTTACATGACAGTACTGTAAGTGAAGTTCTATTAGGAAGTAGGAATGTGAAAGTTAAAAAAAAAACTCTGATAAAATTAATTTAAAGGCGAAATGACAAAGCAAAACTCCAAACAAAATGTTAATATAGAGTAAAAATGACAATGATATTCACAACTAACATAGTGTATCCATTAAATACGACAATCCATTAAATACGGCAATCATAATAAGAGAATAAATTATGATTATCACTAGTTGATTAATACTAACTTCAAAATCAATTGATGCTTCAATAATTTTTTTAAACTTTATCAATTTCTATGTCTCCATTCATTATAGTATTGCAGGAAAGAGGATGGAATGAGAGAAATATTCATATTAGTTTTGCAGATTTCATAATTTTGAATACCCACAAATACCCAATACATATACTTGTATCAATCCTAAATCCTAATTGGATAATTTTTTAACTATTTGTATCTGTCTAAAATCCGTTTTAAATAACACATACCATTCTCAATAAGCTTGGGGCAAAACATATATAAAAAAATATAATTATTAAAGATATCAATATCGGTATTAGGGGTACCCATATCCTATATCCATTTATATGTGTGCTCATACCGTTCCATTTTTTTAAATTCATTATAAAATTAGTATTTATCCCAAACTGATCATTTATTATGATATCTACTCGAAGAAGGCCATCATCTACCTCATATATATACACACGTGCTCACAAAATAAACACATTCTATATTTTAACTAACTAAATCACATACAGACTCAAATCTCAAATCTAAACAGCAAAATCACCATCTACATATTAAAACCACAATACATAAAATTTTAATTTGCATCTCAAAAGAAGGTAACAAATCCTATAAAAAAAAGGATCACATGTTTCCTAAAACAGGTGAAAATAATATTTTCTTACTTATTTTTCAAACACATAATTTCGTTAAGAAATGAACCAAGTTAAGTGTTAGTCTTGAACTATATTTTCAACAACTTTACAATCCATCCCACAGCATTGCAGGTGACACTGGACTGGAAAATGAGAAATAAAATTAGATAGAGTAGCAAAGAACGACATAAATCATCATACATTGCTAACCACAACATAAGAATGCAATACCATCTCCTTGAGGCAAGGATTGGAGCTCCTTTTTTTCTTGTTCTTATAACATGGTTAGAAATAACATAAATCTTGTTCAATACCTCATGCTGTAAGAACGTACATCATTTTGTAATCTTGTCATAAATTTTATTGTAAGAAACAAATATAAAAATTGAAATTGAGGTAAATTAGAGAGATGGGATCATTAACATTCTTACTTGATTCTACAATCACTAACATTTACACAAAGGAATGAGGAAATAAAGTTAGCTCAAGGTACTAAGCATATTTCGACTATATTATCATCAATAATTTTCAAAAAGTTAACCACTAAAAATAAATTAAATAAATCAATGAAAAATTCTACATTTAAGATCATGTCGACAAAAGAACTTTGAGGTTCTAAAATATGTTAATATGCCAAACATTCCATTTCAGATATTTACACAAAATATCAAATTCTTGAACTCAACATCACCCATGATATCCAAACCAAAGTTGCATTTCAATAAAGTCATTGAAAAATTCAAACTTTTGAAATTAAAATAATAATAAATTAGAAATTCTATCTCTATCACCCATAAGTCATTGTCACCTAAGAATAAAAATTTTAAATAAATAAAAAATTATATATTTATACATGCACACACACCTACAATAATCACTTTTCGTATCTCAACTAAAAAAGTGAAACATAAGGCAAAACATAATGTAACCAAATGAAAGAAGTGAAATGAAGGGGGATTTAGGCAAGAATTAAATATCACCAAAATAAATACCTAGATGGACCTGGTACGACTACAAACTAATACATAACTCATTTAAAAAATTGAGAAAATTTCCTAGGTGCCATGAATTGAGCTCAAATGCAAAATAAAAATAAATGACCAATATTAATATAAACTGGTCAACTTATGAAATGGAATCCCAAAAATTCCTATTGATTAGTTGTATATGTCTTACCCCTGTACCTCTAGCAAAATCTTAGAAAGAGGGGGAAAATTTTAAGACAAATAGAATTTACAACATTAAAAGAAAGAATGATCAAATACTTAAGTAACTTTGACAAATGTTTATAGTTTATGAAAGCACTACTCCCCATCTTTAATCCTCCCGTAAAGTAAACAAAAAAATAAAAAAAAAACTTAGAACCCATGAATAAAGATGTGAATTTATTCCGAGAAAATAATTAAACTCATTTAAACAAATTTAGAAACATTACAATAGACAATATTCCGTCTATTATGCCAATCTATAAACATATATCAGAATATAAATATGCAGAACCAATGGATACACATTCCTAAACTGCAACAATATCACATTAAAAACACAAAATGCCCAAACTTCACTCAGTGTGTTTGCTCAAATTCACATAAGTCTAAAAATTATTTTTACATATATGCATTTCTTATTGCATAATACTTCACACAGACGCAGAAGCCAGATAAAAGACAATATAATCTGATCAGAAATCCACCTTTGCCAATCTAAAATCAGTCAGTTTCAAAGAGCCACTAACATCCACTAATAAGTCTAATATATTGGCAAAATTAAAAAAATCATTTAGGCAATTTTCATAAAGCACATTTCATGCACTTTCAAAGCATAAGAATATCATAAATATTTGCAATGCAATTCATGCCAATTTTTCAATATAGCAAAACCAACAAAGTAATTCTCCCCTCAATTCACTTATTCTAAAATGTAAAATATAAACAAAGCATTAACACTAAAACTAAAGTGCATGGAAAATTTTTTACACATGTAGAAATCTAAATTCTACAAATTCATGTAGAATGAGTATAGATATGAGTGTGCATGTACACTTACTCTTCATAAGAGACTGTTGGATCACCAACATTCTAAAAATTTATTCTGATATCTATACTCATTCTAAAAATTTTTAACCTCATCCATGGAAAAATTATAACTATATCTAAATATTATGAAATGATGGGAAATATTAGTAAATATCATTATCAATTAAAGCGCATATTGTCACTATTATATGATAAATGAAAATAGACATTAATATCAATTACCTCTATAATATTCAACGTAGAGTTCCATAGGGCTATAAGTACCCTTGATCCAACATATGTATCTCATCCAACGAATAGATGCTTATAACAAACTTCCACTTTTGAAATATCTACTTCAACCTTGCTCAACAAAAGATCCATAATCTCAAGATAAATGGGAATGACAGTAATTGCAGAGAGAGGTATGGTCCTCAATCCTCGATATAGAATTGGTAGTGTTTATAATTCTTTGATTATAAATGAAATAATCCCATGTTAATGAGTACAGTTTAGAATAACTCAATTCTCAATGCAAGAAAAATTGACGTGCATCGAACTTCAAAAATTTTCCTCATTCATTTGATACAATTTGTTCTTTTTTTTACTGTGAGCTAAGGATAAAGTTCAGTCTAATCTATTGTCTGACCATCTAATCTGTGATTCCTATACTCTTGTTTTACATAGACTTGTTCAAAATGATGGTTTTTGTCATTAGAAAAAAATATTTTATGATTTTCAAATGACTCTAATCTGTAATCTTTTTCCTATATTTTCATATTACCATCTTTTATGATAATTTACACTTACTGACCTTTAATTACTTGGCTACCCTCAAGTTGAAATTCAATTGGATCCCCCTCTCAAAGCTGGAATCGAAAATAGTTCCACCGGTAAGCATTCCTTGAAAATAAAATTATATATACATCAGCAAAGCAAATAATATAATGGTTGTAACTTATTGGGTAATAACTGGGGTAGGCCAAGAACTCACTTCTTAATATGCTAAACACATCCAACATTATCACATTTCAAGACAGTAAATCAGAATTACTCAATACGCTATTTTAAGAACATGTTAAAACTCACACACACAGAGACACACACACAATGTAATAATGTAATTGATTGTTTTCTTTAACATCAAGGGATTTTTACTGAGAAGGCTCATATGCCTTCAATTTTCATACCTCAAATTAAGCACAAAAACCTCTAGATGAAAATTCAATAAATGTCCAGACGAACTCTAAACCTTCGTTAAATACAGCGATCATAGAAGAATAAAACTTAAATATTCGAACCTCAAATCTCCAAAGGCAAGTTCCAACCTGATCACCAAATTTCATTGAATTGATATCTAAAATAGTTGATGCAAGAAAGTTGAATAGAAAATAGTTCAGCACTTTAAAGTTCCATAAAATGATGATTCTGAACATAATTATTAGACATTAATCATATGATGGGATAAAATTGCAGCAATACAACTACTGAAGTGAACATCAAGAAAGCCCATTTGAAGTCTCTTCTGTCACTCTTTTCTTGAAATCAAGTTCGGGGGAAAAACGTACCACCACCACTACTTCTAATACAACTCCTATTAAGCATAAACAGAGCCACATGATAAAGTCATTAAAAGAAAAGTAACTTATTCTTCCTATCCTAATTTTTTACTCCGATTAGTGTATCTCAGAATTAATACCAGTTTAATCAAAAGTATAGAAAATCTAAACAGAGATGTTATCAACCATATCAATAAATCAAACAACTCATTACCTACATCAGTGAAACTAATCCCAATATATCATATAGCTCATTTGCATGATGTAATCAACAATTATCAGTATAGAACTTAACAAAAACACTACATGTAAGTATTTAGAGTTTACCCAAAGACATAATTTACTGTTAAGTGGGATTCTACAAAACTAAAAACTTCAATAACTTGTTAAATCTCAATAAACCACCTAGAGAAAAATGATTGCAAAAATAAGAATGCATAGAGATATGATTTCAAAAACCATTTTTAGCAAACTAAATAGTTCAAAATTAATAAATAGAGATACCATGTTGAAACTTGTAACCACAATTTCTCCCTGTAAAAAAAATGATGTAATAAATAGAGGAATAATCATAATTTACAAAATTAATTTAACAATTTTCAAGAAGCATAAAGTTGTAGATGTATCAGAGATTCTTTACCAACATGCATCCTTTAACATTCGCTGATGCCAATACTAATATCTGCTACATAAATTATGCCAACGTCATTAGCCAATCACCTATTGCTAATGTACGTAATTTTCCAAGTTCATTCTCTTACGAACCTCTTCACCAAAGTAAAATAACTTTGTAAATACGTATGAAAAATAACTCAAATCACAACATATGCAACAGATGTTAAAACAGTTCACAATGACGAAAACTGTTTAAGAGGACAAATGAGTATATCCCACCAGAGCTTTCAGCTTCAGTGAGACAGGGTAGCATATGACAAATGCACAAACATCTAAATTTAAGAACTTATTCTTTATATCATTCTCCAAGGTATAAGTCCTTCCATCATATATTAATTAAAGCATATTCAGCATGTGGATCGTTTCAACCTTGACCATTAAGACAGAAATAAATTTATCTATAAGTACAAATATAGATAATAAATTTAACTTCACAAAGGAATTATGCATCATAGTTAGCGATCTAGCTCACAATGAACATTATGCTATATAGAAGAGAATGTTATGATTTAAATTATAAGTAATTCTTAACTGAAAATTGTCATTTGTAAAGATATACATTAAATTTCTACCATATCATATCAAAAAAAAAAAATCAAAGATTAAATAATGAGAATCATCAAAAGTTGTACAATTATAAAAAAAGAAGAAAATACATCTACATTATTGAATAAAAATTAGTACATATATGAGCTGACACACCACTTTTATATTATTTTTAAATTAGTATAACTTATAAATATAAGAGAGTATTTCAATTTTCATGGTTAGTTTTGAAATATCTCTTATGCATTACATCTTGTACTCTTATTTATGATTGAAATCCCAAATAATAACATAAAAACTAAATTAATATGAGTGATGAATACTAATAACAGTCATTAAAGATGATACTTCTCTGTATGCCTAAACCATATAGATATAGCTCATGATTTTCATTAAAATTGGATACACTTTTTATACATTTCAAAGACCCCTACTGGGAATTCAACAATTATTGTTGCATGACTTATAACCCTCAAAATCGATCACAAATGACCATCTCACATCACCAAAGCATAAATGGTACTTCTCAATTCCCTGTTTATAAAAAAAGTAATCACCAACTAAATCAAATGTGTTGGCAATAAAAAAATTACTTGAAATATAGAAAAAAAGTGTTAATACAATTAAAAAAAACTCCATATACTATGGTGAATTTTTTTTATATTATTTTTATTAAAATAATAATAATTGTGAAATATTATAAGAGAGATAGTTGAACAAATTTCATGGTATAACCATATAATTTTATAATGAATATTTACCTAAAGATTAATTGTTGAATTCAGGAAATTAAGTAAACACTTCCTTAATATCAAGATTTTCCTGATAAGCAAATAGGTGCATTTAACATTCTATTAACTAACTAAATAAATAATCATGGTGTAGTCTCACAGTAAGGTTTGTAAATGAAGTTTCAAGTCTAGGTATCAAGAAGTTCATTGCATAAATTAAGTGAGACAAATATAAGTAAGAATAACCTAAAGTCAAACCACATCAACTACCCTCTAATCACACATCATGTTCAAGCACAAGACAAAGTTCTCAGTGTATACATAGATAATTACAAACTAATTTCACTCCTAAAGATGTACGATACCATACATTAACCAAAGATTAAACTTTTGAGGTAGGCAACAAGATCCCAAGGAAATTTGCAATAAATTCAACCTTAATCATCACTAATAATATAATCACAACATATGCATAGAATATTAATAAACCATCACAACTTACATAGAAAATTGATTAAAAGAAAAAGTGACCCAAAAACTTAAGTACCTTTGACAACTTTCTCGTTATTTCATAACTCTTTTAAGCAGTATTTTTAGTTGCTAAACGAATCCAGCCACATCTTTAGATGTATCAAATATATTGCTATCCATGGTAGTGCCTCCAGACACTAAAGTATGTTGGTTCACTTTCGGTGATCCGATATCACTAATATAATTTAATATAAATAAGAAATAAAAAATTAGTTCTTATTGAATCCATTCTCTTGAAACCAAACTTGAAGGAAATAAACAAAAAGTTATCACAATTCACACTAAAAAAATATCATATCAACAAAATTTCAGTTATCTGTATATTTAATTGTGTGCAAGAAAACATCTCTAAAACTTCAAATGACATTTAGGATATATTATCACAAATCTGAATTTAGGACCACCTGCTGCACACATTGTATGTGGTGGGCGAAAATAATCTTGAAATTTTCAGTCAGCGCTTGACCTACTTTACACACTGGATAACATGGGTAATTTTGGGTACATTCCATTCACCAGGAATTATCTTATATTTCTTGCATTCACCAAGTAATATTTGAAAAGGTCAAATATGTATCAAGAATTAACTTACATTTCTTACAACCTCAATCAGAGATATATGCATTCCTTAACAAATTCCAAGATATGAAACTTTGAGCTCTTTGGTATATTTTGTAGCAAAGATCATTCAATTCAAAGCATGATCTCTAAACTCACCAGGAACCAAGACAAATGCAGAATTCTAAAATTCATAGAAGGAGCATTAAAACAATTTGCAACTTTATAATCTTTAAATAATTGTGCTATTTAAAGAGAAAAATGACTATCCAAACAGAATTTTGGACACGTGGATAGAAACTCCAAGACAAAGATTATATCCATAAGAAAAGGGTAATATGTTTACTAAAAATTCATTAAGACTTGTAAACATTAATTTCAAGAAGATGTGTGTACTAATGAAACATAAATATAATTGATGCAGTTATTACCCTAAGAGCTCTCCAAGCTGTCGCATCAACTTCTGGTGTCCACATTTAAAAATTAAATCAGTTGACTATAAAGTATGTCAGAATATTTTTTCGCATGATCTAACCCTAAGACACTAATGTAGTAGAACCGCATAATATCCATAGATAACTTTGTGAAAAAAAGTAGGTCTATCATAGATATTTTATAAGTTATCTTGCATATATATATTTTTAAGCCAACAATAAATAATAATAATTTATTAATTAAGGAGAATTGATTTATACCCTTCATTATTTAAACGTTGTGTGGCCTTGAATTGCGGTAGACAACACATTTATTTATGACATCCAACTCAACTTTCACGAAATAGACTATTTTTTTAGAAAAAAAATTTCTTTAAGAGAATGTTATAAAACAAATACATTGCCACAGTAATAACCATGATAAAAATAGGAGCTCTGACATGTTTTACCTTGATCACCGCCGGCATGAACAACATCAAATGTTTGTTTTGTCACGTCAAAAAGTGTGAGATCTGATGCAGCCACCTCTTCACCAAGAACGACTGTAAGAACAATCAAGCTTATTCAAATTCACAATAAGTTGAAAAGAGAAATTATAAAAATGATCAATACAAACCATATTGAGTTGGGACTGGAGTGTGCATTCAAAGGCTGAAATGTCTTTCTCATAATAATTTGGATAAAATAATAATACTCTAAACTGTGAGAGATTCGGCAGGATGGATAGAAAGAATAGATAAAAATATAATTTAAACTCATGAAGAGAAATGGTAGAAATCATTTGACTTCGTGTATATTCCAGAAAGATAAACCAAAATAAAAAATAAATAACTACATGAAAAAAAAAATCTTTCACCTTCTCTGAAGACAATGCATCAGTGCAGACATTGCAAATAACCTGAATTTAAAAAAAAAAGACCCATATCATGTCACTCCTCAGCAAGAAAGGAAGATTTTCCTAGCACTTTACTTTGATGTAATGTAATAAAAAGTTATAGAGAAACAGATTAAACTAATCCACCAAGATTGTAAGCTAAGGAAAATAAATACGTGGCTTTCATACCCAATCAAAAAATGGATAAATAAGTAATTGCATCTATACATCAATTATAAAGCTGACATCACATTATCACTATAAAACTTCTTCTCACACTCCATAAACACTCCATTAACAACAATTATCAAAACACAGGCTAAAAATTATCAGAAGGAAATTTTATATACATCTATGGTTGATGAGGATGATTCTGAATTGAATGCGACTATTCTATTTTTGCTTTACATGTTGTAGTTGCTACAGAATTCAGTACAGAGCAACCCCGTTCAAGAAAACATTATTAATGTAAAAATATATAAATTAATAATGTTAACTCACTCTCTCTCCTTTTATTGATCACATGATTAAAAAAATTTAAATTAATTAACATTGTAATAAACCAACTTCTCCTAAATATATGCCACTCATGCTTTGGGATATAAATATTACCACATGCTAAAAATAAAAGTATGGCATCTTAAAGAAATTTAAAGGTACAATTTCAAACTTACTTCAATGAATGTAAATTCTTCAAATTAATTTTGACCCCAGGATGATAACTTATATGGGTAACATGATAAGTTATCATTAGTATAACTTATAAGGTAAAGGATTATGAAAAAACCTATAAACCAGGCTCATAATAACTTCATCACAGCTTGTAATGATAGAAAAAAATGGTTAATTGTCATCTATATGTTATTAGAATATTATTATATATTATATAAATCTATGAATTAAATTGAGCAAGTTTTCAATGTAGTTCGTATGAGGTTAGATCTCATTACCAAAATTTTGAAGTATACTGGGATTTTATAGAATCAATTTATATGAATCCAATATACATATTCACTTGTAAAATTTATAAGGATTCTAATGCTTATTATAATAATGAATTGAATACATATATTTCTATATATAACAAATAGATCACTGATTGGCATAAACTAATCCATAATAATATCAGAACAGATAATTGATAGGAATAAATAAATTTATCCATAACAATTTCATAACATATTCACAATATACCTCATAATATCTGAGCACTCACGTATTATTAAACAAAAAAAATCGATTAAGTTCTCCCACTATTACCTGATCCACTGTGAGCATTTTCTAATTAGAGGATCAACAAAAAATATTATTCAGTTGCTTTTTTAAATTCTTAACACTGATAGTCCTTCCAAATCTACCAAATTTTACCACTTAATTTTAAAGATTTTTTTTTTATTTAACTTATGTGTCATGTGTGCACTAAGTTCTTTAGCATCATTTTCTACAATGAAATTATATTCTCCACCAGCACATATTGACTCAACTTGTGACTTTTATGTATATAAAAGTAGTAGTTTATGTTTTATGTATATATGAATTTTGAATAGACAGATTAAATTGAAGTTTGAGTTTGGACTCTCAGTTGCAAAGAGATTAAAATACATGTTTACAAAGAGATTCGAAGTGGAAGAGCCGAGTTCATTAAGAAATAAAAACTAACAAAATAATATTAGAAAAATACATAAATATTTATATAACTGAATTAATCCCTTTGATTCATTGATGAGAGGAGGGTCCTTTGATATTCGGTGAAATATAAAATTGCAAAACTAACTTTTGCCATGGATAAACTGAACAGACATGATTCACTAATGTCCAGCGGAAATACACTAAAAAAATTAATTACAAAACAAAATTATAATCTTGTATTCACGTTCACCGCCTAATTATATTTTTATTTTCGAAGCTTATGAAAGTAAAGACATAGGTAATTAATACATCAAAACAAAAAAAATCATAAGGCCAAGGCAAACTATAATATTTCACAATTACAAAATATTCTAATGGGACATATGAAATAGGAATGTGCAAGAGGAGATTAAACTATGGAACCCCAGTGTTAGACAGATCTATTTAACATTAAAATTACAGAGACCTACAATCTTTAAAATTTAAATATCAAAACATAAGACAAACTATAAAAATTAGAAGAAACAATCACCTTCAATTGGGCAGCATCCTTAAACTTGTCCGTGAAGACTCTACAATAAACATAGCACCAACTTCAGCCCATGGATTCTCCTCGAGATTTCTAAGAATATACGTAGAAGATAAATTAAAAAACAACATAGACCCCATATACAATTAGAATAATCCAATCCCGTGAGTACGCCGATTGATTTTGGTGATAATGTGAATGATGCAGATGCATTACAACTACATGAATAATGACAATAAATGAATAAATGATTAGTAGTGCTATAAAAAAGTCCTAGTGACATTAAAATTGCAGCTATTACTCTGAACATCACTCTTCTTCTTCTTCAAAAGTTTATCTTTTTCTTCCTCAAAACTGTAACCATCTTGCTGGTTCATCACTCCTAGTAATATCAATAACCCTCTGTATAGAGCCACACTATCAGTGTCTATTAGTTCATTATTACAGAGGCGCTTGAAACAGATTTTAAATAGTGAAATCACTTATATATATAATCCAAAAGTTGTAAGAAGGATGCTTTTGAAAATAAGTGATAATGCAAAAAAAAAACACTGCAAACAAATCTGCAAATAATTAAGACATATCTTTCCAATCCCATGAAATTGAAATAAAACAATCTTTTAGTTAATCATCTCTATGAAATTAAACAAATTCAGGTAACCAAGATGCATGAATAAATAGAAAACAAGTAAACTAAAAAATAAACCATGTTTTAGTATTCAAACTTGAGTAGATTCCTTCTTCAATAAATTCGCTGATATTGTTCTATTTTCCGCATCTTGCCACAAACTAAAGTATAAATAAAAATTATGACAAAATTCGAATTTATAAGAGAAAAAAAAATAGAAAATGCACCTACCGTCCAGCAAAGTAAAGCCAAGCTATGCTAGAAAAAAATCTCATTAAAAGAGATTCACACAAAGCTAACATCGATGCTATTTTTCTGCATATGCATACTCCCTCTGATGACATTGCAGTAGCACACATCAAATAAATAACAAAGGAAGTTATTTTTATATACTATCGGAGGGAATGCACCCATAATTATACCTTTATTATCTCACTTTGCAAGCAATCGATGTTGCTGCCATAATTTTTCAAGCGCCATATGTGCATCCATAAATTCAGCCTATTTTTTCTTGATATCCTCCAGCCATCTAATTTTTAATGGAGAAAACATGTATTGTGAATTAAGCAAGAAAATATTTATCACGTAAATATCAAAGTGATTAGGTATGCAGCTGCTAATTATCAATTAAAATCGCTTCAGCTTCAACATTGTCTTATTGAGCCTCCTTGATTAATGAATGCAGCTGCTAATTATAAATTAAATTTTATCAATGAGTTAGAAATTTGGGTTTCTTACTCATACACACAATGACAAATTGAGGATAGCATTCTCTTCATTTTCTAATGCATAATATGTTTCTAACTTCTTTGCACATACATGCTTATTCATTTTCTAAGCTTTAAAATATTTACAATATGAAGTCAAGAATTCAATTGTAAATATACTACATAATTCTTCAAATTTAGTTTTACACATCAACCGAACAGACACCTACGCACCAATAAACTTTACCTAAAGAACATGTGGAACTCCATTTCACCATCCAGATCCCAGTGTATCACACTACTTTGTTATATATGGGCGCAAATGAGTTTAATTGACTACTTAGATTAAGCACTTTAAATTTCACAATTTCTGAAAATGCATTCAGAACCAGCATACCTCCAGAACCTATGTAATTCACATTATCTCAATACCCATATATAAACTGTCAATGATTTACAAAGATTGAGGTTAGATGAGAGAGTGCTTACATCTCAAAGATTGAGCTGCTGGGTGCGGAAGCACAAAAGACGTTTTTATTGGTGTACAAAATGACTTCAACAGTGAGAATTTCCCTGTTGTAAAGAATCTGTCTAGCTTCATTGGTGATAATGGCGGGGACAAATTTATTCATGTGATCAGAGATGAAGAGCACGGGATTGGGCGTCTTTGCTCTGACGGCGGGGAAAGATTTATTCATGTGCAGCCATAAATTCTTAAGCGATTGATCTGTCAAATCCTTTCATATCATGATAAAATCGTCTTTAAATCTATGAAATTGAAAATCCTATTCACACAATTGAATATCATTTCGATTGGTAATCAAATCAAGGGTTGTTGTTTACCTAAATTGAACGATGATCGATCCTTGTGGAATTAGAACAGAGGGTCCCTTATATGTGAGGGATTTCTAATTGAGAAGAAGAATAGATTTCACATGTTGATGTTCATACGTGTTTCATAGATGGCTAAAAATCCTTTCATTATGTTGAATAGCGTAGGGTTTCATAAATTAATGAGATGTATCAATTGTGTGGATTTAATTATTTTAAAATGAATGGTGAAGATTACTTATAAAAGTTACCTATTAGATTACAAAAGTTATCCTAAGATGGTAAAATTGGTTTAAGAGGGAAAGATGCAAATTTGATCTTATTATATATATAAAGATGTTGGAAAAACATAATACTCTTCTTTGAATAAAAAATAATCACTACTAATGTTATTAATTGAGAATTGACGACACCAATCGTCAAAGTTGGAGAGAGAATGTGAGAGGATTATGGTGTTGTTCAATGGAAATAAATGCTCCGTAGGACACTTGATGTTAGTTAACTTTATTGATCTAGGGATTCCACTGATCGAATAGCCCCTAATAATTTGGTTCCGGTGTGTAGCACCTGGATTCGGCAGATTCCCCCCTTCTTCAAACGCAATTACTAGATTGTTCTCAACGACCTCGTCTGGGTCGACACAATCAATTCAACTACTTCTATTTCCGCCGCCATCTTGCCTACGTTGATGACCAGGACCTCTCATCCTCGAGAACGGCGGGAGAACTCCGAGGAGCGCAGCTCAAATAAAAAATTGATGAATGAGAGACTAATAACGAGCTTCTGAGAGTTGAATAAGATTCTGGTGTTAGGCGGCGTATAATGGCAGGGAAGGAGGTTATGGGGTTGTTCCTATTAATTAATTAGCCTTGTAAATAGGTGGGATGATGTGGATGATAGATAAAAAATTACTTTTTGAATATTTAATTAATATTAGGATTATATTATAGTATATAACTCTAATTTTTTTGTATCTACTAATAATAAATTTAAATGCATGTATCTTATAGTAATAATGCTTAATAAATAAATTGTATTAAAAAGTAATTAAACCTAGTTTCTAAATAGAGTAAATTGAAAAGAGAGAAAAAAATTGAAGATGAAAATAAAAATTTAGTTTTGTTTACCCATTCAAAACTCTAATATGATTTTCATAAACTACCAGTTCCTATCCCAATAGGGTTCGGGTAGAATGGTATTGAAAAATATCCATCTCGTTGTCATCTCTACTTGTAACTAACGTGTTCTCCAATACTATTATTTATTTTGTAGAACTCTATCTTAAATTACATGATGACGAAACGTGTATCTTTGTAAAATTTTTGTATGATATATATTTTTCCCATATCCTTCTCATCCTACTCGTACTCAACAATTTTAAAAAAATCATTAAATTAATTAATATATTGATTTGAAATTAGTACTCTCTCCGTCCCGTAGAAACGTTTACACATTTCTATTTTGAGTGTCCCATAAAAAGGTTTTATATTACCCTTGATAGTAAATTGGACCCATACAAAATACTTAAATATGGAGGCCCACAATACTACACTAGTACAATTACCTACTACACATTAAAATATTATTTATCTCACCTCAATATATATTAAAATACTATATTGCTTAATCCCGATGTAAAAAATAAACGTAAACTTTTTTACGGGACGGAGGGAGTATATTGATTGACAATTAGGTAAATATGCAAAATATCTTTCTTATTTAAACATTTATATTATTAATTAAAAATTTTAAAAAATTATTATTGACATAAATATGATCTATGACTTAGACGAAAAATATTAAATGGACGGTTAAGATTAAAATTGAATGATTTCTAAACATAGTAAAATTGAAAAGAGGAAGAAATAATTGAAAATAAAAATAGAAATTCATGTTTGCTTTTATAGATAGATAGATTAATTTTCCCCTCATTCATTAATTTTTTTCTTGATTTTCTCTTTTTAAGTTTATTATACCTAAAAGACCATTATTATACTCTAAGCCCTAAATCGTAGGGATAAATATGCCCTAAACCACGAGGGTGAAATTATAATTATAACCTAAACCTTAAATGACAAAATATACCTAAACCCAAAGAATTACAATTATACCCGAACCCCTAAACACTTGGGGTAAAATATACCTTAAACTATAAGGGTAAAATTACGAATATACCCTAAACTGTAAAAATCCATGGATAAATATAACCTAAACTATAAGGGTGAAATTACAATTATACCCAAAATTTTAGGGGTAAAATATACCCTAAGCCCTAAAATAAAATTAAAAAAAAAAACATAAATCAAAAAGAAAAGGAAAATAAAATAAAAAGAAAAAAAATTAAACAAATAGCGAGTAATTGGTAGCGAATTGGAGGTGAGAATTTGATGTGGGCCACGGTAGCTTGAAATTGAAAGAGAAAAAAAAAACTAACCTCACCCTAGTTATTGCCTTATTATTATGGATTAGTAATGCCCACGGTTACTAAAAAAAATATAAATTTCTTCATTTTAATAATTGTTATTCAATTGATGAATAAAATTAAAAATTTTGGATTTAAAAATATAATAAATAATGATATCTATTTATTTTGGATTTTTATGGTAGATTTTTAATTTATATCAAAAATAGTGTATTAGAATATATATTAATTAATTCATAGTATAAAATAAGAGAGGAGAGATAAATAGACAATGAATATTAAATGAGAAGATATTATAAAAGGTGAATATGTTAAGGGTTGTAAGCCACTTTTCATTTATACTATAATTGTTAACATTACTGTGCACCTAGATGCACCAACTACTTTCAGAAATGTATATAATTATGAACAAAAACATATATAATTATGAATAAAAATATATACACTTTGTTAATGAACTTTTTATTAATTTTTTTACTGAAAAATTGAGTGTAAAAAAAATATAATTATTAAATAACATGTATACACTATTGAATAAAAATTATACACATATGTATGTTAGTTTTTTTAATGAAAATTTGAGTATGAAAAAGGTATATAATTATTAATAAACATACATACAAAAAAATAAAACATGTATGCAATTATTAATATATATATATATATATATATATATATATATATATATATATATATATATATATATATTATTTTTTTTATTTTTCTTCAAAATCAATAATTTTATTTATTTTTATAATTTGACTCGAAAGTTAAAATTTCTTTCTAATGAGTTTCAAATAAGTGATATATGTCAGAACTTCTTTCTAATGAATTTCAAATAAGTGATATGTGTTTTTATTTTAAATGTGCCTCAGAAGTTTTTTTTTTTTTTAATTTGTCTCGAAAATTAAAACTTCTTTCTAATGAGTTTCAAATAAGTGATATATGTTTTTTTTTCTCCTTCCTATATACAAAATCCATACCTATAGATTTTCTACAATAAACTAATATTCTCTCATTTCCAATAAATTTTAAATAAAGTGATATATGACTTCCTTTTTTTTTCTTTTTTTTTTATACAAAATTTATATATTTCTAAATAGAATAAACTATACTATTTAGATATAATATATTCAATTTTTTTAGATAAAAAATCTACATATTTTTTAAATAGAATAAATTATACTATTTAGATATATATTCGGTTTTTTCCTTTTATATATATATATATATATATATATATATATATATATATATATATATATATATATATATATATATATATATATATATATATGATATTCAAGCATTAAGCATATAATTCACCTGACAAATCTATGAGGATAATGTCCCAAAATACAAAATGACAAACTTTTGCAGTCACAAAAAATGTTTAATATTCGATGTTTCTTTTTTATCATAATAAAAATCTAATTCTATTCTCTCATCTTCATCTCTTATTTTCTTCTCTGTTCATATTTTTCCTTAATTCTCTGTTCCTCTTTAATACTGCTTATCCGTCCTTTCTTTTTGGATCAGATTTTAATATGTTAAAAATATTTTACAGAGATAAATAATTTCTTTCTTTCTATATTAGTTTTTTTAGTATTAAAGAAGTCATTACTATGTAAATAACCAATTTATCATTATCCATCAATCCATCAAACCAAATCAAACACCCGCCCCTTTTCTAAAATCCACATCACATTATTTCAAGATTTTTTTGCATCCTGCAACTCAACCCAGAAATACGAAGTGGCCATTCGGGCTTCGACCGTGACACCGATGGTCACGGCTTCAAACAAAAAGTAAATATTAATCAAATCATGTCAATTTCTACTATCTTTTCCTTTTTAATATATTTATGAAATATTAATTAAATCATATCAATTTCTATAATCTTTTTCTTTTTAATATATTTATGAAAATACCCTTATTTTGGACGGTAATTTGACTATCTTATTTTTATATATTTATAGATTTTAAAAAAAATTAATTATTTTTAATTCACTTTACATAACTTAATAATGGTATAATATTAAAAAAATTATCATGAAATTGATGTTTAGAGTGAATATTATTTTATTTTTTATTTAATTACATAAATATAATTTGAATAATTTTATTTTTAATTATACTTTTATTTTTCCACAATTCTAAATATCAATTCTAAAACAATATAAATATAGAAAATTTTTCAAGAAAATATATTAAATAATACATAAAATAATATAAAAATAAAATTGATATAAGTATAAAATATTCATTACAATGATGTAAAACATAAATATCTAAAAAAATATTAACAAAATATATATAATACCAATAAAAATTCAAAGCCATACAAATTCCAAAAAAAAAATTTATCTATCAATATAATGATAAATTTATCAAACTAAATAAATATTAATTTCAAGCCATATAAATATATATATATATATATATATATATATATATATATATATATATATATATATATATATATATATATATATATATATAATTTTTTAAGTAGCATATATAATGATAAATTTATCTAACTAAATAAACATTTATGATATAAAATAATATATAAAAGAATAGTATTTTTGTTAATATTATGATTATTAGACCAAATTCATCATATTCTCACAAACTTCTTAGTTTACCTCTTCAATTCATATATCCTCCCCCTTAATTACTATTTTTCATTTAATGTTTTTTTATATATAATCACTATGTTTCAATTAACTATATTTCAATTAATGTCTTATTTTATGTATTACTATATTTCAATCTTTATAGGAAAAATGTTGATAAATTTTGTATATATTCTTTAAAAAATCATTAACCAATTGGAATATTAAAATATTTGTATATATTTCTTTCAAAATTTTAATAATACATTATGTAGACCATTAATTATATCTCTAAAGGTATTAATAATAATAATAATAATAATAATAATAATAATAATAATAATAATAATAATAATAATAATAAGAAAGATATACTTTCAGTATAAGCTTCTTCTCCAATCTTTTATCCTCATTTTATTGTTGTCTTCACAAAAAATTTAAGCTTTCTTCCCAATTTTTCTTTTTCATTTCATTTTTCTACACTTTATGTTTTTTTTCCTCATTTCATTTTTTTCTCCAAAAAAAATAATTGACATTTCATAATTGATCATGGTTCACCATCCCCAATCCGTTCTCTAAATTCTAATTCACATTCTTTCTTGCGATAAGTTCTCTAAAGCATACTATTTTTTCCCGCCCCTCCATTCTTTATCATCACTTCACCATCATCGTCATAGTTAGGTTTTCACATCCGCTGCCCATTCTCCCCACCACCACCAACGATACGACAACACGACAACGATTCCTATCTTGCTGGTCGGACATCGTGCGACCAACGATACTTCGGCAGCGATTCCTCTTCACCAAATAGAGCGTAACAAATCTTGCTGATCGGACTTTCGTGCCATCCCATCCCCACCACGGTGCACTGCCGACAAACAACCGTCTTCTCTAAAACCACATATATATATATATTGTATCTTCTTGGAGAAGTCTTACATTCTCATTTTAATTTTTGTTTCCTTTAATTTTTTATGACAACTTCTCCTTCTCCTGTACGCTAAGTTTTATTTTTCTACTAATTTTTTTCTTCATTTTGGCGGCAACTTCTCCTGCACAATACTATTCTATTATTATGTATATATAGATATGATAGGACTTTAGCTATTATTCCTCCCCCCCCCCCCCCTCCCACAAAATCATTCACACTTTCCTAATTTATTCATCCCATAAAATCCTTCACACCCCAAAAAAAGAAAAATCAATTTATCCAACAACCCCAAAAGTTACTTTAATTTCAAATTTGCTCTACTTTTTCACACACATATCGTTATTTTATACTTTTTATTAGCTAAAAATATTACAATACCCTCTAAAGTCAACAAAAGCGGTCAAAAAGTGTAATTTTTCTTAAACAACGTGGAACAGTAAACGTGAAGTGTTTTATGGGAGGGAGGGAGTATTATATACACACATTACTTGTAATTTTACTAAAATAGACACATTAAAAATAATTAAATTATCCTTATTTTAAAATAAGATAATTTTAAATACACATACTCCCTCGTCCCCTTTAAAGATTGTATTTTTTCCATTTTGGGCGTTGATGAGTGTGTAAATTCACAAGTTTAACACCGGAATTTGTGCTAATTTTGGAAAGTTTGAAGGGTGAAATAGGTGAAAAACCTATATATATTGTGAATTAGCATGAATCAGGTGTTGTTGGAGTTATTTGAGTGGTTTTACGAGTGAAAAGGAAGATAAAGTGTCAAGAATCGAAGAGACGGAGTCAAGGCCACGCGAACCACCAAGAAAGGAGGTAGGTTCGACCTGTTAGAGGAGGGTTCGACCTCTCCAGCAGGTCGAACCAGGTGTTACGAGTGTACAGAAGGTGGGTTCGACCAAGACCAAAGGGTTTGACCTGATCAACAGATCGAACCATGGTCGAACCAGTTCGCGAGAAGTGTGATTCGACCACAATATTGGGGTTCGAACTGATCAGCAGGTCGAATTAGGGTCGAATCAGGAGCAAAAATTTTCCAGAAGCGGGGTTCAACCTGTGGTTCGACTTGCGGCCAGTGGTTCGACCTGCTTCCTGAGGTCGAACCGTCACGCAGAAACTTACCTTATCCAGATTTTTTAGGCCAAAACGCGTGGGATCACTTGAAAAGCCCATTTCAAGCCCTAGAGACATGATTGCAAGTATAAAAGAAGGCTCATGCAGTCCAGAAAAGAGAGGCAAAGATCGTGAAATATAAGAAAAGACAAGGAGACGTGGATTGGAGAGAGGAGTCGATCTTCTATCTTCCGGAGGAGCTGTGACAGAGGTTCCGCTGGAGATTCAAGTAAGATCGGTCCATCTAACCATGATTGTTCCTAGTTCAATCATGGGCTAGAGCCGCTTCGGTAGTTTTAGGGTTATGAAGGTTTCATGAGTTGATTTGTATTTCGTGTGTATACTCCGTACAATACTACTTGTAGTTTATTTTATATAAGATTGCACGTTTTTAATCCATACTCATAGTTGTTTTGTGCATCAATAATCGTTGTGTAGAGTCTGAATACATAACATGGTTATTGGTTGAGTGCGTTCACTGTTGAGCAGGGTTTATTGTTATAATTCTAAGTGAAGGGATTCCGAAGTCTTATTAGAACTATCTTATATAAATACTTGTTAATTGAATTGAATTCGCGTTAATAAGTAGGATAAAGAGTATAACTTTATAGTACCTATAAAGGAAGATCAAATCGGGTTAGAGTACTAAGTGCACGGGAAATAATTGATTATGATAGTACCTAGAAAGGTGGGTAAAGTATACATATTGCTCCGAGGATACTCGCACGTGTCAAACGCTTATTTACTTGTTTCTATAGAGTAGATTTGCATGGCCTAGTGATGCGTCCATAAACCACAAGGCAGAGTCGGACATCGACACACGAAAGTATAAACCAATGAATGAAATTGGATGACCTGACGAAATACCTATTATCTTATTTGATCACAACCACTTTTCTCTTGTTCTTGTTATTGAATTACTATTTTAACTCATAGATAGTATTTAGTTTTAAAATCCAAAACTACAATTTTTCACATAGTCATAATTGCTAGAATATAACCTAAGTGATATTTAACCATCCCGTGGATTCGATATTTAACTTGGTCACCTTCGAAACTACGATTGATATCCTTCATACTTGGGGATTAAAATTGTGTGTTGAGAAAACGCCTAACAAGTTTCTGGCGCCGTTGCCGGGGATGGCTTAAAATATCTTTTGTTATTTCTAGTTTATTAGGGATATTTATCTTGTTTTGCTGTTTTATTTCTATTTCTTTTCAGGTGTATGCTCACGAGATCAAAGAAAGGTGAACTTGAACTATATAATCCAGAGATTGGAGTATCGTCGAAAAAGAAGAAGAAGAAGAAGAAGAGTAAGGCAAAGACTATTGACCCAACTAAAGCTTTGAATTTTGGAGTTGAAGTTGACGAGCAGATTTCACAAATGACTGAAGCTACAACTGAAGTTAATTTGGGAGTAGAGACAGTCAACGTGGCAGTGAATCTGGATAATCTAGCCATCTGAGAGGTTTTCAAGAATAATGGGGCTGGAAATTTTGGGCTTTTAGGAGCGAGAGGTGCTAGTGCAGATTTCGATCTTTATCCCGCTTTTATTAGCATGATCTAAAGGAACTCTTTTTCAGGAAGGTCTTTCGAGGATCCGCAGCAACATCTGAACAAGTTCTTGGGCTATGCAAGTACTCAAAAAGACGCAGGAGAACATGAAGATGCTAGGAAGATCCTTTTATTCAAATTCTCGCTTACTGAAAAGGTGAGAGATTGGTACGATACTATCAATGCAGCTGAGTGCACCACTTAGGAGCAATTGAAGTTAAAGTTCTTGGAGAGGTACATGCCACCTTCAAAGGTGTTTAAGATGAAGCAAGACGTTAACCAATTTGCTATCGGTGGAGGAGAGAAGTTTCATGAAGCATGGGATAGATTCAAGGACATGCTTCGGAAGTGTCCTCAACATGGGCTATCTAAAGCTCAATATATCAGTATATTCTACAATGGATTGGACTGTGATTCACAAGTGTTATTGGATGCTTCTTCTAATGGAGCATTGCTTACTAAGTCATCAGTAGAGGCCGAGAAGTTGTTTGAAGATATTTTGATAAATTCGATGGATTGGCCAACTGATAGAGTTAGAGGTACTTATGTCCTTGGGAAGGTAGCTCAGGTTGAACACGCTATGGTGAAAACAAGTAGAGAAGATGAAATCGTCTCTAGCTTGTCCTCTATCAACAAGCTACTTGAGTCCCAACAAAAGCAGATCAGCGATTTATCTCAGCGCGTACCAATAATGCAGCAGGATGTGATGAATGATTGAACAATCCAAGAGGAGTTGGAAGAGGCAAATTACGTCATGGGTCAGAGTATTCAAGGGACTAGGTATCCAGATCAAGGAAACCGGAACTACCAAGGGAACTATCGAGGAAACTTCAATAATCGTGGTCCCCCTGGTGGTTATCAACAACAACCAAGGAGGCCGGAGTTTTCATGGAGCAATTCGAACAATGCAGTTCAACCTCCTAAGGGTGTTGATCCGGGTGCTAAAGTAGAAAAAGGGAAGCCGGGTTTTAAGGATACTGTGAACAGGTATATGGCGAAGAATGATGAAAGAGTGAACCGCCTTGAGGCTAAACTTGAGAAGAAGATTGATGATCATCATAAGGATTTGTCCACTCAAGTTAGAGAACTTACGTTGTTGATGGGAACAATTGCGGAGAATGTGAATACATTGATTCAATCTGTGGAGAAAGGAAAGTTTCCGTCTCAGAGTATTGAGAATCCTAAGTCATGCAATGCCATCACACTGAGGTCAGGAACGCAGTATGAGGGCCAATGAGGCCGGAATTGAAGGCGGACATGTCTAGGGGAAGATTCGACCATGGTTCGACCAACATTGAAGGTCGAACCACATAGGGGAGGTCGAACCAACACACTGGACATGATCAGGAGGCATATCAGCATCGGTTTGACCAACTTACAGAAGGTTCAACCTGTCCTACAGGTCGAACCATGGTTGAACCACACCAATCGGAGCACTCTGTTTTTCCAGAACACCGGTTCGATCAAATCAATCATGGTTTGATCTATCCATTAGGTCAAACCCAGGTCGAACCGCACAACTTGGAACATCCTATTTTAGCGCAGTAACGGTTCGACCACGACGGACATGGTTCGACCTATCCAACAGCTCGAACCTTGGTCGAACCAGAGGGCAGAAGGAGTACAGTAGGTCAGTTCGACCTGGGGGCAGTGGTTCGACCTATCCAACATGTCGAACCCAGGTCGAACCTAAATTTCAAAGCAAGAATAGCCTTCTAGATGGATGGTTCGACCATTACGTGCCTGGTTCGACCTGTTCCACAGGTCGAACTCTGGTCGAACCAGTCTGGAATGTGCCTGTTGTTACTCCGAACACTCTCGATGATGTTAATGCTACTCCAGTGGTTCAGAATGAGCAAAGTACAGAGATTATAGCTGAGAAAAAGTGGGAGAGAGCTAAGCAATTTAGAGCCGAAAAGGAGAAAGCGGAGAAGGTTGATCGTGATGAATGGGGGATTCCCAAAACAAAGATACCTCCACCGTTTCCTTACAAGCTTGTGAAGAAGGGATTGGAAGAGAAGTTCAAGAGGTTTTCAGAGATAATGAACAAGATAAGCTTGAGCATTCCTTTCTCGGAAGTGATGAGTGTGTAAATTCACGAGTTTAGCACCGATATTTATGCTAGTTTTGAAGAATTTGAAGGTTGAAATAGGTGGAAAACCTATATATATTGTGAATGAGCATGAATCAGGTATTGTTGGAGCTATTTGAGTGGTTTTTATAGCGAAATCGGAATGGAAGTGCCAAGAATTGAAGAGACGAAGTCGAGGCCACGCGAACCGCCAAGATAAGAGGTATGTTCGTCCTGTTGGAGTAGGGTTCGACCTCTCCAGCAGGTCGAACCAGGTGATATGAGTGTACAGAAGGCGGGTTCGACCATGGCCAGAGGGTTCGACCTGTTCCACAGGTCGAACCATGATCGAACCAGTTCGCGAGTAGTGTGATTCGACCACGACATTGGGGTTCGACCTTTTAAGCAGGTCGAACCAGGGTCGAATCAGGAGCAGAATTGTCCAGTGGCACGGTTCGACTTGTGGTTCGACCAAGGAGGAGTGGTTCGACCTGTCCAGTTGGTTGAACCAAGTGCAGAATGTGTCCAGTAGCAGGGTTCGACCTGTGGTTCGACCTGCAGCCAGTGGTTCGACCTGTTTACTGAGGTCGAACCAAGACACGGGAACTTACCTTATCCATATTTTCGAGGCCTAAACGCGTGAGACCACTTGAAAAGCCCATTCCAAACCCTAGAGATGTGATTACAAGTATAAAAGGAGGCTCATGCAGATCGTGGAGAGAGCTTTTGATCGTGAATCATAAGAGGAGACAAGAGAAGAGATTGGTGATCCATCCGGAGGGCAGTGACAGAGGCTTCGCTGAAGGTTCAAGTAAGAATGGTCCATCTAACCATGATTGTGTCTAGATCAATCATGGGCTAGAACCGCTTTGGTAGTTCTAGGGTTATGAAGGTTTCATGATGTAATTCGTATTTCGTGTGCAAAACTCCATACAACACTACCTGTGGTTTTGTTTTATATAAGATTGCACGTGTTTAATCCATACTCATAGTCGTTTTATGCATCAATGATCATTGTGTAGAGTCTGAATACATAACATGGTTATTGGTTGAGTGCGTTCACTGTTGAGTAGGGTTTAATGTTATAATTCTAAGAGAAGGGATTCCGAAGTCTTATTAGAACTGTTTTATATAAATACTTGTTAATTGAATCTTATTCGGGTTAATAAGTAGGATGAAGAGTATAACTTTATAGTAAATATGAAGAGAGATCAAATCGGGTTAGAGTACTAAGTGCACGGGAAATAATTGATTCTGATAGTACCTAGAAAGGGGGGTAAAGTATACATCTTGCTCTAAGGATATTCACACGTGTCAAACGCATATCTACTTGTGTCTATAGAGTCGATTTGCATGGCATAGTGATACGTCCACAAATCACAGGGCAGAGTCGGATACCATCATACGAAAGTATGCATTGATAAGTGAAACTGGATGACCCGACGAACTACCTATTATCTTTCTTGATCACAACTCACCTCTCTCTTATTCTTGTTATTTCTATTTGCTATTTCAATTATTATTGTTACTCTTTAAATCAAAACCATTATAATTACCAAACACAGTCTAAGATATACTAGAATATAATTGAATTGATGTTAAGCTGTCCCGTGGGTTCGATAATATAACTTGGTCATCTTCGAGACTACAATTGATATCCTTATACTTGAGGATTAATTTGTGTGTTGAGAAAACCCACCATCAAGTTTCTGGCGCCGTTGTCAGGGACGTCGTAAACTATCTTTTTTTATTATTTCTAGTTTATTAGGGCTATTTATCTTGTTTTGCTGTTTTCTTTCTTATTCGTTCCAGGTGTATGCTCACAAGATCAAAGAAAGGTAAACTTGAACCCTATAATCCTGAGATCGGAGCATCGTCAAGAAAAAAGAAGAAGAATAAGAAGAGCAAGGCAAAGACTAGAGATCCAACTGAAGCTCTGAATTTTGGAGTTGAAGTTGACGAGCAGATTTCACAGACGATTGAAGCTACAACTGAAGTTAATTCGGGAGTTGAGACAGTCAACATGGAAGCGAATCCGAATAATCTAGCCATCCGAGAGGTTTTCAGAAATAATGGGGCTGGAAATTTTGGGCTTTTAGGAGCAAGGGGAACTAATGCAGCGTGCGATCTTCATCCCGCTCTTATTAGCATGATAGAAAGGAACTCCTTTTTAGGAGGGTCTTTCGAGGATCTGCAGCAGCATCTGAACAAGTTCTTGGGCTATGCAAGTACTCAAAAAGATGCAGGAGAACATGAAGATGCTAGGAAGATCTTTTTGTTCAAGTTCTCGCTTACTGAAAAGGCGAGAGATTGGTACGATACTATAAACGCAGCTGAGTGCACCACTTGGGAGCAGTTGACGTTAAGGTTCTTGGAGAGATACATGCCACCTTCAAAGGTGTTCAAGATGAAACAAGAGATTAACCAATTTGCTATCGGTGGAGGAGAGAAATTTCATGAAACGTGGGATAGATTCAAGGACATGCTTCGGAAGTGTCCTCAACATGGGCTATCTAAAGCTCAATATATCAGTATTTTCTACAATGGATTAGACTGTGATTCACGAGTGTTATTGGATGCTTCTTCTAATGGAGCATTGCTTACTAAGTCATCCGTAGAGGCTGAGAAGTTGTTTGAAGATATTTCGATGAATTCGAGGGACTGGCCAACGGATAGAGTTAGAGATACTTATGTTCTTGGGAAAGTAGCTAAAGTTGAACATACAATGGTAAAAACAAGTAGAGAGGATGAGATCGTCTCTAGCTTGTCGTCTATCAACAAGCTACTAGAGTCTCAACAGAAGCAGATCAGCGAGATATCTCAATGCGTACAAATCCTACAGCAGGAATTGATGAGTGATGGAACAATCCAAGAGGAATTGGATGAGGTAAACTATGCCATGGGTCAAAGTATTCAAGGAACTAGGTACCAAAACCAAGGAAACCAGAACTACCAAGGGAACTATCGAGGAAACTTTAATAATCGTGGACCCCCTGGTGGTTATCAACAACAACCAAGGAGGCCTGAATTTTCATGGAGCAATACGAACAATGCGGTACAACCTCCGATGGGTGTTGATCCGGGAGAAAAGGTGGAAGAAGGGAAGCCGGGTTTTGAGGATACTGTGAACAGGTACATGGCAAGGAATGATGAAAGGGTGAATCGCCTTGAGGCCAAACTTGAGAAGAAGATTGATGATCATCACAAGGATTTGTCCACTCAAGTTAAAGATCTTAAGATGTTGATGGGTACAATTGCTGAGAATGTGAACACATTGACTCAATCTGTAGGCAAAGGAAAGTTTTTGTCTCAGAGTATTGAGAATCCAAAGTCGTATAATGCCATCACACTAAGGTCGAGAATGCAGTACGAGGGACCGATGAGGCCGGGATCAAATTTGGACATGACTAAGCCTCAGTTCGACCAACACCCAGAGGGTTCGACCTAGCATACAGGTCGAACCATGGTCGAACCTCACCATTCAGAGCACTCTGTTTTGCCGCAGCATCGGTTCGACCAACACCCAGAGGGTTCGACCTGGCATACAGGTCGAACCATGGTCGAACCTCACCATTCAGAGTACTCTGTTTTGCCACAGCATCGGTTCGACCAACACCCAGAGGGTTCGACCTGGCATATAGGTCGAACCATGGTCGAACCTCACCATTCAGAGCACTTTGTTTTGTCGCAGCATCAGTTCGACCACGACCGTAATGGTTCGACCAAGCCAGAAGGTCGAACCCAGATCGAACCGGAGGATAGAAACTATACAGTGAGGCGGTTCGACCTAGGGGGCAGTGGTTCGAACTCCAACACTGGTCGAACCCTAGTCAAACCTCAAGAACAGAGAGAGAGAGCAGTCTTCCAGAAGATCGGTTCGACCATTACGTACCTGGTTCGACCTCTCAAACAGGTCAAACCTAGGTCGAACCTAGCCAAAATGTGCCTGTTGTTACACCAAATGTTCCTTATGATGTGGATGTTACTCAGCAGTTCAGAATGAGCAAAGTACAGAGATTATAGCAGAGAAAAATGGGAGAGAGCCAAGCGTTTAAGAGCCAAAAAGGAGAAAGCGGAGAAGGTTGAACGTGATGAATGGGGCATTCCCAAAACAAATATACCTCCGTCGTTCCCTTTCAAGCTTGTGAAGAAGGGATTGGAGGAGAAGTTCAAGAGGTTCTCAGAGATCATGAACAAGATAAGCTTAAACATTCCTTTCTCGGAAGCCATAATGGAGATGCCATACTATGCCCAATTCCTTAGAGATATATTGTTGAAGAGAGGAGTTTGAATGGAGTTGAAACGATGAATTTGTCTGAAAATTGTAGTTCGATTATTCAAAGAAAGCTGCCACAAAAGATGAAGGATCCGGGAAGCTTCACTATCTTGTGTGATATAGGAAAAGGGCCAGCACGACGAGCCTTGTGCGATCTTGGGGCAAGCATCAACTTGATGCCATTGTATATCTTTCAGAGGCTTGATTTGGGGGAGTTAATTCCTACCAATGTTGCTCTACAATTGGCGGATAGGTCGATGACGTTTCCGAAAGGTATTATTGAAGATGTCCTCGTCAAAGTAGAGAAGCTTGTCTTTCTTGTGGATTTTCTTGTGCTAGAGATGGATGATGACAAGGATAATATTCCCTTAATATTGGGGAGACCTTTCCTTGCTACTGCTAGAGCTATGATTGATGTGCAAAAGGGGGAACTTAGGTTGCTGATGGACAAAGAGAAAGTTCTTTTCAACTTGGACAAAGCAATGAAGATGCCTATGGAGTCGAGATGTTATAGTATTGATGTGGTGGAGGAGATTGTGAAAGATGATATGTCCCTAATCCTGTCTAAGGATCCTCTTGAGACATGCTTGATGGAGTCTCTTACTTATCCCACTACGGAGCTCGATGGACTCTCCAATGAGGTATGTATTGATTTTCTTGAAAACTTACTTGCTTTGGGTGATGACAGGTATAAATCGGAAAGAACTATGGTTGAAGAAGTCAAGTGGACTCAGAAGTACTTGCCTTTGGATAATGAAAGCACTCCCATTGAAGAGAAGAAAGAGGAGTTGAAACTCTTACCGGAACTCTCGAAGTATGCCTTCCTTAGCGACAATGAGAAATATCCGGTAATTGTATCTTCTTCCCTTAATTATGATCAACTTGAGGGGTTATTAGATGTGTTGCGGAAGCACAAGTCTGCGATTGGGTGGTCTCTAGATGATTTGAAAGGTATAAGTCCTTCGTATTGCATGCATAGAATCAGATTATTAGATGAGGCCAACGCGAGTGTTCAGAATCAGCGGAGGGTGAATCCCGCAATTTAAGAGGTGATAAGGAAGGAAATCCTTATGTGGTTGGATGCTGGAATTATATATCCTATAAGTGATAGTCCCCATGTGAGTCCATTGCATGTAGTTGCTAAGAAGGGGGCATGACTGTAGTGAAAGCTGATGATGGAGAAGCGATAGCTACAAGGATTCCTACGGGATAGCGTACATGTGTGGATTACAGGAAGTTGAATGAGAACACGTGTAAGGACCATTTTCCTCTTCCTTTCATGGATCAAATGTTAGATCGTCTTGCAGGGTATGATTTTTATTGTTTCTTGGATGGGTACTCGGGTTATAATCAAATCATGATTGCTCCCGATGATCAAGAAAAGACCACCTTTACTTGCCCTTACGGGACTTTTTCTTTTAGAAAGATGCCATTTGGATTGTGTAATGCGCCTGCTACTTTTCAGAGATGCATGATGGAAATTTTTGATGGTTTGATAGAGAAGATTATGAAGGTGTTCATGGATGATTTATCTGTTTTTGGTTCCTCCTTTGAAGCTTGTTTGTCTAACCTTGCTACTGTTTTGAAGAGATGTCAAGAAACTAATCTTGTCTTGAATTGGGAGAAGTGCTACTTCATGGTGAGAGATGGGATTGTTCTTGGGCATCATGTCTCTGCCAAAGGATTGCAGGTTGATAGAGCGAAAGTGGTGGCAATTGAGAAGCTTCCACCACCGACTAATGAAAGAGGTGTGCGGTCCTTTCTTGGACACGCCGGATTTTATAGAAGATTTATGAAACACTTCTCAAAATACTCCAAGCCCTTATCTCACTTACTTGAAAAGGATGTTCCTTTTGTGTTCGATGAAGAATGTTTAATAGCTTTTCAGGTTTTGAAAGAGGCGCTTATTACTGCACCTATATTGATCACACCGGATTGGACTCAACCGTTTGTACTTATGTGTGATGTAAGTGATGTAGCACTTGGAGTGGTGCTTAGGCAGCAGAGGGAGAAGAAGTTCTGCGCCATCTACTACGCGAGTAAGACTTTCGATGCGGCACAAAAGAATTACACGGTGACTGAAAAGGAGTTTTTGGCTGTTGTGTATGCATTCGGTAAGTTTCGTCAGTATTTGGTTGGCATGAAGACGATTGTGTACATGGTCATTCAGCGATTCGGTACTTGATGGATAAGAAAGAGACGAAGCCTAGAATCATAAGGTGGATTCTCCTACTTCAAGAATTTGACAAGGAGATCCGAGATAAGAAAGGTACAGAAAATGTGTTGGCGGATCACCTATCGAGGTTGGAGACTAGGGAGCATTGTGATAATTCTTTCGAGTATATTGAGGAGATGTTCCCGGATGAGAAGATTATGGTTGTGATCATTGAAGGAGCTGAGCGAGCATGTGTGGTTGCCACTCAAGGTGTGGATCCATGGTATGCAGATTATGTTAATTACATTGCTTTGGGAGAAATTCCAAGAGATCTCAAACGATATCAACTTGCTAAATTTAAGAGGGATGTTGAGATATTCATATAGTATGATCCATTTGTTTACAAGATATGTACGGATTCCATAGTCCGTGATGTGTACCCGAGATGGAAATGAAGAGTGTGCTTGATTTTTGCCATGCACAACCGAACGGGGGGCATTTCGGAGCGCAAAAGACTGCAGTCAAGGTACTTCAATCCCTCTCTATTGGCCTATGTTGTTTAAAGATTGTGAGACCTATGTGGCATCTTGCGATAGATGTCAGCGCATGGGGAATATAAGTAGGAGAGACGAGATGCCGCTTCAGCCTAGTATTGTTGTGGAGATATTTGATGTGTGGGGGATCGATTTTATGGGACCTTTTCCCCCGTCAAATGGATTTCTCTACATTCTTCTTGCAGTGGATTATGTTTCGAAGTGGGTGGAAGCGATTCCTACTCGCTTGAATGATTCGAAAACTGTTATATCTTTCTTGAAGAAGCATATCTTTGCCTGCTATAGAGTTCCTAGAGCACTAGTGAGTGATGGAGGTTCTCACTTCGTCAATAAGTTTCTTGAGAAGGTGCTTAAGGATTATGGTGTTAAGCATAGGGTTACTACACCCTATCATCCTCAAGTGAATGGGCAAGCGGAGGTCTCTAACCGGCAAGTCAAACAGATTCTGGAGAAAGTGGTAGGAACAATTAGAAAGGATTGGGCTATGAAGCTCGATGATGTGTTATGGGGGTTCCGAACCGCTTACAAGATAGTGTTAGATATGTCACCGTATCAAATTGTCTATGGGAAGCCGTGCCACTTACCTGTAGAGATTCAACACAAAGCGTTTTGGGATTTGCGAAGCTTGAATTTGACTCTTAAGGATGTGACGGAGTTGAGGATAACTCACATGAATCAATTGGATGAGTTTAGGATTCGTGCTTATAAGAATTCTGAGATCTATAAGGAAAGAATGAAGAGGTGGCATGATTCGAAGATCTCATATAAGGAGTTCAAGCAAGGAGATGGGGTACTACTCTTTAACTCTCGTTTAAAGTTTTTTGCAGGCAAGTTGAAGTCGAAGTGGACGGGACCATTCATGATTCATTGAGCCTTAGGAGGGGGAGTTTTGAGCTTATTGACAAAGATGGAGACATTATCGCGGCGAATGGGCATCGGTTGAAGCATTACAAGTCGCCGGATGATGCTTGTGTCATCTTTGATGATACCTTGATCTGATTTGGTACCGTCGTGACTTTTCGACGTTAAACATAAGCGCCTGTTGGGGGCTTTCCCTCCCATTTTATTATTTTATTTCTTTTGTGTGCGTAAGAAATTTTCATATTTGAAGTGCTTACTTGTCGGCAATTACATCTCTTTGCAAACTTAGTTTCGACTATAGTTTCTACTAAGTTTGGGTGGGTGTGATGTACTTACCTCAATAAGCACTGATAGTATAATCTTTTCTTTATAATGTTTGTTAGGGGAGTTGATTTTTGCGGCATAATTAAAATTTTAATCGATTTTGATGTGGCGATTTTTTTTACAACTTGCCTAATGTTCAGTGAGTTTTAGTTGTATTTTCTTTTATGGAGTTATTCATGAATAATATTTTGAGGAACAATTTTTGATGAAGTTGTGCTCTAATTGGTACCTAATGATTCGTATTGAAGTTTGAAGTGTGTAGGGATTGAAGAACACTCAATTTTGAAGCTCAGAAGGTTGGTTCGACCAAAGCCAGGGTAGGTTCGACCAGTGCCAGGAGGTCAAACCGAGCAGAGGAAGTAGAACCGAAGTAGAAAATCATCCAGTGAGGTGGTACGACCTCATGCATGATGGTTCGATCTGTTCAACAGGTTGAACCAAGGTCGAACTCGGTGACCTAAAACTTACAGTAGGGTGGGTGGTTCGACCAAAGCCATTATGGTTCGACATGTTCAGAAGGTCGAACCCAGGTCGAACCAGTCCGTTCAAAGCACTTTGTTTTTCAGGTGATCGGTTTGACCAAAACAAGAATGGTTTGACCTGTCCGTTAAGTCGAACCTAAGTCGAACCAAGAGGAGCAGTTGTCCAGAAGGTAGGTTTGATCTCGTCATTCGTGGTTCGACCTGTTCCGTAGGTCGAACCCGAGGTCGAACCAAGCCAGGTATGCATTTTAAGTTCGATTTTTTTAGAAGGTTCGATCATTTTTTTCATTCACCAACCTCGAACCCTCTCCGAACCTCTACACCCTTGCAAAAATTTGTCAATTACACTTGATTTTGCATCGATTACACAACACTACACTCTTAACTCTTGATTTGGGCGCGGATTTGGGCGATTTTCGTCACTAATTAGGGCTTCAGTCGTTCGTTTTGAGTGTTGTGTGTCAATTGATCGATTATTTACCATGGGCAAGACTAAAGGTATGTTTTCTCAACTCAATTACCTTAGGATTGAAGCTTATTGTAAGAAATTTGTTGTGGGTAAGTTGATTGATGTTGATCTTCGTGGAATTTCATGGTGATAATTGATATCTTTGAGTTGATTCATATGAATTCATGTTATTGGTTTGAGATTTCTTGATTATGGATAGAACTTGAGTTTTTATGTGGATTGATCAAGAATATAATGTGTCTAAGAGAATGAGCATGTTGATTAGGTTTGAATTGTTGATAATTGGAGTTGTTCATGAAGTTCAATTGTTGAAAATCTTGTTGAATGGCTTTAATTGACTGATGCATGCTTGTTGTTTATGATTTGATGATTAAAGAGAGTGTGATTGAAGATGTTTTGAGCATGTTAAATAAGCAAGTGGTGTTGAGATGATAGTTGGAGTTGATTAAGCATGGATGCTTGAAGTCTTGAGTAGAGTATAGGATATGCTAGTCAAATACTTGTGTTCTTGTCTTGTTGGTTGTATTGAAATATTTGTTTTCAGGAAAGGGACAAGGATCAAGTAAAGGTAAAGGTAAGGTAGAGGAAGTAAGATCGAAGAAGAGGAATGACAGGCCTTCGAATGTTGATAAAGTGACAAAGAAGCTGAGGCTACAAGATCGTTTACCCAAAAAGTTCAAAATACAGATGCAAGATTGGGATGAGATCAGAGAAAAGTGGGAAGAAGTCTCAGACAAGATAGCTCGCACTCGATACCAAGATGATGATGCGATGAGGACAATGAGAATCGGGGATGACATCTTCTGGATGTTCGATCAAGTGGGTATCCGGAGATTTATGGAGTTAAAGAGGCCGACGTACTTCCATGTTACAACGGAAGTAGTTTGCTCATTTGAGATGGTGAAGGACCCGCTTGGGTACCCGTATCAATGTACGTTTTAGCTAGGTGGAGTGAATAGGAGATGGACGTCCGAGGATTTTAATGAGCTATTTGAGATGCCTCTGGGGATCCCTCGTTTGGAGAATGCTGCGTTCAACACTAATAGGTTTTGGAGGGAGATCTCCGGGGAGATTGGAGATTACAAGATCAAACAGGCTCGTGCTTCCTCAATAAAGAATCTAGTTTTGAGGTACATGGACCGTGTCCTGAGCAACACGTTGTTCGCCCGCTCAGAGGGGAGTGTTGTGTTCAGAGGAGAGCTTTACGCCTTGTGGTGTATGCTAAATGGGGTGCAGTTCAATGTTGGAGCTTATTTCATCGCACAGTTACATCGATTCAGGACCATTGGGTTTCAAAAGGTGAATATTGGAAGGTTACTGACGATCATGGTTGAGCATTATAACTTGGATTTCACCAGCATCACACCAGTTAGAGGAGAGCCCGATTTGGTGATGTTCACATGCGTGAAGGGAGGATTTGCCCATTTCAGAGATGGAGACTGGTTCTTCACGAGGGGACTCAAGCCCTTCGATTTCATGTTTTCCTTCAACGTGAGCAACTTGACAACCATTCGGGTGGCGAGGAACAAGTTGATGGATTCTCTCGGACACAACGCCTTGTCCGTGACAGTGAAGTCGGGTGGTGATTGGAGGACTGTAGCGCAGATGTGTGCGGAGGGCAGGATGGCTGAGTTACAGCAGATTGTTGATCATGGAGAGTACCAGCCGCCACCGCAGCAGCCACCACAGCAGCCCGAGGTTGAGCACCAGGTAGATGGGTAGCCGGAGATGGAGATTCCGGAGGAAGAGCAGCACGACGTGCCTCAGCATGCTCCAGTACTGTAGCAGCAGCGGGCTATTCCGAATGATACTCGGGAGTAGTTTCACTTGATTCACGAGCAGCTGGTCGCGGTCGTAGCTTCGCAGCAGGAGACAAACAGGCAGCTCGCACTCTTCAACGCCAACTATGCTACGCTGAATGAGAGGTACACTGCCTTGAATGAAAGAGTTGGTAAGTTGGGTGATCGAGTTGATTACTTGGATAGACACATCGGTGATCTGCATCGGATTGTGGAGCGAAGACTTGATGATGAGGATGAGGATGATGATGATGAGGATGATGATGCTCCGGAGGAGTAGATTTTCAGGTTTTCTTTGGTTTCTTCCGATTCATCCTATTCCCATTCTATATTTTTTATCTTTATAGGTTGGGTTGTGATTCATGCGTGGGTGGAATGTATAAGTGATATTGATTGAAAGATACTTGTATGATTGATTGGGTATAAGCTTAATGTTTATGTGCATTCATGTGTTTACATGTTTATGTTCATTGAAGAGAGCATGTCTAGTTGATAAGTATATTGAATTTCTGTGGAAATTGATCTTAATTATGTGCTATGAGGAGTACTAGGATTATATTACCTATGTGAGGATTTGAGCCTTGTTATCATGCATGATCATGATACTTGATTCTTGAGAGGATCATCCATAGTAACGTATTCTAGAACTTGGCTTGGAGTCTTGTGTGAGACTTATGATTGATGAATTGCTAGGACATGATCTTAGGCCATTATTTTGTGATTAAGCTACTTAGCCAAATTTTATCCTTTCTAATGATCATATTAACCTTTGGTCGCCTCGTTGAGCCGTTAAAAGCTTTTTCTTTGGTAGCCGAATTATTATAGCCTTATGAACCTTCACTTGACCCTTGTTTGTCCTATTCATTGGTAGAGAGTTGAGGAGATTAAGTGTTTAGAGAAGAAGAAGGAAGATATACGGTGGTTGAGTGAAAGAAGAATAAGAAGTATATGGTCAAATCTTGTTTAGGGGTAGTGCCCGAAACTGGTACCCCAATTATTTTTATACATGGTGAATTGCCTGGAGTCTTGTGTGAGACTTATGATTGATGAATTGCTAGGACATGATCTTAGGCCATTATTTTGTGATTAAGCTACTTAGCAAAATTTTATCCTTCCTAATGATCATATTAACCTTTGGTCGCCTCGTTGAGCCGTTAAAAGCTTTTTCTTTGGTAGCTGAATCATTATAGCCTTATGAACCTTCACTTGAGCCTTGTTTGTCCTATTCATTGGTAGAGAGTTGAGGAGATTAAGTGTTTAGAGAAGAAGAAGGAAGATATACGGTGGTTGAGTGAAAGAAGAATAAGAAGTATATGGTCAAATCTTGTTTAGGGGTAGTGCCCGAAACTGGTACCCCAATTGTTTTTATACATGGTGCATGAAGTTTAACAGCTGATGACCCATACATGAGAAAAGGGTAGTGCCTAAAACCGGTACCCGAGCTGTCCAACGAAAAGATGATGTTGATGCCATGAAATGAAGGAAAATTCAGGAATTTTACAAGTTCAAGAGACGATATTAGAGGAGAACTTGTTGTAAGAAGGTGAAATCAAGAACCTCCAAGGTAACTCTCTACTAGTGTTTTAAGTCACTAAGTCCAAATTTTCCTACCTATTCCAAAGAACCAACATTACAACCCGAAAAACAAGTCCTTTGTGATCCTAGTAATGATTCGATTATAAGTTAATTTTTGAGACCCTAGCCAAACTTATGGTTACGCGTGAATATGGATTGATATGAGTGTTTATACTAGCCTATGTAGTGCCTCACGCACTTGAGTGGAAGAGAGTAAATACTTATCTTGTGAGTTATATTACTTAGTACTCCGAATGGTGTGTGATTGGATTGGTTTTGCATGAGTGACATATATGATGCAATTAATACTTGTTTGATTTAATGAAGTGGCATGTGTAATATGTGTTGTACTTGATCTTGGTGAATTATACACGACTCCTGTGGTTTGAATTGGTTGCCTCAGGACGAGCAACATGCAAGTTTGGGGGTTTGATGAGTGTGTAAATTCATGAGTTTAGCACCGGTATTTATGCTAGTTTTGAAGAATTTGAAGGCTGAAATAGGTGGAAAACCTATATATATTGTGAATGAGCATGAATCAGGTGTTTTTGGAGCTATTTGAGTGGTTTTTATAGCGAAATCGGAATGGAAGTGTCAAGAATTGAAGAGACAAAGTCGAGGCCACGCGAATTGCCAAGATAGGAGGTAGGTTCGACCTGTTGGAGTAGGGTTCGACCTCTCCAGCAGGTCAAACCAGGTGATATGAGTGTACAGAAGGCGGGTTTGACCAAGGCCAGAGGATTCGACCTTTTCCACAGGTCGAACCATAGTCGAACCAGTTTGCGAGTAGTGTGATTCGACAATGACATTGGGGTTCGATCTTTTAAGCAGGTCGAACCAGGGTCAAATCGGGAGCAGAATTGTCCAGTGGTGTGGTTCGACTTGTGGTTCGACCAAGGAGGAGTGGTTCGACCTGTCCAGTTGGTCGAACCAAGTGCAGAATATGTCCAGTAGCAGGGTTCGACCTGTGGTTCGACCTGCGGCCAGTGGTTCGACCTGTTTTCTGAGGTCGAACCAAGACACGGGAACTTACCTTATCCGGATTTTTGAGACCTAAACGCATGAGATCACTTGAAAAGCACATTCCAAGCCCTAGAGACTTGATTATAAGTATAAAAGGAGGCTCATGCAGATCGTGGAGAGAGCTTTTAATCGTGAATCATAAGAGGAGACAAGAGAAGAGATTGGTGATCCATCCAGAGGGCAGTGACAGAGGCTTCGCTGAAGGTTCAAGTAAGAATGGTCCATCTAACCATGATTGTTTCTAGATCAATCATGGGCTAGAACCGCTTTGGTAGTTCTAGGGTTATGAAGGTTTCATGATGTAATTCGTATTTCGTGTGTAAAACTCCGTACAACACTACCTGTGGTTTTGTTTTATATAAGATTGCACGTATTTAATCCATACTCATAGTCATTTTGTGCATCAATGATCGTTGTGTAGAGTTTGAATACATAACATGGTTATTGGTTGAGTGCGTTCACTATTGAGCAGGGTTTAATGTTATAATTCTAAGAGAAGGGATTCTGAAGTCTTATTAGAACTGTATTATATAAATACTTGTTAATTGAATCTTATTCGGGTTAATAAGTAGGATAAAGAGTATAACTTTATAGTACCTATGAAGGGAGATCAAATCGGGTTAGAGTACTAAGTGCACGGGAAATAATTGATTCTGATAGTACCTAGAAAGGGGGGTAAAGTATACATCTTGCTCCAAGGATATTCGCACGTGTCAAATGCATATCTACTTGTGTCTATAGAGTCGATTTGCATGGCTTAGTGATGCGTCCATAAACCACAGGACAGAGTCGGATACCATCACACGAAAGTATGAATTGATAAGTGAAACTGGATGACCCAACAAACTACCTATTATCTTTCTTGATCATAACTCACCTCTCTCTTATTCTTGTTATTTCTATTTGCTATTTCAATTATTAGTTGTTACTCTTTAAATCAAAACCATTATAATTACCAAACACAGTCTAAAATATTCTAGAATATAATTGAATTGATGTTAAGCTGTCCCGTGGGTTCGATAATATAACTTGGTCATCTTCGAGACTATAATTGATATCCTTATACTTGAGGATTAATTTGTGTGTTGAGAAAACCCACCATCAGGAAGCAATAATGGAGATGCCTTATTATGCCTGGTTCCTTAAGGACATATTGTTGAAGAAGCGAAGCTTAACCGGATTTGAAATGGTGAATTTATCTGAGAATTGCAGCTCAATCATTCAAAGGAAGCTGCCACAGAAAATGAAGGATCCAGGGAGCTTTACTATCTTGTGTGAGATCGGAAAATGGCCGGCACAGCGAGCTTTGTGCGATCTAGGGGCAAGCATCAATTTGATGCCGTTGTCTATCTTTCAAAAGCTTGGTTTGGGGGAGTTAACCCCTACAATAGTGGCTCTCCAATTGGCGGACAGGTCGATGACGTTTCCAAAGGAAATTATTGAAGACGTACTCGTCAAAGTGGAGAAGATAGTCTTTCCGGTGGACTTTCTTGTGCTAGAGATGGATGATGACAAGGATAATATCCCTTTAATCTTGGGGAGACTTTCCTTACTACTGCTGGAGCTATGATTGATGTTCAAAAAGGGGAGCTCAGATTGCGGATGGACAAAAAAGAAGTTCTTTTCAACCTGGACAAAGCAATGAGGATGCCATGGAGTCTCAGTGTCATAGTATTGACGTGGTGGAGGAGATTGTGAAGGAGGATATGTCCCTGATCCTGTCAAAGGATCCTCTTGAGACATGTTTAATGGAGTCTTTTACTTTTCCCACTACGGAGCTTGACGGTCTCTCCAACGAGGTATGTATTAATTTTCTTGAAAACTTACTTGCTTTGGGTGATGACAGGTATGAATCGGAAAGAACTAAGGTGGAAGAAGTCAAGTGGACTAGGAAGTACTTGCCTTTGGATAACGAGAGCACTCCAATGGAAGAGAGGAAAGAGGAGTTGAAACCATTACCGGAACACTTGAAGTACGCCTTCCCTGGCGACAATGAAAAATATCCGGTAATTGTATCTTCTTCTCTTGATGATGATCAACTTGAGGAGTTATTGAATGTTCTTAGGAAGTATAAGTCTTGGATTGGTTGGTCTCTTGAGGATTTGAAAGGAATTAGTCCTTCGTATTGCATGCATAGGATTAGATTGTTAGATGAGGCCAAGGCTAGTGTTCAGAATCAGCGGAGGGTTAACCCTGCGATTCAAGAGGTGATTAGGAAGCAAATCCTTACGTGGTTGGATGCTGGAATCATATATCCTATTAGTGATTGTCCCCATGTGAGTCCATTGCATGTAGTTGCTAAAAAGGGGGCATGACTGTAGTGAAAGCTGAGGATGGAGAAGCAATAGCCACAAGGATTCCTACGGGATGGCGTACATGTGTAGATTATAGGAAGTTGAATGAGAACACGTGTAAGGACCATTTTCCCCTTCCTTTCATGGATCAAATGTTAGATCGTCTTGCAGGGTATGAGTTTTAATATTTCTTAGACGGGTACTCGGGGTACAACCAAATCATGATTACCCCAAAGGATCAAGAAAAGACCACTTTTACTTGCCACTACGGGACCTTTGCTTTTAGGAAGATGCCATTTGGGTTGTGTAATGCGACTGCTACTTTTCAAAGATGCATGATGACAATATTCGATGGGTTGATAGAGAAGATCATGGAGGTGTTCATGGATGATTTTTCTGTTTTTGGTTCCTCCTTTGATATTTGTTTGTCTAACCTTGCTACTATTTTGAAGAGATGCCAAGAGACTAATCTTGTCTTGAATTGGGAGAAATGCCACTTCATGGTGAAAGATGGAATTGTTCTTGGGCATCATGTTTCTGCCAAGGGATTGCAGGTTGATCGTGCCAAAGTGGTGGCAATTGAGAAGCTGCCACCGCCGACCAATGAAAGAGGAGTGCGGTCCTTTCTTGGACACGCCAGTTTTTATAGGAGATTCATAAAAGACTTCTTGAAATACTCCAAGCCCTTATCTCACTTAATTGAAAAGGATGTTCCTTTTGTGTTTGATGATGAATGTCTAACAGCTTTTCAGGTTTTGAAGGAGGCGCTTATCACTGCACCTATCTTGATCACACCGGATTAGACTCAACTGTTTGTACTAATGTGTGATGTAAGTGATGTAGCACTTGGAGTGGTGCTAGGGCAGATGAAGGAGAAGAAGTTATGCGCCATTTACTACGCAAGTAAGACCTTCGATGCGGACAAAAGAATTACACGATGACTGAAAAGAAGTTTTTGGCTGTTGTGTACGCATTCGATAAGTTTCGTCAGTACTTGGTTGGCATGAAGACTATTGTGTACACGGATCATTCAGCAATTCGGTACTTGATGGAGAAGAAGGAGACGAAGCCTAGGATCATAAGGTGGATTCTTCTACTTCAAGAGTTTGACATGGAGATCCGGGATAAGAAAGGTACTGATAATGTGTTAGCGGATCACCTTTCAAGGTTGGAGACTATGGAACATTGTGATAATTCTTTCGAGTATATTGAGGAGATATTCCCGGATGAAAAGATCATGGCCGTGTTTGTTGAAGGGACTGAGCGAGCATATGTGGTTGCTGCACAAGGAGTTGATCCATGGTATGCAGATTATGTTAACTATATTGCCGTGGGAGAAATTCCTAGAGATCTCAACCGATATCAACTTGCTAAATTCAAGAGGGATGTTTAGACCTTCATATGGTACGATCCGTTTATGTACAAGATTTTTATGGATTCTATCATTCGTAGGTGTGTGCCCGAGATGGAGATGGAAAGTATTCTCGAGTTTTGCCATGCACAACCTAACGGGGGGCACTTCAGTGCTCAAAAGACAGTAGCCAAGGTACTTCAGTCCGCTCTTTATTGGCCTACGTTGTTCAAGGATTGTGAGACCTATGTGGCGTCTTGCGATAGATGTCAACGCATGGGGAACATCGGCAGGAGAGACGAGATGCCGCTTCAGCCAAGCATAGCGATCGAAATTTTTGATGTGTGGGGTATCGATTTTATAGGGCCTTTTCTCCCATCTAATGGATTCCTCTACATTCTTTTAGCTGTGGATTATGTTTCTAAGTGGATGGAAGTGATTCCTACTCGCTTGAATAATTCAAAGACTATTATATATTTCTTGAAGAAACATATTTTTACCCGCTATGGAGTTCCTAGAGCACTAGTTAGTGATAGAGGTACGCACTTCGTCAATAAGTTTCTTGAGAAGGTGCTTAAAGGGTATGGTGTTAAGCATAGGGTTACTACAACCTATCATCTTCAAGCGAATGGGCAAGCGGAGGTCTCCAACCGTCAAGTCAAACAGATTCTAGAGAAGGTGGTAGGAACCAATATAAAGGATTGGGCTTTGAAGCTCGATGATGTCTTATAGGGGTTCCGGATCGCGTACAAGACGGTGTTGGATATGTCACCGTATCAGATTGTCTATGGGAAGCCGTGCCACTTACCTGTAGAAATTCAACACAAAGCATTTTGGGCTTTACGAAGCTTGAACTTGACTCTTAAGGATGTGAAGGAGTTGAGGATGACTCACATTAATCAATTGGATGAGTTCCGGAGTCGTGCATACAAGAATTCAGAGATTTACAAGGAAAGGATGAAGAGGTGGCATGATTCGAAGATCTCATACAAGGAGTTCAAGCGAGGAGACGAGGTATTAATCTTTAACTCTCGTTTAAAACTTTTTGCAGACAAATTGAAGTCGAAGTGGATGGGACCGTTCATGATTCATCGAGCCTTAGGAGGGGGGAGTTTTGAGCTCATTGACAATGATGGAGATATTATTGCAGCTAATAGACATCGCTTGAAGCATTATAGGTCGTCGGATGATGCCTGTTTCATCTTTGTGGATACCTTGATCTGAGTTGGTACCATCGTGACTCTCCGACGTTAAACAAGAGCGCCTGTTGGAGGCTTTCCCTCCCGTTTTATTGCTTTATTTCTTTAGTGTGAGTAAGAAATTTTTTATATTTGACGTGCTTATTTTTCGGCAATTACATCTCTTTGCAAACTTAGTTTCACTTCTAGTTCTACTAAGTTTGGGGGGGTGTGATGTACTTACCTCACTAAGCACCGAGAGTATAATCTTTTCTTTGTGACGTTTGCTAGGAGAGTTGATTTTTTACGGTATGTTGAAACTTTAATCGATTTTGATGTGTCGATTTTTTTTGCAATTTGCCTAGTGTTTGGTTGTGTTTTGTTGTTTTGTGTAGTTGCGGAGTTACTCATGAATGTTATTTTTCAGAAACTATTTTTGATGAAGTTGTGCTCTATAATGGTATCTAATGATTCGATTTGAAGCTTAAAGTGTGTAGGGAATGAAGAACACTTGTTTTGAGAAGCTCAGAGGGTTGGTTCGAACAAGACAGGGATGGTTCAACCTGTGCCAGGAGGTTGAACCCAGCTGAAGAAGTCAAACCGTGGTGTTAAATTGTCCAGAGAGGTGGTTCGACCAGGTGAAGAATGGTTTGACCTGACTACATAGGTCGAACCATGGTCGAACCAGTGCTAGCGGAAGTCATGAAGAGGGGTCCGACCACGACATTTCTGGTTCGACTTGAACCCAGGTCAAACTAGTAACCTGAAACTTACAGAAGGTAGGTTCGACTTGAGGAGTTTCTGGTTTGACCTGTTCGACAGGTCGAACCCAGGTCGAACCAAGCTAGGTACGCATTTTAAGTTTGATTTTTGAGAGGGTTCGATCATTTTTTCACTTCACCCTTCTCCGAACCATCACGAAATCACTACACCCTTCAATTCTTCAATCACACTCGTTGTTACACTGATTACACATCACTACACCTTTAATTCGCGACTTGGACGCGAATTTGGGCGAATTCCGCTGCAAGCTAGGGCTCAGTCGCGATTTTTTGGGGGGTTTTTTATTGTTGATCGTTCTTTTTCCATGGGAAGAGCTACAGGTATGTTTTCTCAACTCAATTACTCTAGGATTGAAGAGTAGTGTATGCAATTCGTTGTGGGTAAGAGGATTTATGTTGATTATTGGTTGAATTTCATGGTGAATGTTGATATTTTGATTAGATTCATATGAATTCATGTTCATTAATTTGAGAATGCTTGATTATTGAGTGAACTTGAACGAATTGATCAACGATATTGTACGGTTGTGAGAATAAGCATGTTGGTTTGGTTGAATTGTTCATGAAATTTGAGGAGTTCGTGTTTTAACTTGTTGAAACTCGTGTGAATTGCTCGAATAAGTTGAAGGAATGCTTGTATAGCTGTGTTTGAATGTTGAAGAAGATGTGATTGAAGTAGTTTTGAGCATGTGAAAAGCAAGTGGTGTTTGATGATGGTTATTGAGATATGTTGTTGATGAAGCATGGTTGCTTGAAGTCTTAAGTAGAGTATAGGATATGCTAGTCATTTACTTGCTTCTTGTCTTGTTGGTTGTACTGAGTGATTGTTAAAGGTACAGGACAAGGATCCGGGCAAGGTAAAGGAAAGGGAAAGGCAGCTGAAGTAAGATCGAAAAAGAGGCAAGACAGGCCTTCAAATGATGATAAAGTGACAAAAATGCTTAGGTTGCAAGAACGTCTTCCCGAGAACTTCAAGATTCAGATGCCCAATTTGAGTAAGATCAAAGGAAAATGGGCAGAGGTCTCAGAAAAGATAGCTCGGACTAGATACCAAGACGATGAGGCCATGAGACTCATGAGCATCCGGGATGATATGACGATGTTGTTCGATCAAGTGGGTATTTGCAGGTTTATGGAGTTGAAGAGACCGACTTACTTCCATGTTACAGTGGAAGTGGTTTACTCTTTTGAAATTGAGAAGGATCCGCTTGGGTATCCGTATCAGTGCTGGTTCCAGCTTGGTGGTGTTCGGAGGAGATGGACTGCTGAGGATTTTAATGAGCTATTTCAGACACCTCTGGAGATTTCTCGTGTGGAGAATGGGCATTTCAACGCTAATAGGTTTTGGAGGGAAATTTCCAGGGAGATTGGAGACTATAAGATCAAGCAAGGTCGTGCGTCTTCCATCAAGAATCCCGTGTTGAAATACATGGATAAGGTGCTTGGCAACTCATTGTTCGCTCATTCGGAAGGTAGTTGTGTGTCTAGAGGAGAGCTCTACGCTCTTTGGTGTATATTGAATGGGGTGAAATTCAATGTTGGAGCATACTTTATTTCTCAGCTGCATCGATTCAGGACCGTTGGATTTCAGAAGATTAATATTAGAGGGTTGCTGATGATCGTGGCTGAGCACTACAACATTGATCTCACCGGTATCACATCCGTTAGAGGAGAGCCCGATTTGGTGATGTTCACGTGCGTAAAGGGAGGTTTTGCTCATTTCAGAGATGGTGATTGGTTCTTCACAAGAGGACCAAAGCCGTTTGACTTTATGTTTCCCTTCGACGTGAGCAGTTTGACGACCATTCGGGATGAGGGAAATAAGTTGATGAATTCCCTCGGACATATTGCTTTATCTGTGACAGTGAGGTCGAATGGAGATTGGAGGACTATGGAACGGATGTGTGCGGAGGGCAGAGTAGTAGAGCTGAGGCAGATTGTCGACCAAGGAGAGTACCGTCCTCCACCTCAGCAGCCACAGCCGCCTGAAGTTGAGCATCGAGAGGATGAGCAGCCGGAGATGGAGATTCTGGAGGGGCAGCAGCCTGTACCTCGTCCAGTTCCAGCAGCGCCGCAACAGTAGCGGGCTGTTCCGGATGATATCCGAGAGCAGCTTCGCTTGATACGTGAGGAGCTGGTCGCGATCGATGCGAGACAGCAGGAAACGAACAGGCAGCTCGAGCACGCTAATGCCAACTACACCACATTGAGCGAAAGGTTGCGATCCATGGATAGAAAAATCTACGATATTCATCGGAGGCTTGATGAGAGGGGTGAGAGTGATGAGGATGATGATGCTCCGGAGGAGTAGATTTTCAGGTTTTCTTTCTCCAATTCATCTCAGCCCCATTTTTCTTTTTGTCTTTACAGGATTGGGTTGTGATTCGTGCGTGAGTGGAATGTATATGTGATCTTGATTGGATTGATAGATACTTGTATGATTTGATTTGGTATATGAGCTTGGGATTTGTGCATTCATGTGTTCATATGTTTATTTTCATTAACAAGAGCATGTATAGTTGTTAAGTTTGTTGAATTCTTGTGGAATTGATTTTGATTATGTGCTACGAGGAATACTAGGATTCTATTTACTTATGTGAGGATTTGGGCCTTTTTAATCATGATGATCATGATAATTTATTCTTGAGAGAATCATCCGTATGAACGTATTCGAGAACTTGGTTTGGAGTCTTGTGTGAAACTTATGATTGATGAATTATTAGGATATGATCTTAGGCCATTATTGTGTAATTAAGTTACTTAGCCAAAATTTATCTTCCTAATGATCATATAAACCTTTGGTTGCCCCGTTGAGCCATTAAAAACCTTTTCTTTGGTAGCCGAATATAATAACCTTATTTTACCTTTACTTGAGCTTCGTAAATATCCTATTCATTGGTAGAGAGAGTTGAGGTGAATAAGTATTGCAAGAAGGAAAAGAAAGATGGAATGAGGTTGAGTAGAATAAGAAGTATATGGTTAAATCTTGTTTAGGGGTAGTGCCCGAAACTGGTACCCCGATTGCTTAGATATGGAGTTTGAGGCTTTTAAAAGGTAGCCGATTGTTTATGAGAAGAAGGGTAGTGCTCGAAACTGGTACCCCGATTGCTTAGTTTCATGGATTTTCCTTCTTTACCGTGCATCAACATCTTCTTCTTAAGTCACTTTACCTAAATTTTCCTACCTTTTTCCAAAGAGCCAACATTACAACCCAAAAACAAGTCCTTTGTGATCCTAGTGATGATTCGATTATAAGTTGATTTTTGAGACCCTTGCAAAGCTTATGGTTACGCTTGAATATGGATTGATATGAGTGTTTATACTAGTCTATGTAGTGCCTCACGCACTTGAGTGAAATAGAGTAAATACTTATCTTGTGAGCTAGACTACTTAGTACTCTAAATGGTTTGTGATTGGATTGGTTTTGCATGAGTGACATATATGATGCGATTATTACTTGTTTGATTTAATGAGGTGACATGTGTGATATGTGTTGTACTTTATCTTGGTGAATTATACAAGATTCATGTGGTTTGATTTGGTTGCCTCGGGACGAGCAACATGTAAGTTTAGGGGGTGATGAGTGTGTAAATTCACAAGTTTAACACCGGAATTTGTACTTGTTTTGGAGAGTTTGAAGGGTTAAATAGGTGAAAAACCTATATATATTGTGAATTAGCATGAATCAGGTGTTGTTGGAGTTATTTGAGTGGTTTTACGAGTGAAAAGGAAGTTAAAGTGTCAAGAATCGAAGAGACGGAGTCAAGGCCACGCGAACCACCAAGAAAGGAGGTAGGTTCGACCTGTTAGAGGAGGGTTCGACCTCTTCAGCAGGTCGAACCAGGTGTTACGAGTGTACAGAAGGTGGGTTCGACCAAGACCAAAGGGTTCGACCTGATCAACAGGTCGAACCATGGTCGAACCAGTTCGCGAGAAGTGTGATTCGACCACGACATTGGGGTTCGACCTGATTAGCAGGTCGAACCAGGGTCGAATCAGGAGCAGAAATTGTCCAAAAGCGGGATTCGACCTGTGGTTCGACTTGCGGCCAGTGGTTCGACCTGCTTCCTGAGGTCGAACCATCACGCAGAAACTTACCTTATCCAGATTTTCGAGGCCAAAACGTGTGGGATCACTTGAAAAGCCCATTCCAAGCCCTAGAGACGTGATTGCAAGTATAAAAGAAGGCTCATGCAGTCCAGAAAAGAGAGCCGAAGATCGTGAAACATGTGAAGAGATAAGGAGACGTGGATTGGAGAGATGAGTCGATCTTCTATCTTCTGGAGAAGCTGTGACAGAGGTTCCGCTGGAGATTCAAGTAAGATCGGTCCATCTAACCATGATTGTTCCTAGTTCAATCATGGGCTAGAGCCGCTTCGGTAATTCTAGGGTTATGAAGGTTTCATGAGTTGATTTGTATTTCGTGTGTATACTCCGTACAACACTACTTGTGGTTTATTTTATATAAGATTGCACGTTTTTAATCCATACTCATAGTTATTTTGTGCATCAATAATTGTTGTGTAGAGTCTGAATACACAACATGGTTATTGGTTGAGTGCGTTCACTGTTGAGCAGGGTTTATTGTTATAATTCTAAGTGAAGGGATTCCGAAGTCTTATTAGAACTATCTTATATAAATACTTGTTAATTGAATTGAATTCGGGTTAATAAGTAGGATAAAGAGTATAACTTTATAGTACCTATAAAGGAAGATCAAATTGAGTTAGAGTACTAAGTGCACGGGAAATAATTGATTATGATAGTACCTAGAAAGGGGGTAAAGTATACATCTTGCTCCGAGGATACTCGCACGTATCAAACGCTTATTTACTTGTGTCTATAGAGTAGATTTGCATGGTCTAGTGATGCGTCCATAAACCACAAGACAGAGTCGGACATCAACACACGAAAGTATAAACCAATGAATGAAACTGGATGACCTGACGAACTACCTATTATCTTATTTGATCACAACCACTTTTCTCTTGTTCTTGTTATTGAATTACTATTTTAACTCATAGATAGTTTTTAGTTTTAAAATCCAAAACTACAATTTTCCACATATTCATAATTGCTAGAATATAACCTAAGTGATATTTAACCGTCCCGTGAATTCGATATTTAACTTGGTCACCTTCGAAACTACGATTGATATCCTTCATACTTGGGGATTAAAATTGTGTGTTGAGAAAATGCCCATCAGGTATCCCACCCAAAGAGTCTCCTTTCATTTTTTACACACATGAGACCCACACACACCCACTAATACAATTAAAATATGGGACTCACACTCCCACTAATACAACTACCCACTACATATTAAATAATAATACACCTTAATCCATGTGCCAAAAAGCAAAAGACCCTCTTAGTGAGCAGCGGAGGGAGTATGTTTTTATTTAATACACATTAACACACTCAGTTTTAGATTGTCTATTTTAGGTGGTGTTCCATCTGGTGTTCCACAACACCAGATGAATGCCACATCACACTTTTTATAATTGTGGCATTCATATGGTGTTGTGGAACACCAAATGAAACACCATCTGAAATAGTGAATTCCATCTACAATTTTAGGTTCTTTTGCAAAATTAAATTATTATACATCTTTAATAGAGAATTGCGTAAAAATATATCCACCTTTGCTTCAGTTTCAATTTAATCCAAACTTTTAACATTTGGTAAAAAAAATCACCACCTTTGAGGGATTTGTCAAATCGAACCCATTGAGGCAAGCCTTCCGTGCCTGCCCCATTGCTCTATCTTCCCGATTGCTAACTTGGCAGCACGTGGCAAGTACTGATGGATTTCTCTGTTCCAAACAACTAGCTGATTCCAATAAAATCTCCGCAGAATTCGAGGAATGAATTATCTACTTTTGCTAACCTAAACTCATTGTATAGAACAATAGGCAACCCCACTATCACTGCCACACGTAGAGGCACCACCGCCAGCTCGGAAGGCCAAACAAGAACAACGACAACGCCCCACCACCCAAAATTATGGTTGTTCGAATGCTACTGCTGAGAAGAAGCCGAAAGAAGAGGCGGGTGAGGGCAGTGAAAGAGAAAATGAGGGGAGAATGAGAAGGCAACCAGAAACTCAGTGATCAATTGGGTGGGAAGGGTTCTACATTTGATTCTGTCATGGCTGCCAAAGTGGATGGTTATAGTAGGGTGATGAATGCAACTGGTAAGTTGAAGGCCCATGTTGCAGCCACTACAAATTTGTATCGTGATGCAGACCCCATGTAGGGTTGGACAAAATTATCAAATTTTCAGTGTATCGAAGTTATCATATCGAAAAATATAGAAAATATAAAAAAATCGGTATACCAAAAATTTTGGTTCGGCATGGTGTCGTATCGAGTTTTTCGGTATGGTATCGGTATACTCCCTCCGTCCCGCGTTAAGGTTTACGTTTTCCATTTTGGGTTGTCCCACGTTAAGGTTTACATTTCCTTTTTTGTTAACTTGGGCCCACACAAAATAATTAATTATTCCCTGTAGGGTCCACACACAACACTAATACAACTTTCCACTTTACATTAAATATTATTTCTCTCACCTCTCTACACATTAAAATATTATATCTCTTAATCTCTGTGCAAAAAGTAAATGTCAATGTTAACACGGGACGGAGGGAGTATAATTTTATAAAAATCGGTATTTCTGTATATACCAAAATATCCAAAAGATATCGGTATTTCGGTATATACCGTACTCAAATATCAAAATAATAATTATTTTTATATTTAATATAGATCATTTGATTAAATTATTTTCAAATATTATATAGTAATTTTGGTATGTATTAACATATTAAAGTTTTAATATTAAATCGGTATGTTAAAATTTCGGTATGAATCGGTATGTTAAAATTTAGGTATGAATCGGTAATTCCATTTGTATTAGATTCTTGCCATGTGTCGTACATGTACACAAGTTTAATGATCATTAATTAGGGTATAGTATTTTAATAAGAAATAGGTTATGGAATAGGAAATGAAATATCATAGTGGAATAGGGGATTTTGAATTGTCCGTCCTAGAACAAGGTATACGTTTACATTTTGCAAGGAAATTAAGAAGTATAATATTTTAATGTGTAATAAAGTGAGATAAATAATATTTTAATGTTGTTAGTAGCGGGTTTACTAGATGACGGTATTGGTGATGTGGCTGTGATGTGTAGCGAGTAATCAAACATAGCGGGGGATAGCAAGACAAGACTTCCTCCCAGCTCGGGTTCTCTGAAAGGGAATGTTTGTTCTTTTATTATATAGGGACAATAGTACAAAGCATAAGAATATAGTGATGATCTTCTTTGGGCCACTGCCCTATATTTATAGGGGGAGATATGTAGTAATTAATAGGGGTCCATGCTACAGTACCCTCTGCCAAAAATCCATTTACAAAAATGCCCGGTTCATTTCAAAAAATGCAAAAAAGCCCATTTTTGAGACAATTAGACCAAACTACCCCTTGAAAGTGGATAGAGTCTTCGTTGACTGACTTTGAGTCAGTTTGACCCGATAATTTCTCCCCTTTACTCGGCAATTCTGAATATTTGAATTTGAGTTTTTATTTAAAATCTTTTTTACTCCCTCTCTCTCATGTCTCTTTCTTGTACTCGGTCCCCAAATTTGCAGGGACATAATTTTTCAAATTTTTTTTAAATTTCCGGTGATAAATTAGTTGCAGATTCAAATCCCAGAAAGATGGAGCAACCGGTGAGTTTTCGTTCTAATACTGCCTCGTTTTGATGTATAATTCAGAGTTTTTAATATATATATACTGCCGTAAATTTTTTTTTGTAATGGTGAATTAGTGAGCATGCGTTGTTTATGATTTTAGTGTTAGGATTTAGTGTTCTAATGATTTGGTATCTCTGTATTAGTCGGAAATTGGAATTATATTGTGTTGAAATTGAATGCGCATTGTGAAAAATTAGAAAGACCGAGTAGTAAAATTATGAGAAATTAGGGGTTCTGGGCGAGTTCATGCAAGACCGAGTGTTCATGTAAGGGCGAGTGCTATTACAAGACCGAGTAGTCCTGCAATTTCATAAACCTCAGTAGCCAAACTCAAAGACCGAGTGGTCTTGAATTCAAAGACCGAGTGGTCTTGAATTCAAAGACCGAGTGGTGTTGAAGTCAAAGGCCGAGTGAAATTGAGTCGAAGACCGAGAATAATTTAATAATAAAGACTGAAAAGGACCGAGTTGAAATTGAGTCAAAGTGAGATACCTCTTTTAATATAATAAATTAAAGACCGAGTGAATAAAATTTGAAAGACCGAGTTGATTTGTTTTAAAAAATAATGATTTGTATTTGAAAAGGATATACCGAGTAAAATCAATAATAATTGGGTACACTTTAATTAAATAATGCATAACATTATTAACAGAAGAACTCGGTGTCTCAGTTAATATTTTCAACAGATTGTATTAATCATTTTTTATTTAATTGAATGAAAATGAAATAATGGATAAAACTACTAATACAAGGCACACCCAAATTATTTTATAAACCATATTCAATTTCATCATAATTTTATATATTTCATAATTATATATATAACACTATTAACGGATTGATTTGTTTTATTTTATACAAAGTAAAAGTATATTTATTAATGAAAATTAAATAATCCATCAAAATAAGGACTAATTTCAGTAATAATAATAAAAATATAGCAAATTTATAATATTAAAATTGTATAAACTAATTCATAAACTAAATGTAATCACTATTTATTGATAATATAGATTGTAAATAACAATCATGACTGATCTTAATATTAAACTTATAATTATTTATAAACTTTGTATTCATATTGATTAGAATTTATGTGTATGGTTAAGATATTTATCATTAAAATACTTACTGTTATGTGTCAATGTTAGTTGTGTGGTTATATAAAATTCAAAATATTTTAGTTATATGATAAAATTATGTGATTTGATGATTAAAACAGTGGGAGTGGAAACGAGAAAGCATGCAAGGGAAAAATGTGGTATTAGAAATTACTGCAAATCGGCACTCATATTGGATATGATATCGACTGTACTGGATAATAGTGGGCCGGGGGCAGTACAGTCCTTTAGAGATTCATGCTTTGGACATTTTTTGGATTTAGATCGAGGATACCGGACACATATGGGACTGCACAACTTGATGAGTCAGGAGGTTAATTTTACCGGAGGTCCTAAGTATAGTCGATGGTTTATGGTGTCTGGTACCTTACTCGAGTTTACAGCGGTGGACTTTATTAGAGTGATGGGGCTGGGATTTGATGGCAGAGGGCGTTTTGATCCTAATGGAAACTTTAGAATAAGCGGTAACAGTGTGTATGCGAGGAAGTTGGTACCGGAAGGAGGACCAGCGAGTCCTAAGATAAATGTGGCTGCGTTGACTTCTTTATTTGGGTCAGGCAAATTTGAAGGAGAGGATGCAGTGAAAGTAGCAAAAATTCTTCTGGTTTACTACTTTCTCCTCGGACAGGATACAAGTAAGGTGAACGTAAAGGATTGGATGTGGAGCTTAGTAGAGGATACGGATGCTTGGGATGGATTCCCTTGAGGCCGGTATACATATCTACATCTTATTCACTACATAGATAAAGTAATGATTTCCTTACCTAGTCGCGTCAATCCTGATAACTATAGGTATCACTTTTATGGTTGTACGTATGCCCTAATGGTAAATCTCTTATACACTCACCGAATTATCGTTAAATTTGTCCACAACCCTTGCCACACTTAATAAATAATTTTTTGTACGTTTGTTTGTGATATAGGTTTGGACTTACGAACGGATCCCCTCATTTGCGGCACCATTTATAATGGGGCCTCCTGTTGAAAATAGTAGGCCCCTCTGCCAACGTTGGACGTTTAAGGCGAAGGCAGTCCGAGTTGATACCAGTGCTTTTTTTCAATCAGTAAGTGTGATTTTGTTGTTAAGTTTTATCAGAATTTCACGGAATGTAATGCGTTATGTTGTTGAATTTGTTGTTTTATTTGCAGAATCCGCCGATTCAAGATATGCCTGTTCTACTGGCCACCGAGTACTCTGCACGGTACTGGAGAGGTCTTGAGTTGGACCCGGATGCTAGTTTCAGGGTGCTATTTGCAAAGGCCGATGACCGTACATTCCGAAAAACAGGCAGGAAAAAGGGCGCAGCCATTCCTATCGTAGTTCAGACAGAGGAAAAAACTGTACCCGCGGACACAGCTGAAATACGTACAGTGTCGGTGTTATTTGATGCGACCTCCCAGCCATCGGGATATGTTCCAAGAGCACTGGACGACATAGCTTTACAAGGCCAAGGGATAGTTCCAGGTGTTGTTGATTCTAATTTCGTCGGTAGGTCATTTTGGTCCACCGGTGGGCCATTTGCCCCGGTTACATCAGTTACTGTGGTGCAAGTGGAGACCATAGGATTGGATGCTGGCAATCCCGTAGTTCCTGTGTTCCGATCGTCTCCAATTCTATCAAGCAACTCATCACAGAATGCCCCTATGGAGGTAGAATACAGTCATCATTCCCACCACTCGCAGCCCTCTCATGGCTCCCACCCCTCGCAGCGCTCTCACGACTCCCACCCCTCGCAGCGCTCTCGTGGCTTCCACCATTTGCAGGACTCAGTCAGATCCCTCCACTCGTATGGTCCACACGAGTCAAACCACTCACAGCATGCAGGTCCCGATGCACCGTTCCCTGAAATCCCTGTTAGAGGTGTGGGACCCAATGTTATATTCACACAGGAGTCTGCACATCAGGGCCATATAGCACATGAAGTTGAAGCTGGTGTCGAAGATGACAGGTGGCATAGACTTCATACGAGGTTGGACCAGCACGACGAAAAGTTTTACGACTTGGAGACGTACATGGCCTTCCAAAAGGAACGAGAAGATAGTCGTGATCGGAGATTCGATGAGAGGGACAAGCGATACGCTGCCTGGGATAACAGATTTCAGACGTGGGAGACCAGCTGGCAACAGATGCGGACAAATCAAGCACATTATGGGAGAGAACCACGCAACGCTGCTTCTTGGCTTGCTGGGCTTTGGGCGACAGCACAGCCGAGATATGAAAAAGGGGTGAGGGATGCTGATAGGTCATTCTTCGCAGGTAGGAACATTGCTGCAGAACCGGAAACACCACATGTCGAGGTGCCTGTTCTTCCTGCCAATTGGGGGCATTCTTCTGCAGCAGCAGACACATCAACCAATACTGCGCAGGTCGTACGTGAGACTCCTCCGACTGTACCTCGATCATCTAGTTGATTTGGTGAGGATCGTGCAGTGTCCTCTAGATCCCATCCCTCGCAGTCAAGGGTTGTCCTTAGTATTGCAGAACATACCATACCTGTCCAAAAGCGTACCTCAGCTGCGGAGGACGATGATTCTTAATCGAGTATTGACCATGACTACTCCCACCCACATCGGCCAGTACGTGAGAGGAGGCCATCACGCATGTTATGATCCCCGTACACCACACAACAACAACATGCATTGTTTGAAAAGTACAACACTTTCAAACGTATGCCAAGAGGACGGTAAGTTTCGTAACATAATTTTTTTTATCAACATTGCACATTTTTAGCTGATTGGAACATTGTGTTTCGCGCAGGTTGGATATCGGCATGGGGTTTGATGTGACTGGGGACTTCTTCAAGGATATGGAGACTGATGGAGCGTGGTTAGAAGACCATGTATGTATAATCCTGATAATTACATTATCGTTATTTCAATTGAAGTTTATACTGTGTCCCATGACTTGCAGCATATTACCGCAAGCCTGCGTCAACTTGTTGAATTGCCCATGCAGCTCGATGCCTGGCTGTTGAAGAGTCAGGGCACTTACGTTATAATACCCATGGAGTTTGTGGTATGTTTTTACTTAGTATTCAATGATTATACATGTCTCCACTTCTGCTAAGCCGTTTTCTAACACCCAATGTTGTAGATGGCCATTAAGCAACACTGGAGCGCGTACACAAACACAATCCAAGATGACGAGAGCAAATTTGCTAGGCTGCCTGTAGATGCGTTTAAGCGTCTAGATGGGTATGCTACTGCACTTTGGTCTCGTGGGTGCCTGCAAGCTGGACGCTTGCAACGAAACCGTGGGCTGCAGCCCAAAGGGTAAATATTATACTACCGTGAGTTGTACTATAGGTGTTTATGATTATTTTTTATTATTTTGAAAGATTTTTTTGACAGGTCTTCTTTGTTGACAACACAGCATGAAGTTTTCTGTGTACAACTCTCTGCGGCATCAATGGGATAATGATCCGGATATGGAGATTCGTAGATGCCAAGACACACTGCCGTTTCGTCGAATTATCCCAGCCCTAATGGCACGGAATGGTTGCTTATGGGATCTCCCAGAACAGAAGACGAGAAAAACTCTGAAGTAGTCATCTGTGGACGAAAGTAGTTGTTATCGCCAGACTGATAGCTGGTGTTGTGGACAGGCTGTTGTGCGGACTATACAAGGCATCATCACTAAAAACACCGCTTGGCGCAACGACACCCACCTGATGGATTACAGGAGACTTCTGTCAAGGGAGATATTTTTCTGGAATTACCAGCATCGTAAACTCATCGAGGAGTAAACACACATTTGCAGTTATTTGTACAATGCGCAATACTTGATAATTATTTGAATTTTTTGATTAAACACTTCGTTGTTGATTATTTCTTTATTATTTTCATAATTCGTAATCAACTTTAAAATTGAAATTATACTTTAATATCATAAATTAAAGGCATAATACTAAAAATCACTCAGTCACAGAGCAGATTTGGACTCGGCCACTCCTACTTGTGGGACTCGGTCACTCTCCTTTGGGACTCGGCCACTCTATCCATTTGGGACTCGGCCACTCCCATTTGGTACTCGGTCCCTCCCATTTGGTACTCGGTGTTTGACCAAATTAAACGTATGCATTGTTTCGGAGTCGGCCTTTCATTTATTCCAAAAAGATTTGAAAGTACATATGCATACCTAATATATCACAAAACATTAAATTTGGAAGTAAATACTTCCACCAACCGTTTATTTATCTTTGTAAGCACCTATTTAGTGTGCTCACATTTTCACTCCACAAACAACTATAACAGTGAGGATGTTACATTCCACCCTTACACAACTACACCATCATTCAGTCCCTGTCGAAGGATAACAAGGTATGTTCTGTGGGGACCCACGTAATGTTATATTGTGGAAATCTTTTTACATTTTTGGAGGTAAATTTTTTAAATACAATATAAAGTATGTTTTTGGTTTTAGGTCATGTTTTTTATATTATAACCAAAATAAAGTAATAATTTGAGGTAAAATTTTGAAATAGTAACATGTTGAAGGTATGATTTTTTCTAAATTCACTATTCTAATTCAAGTTTTTATTATTTACTAATTATACAGCGTAGTCTAATTTCAAGTAAAATACTACACAACATAGTCAGACTCGGCCTTAATGATTTTTTTCTCTATTTCAAATCATTTATAGCACTCGGTCTTAGAAAATGTGATTCGGCCTTAGTTATTTAAAGTGGGACTCGGCCATGAAAGGCCGAGTGCTTAATGTAATGTAATAGGGGGCCCACTCGATCTTTCATTTCTGACATTAATCATCCCACTCGGACGTGGAATTGTTTGATATTGTGCATTGAAAGACCGAGTGATATTATGGCCCACTCGGTCTTTCATATGTGAGTCATATTTGTGATTATACATTGAAAGACGGAATGAATAAAATAAGCATTCAATAGGTCTCACTCGGTCTAGCATCTCGGGCCACTCGGCCTTATAATTGTAAGGTAAATATCATATCTTATCAAATAATTTTGTTTGATTTGTAATGTATTGTAATTATATAATAATAACTTACCATAATTACTGTAAATAATTGTATATTATGCTATGAACTTTATCACATACCATCAATCCTTTTTTCAGTGAAATATGACTGGAAGAGTGGCAAAAGTTTTATGGGGGGAATATGGCATAGGCTACAGTACGAAGGTGGGGAGTTTCAGTATATTATGATACCCGACTCTTGTTTGAGTTATGATGTCTTGATCTCCCAGATCCATGCTGTTGTTAGAGCTGACCTTACACGATGCAGATACGTAATACATTCATTTCAAGATAAAGGATGTAGTTTGGTTCGACAAAAGATTAAAAAAGATTTTCTTTTGCATGAATTCTTTCAAGATCCTGGACCACATGTACTTTACATAACATTTGAAATCAATATGTGAAGAGCCTTCGCAGGGAAATGCCTTCGTAGGGGCTAGTTCAAGCAAACATACGATAGATCTCAATGAGCCATACACGCCCGTGGACACTGGATCCACATTTCCAGTATCTGAATCAGATTACGTTCGAGACGATGGGACTTACATAGATGAGGAAGGTTCCCAGAGTAGCTTTGACAGTGATGAGAACATTGAAGAGGTAAATCCAGATACACACTCGGGTAGTGATGAAGATAGGGATTATATGGAAGAAATTTTCGACGAGCTTTGCAACTACATCCGAGAAAGGGGTGGATCGAGCTTTATTAAACCTGTAACAAATGATCTGCCTCCGTCATATGTTAACCGTCTACGAAATCCTAATCTAACCCAATAGACTAGTCCTTGGTCAATACCCGGTAATGAGTTTAAATTTTATTTTTTGGTCTCTATTTTTTATACTCTTCGATATAGATTAACTCAATTTCAATTGTATATTTCCTATTTGATTGTGTCCAAATCAGGTTTCCAAGGTAGTCTTGCACCCAGTCACGCTCCACCGGATGTTCCATCATTCGACACAACCGTTGAGTTGGTCCTTAAAGGTTTCTATGCGAGCAAGGATCATTTACAGACCGCGATCGGGATGTCCAAGCTTCGAAATCAAATGAAGACAAGAGTTCAAAAATTCAATACGAAAAGGTTAAACATAGTCTTCAGCAACAGAACTACACACAATTGTCCATTCAAGATGAACTCCAGTGGCACAGCGGGAGTCTGGCAAGTAAAAAAGCTCGTGGACGAACATACCTACAGCCAAGACCCAGATATGCAACGCCCTCGCACTGTATCTTCAAAAATTCTCAGAAAATACTTCGCCAGCAAGTATGGGGACGAGATGATTGAAAAAAGGCCAAGAGGGATGATGGAGGAAATCTTGCACGAGTTTGAATTTGACATTCGATATTGTACAACACTTAGAGGCAAGCATCGTGCAGTAGGCCACACTTTTGGCGACCACGAAACTTCATTCAGCATGTTACCATCGTATCTTTACGAACTCGAGCTCGCAAATCCAGGATCACACATAAGAATTTCTACTGATGCTGGTGACCGCTTCAAGTAAAGATTGAAATTTATATTCTTCCAAAAATACCAACTATATACTCACTCAAACTAATCCTTGTTTGGTTCGAATTTGAATTTAGGTACGTATTTTATGCTCTGTCAGCATCACGACAAGGATTTATGAGGTACGGTCGTCCTGTCATCGTAGTAGACAGAACACATATAAAGGAAAAATACCGAGGTATTGTATTTGTAGTAGTGACCCAAGATGGGAATCAGAGATTGTTTCCCCTTGCTATTGGGATAGGAAACAAGGAGAATAATAACTCTTGGACATGATTCATGGAAATGTTGAAGGAAGCATATGGATCACCAAATGGTCTATTAATCGTATCAGACGGTCACAAAAGCATTGCTCATGCAGTACAAAGAGTGTTCCCTGCTGCACAACACGGTTTATGCTATGTTCATCTGAAGAGAAAGATGATGGTTACGGAGAAGCTGTTCTTTACCAATTTAGCAAGGCGATGTACACATACAATTTGAAGGAATTTGAAGAGTACATATAACAACCATACACTTTTCCATCCCACAACTGTAGTTTAATTCTAACTAAAATATTTATATTCCATTGCACAATAGTTATATGAAAAAGCTGCGCAGCCATAAGTCCGGGACCTTGATGAATATTATCGAAGAACTGAGTGTTGATAGGTGGACGAAAGTGCACTGTCCAGTGAGCCGGTTTGAGTTCATGACCTCAAATGTAGCTGAGTCATATAACTCAGCACTTTTAAGGGCACAAAAATTGCCAATATGCGTGTTGCTTGAGGTGGCCCGCACAACCATCGAAAAATGGTTTTACGAATACAAGATAGAGGCTCATAGGGTCACCTCGGTGTTACGTAGCAGTTGCACAAGGATCTGGTTGATAAAATGCGTGTGGCCAAAAATTTATCTTTGGAAGGTTTGACAGAAACCACCTATAAGGTTTACAAAGATAAACACAACTGGGTCGTCGATATTCAAGCGAGAAAATGCTCCTGTGGAGAGTTTCAGTTAGAGCTAGTTCCATGTTTGCATGCATTAAAGGTTATTGAGTGAGTACTACGCATTCTCTTATTAGCTTACGTTACAATTTCATTAAATTAATTTAATTTTTGTTTTTCCTCTCTACTGTAGTAAATTGGGATTGCCTACTAGTTCTTTTGTTTTGGGTTTTTATCATCATGACAGCATCTTCGGTATGTGGTCTGGGGTTGTCATTCTCGTTCCGCATCCAGATAAGTGGGTCACGCCAGAGGAAGTTGCTGCTATGCGTGTCATTAAGCCCCTTCCATATTCACAGGCAGGGCGTCCAAGAACGTCGCGTATGCGTTCCGGAATAGAGCGACGGAGACGACGGCCTCAGAAATGTCTAATTTGTGACGAGGTAGGCCACTCAGGTCGTATGTGCCTCCAAATTCGTAATGGAAATCAAGAAGGAAGAAATTGAAGAAGGTGAACTTACCATTTCAGCTACAATTTAGTATCTATTAATATTATTTTATGCTTGATATTTTGTGAACTACTTTACATTACGTTAATCTAAATTAATTTAAAAATTCAATGATAATTTACATCACTAATAATAAAAACATTATCTTATAGTAAATCACAATTTAATGTAGTCACTCGGACGGGAGTTTAATTGTCTGTTTATTATTATTTAGTATATAATATTATTAATTAAAATTTATATAGCTTCATAATTCAATTTAAACACCAAAGTGGTCACTCGGTCTTTCACTATAATATTTTTACTCGGTCTTCCATATTTATATAGCATCACTCGGTCTTTCAATTTAAATATATGTATGTACACTTCACTCGGCCTTATACAATAAATATGGAAAAAATAATAATGCCAAAATTAATAGCAAGAAAATGTATATATAGCATCACTCGGTCTTTCACCAGAATACTCGGTCACTCGGTCTTATACTCATTATAGTGAAAGACGAGGAAGAAGCGAGACTAAAATATATAGTGAAAATACACTTCACTCGGTCTTTCAATTTAAATATATGCATGTACAATTCACTCGGCCTTATACAATAAATATAAAAAAATAATAATGCCAAAATTAATAGCAAGAAAATGGATATCACTCGGTCACTAAGTGCTTTTTGGCATGTACACTTCACTCGGCCTTATACAATAAATATGGAAAATAGCAAGAAAATGGATATCACTCGGTTACTAAGTGTTTTTTGTCTTGTTTTCTAGGCTGACAATAACTGACTTTGAGCCAGTAGAGGTAATATGGTAAAGTTAACTCAAAGTGGGCATTTTTGTTAAAGTTTAGTCAAAATAGGCATATTTGGATTTTATATTTTTAAAAAGCGAGCAACAAACGACAATTCTCTAATTAATACGTGAGTCCCTTAGACTTAAATGATGCGTCGGGGCGACAACAAATCTTGATTGGTGGACTCCATACCGTTGATGGTATCTACTTGACTTGGTGGGCGATAATTAAGGGTGAGGGCCCCCCACCAAGTGGGCTAATTTCTTTTTGGACTGGACCACATTTTTTGGGCTTAATCCACCTTTGGACTGGACAAATAATGTCCATCTACAAATGTCCAGTAATTGTATTAGTATAGAATGTGCACACATATAGATATAATAATTGTTTTGTGTAAGTTCGAAAATGTATAATTTGTACGTATAAAAAAGTGTACGTGTAGTTGTCGTACGAGTAAAAGTTTTGACAAAATTGCAAATGATATTAGGATTTAAATCAGTTAATATTAGCAGAAAATTTGTCCATTCAGCAGCAGGGTGGGGTATCGCTTCCGCCGTCACGAGCCCTATCAACGCCCCTTATTGTTCGGGCCACGCGATGAGCGGCGAGACCTGTCAGGAGATTCCACATCCCCGCAACGACTCTAGACCTAGAGAACATGCCTAAATTGGGGATCCCAATTATACCTTGAAGAAGAAGACTGCCCCATAGATTGGCAATATTCAATCGTTGGGTATTTTACTACGCTCTAAAAGGAATTACTGATACTGCCAAAATCATGACAGTGGATGGATTGGATTATATTCAAGCTGCAATACGACATTGATGGCCTTTACTCAGTTCGGAGGCTTCTTTGGATCCAAATAAGGGGTCAAGTTTTCACTGGATTAAAGTTACAACTGGGCAACACGCCCATAAAGAGCTGAAACACTCCCCGCCCCCTTTCATGCTCAAAAGCATGCATAGTGGAGGACAAATTTTTTGATACTATTCCTATCCCAATCCCTTTTCTGGAAATATGAAGGAAATCATTACTATCCAAGTTGGAAGCTATGCGAATTTTGTGGGTTCTCACTTCTGGAATTTCCAGGTACACACAATTTTCATCTTTTACCTTCAGTATATCTTCTTAACATGGAAATGCTTCTATTGTATTTGCTGCCTGTAAATTGTCTCTTTTCTTGTTCTGCCATGTGTTTGATGTTATGAATCATTAATTGAATGAATGGCTTAATGTTTAATATTTTGAATTAGGTAGATCGTAACCCCTAAGTCATTGCCAGAGATTATAAGATGGTTTTTTTTATTTCATATTATTTTGAAGGATGAGTTGCTTGGATTGGCTGATAGCCCTGAGAGTGATAAGATGTTTAAAAGGCACGGCCTTAACATGGATGTCCTTTATCGTACTGGCGAAACTCAGCAGGTTAAATCCAATGCTTATTGTACAATTTCCTTTATCAGTTTCTTTGTCATTCATTCTTATGTTAGGTGGATGAATGTACAGGGAATTCTTACATACACACCTCGATTGGTTTCAGTGGGGTTTCAAGGTAATAATTTTTCAATATAAATTACAACTCAAAAGGACATTATCTAGACTCTAGTCATGCTCTGTATTTTGTAAGAGTCTCTTTGGTCTTTAGGACCCTGAAAGTAATGAATTGACAAGCTTGGAGTTGAGGTGCTTGTGGATGTATTTTGATATATACATTTACTTATGTAAAACAATATAAAACTTCATATCTGTGTGTGTGTATAATTGTTATTTATAATAACAAACTTTGGCAATTCAGTATACAACTAGGGAGCATAGGGGTAGGCTAGAGGAAAAATGATGGTCTAAGCAGTTAAGGGACCGCATCTCTATAAAAGAAGAAGGTTTTAGTGTTTCATGTTAAAGAATGTTGTTGTGGCTCTTATTTTATGTATGATGTTTAATCTCTCTTGTCACCTTACTTTCATGAATTATTTGAATATTTAACAAATTAATTAATTTGGCTCCTTACCGAGATACTGACACATGCTTTTGAATCAATAGGATCCCTAGGATCGATGAGTTCTCGTGGAACTTTGTACAATGAGGTCTCGGAAAAATCAGTTGATGCTTTAACATGGTGAGATTACATAATTTTCACATTATATCATAGTTTTGACTTGAGTTGCTAGACCGACCGATGCAATACCCTAGTTTCCTGTTTATGGAACTGTTTTACAACTTTCACATTTAGTCATCTATTTTTTTACCTATATCTTCTATTCTGATGTCTAATAATAGATATCACATGATGCTCTCTCCAACTTGTTTTGTTTTGTTTTTTTAATCTATTTTTTGCTGTTTACTTCGCATTATATATATTAATAGCTCCAGATCAATGTGTAGGACAGGTCCTGTAACAACTTGTGCTTCTCAGCCAATAAAGAAGAACTTGTTCTTGCAAAGTTTGTACATGGAAGACAATATGGATGTGGGTAGCTCGATGGCTTGTGAAAATGGAAACAGTGATATTCATGCTGAAGTTCAAGATAAGGACACCATTGAGTGTCTGGAGTATGAAATTCAGTGTTGGACTGATTTTTCCAAAGTTCATTATCACCCACAGAGTCTGTATGAATTATGTGGCATATGGACCGATTTTAAGGATTTTAACAATTATGGGATTGGAAGAGAAGCATTTTCTGGGGGTCTACATGCGGAAGAAATTAATGAGAGGCTTCGTTTTTTTGTTGAAGAATGTGACCATCCTCAGGTACTTTTACTTTTTATACACGATATTCATTACTCTTTTCATTTGCTAGAGAGCTATGTAATCTGATATCTGTAGATTGTTAATTTTTTATTTTTCTTCTAGCATCTGTAGGCATTTGATAGTGGTGAGATGATCTTTTTGCCTCTTAAGAAGTGAAGTCATGGATATTATTAACTTTCCTTTATTTAAATCTTAATGATTATGTGTCACCTGGTTTGTGTTTAATATCTTTTCTGAGTTTTCAAGAGTTTAAAGCATAAATCGTCCCATACCTTTTTACTTTATCTGAAAAGGTCCCAAAATAGTTAAGACCTTTAAGTTTTGTTCCGATTTCATTCCAAAACAATTTTTTTTACCAACTTCGTCTTATAACTTTTGTAAAAGAACTGATTTAGTTCCATAGTTCAGTCCTATGGAATTAGCAAAATTTGGCCTTTTTTAAGTGAAAGAAAATATTTTAGTGAGAATTTAAAAGCTATGGGACTATTTCGGAAAAATTAAGTTTCTTGGGACTATTTTGAATAAAGAAAAAAGATATTGGACGGTTTATATTTTAAACTCAGTTTTTAATGCTCATTAACCAATTCTATTGCTTCAAAATCGAAGTGGACATGGACATTATTGTTGAGTTGGTTTGGAATGTGATATAGTTTTTTTTTTATTAAACAAGTTCACACATGGTATATTTCTGCAATTGTAGCAACTCTGTTTGGGTATATTTCTGCAATTGTAGCAACTCTGTTTGGGTAATAGTCTAATAGAAATTTAAACCATTCTGTTTTGTTTGTTTGGTGAAATCACCTGAAATTTTTTTATTATCCCTTATGTTCTGATCTGAGTCCATCTGAAGAGAATATCAAAGTGTGTCCAGAATGGCATTGTCGGTCCTAATATCTCCTGTGGTTGAAGTGACAACCAAATATGCCTTTTCTTGGTTACTATCTTATATTTGTTCACATGCAATGAAATGGTTTCTGCAATTATTTTGACTTTGATACTCCATGTACCTATGTTTAGAACATGTTGGATTGTATTTGGATGAATTGTGTTGATGTAGTAGAATTTTTTAGTATTTACATGTATTTTTAGAAAGGATTAGTGCCAAACAAGCCAGTGAGCGTAGCCCCTATAATTTTGTACCCTGTCAATATTGATTATTGGAATTCAATCATCTATATCTGTTTGCCTCAAGGGTAAATGATATTTCAGACTTTGAACCATGCGTAAATACGGTGTTATCACACATATTGTGCCTAATTGGTACATTGTCAAATCTGTTGTTATCTTTTATATGATAGTGCAAATCTTTTCATGCACTTTCTTTTTTTTTTTTTTTTTTTAATTTATTGCCATTGGTTAAAGTATGATCATCTATGAATGTTTACCATTGATAATAAAGGATTTGTAACCTACCAACTATGCATGTAAATCTCAGAGGTTTAACTGGAATTCAAGGATCATGTAGATATGGTACTACTAATTAAAAATACTAACCCATGTGTGTCTCTTCATTGAGTGTATCTAGACAATAACCATGGTCCAAGTGAAAAGGGAAATAGGATAAGTGATTGATTTTTTCTGCCCGCTTTCTACGGTTAGTGAAATTTCTACATATTTTGTCAGGGAATTCAATTTATTGTTGATGACTCTGGAGGATTCTCTGGTGTAGCGGGGGAGTTTTTGGAAAATATTGCTGATGAGTATACAAACATCCCTGTGCTATTATACTCTGTTCATAGCCCTGACTCCTTCCTTGGTTCCGGGAACAGCAAGCTGGCAATATCCTGTAAACTTCATGATGCTGTTTCATTTTCAAAGCTATCATCTTTCAGTAAATTGATAGTCCCTCTTGGTTTGCCATCTCTGAATACAAGTGAGCATGATACTGTCTTTATTATTTTGCTGAAATTTTCTCATTTAGGATATAGAGGAAGCTTGTGGTTTTGGACTTATATTTTTCTTTACATTGGTTTACTACTCAATGATTTCGTCTGGCTTTTGATCTATAAACCGAATTTGATGAATCAAAATTGTTCAAGTAATATTCCTATTTCCTTCTTTTCCATAGCCAAAAAAAAAAAAAGTAAAAAGAAAAATAACAGAGTACTGATCTTTATCTTATAATAATGTATGTGAACCTTCTCTTTTCCATTTTGGTTTCAATTATATCCTTTGAGCATCTCTACCGTTTTCCTACAATGAAGGTAAAATGACCAAGCATCTCTATTTGGAAGATAGAAAGCATTACCACACGAGTGCAGTTTATGCATCTGCAGTACACACCATCAGTCTCCCTTTCAGAATGGAATCAATCAGCCCAAGTCCACCATTGAGCCACATATCTGGTGCAGTTACTGTTCACGACCTTGTACAAATGTTATGAGTCCATGCTCGACAGAATAAGGTTGCTGTTTTGGATGTTTCTATGCCAGCTCCTGCTATGGCAGGTATTCTAGCCTGGATTATGCCTCTTCCCTACTTTAGGTTGTTTTTGAATTGGACTTGAAATTCGAGAAACCGCTCAAATTAGAGCGTATTTAAAAAACCTATCCAAATTATAAAAAAAAAAAGATTTGAGTTTAAAATGAAGGTGATTAATTAAAATAATCATTTCCTTCAGTCCTGACACTACTTTTTAGGATTGATTATTCATGCTTTCTTGAAATATCAATTCATGTAAACCAGGTTCCCAGTTGCATCAGTCTTTGTTGGAAACTTTGCAGCCACTGACCCCAGAAATAGCAGAAGATGCTGAAGACATTCAAGCTTTAGAGTCGATGACCATTCATGGAGCTTTTGCATCAGGTAATGTTGACAAATTAAGCCCATTTATCTCTGAACTTGAGTACTTGGTGTGTGCTTATGAGAAACAAAGCTAATTACCTATATCATTCTATGGATATTCATTTTAATATGTTGCGGGCTAAACCTGATTTTGGGAAAACCTTATGAGTGTGCCATGTTGCGAGTTTTATTGTTGGGTCAAACTGCGAAATACAATTCTAAAGTCTAGTCTATCGATATTGATAAAATATTCTATTAACATTTTAGTTAGTCTCAAGGTATGTTTCCATTTTACAAAATTACAAGTGATTAGTGAACCTAAAGAAAATGCTAGTATTGCTTGAATGAGTTGTGGGATATTTTTTTAAAACATTGTAAGATCAATGATTCATATTTTCATTTAAATGATCTGTTAAGTTGTAAAATAATCTGTATAAAATTTTTATCTAACATTTTAAAGAAATCTGAGCTAACTGATAAATTATGAAAGAGCTAACTGATAAATTATGAAATTACTTTGGGCCTTTTAACATCCCTCAATTGGGTCTCTACTTTTGTAGAATATATGAGTTTGTGCTATATAATTCGATTCTTTTTCCCAGGATGCAAAAGGGCCTCAGTTTCTGAAGTTCAGGATGCAGTACAGGCTGCCTATTCAAATTCAGTATATCGACCCAGATTCTCTCATCTCTCGGTGGCTCAATGCCCACTCCCTATACCATTGCCTTTCCCTTCGATATTTAGGAACCTTGTTGGTCAACATGGTGAGATTTTTGACACTCCCGTTTCCACTTCAGAAACAAGAGGCTCAATTGATGTCCACTCGGTTCCAATGGCTGCAAGACTACGCTCCAGCAATGCTGTTTTGCCTTTTCTGGAGAATAAGTTGGGAAATCTTCGTAAGTTGGGTATGGCAAGAGGATCGCCAGGGACAGAATTACTAAGAAATTGGGGATTCGAAAGAGACGACATAGAAGACATGGTAGACACATTATCTTACATGGTAACAACACTCAATCCTCTATCTCAAGATTCATCAGATTCTGATTATTAATAATGTGTACATTGAAAGGAAATTTTTGAATTGGATTTGTGGATGTAAAGTTATTTTACATTGTATTGTTATCATATACTCCCTCCGTCCCACAAAAGTTTGCACATCCCAAAAAAAGCAAAAAGTAAAAAACAATCACCCTTCCCCATACACTTTAATTACAAAAAAATCATCTCTACCTACCATACTTTATCATTTATATATTACATAAAAATACCATTATACCCCTAAAAGTTATCACTTTCTTAATTTTCGTGCCGAAAAGAGGTGTGCAGACTTTTCAGAGACGAGGGAGTATATATTATGAAAAAGAGAAAAAGACAGTTATGGTAAGCTGTTCAAATATATCCCCTATTCAAATAACAAAGGGAAAAAGGTAAAATATATGAATCAAACCTTGGGAGGTTCTAAGATAATCATTCATCATCACAAAATAAGATCCTTAGCTCCATCGAAGGCATCTCTATTAATACAAACTCTTTATTTGACGAGTAAACACAGTCGTCCACATTTCATCTCACACGTCTATATATATGTATGTATATATAATACCAGTTTATTTATAATGTGATATGTATATATTATAGTAACTGTGATGAATGAAGGGATATTAAGCAGCGGCTTCAGCAACAGATGACACTTTCTTTAGGACAAAAATAGGATCTCCCACTTTGATGCTCTTTCCATTTCCTTTACTGAGAGACTCCGTACACACCATGTTCATTCCAAAATACACCTGAAAATAATCACATATATACATGTTATGAACACTCCATAATGAGGCCGGATTAATGGAGAAAGTAAATCGCACGACACAACCTTCCCTTTCTGTTGTTTCTTGTTTGGGCGCAAGACTTCGTTCGAACGGAAGCTCTGCAGAGTCTGGGAAGGCTCGGAGCCCTGCTTTCCCTCTTCTTGATTAATACTTGGTACCTGAGGTTCAAAAAGAAAAACTCATATTTAAGGGAAGAGTGAGTCTTTTATGCACTCGACTGTACGGGTCATTCCGTTTTGACTAATTTAATTTTAATTGAATTAATGTTAATAATTCCTTAAGGTAAAAGATAAAGCAATGAACCCCATAATATAATAGTTTATCACATCTGTGTATACTCGAAGAGATCAATTAAATCTTGAATGAGCCGAAAAACTTAAGAGAAAGATGCTTATATTAAGTCTAAACGAGTTCAAAATCATTCTTAAACTATAAGAATAAAAATACTATAATAATGGTGAATTAGAAAAATTTAATGATGAGGTTTATAACTAATTACCTTGCAACGAGAGCATAATTTGACGCCGTTGAACGTTGTATTATCAATCCTGATCTCTGTCCATAGATCTTCAGCAAAGGGCTCACATCCATCCACTAAGATACTGCCACCCAACACCAACTTTAATCACATGCATGCTCACTAGAGGGAGGGGATGTTTGAACTTTTTGGAGGAATAGAATAAAAGCTATCAATCTGATGTTTGTTTCCGGGTTTGAAACCCCGGAATTGGAATTCAAATTTCACACCCAAATTTTAAAAACCACCCCTATATATACATATATACATTCTCTTTCCTCAATTAATACATTTTTTCTCTTTATCTCTCATCTCTCATTTACTTTCTTACATAAATTAATACATTCTTACACATTGATTTGACATAAAGTTAAAATCTACCATATCAAAAACCCAAAAACAAACACAGCAACACTATTCATGATTTTCAAACTCCCCAAAACCCCAAAACAAACATCACCTTAGTTTCTACCTAGAGATATCCTGTTAAACACGTTTTAGATGAATGACACAAAAAAAACTCTAATTATACTTATTCTGTTGATATATTTTGTGTTACACACACGTCTTAGATGAACTGTAACATGTCTTAGAAGGAGTCTTATATTACTATGTCGTTTTTCTTTTCCTCTCTTACGTGTCATCATTCATGCTACAACTGTAACAGGATATCTCAACCGTAGCAGAGCACACAGCCTACAAGAACATGCTGACTTGTGCTTGAGTTTCATCTGAACTTTCTGCATTATTTATAACATAACAAACAACTAAATAGGCAAACTATACTTAGGTCTGAAACGATTGACGGGTACGGGTTCCTTGAGACGAGCGTTTAAGGCGTTCAACGACCCCTACAAAAGACGCATTCGACAGATTGTAACATCCACAACAGACTATACTTGTGTCTTTAATATGTCATGAAAAATATGTACATATAGTAGTGTGCAATCAATTTGGTTGATTTATATACTTGTCACACCTGAGACAGCAAGAGAAATGGATACATATCAGAGAACATAATCTTGTATCCACGAGCATACTCTGGCTCCACGGTCCTGTCCTCCGTTGCTGCATCAACAAACCACAACCCAGTCACGTTGATCTAAAACACACTTCACGAAGTCAGAGTCTTGTTTACACTTTATCATGTTTAATTTCGTGTCTATTACTTTCAAAGTGAGGATGTTGGACTAACTAACTCCATGAACATGAAACATAAAACAGTACTAGATCAGTTCATCTTTTTTTATATCCATGAAACATGAAGAGTAGAAAGATTGATATATGGAAGACTAGAGTAAGTTTTTAGACGAGGTGGTTATTTAATATCAGAATTATACCATCATTAAAGCGCACGAGTCTACTTGGCTTCCCGAGATAATTGGAGAACCATTGTGCGGCGGCGTCCCCTTCGTCTACGGCAGATCCAGACCATTCCCATACAGACACACCATCCAATTTCTTACCACCTTTAATCAGAGGAATCTTCAGAGGTTCCATAGCCGGGGCCTTTATTACTACACAACAATATGATTATGTTTGAGTATAATTAAGTGATGCTTAGAACAACAATCATAACCAAATTTGAACCGTATATCATAATTAGCCAAAGTAAGGAAACATATCGAAGATTATGAAATACTATTACGCATAAAGTTGTATGGTATGGAATGGTTAGTTACTCTCATGCAGTATATTCTAAGAAGAGTACCATTGACATTTTGAAGAGTAACACTCAACATTCTAAAGAAATTTAATATTTTATGAAAAAATATATCTCCATGAGATTGTTCACCCCTAAAAAATCTCAAAATTACACATTAATTTCAAAATTATCATCTATTCTTTTCTATTTTATTTATTACTTAAAAGTCCGGCGTTACCTCTTAATGACAATAAAATTAATCAAAAAGTAACTTTTTCTTAATATTTATATGGGTACAATAAAAATAAACAATTACGGTGGATGTATAAAAGAGAATGAATAAAGTTGGTGAACCTAAATAAGAGTGGTAAGTAGGTTGGTAATTGAGAGAGAAAGCTTGATCTGGGAGTTGGACTTGAACAAGAGCAAGCTTTGGTTCAACTCTTTGAGTGTATGCTCTGCCCTTGGAATTCACCACCACCCATTGCCGGTCCCACCGGAATCCTGCATCATCATCAACACGTATATTCAAGAAACCATATAAACAATGTAGAAGAAGATCGACGGTGGAGATTGATTGATACCGGTGGAAGTGATGGGAGCTTGAGGAACGGAGATTCCACGGCATGATTTGATTGGATACACTAAAATGGACTTCACACTACCTGTTTTCTCAAACATCCTCCTCTATTTTCTCTCTCCTCTCTACTGTGGAGCAGAGCTCTCTCACACTCGTACATATTTATACGAGATAAACCAAGGTCGGGAGGGAGAGGGGTATTGTCATTTTCTTTTTTATTCGGTTTTTTTAATGGAAAGCTGCATTCATAACATTGATTTCCGTGTCCTATCCAATATCTTTGTCCTAATAGGAAATATATATGCCTTCTTATCTAAATGCACCCTTTTTTTTTATCTTTAATTTGTGGGATAATGTTAAGGATGTGCACGGTAAGTTACATTTCGGATGTTTTTACGGCAAGCCTTGTGATTGTGTCACCTAAGTTTTTATGTGAGCAGATAAAATTTGATAATATGAAATTATGAATAATGAAAAGTTATACTTAATTAATAAAAAGTAATATTGGTATATTTAAGTATTTTATAATAATTTATAGTATAAATAAAATATTTAATAATTAAAGTGATAGCTAATCACAAAAGTATAAAATGATTTCAAATGTCTTATAAAAGACTTGTCCTTTTTTAAAAACATTTGTAAGGATTTTGTTTTCATAATTTTCATATACTCACTCTGTCGTTAAATATTTTTAATTTGAATGTATGAAACTCTCATAAAAAAAATTAAAATATGTCTATAGAATCATACACAAATTATTAATACAATTATCCATTATAAATTAAAATATTATATCTTTTAATTTACTGTATATTAAGTATTTCCTACGTTCGATTCTAAGATGTCCGTTTATTTTATGCACGTGCATTAACGAGTGTTATTATTATATGTAAAGTGAGTAATTGTATTAGAGGGAAGTAGTGTGCCATATTGTGTAACTTTTTATTAAATAAAGAAAATTGATACCTTTGAACGCCAAAAATAATAAAATAAATATTTTAGAAATGGCCCGAAAAGTATTATATTTTTTAATTTTCACACAGAAAGAAAACATAATCTTAGGATGAGATAGAAGAGCATATAGTTTTCTTAAATTCATTAATTAATGGACACACCTTTTAATTTGTGGGATAATGTCAAGGATGTGCAAGGTAAGTTACATTTTCTTCTTTTTTTTTCTGCAGTAAAATATTTGTATCTAAGGATGTTGTTTTATTAGTCTATTGTGTCCTCAAATGCACAAAATGTCAAAGGATACAATATTTTGTTGTAAAGGGTATACACTTTGATTAATAAGGGTACACCATTTTTGTTATAAAAGGTATACACTCTCATTGAATTTTATTTTTTATTTTTTCAAAAAATAAAGGTACACATCCTTATACTAAAGGGTATATAAATTAATAATAAAGAATATTTGAGCGCACGGTGGGCGCACGGTGTCCCCGGGGACACGCAAGTTTTTGCCGGGGACACGCAAGTTTTTGTCTTTCATAATTTTCATATACTCCCTCTCTCGTTAAATATTTTTAATTTGAATGTATGAAATTCTCATAAAACAATTAAAATATTTCTATAGAATCCCACACACAATACTAGTATAATTACTCACTATAAATTAAAATATTTTATCTTTCAAACCACTATCTTGGGAAAATTAATTAACCATTATTAAAATATGAATTATCATAATATAAATAAATTATGATTACCGACTAATTAAAGAATAATTTTAGGGTTCATTCACTATTCAATAATCATACTTTAGTAATTTGTTAACTCAAAAGAATATCGCTCACAAGTAAATGTGATCAAGTAAAAGACTAAAATTTGTGTGTCGGGGACACCGTGCGATTAAATATCATTTAATATTAAATGGTATATCCTTTAGTATAAGGAAGTGCAACTTTTATTTCCTAGAATTTTTTTTAATTAAAATGTATATCCTTAAGAACAAAATAGTGTATCTTATTATTTAAAATATATACCCTTTAGAATAAAATATTATACTGTTATACACCTTGTGTACTTGGAACCCAAGAGATAACTCTAGTAAAATATCGAAACCACGAAGTGACATACACACCAAGTAGTACCACAACTACTTAAGACATGCCATATTCATGATTTGGAAGTTAATTAACTAAGGCTAATACTACTGTGAATTGGGTGCACCCCAGGATACAGTGCACTCACTTTCAGAAATGTATACAATTATTGAACAAAAAATATACAATTATGAACAAAAATGTGTACACTTTGTTAGTGAATATTTTGTTAGTTTTTTAATGAAAAATTGAGTGTAAAAATATATAATAATTATTAAAAAACATGTATACACTATTGAATAAAAAGTTATACACATATGAATGCTAGTTTTTTTAATGAAAAAACTAAGTGTGAAAAGAGTATACAATTATTAAGAAACATGTACTATATAAAATAGAATAAAAAGTTATACACATATGGATGCACCCTTGTACCCGGGTGCACCGAATATCAACTCATTAACTAATGAAGACAAATTTCGAAAGTTACTAAAATAATAGGGGCAAGCTATTTACACCCACAGAAAATAGACAAGGAAAGAAACTTATTCATCTTCAAGACTCAGTTCTGGGCAATATCACGCACGTGCAGCATTCCTCCGACCACGGCGGCAACTAACGGCAAACCTCCACATCTTCCGGCGATGCTCCTTCTGATGTCTTAAAAAGAAAAAAAGAAGAAGAAACATTCAACTTATGAACACCATTTATCTTCACGATTGAACCTACTCCACCCTCCTCTCATGTATATATACCCACGTAACCCACCCATCCTTCCACTTCTTCGTTTTAAATTCAAACCTCTATCAACCTACCTTACTCCACCACACAAATCTATTCCGATTTCAATTCTCTCCGGCCGATGGTGAATGAAGGGCGCCAATCCAGCAGCAATTGAATTTTCCACCGGGCTTCCCACCGACGACGAGCTTGTTGTGCATTGCCTCTGCCGGAAGTGTGCCGGTCAGAATATTTTCATTCCTATTATTATTGAGATTGATCTCTACAAGTTCGATCCATGTGGCCTTGCTGGTATTACTCTCTCTTTCACCCCCAATTTGTCGATTATTAATACTTCAATTTTCTCCAACTTTTTTTCTTCCACCGTTGTTTGTTTAAGGTTTGAGGAATGAATTGAAGCGAAAAGATATGAATTAACGATAATTACTAGTTTTCGTTTTATAATTATATATTAGAAACTTGTTGAAAGCTTCGATTTCCATTAGAATCTCCTCTGGCTTTTGATCGGAATTAGGATTAGGGGTTTTAACGGTTTTGTGGTTGTGACAGCCATGGCATTGTACGGTGAGAAAGAGTGGTACTTCTTTTCTCCAAGAGACAGGAAGTATCCCAACGGTTGCGCCCAAATCGGGCAACGGGAACCAGATACTGGAAGGCGACCGGAGGCGATGGGATGCCTAAGACTCTGGGAATAAAAAAACTCTGGTGTTCTATGCCGGAGATTGCTGGTTTGCTGTGAATTGTAAGTGAAGATGGAGTACGAGGTTGATTTGGTAGGAGGTGTCGGATCTTCCAAATTTTAGATTTCCTTTTGTTTTAATTAGAATTATTGAATTTTAAAGGTTATTTATGTCTTTTTGTAATGGGATATTTTGGTCATTAACAGATATGGGGTACGTTAATTAATTTTCGAGGTGCGAATAGTCACCCCAAATAAAATTATAGTAGAGCTTTGAAAATTAATAAGTGTTTCTTTATATAGGATAGTTTTAGAGTAATTCAATTCAAATAGTCGAAGGTAACAACTATTCGCATCCCCAAATTTACTATATATACTCCATAAATAATTTAACTAAAATATTTCGAAAAAATAAGATACAAATATCCTTATAAGTGTATAATTAAAATTGCAACTTTTTTTTTTTTACTCCAAATCACTAAACATACCCATGATAAAACCCTATTATTAATCCCCTCCAGAACGTCACTGGAATTCTTCTGTTCTCTCAACCTGATCACTTTAATTTCATCATTCGTTTCCCATTAATTCCCCTATTTGTTTCCCATTTATTAGGTTAATTGAAAAAAAACCACGAACTTTACTCCTATTGTAAATTAATTCTCACTTTTGAGAAATTAAAAAAAAAAACCACCACCTTTAAGTATTGTTGCAAAAAAAAAAAAACCAACTTTTAGTCACAAATTGGGTTTTTTTTCAACAATACTTAAAGGTGGTGGGTTTTTTTGCAATTTCTCAAAAGTGATGATTAATTTGCAATAAGAGTAAAATTCATGAATTTTTTTTTGCAATTAACCCTTAATAATTTCATCTAAGCCCAAACACAACACTAATACAACTATCCACTTCACATTAGATATTAATTCTCTCACCTCACTAAACATTAAAATATTATACTAATCTACGTGCAAAAAATAAACGTAAACGTTAACTCAGGACAGAAGGAGTACTTACTTTAGACGTTCTCTTCAATGTTTACATTTTCCTTTTTTAGATAGGACCCACACAAATAATTAATATATTTTTATGAGGTCCACACACACAACACTAATACAACTACCTATTATACATTAAAGGAACACTCTCTTGTGAAACCAATATATGTGAGATGGATTGTAAAACAAGTCGGTCAATAATTAAAGTATGATTAATATTATATGGATAAAATATATATTCATTAGTACGTAGTTAAAGCATATTGATGGTAAATAATAATAATAATAATAATAATAATAATAATAATAATAATAATTCAATGTCAGCTTGGTCGAATAAATAAAAAGTTGACAGATGAATTTAAAAACTAGCATTACACAATTTTTTTATTTGTTTCTTCTAATACATTCACACTTAAAAAAAAAAAAAAAAAAAAAAAAACTCAATACAAATAATTATTCAAAAGATACAAATTATAATTATAAACTTGGAGATTGACACGAATTAAAAACTATACAGGTATTAGATTCGTATGCATAAATTTTTACATTATGCATTTTGTCTCATTGTAATGTTCTCTGATTTTCTTTTTCTTACTTTACTCAAAAGTTTTTGGCTTTGAATGACCAAAAAATTCTTCTTCTTTGAAGATATAAAGATGGATGCTACCGACTCAAAAGAATAAATATCTTGGTATAATTTTTTTCCTGCACCCAAATTATATACGTAAACTCGAATGGTAATATATATTTAAATTTAATACACGAAAAATTATTTTAAAGAATAATTTCAATAAAAAATGTTTAAAAAAAAAAAAGCAGAATTTATTTTTTATTATTAAAAAAATATTATTTTAAAATGTATTTTTTCATACAGTAAGAACTAAGAGTAAATTCCGAAATACCATACAATGGGTTCATATATTAGTCGATACATTTTTTCAAAAAAAGAAAAAAATAATTTTAACAAGTTTTCATTCAAAAAAAAAAAAAGTGCATTTTGCCATTTTCGTCCCACCACAAGAAGTGCATTTTGCCATTTTCGTCCGTCCCAACATAAGAGTTACATTTCCCTTTTTAGTAAATGAGACTCACACAAAACAATTAATATATCTCCATGGACCCACATACCACACTATTACACATACCCACTATACATTAAATTTTTATTTCTCTCTCCTCATTTACACATTAAATATTATATCCCTTAATCTACGTGCAAAAAGTTTCGCCACCCTTGTGGTGGGACGGAGGGAGTATAAATTATCATCCGTATAAACCTCAAATAAACATGGCAAAAACTTGTGTGGGACCGTCTAACGTAAGAGCTTATATGAAACAGATAAAAAATAATAACTAATTTTATAATAAAAAGTGATACTCGATTAATGAAATGATAATGATATTTCATGAATAATTTATAGTATAAATAAAGAGTAATAACATTTTATAGCAAAAGTGATAACATTTTATAGCAAAAGTGATAATTAATTATAAAATCGTAAAATATCTCACCAATGAAACGATCTCACGCAAGACTTGCCCAAATAAACACATATTAAGAGTTTGAAACGGCCCAAATGCAAATTTACACGATCCGAAGCAATAGTTTATGGGTATTATTGTCAATTAATCCTTATTAGAGGTTTTAAGAAATCGTAACATTGACTTTGGGGCGGGTGGCTAATAATTTTCGTTTCCCATGCCACTAAGATCGCTTGAATTTATTTTTGGCTAATAATTTATTTTTCAACTTAATAATTTTTTCAAATGAGAATGCCACGTGCGCATTATTTATGCACGTATAACTAACAACATGAGAATCATTGACGTTGTGATGTTTGTACGAATTCTTCCCTTAGAATAACAATGAGTATTACTAAGGAGTTAATGATAATAAGAATGAAGGGTGGAGAGTAGTTACTGAATTAATTAAGTGATTGATGAATTTTGATTTCCACCACACCAACCAAGTATCAACAACGGGAATCAATAGCTCAATCACCCCAAAAATAAGTCTAAAAGCAAATTTTTTTTTAAAATATCCATAAAAGTCAAAATGTGAATATGAATATGGTAACGAAGAGAGTATCACTTTTGATTTATACTACGAATTATTCATGAAATTCATTGTACTACTATCACTTTTTATTAATTCGAGTGTAACATTTTATTACAATATCATCAAAATACTATAATTATATCTCTTCCGTCTCATGAAAATTATATTGTAAGACACTCTCACAAATATTTGCCATTAAACCAAACAAGATGTTTTATGTGAAAATCAAGATAAAACTTCAAATAATCACAAAACCAAAAGTCAAGTAAATAAAATCTAAAAAGATCTTAAAACTAACAGCTAATTAATTGATGAGTTGTGTACGTGAATAGTTTAATTTACATAATTAATTCTTCCAAACATGGGTTACACATAATTTGTGGCATGTGGTATGCATGCATACAGAATATGGAAGCAAAAAGTCGTAGATTAATGGTTGAATGATTTAAAAAATATAGGTAACAGTGGCTATATATAAATGGAATAATGTATGGAGACTCTGAGTAGCAATCATCAAAGCAAAGGATTAATATTGGAGCAATGATGATGATGAAAATGATGGTGGTGGCAGCCTGCATTCTAGCACTTTGTAAGTTTCGATCTCTCTTAATTAATTTCTTAATATACCAATTGAGTAGCTAGCTAGCTCGATTAATACAGTAATTGTGTCCCAAAATCTATCATCATATCATGTATTTCCTCCGTTCAAATTTCTACTTCATAGTTGACGTTTTGATCCGTTCTAATTTCAACTTCATAAATTCATAAAAAGAAAAGACACATAACTCTTACTATCATTCTAACCTATTTTAATTTTAAAATTGTCATCATATTTTTAACACACATAACATAGTTTATCATTTACTTATTACCCTAAAATACCAAATTATCCCCAAAAGTAAGTCAAAATATGAATTTTCCTTAATTTGCTTGCGTAAAATATATATGAAGCGTAAATTATATATGAAGATGATGTAAGGAAATTTTTAATTTCCTATATAATCAAATTGTGAGCAATATATTATTATGCAATTATATTAGCTATTTAATTATTATATGGACTTAATTAAGTGATCCAATTAAGGTGAAAAGTCCATGGACTATAATAATATTTGATATGGGCCAATTGAGCAGATACCCGATACTATATGACTGAGTGATTATGGATGGCCCAGTTGTATAGTATATAAAAGCTCACAGGTTATGATCCCCAATACACTAAGCCACACATGGTCTTCACTTCTCCCCATCGGGAGGGATTACTGCGGTCCATAAGGAATAAGGAGGCTTAGTTGAGGAAGACCATAAAACCACTGATCCCGAGTTCGTGTTCTGTCGAGAGGACTCATTGGATCATGTTCGCTTCCGTATTACGTTTTAGATCTCATTTAATCGTAATAGGGTTTAAGGCTTTATGGTTATGTGGAGTTATTTCCAACAAGTGGTATCAGAGCCACCATACTTATGATTCTTTGAGATCTGTTAAAATTGTGTTTAGATCTAAATATTTTTTTTTGTTTGGATCTTTTTCTGCGAAATCACAAATTTAAAATTTAGTGATTAAAATTTTTGACACATTCGAGAATTTTGGTATGCCATTAATGATCGTAACTTAATGTATTCTTGATATTTTATCACGTTAAATGGATATGTGTCGAATTATTTTAATCATCATGAGAATTATTGATTTGGTTTGAATTTATGTTAAATGGATTCTGATGTATAAATTCAATTGATCAGTTTGTATTGTATCAATATGGTGTTGAAATAGGAATTCAATATTGATGAAGGTCAATTGGTCAACTGACGTGACTTCATAATTGGGAAATACTATGTGATAAAGTGCCTAATCTCTTCTTTTTTTTCAATTGTTTAATCACTTCGATTTTTATAATTAAACTTTGTATATTGAAAATTGAATTTCTGTATCACATCATTTCTTATGTTTGTGATTATTTGGTAATTCCAGAATTAAAAAATCATTTTATTGTGAATATTTAAGTTTTGATTTGAAATTAGTTGCAAATGATAATCATAATGATTGTGATTACATGCTATCAATTCATTATTCATTACGTGCCTTCTGGATAATTGTGTAATTCTGAATTATTGCGTGTCATTCAGAGTATTTTCATTTGAGAAATAAATGAGCTTTGTGTATTCATAATTCATTTGAATTATTTATTGATTTATATCCAGTTTTAATAACAATTGTTATCATCCATTCATGTGACAATTGAAACAGAATTATTATATTGATGAAATTCAATTTTCGTGTGTCGGTGTAGTTCTAGTAATTGGATCCGATAATATTTTCCTGTAACACATGAATTTTATTATATGGCAGTTCGAATTGTAATATTAAATTCAATTATTTTTCTGCTATTTAAAATGATCTGCACTAATTGTGGTGATTAAGTTCGTGATTACTATCATGTAATCCATTTGAATAAGGACCAGCTTGAAGTGCAATAATTATTGATCATGAGAACTCCTGATTAAAATTAAGAATTATGGTTTTAGCTCCATCTTTATAATGGAATATTTTTCGTGAACATGCTAATTTCTTAAGGCATGTGTACTGGCTTTTAGATAACTATTTTAGCTGAATAATGTAATTAATATTTTCTAAATGGTTAATTAATGTAGGCACTGAATGATCGAGCTACTTGGGGAATTATTTTTGGAATTTGGGCCTAATTTTGTATCATAAAGTGTGATATGTATATCAATGGATGTATTTATGTTAATTACATATAATGTCATTAAATTAAACGATCGCGTTTCGTGTGGTATATTAAGACGTTGACTAGTTCAAATATGGAAGTTCCTCATTCCAGTTAAGATTTTTGATAGTAATTTGGCAATTAAGATATTGGGAATTAAGATTAAATTTTGTGAATTGCTCTGTAAATTGCAATTGTGTACTTTAGTCATTTGGAAATGATGTGATGATACTCCACCATGTTTTGAATGAATAAATTATTGAATTGGTGAAATTATGTCATCATGAAAGTATTCAGTTTAAGGAATTTTCTATGATAAAGGTTTTATGCTCGTGATTGCTGAAGAATTTTTGTCAGCTGATTTTGATTCAATAATTTAAAGTAATAATTTGATGGTGTATTGTTGTGAATGTGCTTCATCAATTTATTTATTTGACATCGATAATTATGATATTCAAATATAGAATATTTTTTGCTAATTTAGTTCCTTGCAAATAAGGATTTGGAATTCTAATTAAGTTACGAAATCTTTCATAATTTATAATTTTTGTGAATCAATTAAATATAAATATTTATTTAATTGGTCTAGTAATTTTTTAAATCTAGTCAATCAAAGCATCATGTTGCCATAGCAGCCTCTGTGTGTGGAGTGCGACTTTATTGAAATTACATAGATGAGTGCGGTATTATTTATGCATTCTGTGTTCGACTCATAGGTAGGCACAGTTTGACAGAATAATAACACACATGTGATAATAAGTATGTGATAATTATTTTAAATTGTTCATGTGAACATAAGTCGGTCCAAAGATAGGTTTCTGTTTGACATAACTTATTATCAATACTTGATGATTACACCAAGATTACCCCTGCAGTTAATTTTTGTCCATAGACGAAGTTAATGTTGCACAAGGTGTCTTGTGATGGGTCCCCAATTAATAATGTTGTGCGAGTGTATCTTCATGCGGGTATTGATCGGCCCAAAGGTAGATTAATATTTGGCCCAAAATACACAGACATCTGTGGTGGTGAATACGTGACAATTATTTATTTAACATGTGAGTAATAAGTCGGCCCAAAGGAAGGATATTGCTTGACAGTTTTATTGTAAGTATTTGACTACTACGTAGAGTGTGTCACTTACAAGTTAGGATTGTTGTCATTGGACTTGATACTAATGATGTGCTCAATTCTTCGAGATGGATCTATATTATTTAAATTTTGAAAGATTATAATGTTTAGTGCAAGCATGATAATCATTTTGGATTAATTCTCTGTATAATCAAGAAGTCTGCTAATTAAGTTTAACCTATATCAATAACAAAATTATACATGATGAGAACTTCAACAATAAAGATGAGACCAGTAGTCTTCAAGACAATTTGGTCTCAATAAAGTATAAGGGCAATACAAGAAAACCCATTAATAAAGCTGCTAAAGACAACTAAAGTACAGTCTTTTGTTTACTCCTAAAGGCTTGTGGAATTATTTTATAATACACTACATTAAGATTACTTAGCATGAATGGTGTTGTGGTGTAGTTAAAAGACATGATTGAACTCCACAACATATGATTACAAATGGGAGAAATACTAAAGATTGCAGCTTATGATCTCAATAAAGTTCCAATCAAAGTAGTTGAGAGAACTCTTTGAGTTTCACATATGGTGATGTCCAACTAAGACTAGATCATTGGGATCTACTAAAGAGAATTGGATACAAATGATACAAGCTACTTTATTGGCTATTAATAAAGATAATAAGTTTATGTTCCAATTAATTAGATCATATTTGAGACGGGTAATACGGTATTGGGGGGTAGAATAATATTAGAGACATTATCTTTAAAGAGGAGTCTATTTCAACTCCCACTTATGCTTTTAAGAATGGTACAAATTCAGAATAACTATATGACAATGTCAATAATATTTAAGGAATAACAAATTGTCTAAGTTAATCTCTTTAAGAATATGGTAGGCTAATCTCCCTTGTGAGATTAGCAACATGAGAGTTGTTGGATAATTTTTGGATTTGTGTATTTGAATTCATATGTTGATTGGATCTATGACTTTCTATCATTGTTTATTAATTGCTTGATTTATTTTGTTGATTTGTGTGTTTAGTTATTCTAGATATATGATTAGATTGAGAAATCAATTATATGCTTAGGATAATTAAGTGAATCATTTCATCAAACACTTTATATGCATTATAAATTGTAAAGAGATTGAGAAATCCTTTAGAGTTTAGAATCCTTTGATATGGCATATGGTTGGTTTGATTAAGAAATTGATTAATAATGTGAAGGGACTCTTAATTCAAGCTTAGTACCTAGTTGGAATTGTTTGAATGAGAACCAATCCATTGAGCTTGATTCCATATCATATTCGTCTTGAGAGGGAGTTTAGGTGAACTTAGTGATGGCCCTTAGTCTAAATCCATGATCATATGAATTTGATGCATTTATCCTAGGATTTCAACTTCTCAATTGTTGTTAATCTCACTTTTACTCAACTTGGAAAACCATTCATTTGTGTTTCCAAAGCTTTGAATCTATTATCACTCAACTCTTTCTCTTGTTTCATAAAGTCAAATCTTTTATCATTCACATCTTTCTCTTGTTTTATAAAATCAAACATCTTGGCCATTTGATCTCCATTGAAGGCTTTCCTTCACCATTTTGAGCTTTCTCCCTCGAATTAATCCCCGGTGGAAGAGTAAGGGCATTCTCTTGATTCCCATATGAAAAATTCTCATACGTACGAGGTTGATTGAAATTTCATTGAAAATTACCTTGCCCCTATCCTCCTTGTCTTTCTGGATATCCTCCTCCATGATTACCAAAGTTACCACCATAATTTCCTTGAAAGTTCCTTCCTTGCATGAATGCCACTTCCTCAAGTGACATCTCCGGTGAACACCAAGTATCTTGAATTCTAAAATTAGAGGACATACCTTGTTGAGGCATAGATATAGACATTTGACACTTTTGAGAAGATTGACCCATATTAGGCATAGGCATGCCTTGTTGAGGATTAGAAAACACTTGTTGATTCATCAAAGATAAAAGCACACCTTGTTGAGGATTTGGAATCACTTGTTGGTTCACTATAAGTGTAGAGTTTGGAGAAACTTGCAAATTAACATTCATTCTCTTAAGTATCTCCGTGATTGTCTTATCGGTTACATCTTCCTTAGGCACCTTCACCTTTTTCACTTGTTGCAAGCACACTTCTTCCATCTTAGCCATTCCCAAAATCACTTTTCATCATAAAACTTATCACTTTCTGTCCGTCTCATGTAAGTCCTTCTGTGAGACAGTCTCACACAAGTCTTTGCCTTCTTATTAATATTATATATATATATATATATTAAAACATATTTTTATTTATTGAAAGGATTTTAAATAAAAGTAGGTTTTGGGTGAGACCGTCTCACGAATCCTCTCATGTGAGACAGATAATCCGTTAACCCATATAAATATATTTTATATTAAATAAAAAGAGAATAAAAAAATGGCTTTATTTGGCTTCACTAATTAAATTATTCTATTTCACTAAGAGTGAGGTTTGCGTGCGCCCGGGCGCACGGGAACACATTTCATACGTCTTTAAAATTTAGTATTATGGGTAAGGGTACATTACTTTGGTCTAAAGGGTATACACTTTAATTAATAAAAGTAAACCATTTTGTTCTAAAGGGTATACACTTTTCATTAATATTTTTTTTCTTTAGAAAATAAAGGGTACACATCTTTATACTGAAGGGTATACAATTTAATAAAAAATTCTAAAGGCGCACGGAGTGTTGTTCATGTGCTTGGATACACACAATAATTTTCTTTAGAAAATAAAGGGTACACATCTTTATGCTAAAGGGTATACGATTTAACACAAAATATTTGAACTTGAACATATTGCAAATCTCATCATACAAAGAAATTGAATTGAAAGAATCACTGTCACTCCGAACAGTGGACGATGATTCTGTTCCTCATCGCATCATACAAAAATCCTTTCATTAAGAGTATCAGCAAAACTTCTGAAATCTGTTGATTCTGCAATCCTCAATTTTCATCTTTGGAGAGAAAATCTTGGTATATAGAGAATAGAAACGTCACCAAGCACCGTACACCCTCCTATCTCCAAACCTCCTTATTACTACTCGTCTATTCGTTCACAAAGGGAATCGAACCTAGTCCACTCACCTTAGCTATCAGATAAAAAAAAATAGAAACGCAATATTTTTGGTATATGAGATTATAATGAGTTAATGGTTAAATTAGGTATTTTGTTTCATACTTTTGTACCTAGAAATAATTTCTTAAAATTAATGTATCTTGTAGTAATAATTATATCACTATAAGTATGTATCTAATAGTAATTATTTCTTTAAATTTTATTTGTTTTCTCATTTTTATAATTCTTGGTATTTTAATTCATTCATTCATATTTATTTTTCATGCTTATTACTACATTAGTTAGATATGAATACAAACTCAATTGTTATTTTTAAAAACATGTTAATTTCAATATAGATTAGGTTATTTCGTATGGCCTGGTTGGACCTGTACTTATAAGTGGATTAGTTCGGAAACTATAAATATTATTTTTTGGTTCAACTGTCGCCCCTAAAGTTTAAGCTTTAGGGTATAGTTTCTATCTCCTAATGTCCTTCATCTAACGATGTAACACAAGAAATGATGTACGAAAATGAGGCATACCGGATAAACAATATGATATTAAGTTGCCGACAATAGTATGTTAAGGCGTGAATGCCAAAGTGATGATGATTTTGTGATAATGTAAAATAATGAATTTTCCAAAATAAAAAACCCAGAAATATTAAATTATGAATATATTTGAATTATTGAAAGGGTAGATCCAGTAAATTAATTACTCCTCCTCCCAGTCCCCAGCCTCTATATATATGATAGCTATGCCACCCTTAACGTACATCCACTCGCAAATTACTAATTCCACTCTTCAATTTCTTTTCTTGTGTTTCGTCTCCAATATCTTTAACTTTGGACAATGTTCACATTAGGCTTATTTGTAGCGCCGCTCTATTGGCCGCCGATGATGTAATTACTTTTCCATTTTTTTTTACTCTTCCAATTAATTATATGCATTCAATCAATTAGTCTTCTGTATTTTCTAACTATGTATCTAGCTTATAGAGTATTAATTTATTCTATTGCGACTAACAATTTTTAATTATATATGCAGATGTCGGAAACGTAAATGCTAAACAATTATGACAGCTAGGGATATATACATTTCTGAGGATATCGTGGAAGGATTGTGGCTTAATTACAACATAAATCTCCAACCTTTAATCTATATTATATATATATCCCTGTCATGATTCATGTTGTGTTGTGTTTATTGTCATGCTGACATTCTTAATCGTATTGTTGTTGTAATAATAATTTGAAGAGAGTTACCTCTTCAAGAATTTCAATAAACTTGATCGTTTATAATATATATTTCATACTTTTACAACACACATTGCAAACAAATTAATATAATGTACAGATCAGATATTTGTGAAGTAGTTTAGTGATGAACTTTGATCCTACGGGTGTTCCCAGGGAGGTGATTATATTTAGCTCAAATATTCTATACATTAATGTTCATCATAAAATATGAGTATATAAGTATTTCTGCCGAAAGTCCCTCATTAAATAGTTTATTATCTTTGTCAGGAACTCACGTTTATTGGAAAATATTATAGTAATCATTGGATAAATAAACGTTTGATTTATAAACGAGGACGCTATTAAAATTTTCTTTAATAAATAAATATTAACTTTTAGTAGTTATATTTATTTTTGGTCCAACAGAAGTTGACTTCTTCGATTTTAGTCCCAAATTAGATAAAACTTTCAATTCTGTCCCATAACTATGTAATTTGGTCAATTTTTGGCCAATTTCAGCTGGAAAGTTGTTTTAAGCCGGAAAATGCTCACACGCGCTGCACGTGACCATCACATTTGGAGGATTCCGGAGGGCTGATTACACGTCTGATAGATGAAATCTGAGCCTTTTTTTGCCACGTCAGTGATGATGTGGAAAGATTAATTTAAAAAAGTCTTAGCGTCAATTTCTTCCCCCACCATTCTTTCTGGGCATCCCAAAACCAACATCGTGCTGTCATTGCTGGAAGAAGGTGGAAAAGAAGGCGTACGAAGTGAAGATTGAGAATACCGCCGTTGAAGATGAAGAATATGACATGAAAAATTGGAAATTTATGAATTCTATATGAAAAATCTCAATTTAGGAATGCTAATTTCCAAGGTTTCATTCTCTCTGTAAATTTCCTTTTAGTTTCTCTCTCTCTCAGCCTAGAAGGGAAGTGTTATAAAGTATTATAAGTCTCTCTCTCTTTCAATCCAGAATGAAAGGGAATAGCATTGTAAATTCTCAATTATTGGATAATATAAAATTATATTTTGTCCTAGTATGAACTCAAGTCTGGCTGGCCGCATCCGTTGTGTCGGTACTCTCGTTCGACGTGCTGTCGAAGGTGGCGGCGTTCAGCGGTGGCGGTGGCAGTGCCGGTCACCCTGGTGACGTGGATCACCGTGCTTGTTCTCTTGATTTTTGTGGGAAGCCCAGAAATAACGGTAGAGGGAAAAAAATGTCGACTGACATGTTCTGGTTTATTTTTGTAATGACAAAAGCTCCGGTACCCCCAGAACATGGAGGGATACTACGTGTCTCCATGTGAACACAACCCTCCCCCTCTGTGTTCTATTTAAACCTATGTATTGCTAGATGTTTAAATTGCAAAGGGGAACGAAATTACAAAGGCACACGGAATGTGCTCCGTGCGCCCGGGTGCAAAGAAGCCTCACTCTTTTGTAATTATCCAGTGCTGGCATGGAAATAAGAAGGGCTCAGATTTCATCAATCAGACATGTGTAATCAGCCCGCCGGAATCCCCAGATGTGGTGGTCACGTGCGGCACGTGTGAGCATTTTCCTGCTAAAAACAACTTTCCAGCTAAAATTGACAAAATTACATAGTTATAGGATTAAATTGAAAGTTTTATCTAATTTGGGACTAAAATCGAAGAAGTCAATTTCTGTGGGACCAAAAATGAATTTAACTCGACCTTTTCAATGAAAAATTACTCTTATTAAATAAGGTGTATACTCTTTTATAATAAGATGTTATATTCTTCTACACTTTGTGTACCCGGAAACACAAGAGACCAACTCTAAATATTATTACTTTTTATTTATATTATAATTTTTTTATTGAAATATTCACTTAGCCCTACTACTTTTATAAATTTGAATATCATTATGCACTAGCGTTTGCCTAAAAACGTACATGAAACTCAATGTGTCTTTCATTATACTTCCTCAGTGCCACTGAAATGTAGGTGTTTTGTTATTTTGGTTCATGCCAATACAAAATGTCCATTTCTACTTTTTGTTGGTCTCTTGTATCCTCGAGTGCACAAAGTATATATATAAGGGTATAACATTTTGTTCTAAATGGTTTATGATTTAATTAATAAGGGTATACTTTTTTCATTGAAACGATATAAATAGTATAAATGTTTGAATAAAAAAATGCGGGATTTGGGGGCACGGTGTACTGGGAGGCCCGATGTCCCCCGGGACATGCAAGTTTTATCATTTAATTAAAGAGACCTGCACAAAATTAATTATTCATTGATACATCTACTCATTTTAAATTAAAAATTATTTCTCTCAGTACTTCACTACATATTGTAATATAATATTATATTCCTTAATTTATGTATGTACCGATCATACCGAGGGAGTAATTAATATGCCATGAATGTGCAAGTTGAGTTCTTATTTTAATTATTTCAACCGGCATGGTAAAGATCCATCTTGTAAGGAGTATTTTATAAGATATTGTAGAATCAATTATAATTAAGTAATGTTTTTAATTTTTTATGCACCGAACCAGTCTTTTCATAAGGTAATAATGAAGTTAGGGTTTTTTTAATATGGAGAGAGATTAATCATTAAGAAGATAAGATTCGTATTTTCTGCTCACCTAATCCCAATCCCAATCCCGCTAGGTGATTTCTCCTCTAAACCGACAATTAACAAATGCAAATAAAGAAATGGGGTATTTTGATGTGTACTCCCTCTATCCCATTTTAATATTTATGTATTTTAATATTTACTTTTTTTTCAACAAAAATTAAGAAATATGATATTTTATATATAATAGGTTAATATTTTAATGTAAAATTAGTATTTATATTAGAGTAGTGTGTGAGTCCCATGAAAATATATTAATTATTTTGTGTGAGACCATCTATCAAAAAGGAAAATGTAAAGATTGAAATAAGACACTCAAATTCAAAATATGTAAATATTAAAATGATAACATAGGTAAATACGCTCATTTCTTTGGGACAGTGATAGGGGTTTTCTCAACACACAAATTAATCCTCAAGTATAAGGATATCAATTGTAGTCGCGAAGATGACCAAGTTACAATATCGAACCCACGGGACGGATAAATATCAATTTTATAATCTTCTAGTATATTTTAGACTATGTTGATAAATGTAAAGGTTTAATGGATAGTAACTTCTAATCGAAATAACAAAAGAAATAGTAAAAGTAGAGAGAAGTGAGTTGTGATCAATAAGAATGATAGGTAGTTCGTTGGGTCATCCAGTTTCACTAGCAATTCGTATTTTCGTGTGATGGTGTCCGACTCTGCCCTGTGGTTTGTGGACGCATCACTAGACCATGCAAGTTTACTCTATAGACACAAGTAAATATGCGCTTGACACGTGTGAATAACATCGGAGCAAGAGATATGCTTCACCCCCCTTTCTAGGTACTATCATAATCAATTATCTTCTACGTCTAGAATCTAACCCGATTTGATCTCCCTTTTTAGGTACTATAAAGTTATACTCTTCATCCTATTCATCAACACGAATTCAATTCAATTCATGAATATTCATATAAGACAGTTCTAATAATACTTCGGAATCCCTTCACTTAGAATTATAACGATAAACCCTGCTCAGTAGTGAACGCACTCAATCAATAACCATGTCATGTATTCAGACTCTACACAACGATCATTGATGCACAAAACGACTATGAGTATGGATTAAATATGCAATCTTATATAAAACAAACCACAGGTAGTGTTGTACGGAGTTTTACACACGAAACACGAATTACATCATGAAACTTTCATAACCCTAGAACTACCAAGGTGGTTCTAGCCCATGATTGATCTAGGAACAATCATGGTTAGATTAATCATTCTTACTTGAACCTTCAGCGAACCTCTGTCAAAGCCCACCGGATGGATCACCACCTCTACTCTTGTCTCTCCTACGATTGACGATCAAAAGCTCTCTTTATTCTCTGTATGAGCCTCCTTTTATACTTGTAATCACGTCTCTAGGGCTTGGAATGGGCTTCCTAAGTGATCTCACGCGTTTCGGCCTCGAAAATCCGGATAAGGTAAGTTCTCGCACACAGGTTCGACCACGTCAAGCAGGTCGAACCCCGAGCCACAGGTCGAACCCCAGGTCGAACCCCACTACTGGAAGAATTCTGCACAGGTTCGACCTTCTGGACAGGTCGAACCACTTAGGCCTTGGTCGAACCCCAGGTCGAACCTCAGCACTGGACAACTCTTGCTCTCGATTCGACCAACTGGCAAGTCGAACCCCAACGTCGTGGTCGAATCCTCCTTCTTGCAAACCGGTTCGACCATGGTTCGACCTGATGGCCAGGTCGAACCAACTGAGCCGTGGTCGAACCCATCTCTGTATGTCCAGCAACGTTGGTTCGACCTGCTGGAGAGGTCGAACCCTCCTCCAGCCAGGTCGAACCCACCTACTTCTTGGGCGGTTCGCATGGCTTCGTCTCCGTCTCTTCGATTCTTGGCCCTTTCACTCCGTTTTTGCTAAGAAAACACTCAAATAGCTCCACTAACACCTGATTCATGCTATTTCACAATATATATAGGTTTTCCATCTATTTCCACATCAAAACTCTCCAAAACTAGCACAAAACATAGCGCCAAACTTGTGAATTTACACACTCATTAAACCCCCAAACTTACATGTTGCTCGTCCCGAGGCAACCAATTTAAACCACAGGAGTCGTGTATAATTCAACAAGATCAAGTACAACACATATTACACATGCCACTTCATTGAATCAAACAACAATTACTTGCATCAAATATGTCACTCATGTAAAATCAATCCAATCACACACCATTCGGAGCACTAAGTAATCTCACTGACAAGATAAGTCTTTACTCTCTTTTGCTCGTGCGTGAGGCACTATAGGCTAGTATAAACACTCATATCAATTCATATTCACGCGTAACCATAAGATTGGCAAAGGTCTCAGAAATCAACTTACATTAGATTAATACTAGGATCACAAAGGACTTGTTTCAAGGTTGTAATGTTGGCTCTTTGGAAAGGGTAGGAAAATTTGGTCATAGTAACTTAATACACTAGTAGAGAGTTACCTTGGAGGTTCTTGATTTCGGCTTCATATTCTCCTCCAATTCTTCTCTTGCACTTGCAATTATCAAATTTCCTTTTCTTCCTTGCATCAACATCATTCTTCTTTTAATTGCTCGGGTACCAGTTATGGGCACTACCCTTCTCGAACATCGTTCGGCTGTTTCTTAGAAACTTCAAGACCCATGTATTAGCAATGCGGGGTACCAATTTCAGGCACTATCCCTAACAAGATTTAACCATGCACTTTTCTTACTGAACCTCATTCCATCTTCCCTTTGTTTCTTCCACACTTATTCATCTTATTCTCTCTACCAATGAATAGGGTATTTTCAAAGCTCAAATAAGGTAATTAAGGCTCGTATATTTGGCTTGCCAAAGAAAAAGCTTTTAAAAGGCTCAAACAGGGCTACCAAAGATTTATAAGATCATTAGGAAAGGTGAAATTTGGCTAAGTGACTCAATTAATCAAAAATGGCCTAAGATCATATCCTAATATTTCATCAATTGTAAGTTTCACACAAGACTCCAAGCCAAGTTCTAGAATACATTCATATGAATGATTCTCTCAAGAATAAACTATCATGATTAATCATGATAAAGGCTCAAATCCTCACATAGGTAATTCCTAATACTCCTCATAGTACATAATCAAAATCAATTCCTCATGAATTCCATATACTTAACAAATTATTCATGCTCTTTCCAAATGAAAATAAACACGTAAACATATGAGTGCACATAATCAATAACCCATATACAGAGCAACGATACAAGATCAACTATATCAAGTACATGCCACTCACACATGAATCACACCCCAATCTGTAAAAATAAAAGAAGAATGGGAGATAAGATGAATCGGAGAAACCAAAAGAAAACCTGAAACTACTCCCTAGGAGCATCATCATCATCGTCATCCTCATCCATTCTATTTTCCACAGCTCGACACAGACTGGTAATGTGTTTATCCATCATATCCACTCGAATACTCACTCTACCAACACGCTCATCCAAGGCAGAGTACCTTTCGTTCAGCGTGGCGTAGTTGGCATTAGCGAGAGCGAGTTGCCTGTTCGTCTCTTGCTGTGCAGCTACCACCGCGATCAGCTGCTCATGAATCAAGCGAAGCTGCTCCCGAGTACCTGGAACTGCTCGCTGCTGCTGTGGTCCTGGAGCATGCTGAGGCGCATCATGCTGCTCTCCTTCCGGAATCTCCATCTCCGGCTGCTCATCTACCTAATCCTCCTCTTCAGACTGCTGCGGCTGAGGTGGACGGAACTCTCCTCGATCAACAATCTGCTGTAACTCAGCCATCCTTCCCTCAGCACACATCTGTGCTACCGCTCTCCAATCACCACCCGACTTCGCTGCCACGGATAAAGCGGTGTGTCCTAGAGAATTCATTAGCCTATTCCTTGCTTCCCGAATAGTTGTCAAGTTACTCACGTCGAAGGGGAACATAAATTCGAAAGGCTTGAGACCTCTCGTGAAAAACCAATCTCCATTTCTAAAATGGGCAAACCCTCCCTTCGTGCACGTGCTCATAATCAAATCGGGTTCTCCTTCTACTGGTGTAATGCCGGTGAGGTCCAAGTTGTAATGCTCAGCCAAAATCGTCAATAACCCTCCAATATTCACCTTTTGAAAACCAATGGTCTTGAATCGATTCAGCTGCGCAATAAAATAAGCTCCAACGTTGAACTTCACTCCATTTAACATACACCACAAGGCATATAACTCTCCTCTAGACACAACACTCCCCTCCGAGCAGGCGAACAACGTGTTGCTCAGGATGCGGTCCATGTACCTCAAGACAGGGTTCTTTATTGCGGAAGCACGAGCCTGTCTGGTCTTGTAATCACGAATCTCCCCAGTAATCTCCCTCCAAAATCGCTTTACACTGAATGCAGCACTTTCTAAACGAGGGATCTCCAAAGGTGTCTCAAACAGCTCGTTGAAATCCTCAGACGTCCATCTCCTACTCACTCCACCAAGCTGAAACGTACACCGATAGGGGTATCCAAGCGGGTCCTTCTCCATCTCAAACAAACAAACCACTTCCGCTGTAACATGGAAGTACGTCGGCCTCTTCAACTCCATGAATCTTCGGATCCCTACTTGATCAAACATCCAAAATATATCATCCCCTATTCTCATTATCCTCATCGCTTCATCATCTTGGTATCGAGTGCGAGCTATCTTGTCTGAAACTTCTTCCCACTTCTCTTTAATCTCATCCCAACCTTGCATCCTAATCTTGAAGTTATCAGGTAAACGGTCTTGTAGCCTCAGTTTCCTTGTCACTTTGTCCAAGTTTGAAGGCCTGTCATGCCTCTTTTTTTATCTCTCCTCCTCTGCTTTTCCTTTTCCTTTACTTGATACTTGTCCCTTTTCTGAAAACAAATACTTCAATCCAACCAACAAGACAAGAAAGCAAGTATTGTACTAGCACATCACATACTCTACTCAAGACTTCAAGCATCAATGCATATTCATACAAACTATCATCTCAACACCACTTGCTTATTCAACATTCTCAAAACATCTTCAATTACACCTTCTTTAATCATCAAAACATAACCAACAAGCATGCATTAAGCAATTCAAGCAATTCAATCAAAAATTCAACATGTTTCCCTCAATGAACTACTTCAATTTCATCAATTTCAAACCAAATCAACATGCTCATTCTATGGTATGTTCTATACCCTTGATTAATCCACATAAAAATCCAAGTTCTATCAATAATCAATCAACCACAAACCAAGAAACAAGAATTCATATGAAACCAATCAAAATATCAACATTCACCATGAAATTCAACCATACTCAACATCAATTCTCTATTTCACATCAAATTTCTTACCTAAACCTTCAATCCTAGAGTAATTGAGTTGGAAAAACGTACCTTGTGACTTGCCCATGGTGAATAACCGATCGAAAACACAAAACAACCAAAAACGCGATTTCAGCCCTAACTCGCGACGAAATCCGCCCAAAACCGCGACCGAATCGATAATTCAAGGTGTAATGTTGTGTAATCGGTGTGAAATCAAGTGTAATTGAAGAATTTGTGCAAGGGTGTAGAGGTTCGAAGAGGGTTCGAGGTTTGAAGTTTCGAAAAAATGATCGAACCCCTCTGAAATTCGAACTTAAATCGCGTACCTGGCTTGGTTCGACCTCGGGTTCGACCACCTGGACTGGTCGAACCATGGATGGCGAGGTCGAACCTCTCTTCTGGACAAACAATCTTCTTGGTTCGACCAGAGGTTCGACTTGCTAAACAGGTCGAACCTTTCTTGAATTGGTCGAACCCCTCTTCTGGAAAACAGAGTACTTCCGACTGACAGGTTCGACCATAGGTTCGACCTCCTGACCAGGTCGAACCACTATGGCTTTGGTCGAACCTCCTCTCTGGACAACTTTCAACGCCGGTTCGACTTCCTCTGCCTTTGTTCGACCTCCGGCTCTGGTCGAACCACTCCTAGACTTGGTCGAACCTACCTCCTGATTTCCAAAACTGAGTGTTCTTCATTCACTACATACTTTAAGCTTCAACACAACCTCATTAGGTACAATCTAGAGCACAACTTCAGAAATTGTTCCACATAATATTATTCATGAGTATTTCCGTAAAAGAAAACACAACCAAAAACCACTGAACATTAGGCAAATTGTAAAAAATCGTCACATCAAAATCGATTAAAATTTCAACATGGCCGCAAAAATCAACTCCCCTAACAAACAATACAAAGAAAAGATTATACTCTTAATGCTTCAATGAGGTAATAACATCACACCCCCCCAAACTTATTAAAAACGCAAGTCGAAACTAAGTTTGAAAAGAGATGTAATTGCCGATTAGTAAGCATCTTAAATATAAAAATTTCTTACTCACACAAAAGAAATAAAGCAATAAAATGAAAGAGTAAGCTCTCAACAATCGCTCATGTTTAACGTCGAAGAGTCACGACGGTACCAAATCAGATCAAGGTATCATCAAAAATGACACGCATCATCCGGTGACCTATAATGCTTCAATCGATGCCCATTCGCCATGATAACGTCTCCATCTTTGTCAATAAGCTCATAACTCCCCCCTCCTAAGGCTCGATGAATCATGAACGGTCCCGTCCACTTAGACTTCAACTTGCCTGCAAAAAGCTTCAAATGAGAGTTAAAAAGTAGTACCTCATCTCCTTGCTTGAACTCCTTGTACGAAATTTTAGAATCATGCCACCTCTTCATTTGTTCCTTATAAATCTCTGAATTCTTGAAAGCACGACTCCTAAACTCATCCAATTGATTCATGTGAGTTAGCCTCAACTCCTTTACATCCTTAAGGGACAAGTTCAAGCGACGCAAAGCCCAAAACGCTTTGTGTTGGATTTCTACGGGTAAGTGGCACGGCTTCCCATAGACAATTTGATACGGTGACATATTTAACACCGTCTTGTAAGCGGTCCGGAACCCCCATAACACATCATCAAGCTTCATAGCCCAATTTTTTCTATTAGTTCCTACCACTTTCTCCAGAATCTACTTTACTTGACGGTTGGAGACCTCCGCCTGCCCATTTGCTTGCGGATGATAGGGTGTAGTAACCCTATGCCTAACACCATAATCCTTAAGCACCTTCTCCAGAAATTTATTGATGAAGTGGGAACCTCCATCACTAACTAATGCTCTCGGAACTCCATAACGGGCAAAAATATGTTTCTTTAGGAAAGATAAAACAACTTTCGAATCATTAACACGAGTAGGAATTGCTTCCACCCACTTCGAAACATAATCCACCGCAAGAAGAATGTAGAGAAACCCATTCGACGGGGGAAAAGGCCCCATAAAATGGATCCCCCAAACATCGAATATCTCCACGACTATACTAGGCTGCAATGGCATCCCATCTCTCCTACCTATATTACCCATGCGCTGGCATCTATCGCAAGACGCCACATAGCTCTCACTATCTCTAAACAAAGTAGGCCAATAAAGAGCGGATTGAAGTACCTTAGCTGCAGTCTTTTGCGCTCCGAAATGCCCCCCATTCGGTTGGGCATGGCAGAACTCCAGCACACTTTCCATTTCCATCTCGGGTACACATCTTCGGACAATAGAATCTGTACAAATCTTATAAACAAACGGATCATACCATATAAATGTCTCAACATCCCTACGAAATTTCGCAAGTTGATATCGGTTGAGATCCCTTGGAATTTCACCAATGACAATGTAATTAACATAATCCGCGTACCATGGATCCATACCTTGCGCTGCAACCACACATGCTCGCTTGGCACCTTCAACAGCCACAGCCATGTTCTTCTCATCAGGGAACATCTCTTCAATATACTCGAAAGAATTATCACAATGCTCCCTAGTCTCCAATCTTGACAAGTGATCGGCCAACACATTTTCTGTTCCTTTCTTATCCCGAATCTCCAAGTCAAACTCCTGCAGTAGTAGAACCCATCTTATGATCCTATGCTTCGTCTCCTTCTTCTCCATCAAATAACGAATCGCTGAGTGATCCGTATACACAATCGTCTTCATGCCAACCAAATACTGACGAAACTTATCGAATGCATACAAATAGCCAAAAACTCCTTTTCAGTTACCGTGTAATTCTTCTGTGCCGCATCGAAAGTCTTACTCGCGTAGTATATGGCGCAGAACTTCTTCTCCCTTAGCTGCCCAAGCACCACACCCAATGCTACATCACTTGCATCACACATAAGTACAAACGGTTGCGTCCAGTCCGGTGTGATCAAGATAGGGGTAGTAATAAGCGCCTCCTTCAAAACTTGAAAAGTTGTTAAACACTCATCATTAAACACAAAAGGAATATCCTTCTCAAGTAAATGAGATAAGGGCTTAGAGTATTTTGAGAAGTCCTTAATGAATCTCCTGTAAAAATCGGCGTGTCCAAGGAAGGACCGCACTCCTCTTTCATTGGTCGGTGGTGGAAGCTTCTCAATTGCCACCACTTTAGCACGGTCTACCTGTAATCCCTTGGCGGAAACATGATGCCCAAGAACAATCCCATCCTTCACCATGAAATGGCACTTCTCCCAATTCAAGACAAGATTAGTTTCTTGACACCTTTTCAAAACAACAGCAAGGTTAGACAAACACATATCAAAAGAAGAACCAAAGACTGAAAAATCGTCCATGAATACTTCCATGATCTTTTCTATCAAACCATCAAAAATCGCCATCATGCATCTCTGAAAAGTAGCAGGCGCATTACACAATCCAAACGGCATCTTCCTAAAAGCAAAGGTCCCGTAGGGGCAAGTAAAAGTGGTCTTTTCTTGATCCTCGGGAGCAATCATGATTTGATTATACCCCGAGTATCCATCCAAGAAACAATAAAACTCATACCCTGCAAGACGATCCAACATTTGATCCATAAATGGAAGAGGGAAATGGTCCTTACACGTGTTCTCATTTAATTTCCTGTAATCCACACATGTACGCCATCCCGTAGGAATTCTCGTGGCTATAGCTTCTCCATCCTTAGCTTTCACCACTGTCATGCCCCCCTTCTTAGCAACTACATGCAATGGACTCACATGGGGACTATCACTAATAGGATATATAATTCCAGCATCCAACCACGTAAGAATTTGCTTCCTTATCACCTCTTGAATTGCGGGATTCACCCTATGCTGATTCTGAACACTAGTCTTGGCTTCATCCAACAACCTAATCCGATACATACAATACGAAGGACTAATACCTTTCAAATCATCAAGTGACCACCCTATTGCAGACTGATGCTTCCTCAAAACATCTAATAACTCCTCAAGTTGATCATCATTAAGGGAAGAAGATACAATTACTGGATATTGTGCATTATCACCAAGAAAAGCATACTTCAAGTGATCCGGCAATGGTTTCAACTCCTCTTTTCGTTTCTCCACTGGAGTGTTTTCGTTATCCAAAGGCAAGTACTTCCTGGTCCATTTGACTTCTTCCACTTTATTTCTTTCCAATGAAAACCTGTCATCACCCAAAGCAAGTAAGTTTTCAAGAAATTCAATACATACCTCGTTAGAAAGTCCGTCAAGCTCCGTAGTGGGATAAGTAAGAGATTCTATCAAACATGTCTCAAGAGGATCCTTTGACAAGATCAGAGACATATCCTCCTTCACAATCTCCTCCACCACGTCAATACTATAACATTGGGACTCCATTGGCATTTTCATTGCTTTGTCCAAGTTGAAAAGTACTTCTTCTTTGTCCATTCTCAACTTCAGTTCTCCCTTCCGAACATCTATCATAGCTCCAGCTGTAGCAAGGAATGGCCTCCCCAAGATTAAAGGAACATTATCCTTGTCATCATCCATTTCTAATACAAGGAAATCCACAGGAAAAACTAGCTTCTCCACCTTTACTAGAACATCTTCAACTATACCTTTCGGAAACGTCATAGATCGATCTGCCAAATGGAGAGCAACAGTTGTCGGGGTCATCTCCCCCAAACCAAGCTTTTGAAAGATGGAGAACGGCATCAAATTGATGCTTGCCCCTAGATCGCATAAAGCTCGCCGTGCTGGCCCCTTCCCGATCTCACATAGAATAGTAAAGCTCCCCGAATCTTTCATCTTTGGTGGCAACTTCTTTTGAATAATTGAGCTACAATTCTTCGATAAGTTTACCGTTTCAACTCCGATTAAGCTTCGCTTCTTCATCAATATGTCTTTAAGGAATCGAGAATAATATGTCATCTCCATGATTGCCTCTGAAAAAGGGATGTTCAAACTTATCTTGTTCATTATCTCTGAAAACTTCTTGAACTTTTCTTCCAACCCCTTCTTCACTAGCTTGTAGGGAAACGGTGGAGGTATCTTTGTTTTGGAAATCCCCCATTCATCACGATCAACCTTCTCCGCTTTCTCCTTTTCGGCTCTTAATCGCTTAGCTCTTTCCCATTTTTTCTCAGCTATTATGTCTGTACTTTGCTCATTCCGTACCACTGGAGTTGCATCAACATCAAAAGGAACAACAGGTGCATCAAACAAAACATCTCGGCGAGGTTCGACTGAGTTCGACCAGGCTGATAGGTCGAACCAGGACTGTATTGGTCGAACCTCTCTCCTGGAAGACTGATCTCATTCTGCTCTGGAGGTTCGACTTGGGTTCGACCAACATTGGAGGTCGAACCACTGCCCCTTTGGTCGAACCGCTTCACTGTATAATCTCCATCCTTCGGTTCGACCTGGGTTCGACCTAAAGAGTTGGTCGAACCCTCGTGATCGTGGTCGAACCGTTCCTGCGTCAAAACAGAGTGCTCTGGCCGATGAGGTTCGACCTGGGTTCGACCTGGGTTCGACCTGAAAAGTTGATCGAACCCTCCGCGTGTTGGTCGAACCGCTCCTGCGTCAAAATAGAGTGCTCTGGCCGATGAGGTTCGACCTGGGTTCGACCTGAAAAGTTGGTCGAACCCTCTGCATGTTGGTCGAACCGAGGCTTAGAAAATTCTAACTTTGATTCCGGCCTCATCGGTCCCTCGTACTGCGTTCCCGACCTCAGTGTGATGGCATTACACGACTTCGGATTCTCTATACTCTGAGACGGAAACTTACCTTTTCCTACAGTTTGAGTCAATGTGTTCACATTCTCTGCAATTGTACCCATCAACAATGTGAGATCTTTCACTTGAGTGGACAAATCTCTGTGGTGATCATCAATCTTTTTCTCAAGCTTTGCCTCAAGGCGGTTCACTCTTTCATCATTCTTTACCATGTACCGGTTCACAGTATCCTCGAACCCAGGCTTCCCTTCTTCTACCTTTTCTCCCGGATCAACACCCATCGGAAGTTGCACTGCATTATTCGTATTGCTCCATGAAAATTCAGGCCTCCTTGGTTGCTGTTGATAACTACCAGATGGACCACGATTATTAAAGTTCCCTCGATAGTTCCCTTGGTAGTTCCGGTTTCCTTGATTTGGGTACCTCGTTCCTTGAATACTTTGACCCATGGCATAATTTGCTTCCTCCAATTCGTCTTGGATGGTTCCATTATTCATCATCTCTTGCTGCATGATTGGCACTCGTTGGGATATCTCGCTGATCTGCTTCTGTTGAGACTCAAGTAGTTTGTTGATATTGGACAAGCTCGAAACGATCTCATCCTCTCTCTTAGTCTTCACCATTGCTTGTTCAACCTGAGCTACCTTTCCAAGAACATACGTACCTCTAACTCTATCAGTGGGCCAATCCCTCGAATTCATTGATATGTCTTCAAACAATCTCTCGGCCTCAACGGATGACTTTGTAAGCAATGCTCCATTAGAAGAAGCATCAAGTAGCACTCTTGATTCACAGTCCAATCCATTATAAAATATACTGATATATTCGGCTTTAGATAACCCATGTTGAGGACACTTCCTGAGCATGTCCTTGAATCTATCCCACGCTTCATGAAATTTCTCACCTCCACTGATAGCAAATTGGTTAATATCTTGCTTCATCTTAAACACCTTCGAAGGTGGCATATACCTCTCCAAGAATCTTAACTTCAATTGCTCCCACGTGGTGCACTCAGCTGCATTAATAGTATCGTACCAATCCCTCGCTTTTTCAGTAAGCGAGAATTTGAACAAAAGGATCTTCCTAGCATCTTCATGTTCTCCTACGTCTTTTTGAGCACTTGCATAGCCCAAGAACTTGTTCAGATGCTGCTGCGGATCCTCGAAAGACCCTCCTGAAAAGGAGTTCCTTTCTATCATGCTAATAAGAGTGGGATGAAGATCGAACGCTGTGTTAGTTCCCCTTGCTCCTAAAAGCTCATAATTTCCAGCCCCATTATTTCTGAAAACCTCACGGATGGCTAGATTATCCAGATTCGCTGCCATGTTGACTGTTACTACTTCCAAATTAACTTCAGTTGTAGCCTCAATCGCTTGCGAAATCTGCTCGTCAACCCCAACTCCAAAATTCAGAGCTTCAGTTGAGTCTATTGTCTTTGCCTTGCTCTTCTTCTTCTTCTTCTTTCTTGATGATGCTCCAATCTCAGGATTATACGGTTCAAGATTACCTTTCTTTGATCTTGTGAGCATACACCTAAAACGAATAAGAAAGAAAACAACAAAACAAGGTAAATAGTCCTAATAAACTAGAAATAATACAAAAAAGATAGTTTACGCCGTCCCCGGCAACGGCGCCAAGAACTTGATAGGGGTTTTCTCAACACACAAATTAATCCTCAAGTATAAGGATATCAATTGTAGTCGCGAAGATGACCAAGTTACAATATCGAACCCACGGGACGGATAAATATCAATTTTATAATCTTCTAGTATATTTTAGACTATGTTGATAATTGTAAAGGTTTAATGGATAGTAACTTCTAATCGAAATAACAAAAGAAATAGCAAAAGTAGAGAGAAGTGAGTTGTGATCAATAAGAATGATAGGTAGTTCGTTGGGTCATCCAGTTTCACTAGCAATTCGTATTTTCGTGTGATGGTGTCCGACTCTGCCCTGTGATTTGTGGACGCATCACTAGACCATGCAAGTTTACTCTATAGACACAAGTAAATATGCGCTTGACACGTGTGAATAACATCGGAGCAAGAGATATGCTTCACTCCCCTTTCTAGGTACTATCATAATCAATTATCTTCTACGTCTAGAATCTAACCCGATTTGATCTCCCTTTTTAGGTACTATAAAGTTATACTCTTCATCCTATTCATCAACCCAAATTCAATTCAATTCATGAATATTCATATAAGACAGTTCTAATAATACTTTGGAATCCCTTCACTTAGAATTATAACGATAAACCCTGCTCAGTAGTGAACGCACTCAATTAATAACCATGTCATGTATTCAGACTCTACACAACGATCATTGATGCACAAAACGACTATGAGTATGGATTAAATATGCAATCTTATATAAAACAAACCACAGGTAGTGTTGTACGGAGTTTTACACACGAAACACGAATTACATCATGAAACTTTCATAACCCTAGAACTACCAAGGTGGTTCTAGCCCATGATTGATCTAGGAGCAATCATGGTTAGATTAATCATTCTTACTTGAACCTTCAGCGAACCTCTGTCAAAGCCCTCCGGATGGATCACCACCTCTACTCTTGTCTCTCCTACGATTGACGATCAAAAGCTCTCTTTATTCTCTGTATGAGCCTCCTTTTATACTTGTAATCACGTCTCTAGGGCTTGGAATGGGCTTCCTAAGTGATCTCACGCGTTTCGGCCTCGAAAATCCGGATAAGGTAAGTTCTCGCACATAGGTTCGACCACGTCAAGCAGGTCGAATCCCGAGCCACAGGTCGAACCCCAGGTCGAACCCCACTATTGGAAGAATTCTGCACAGGTTCGACCTTCTGGACAGGTCGAACTACTTAGGCCTTGGTCGAACCCCAGGTCGAACCTCAGCACTGGACAACTCTTGCTCCCGATTCGACCAACTGGCAAGTCGAACCCCAACGTCGTGGTCGAATCCTCTTTCTTGCAAACCGGTTCGACCATGGTTCGACCTGATGGCCAGGTCGAACCAACTGAGCCGTGGTCGAACCCATCTCTGTATGTCCAGCAATGTTGGTTCGACCTGCTGGAGAGGTCGAACCCTCCTCCAGCCAGGTCGAACCCACCTACTTCTTGGGCGGTTCGCATGGCTTCGACTCCGTCTCTTCGATTCTTGGCCCTTTCACTCCGTTTTTGCTAAGAAAACACTCAAATAGCTCCACTAACACCTGATTCATGCTATTTCACAATATATATAGGTTTTCCACCTATTTCCACATCAAAACTCTCCAAAACTAGCACAAAACATAGCGCCAAACTTGTGAATTTACACACTCATTAGACAGAATGAGTAGTACTTTTACATGTTAGTCTTAATTTTAATTTGATAGCAAATTGTGTAATCTTGTAAAGCTTTTAGGTTGTATTTGAATTGATCATCTTGTTTGGATGTAATATGAAATCAACTAATTTATAAATTAACGATTTTAAATGAATATATTTCAAATCATGAATTTTAATTTGATATTTTTTTAATTATTTTACAAGATTTTCAAATATTTAGTCAAGCCGTGTTATGTAAAGGAAAAGAATTGGGTGAGACCGTCTCACAGATCCCCAGTGAGACGGATCATCCAGCCCATTAAATATATTTTAAAGGGTCATGTTTGGTTGTAATAAATTAGAAAATTGAAAAATTAATTATGAAATTAAATTAATTAGGTCTTTTATATTATATATATTTTATATTACGTTTTTTTTCTTTTAATTTATATTTTTTATTATTTAAAATTTTATTAATTTTTAAATTGTTATTCATTTAATTTATTTTTTGATTTAAACAATGTGATACGTAAGTGATGAAAAGTGATAAGTTTTTTGTGAACTATATTTCATGAACAATTTATAATATAAATGAAAAATGACAACATTTTAAAAGAAAAGTGATAACATCTTTTCTAAAAAATTGAAAACTAATTAAAAAGTGTATTTCACAAATAATTTACTGGAATAATAAAAAGTGATAATATTTTCAATAAAAAATAATTTCAAATCAAAGAAAAGTGATATCCATCTAAATAAATTATTTTACGAATAATTCATTGGAATTTTTTTATCGGTAAATGTTAGTTGTTAGTATAGTTAGTAGATAGTTCACCAAGAACCCTTACTTTCCCTTCTCCAAACCTCTTTTTATCTTCCCTCCTAATTCGTTCCCAATGGGAATCGAACCTGGGTCTCGAACAATTCATTGGAATAAAAAGTGATAACATGCTTAATAAAAATATATACTCCATATAATAAAGAAAAAGTTATAATCATTTAATTTAACTATTTTATGAACAATTCAAATGATGAATAAAAAGTTATAATATTTTTAATATAAAGTGATACCTTATTATAATAAAGTGATAACGAGGCTGTTGAACTATCCAATGAATAATAATAATAATAATAATAATAATAATAATAATAATAATAATAATAATAATAATAATAATAATAATAAAACTAATGACATAGAATTCTTTTTAGGATTTATTACTATAAGGTGCACACTTAAAGACCAATGAAAATAAGGAAACATTATTAACTACACAAATTTATAGCAAAGAGACAAAATTACCCTTATGCAGTTGCACATTTACTTTTGCACATATATTTTCATTTTTTTTCTTCATAATTTTCATGCACATTCCATTGTTGTACATTTTTTCTTCGCATTTTTTTTGACATTGTATTATTGCATGTCAATAATTATAGATGTTGCTTTATTTATCATATAAATATAAATAAATTATTTTACTATATATGTAATAAAATTGTATAAAAAAATGTGAAAAAATGTGTAAAAGTGTGAAAAAAAGAAAGTGCAATCACAAATATGCAAAACAAATGTGCAAACACATAAGAGTAATTATGACATATTATATTATAATTATGTAATTTATAGTAATAATATTTTATGCTTGTACCTTAGTGTAATAATGAATTATTTTGTAAACTTGATAGTAATAACCCCAAAAATATATATAATTATTTATTTATTTAAATTTATGCATATTTATTTATTTATTTATTTTATGCTTGTACCTTTAAGTTTATAGTTTCTTATTAGGTAGGTCTTGCGTGAGGCTGTCTCACGTAAGACTATTTTGCACTTTTTAAAATAACTATCACTTTCGCTATAAAACGTTATTACTTTTGCAATAAAATGCTATCACTTTTCATTTGTATTATAAATTGTTCATGACATAACATTATCACTTTTAATTTTAATTCATTTAGTATCACTTTTCATGATAAAAATTATCACTTTCTGTCTGTCTCATATAAGTCCTTATGTGAGACGGTCTCACACAAGTCTTTGTCTTCTTATTAATATTATATATATATATATTATAACATATTTTTATTTATTGAAAGGATTTTAAATAAAAGTAGATTTTGGATGAGACCGTCTCACGAATCCTCTCATGCGAGACGGATCATCCATTAACCCATATAAATATATTTTATAATAAATAAAAAGAGAATTAAAAAAAAAGGCTTTATTTGGCTTCACTAATTAAATTATTCTATTCCACTAAACATAAATGTGCGCTGTTCTAGATTTTCACTTTTAATATAAAAAAAAAAAGAGGTACTCGCTGCCGGATACAATGAAATCTCCTTAATTACTATAAAATATAAACTTAAAAAAAAATTACTACTAACAATATAAATATATATATAGTGATATTCTAAATTTACCCTTACAATAATATACTGCACACGATCATTTACTTTATGTGTAGCAAAAAAATTATGTGCAGCAAATGTTATGTAAAAAATTTTACGTGCAACAAATGTTATGTGCAGCAAAAATACTACGTCCAACAATATATATTTTGTGCAGAAAAAAAAATAGTAGTAAGTGTTATGTGAAAAAAAATTTGTCAAATAATCCATATTTACCGTAAACAATGTACTGGAATATATTAAATACCTCAAATAATCCATATCGATAGATATGATCCTCTACTTTACCAAAAGAACTCAGTTGTGATGTGATATTTGAACTTGAACTTGAACCTATTGCAAATCTCATCATACAAAGAAATTGAATTGAAAGAATCACTGTTCACTCCGAACAGTGGACAATGATTTTGTTCCTCATCGCATTCCACTCCAATTTTTTACGCTTAATTCTCGCTTCTTCTTCTTCCGTCATTTGCGATTGAAAATGTGGAACACAAAAATCCTTTCATTAAGAGTATCCGCAAAACTTCTGAAATCTATTGATTCTGCAATCCTCAATTTTCATCTTTGGAGAGAAAATCTTGGTATATAGAGAATAGAAACGTCACCAAGCACCATACACCCTCCTATCTCCAAACCTCCTTATTACTACTCGCCTATTCGTTCACAAAGGGAATCGAACCTAGTCCACTCACCTTAGCCGTCAGATAAAAAAAAAATAGAAACGCAATATTTTTGGTATATGAGATTATAATGAGTTAATGGTTAAATTAGGTATTTTGTTTCATACTTTTGTACCTAGAAATAATTTTTTAAAATTAATGTATCTTGTAGTAATAATTATATCACTATAAGTATGTATCTAATAGTAATTATTTCTTTAAATTTTATTTGTTTTCTCATTTTTATAATTCTTGGTATTTTAATTCATTCATTCATATTTATTTTTCATGCTTATTACTACATTAGTTAGATATGAATACAAACTCAATTGTTATTTTTAAAAACATGTTAATTTCAATATAGATTAGGTTATTTCGTATGGCCTGGTTGGACCTGTACTTATAAGTGGATTAGTTCGGAAACTATAAATATTATTTTTTGGTTCAACTGTCGCCCCTAAAGTTTAAGCTTTAGGGTATAGTTTCTATCTCCTAATGTCCTTCATCTAACGATGTAACACAAGAAATGATGTACGAAGATGAGGCATACCGGATAAACAATATGATATTAAGTTGCCGACAATAGTATGTTAAGGCGTGAATGCCAAAGTGATGATGATTTTGTGATAATGTAAAATAATGAATTTTCCAAAATAAAAAACCCAGAAATATTAAATTATGAATATATTTGAATTACTGAAAGGGTAGATCCAGTAAATTAATTACTCCTCCTCCCAGTCCCCAGCCTCTATATATATGATAGCTATGCCACCCTTAACGTACATCCACTCGCAAATTACTAATTCCACTCTTCAATTTCTTTTCTTGTGTTTCGTCTCCAATATCTTTAACTTTGGACAATGTTCACATTAGGCTTATTTGTAGCGCCGCTCTATTGGCCGCCGATGATGTAATTACTTTTCCATTTTTTTTTACTCTTCCAATTAATTATATGCATTCAATCAATTAGTCTTCTGTATTTTCTAACTATGTATCTAGCTTATAGAGTATTAATTTATTCTATTGCGACTAACAATTTTTAATTATATATGCAGATGTCGGAAACGTAAATGCTAAACAATTATGACAGCTAGGGATATATACATTTCTGAGGATATCGTGGAAGGATTGTGGCTTAATTACAACATAAATCTCCAACCTTTAATCTATATTATATATATATCCCTGTCATGATTCATGTTGTGTTGTGTTTATTGTCATGCTGACATTCTTAATCGTATTGTTGTTGTAATAATAATTTGAAGAGAGTTACCTCTTCAAGAATTTTAAATAAACTTGATCGTTTATAATATATATTTCATACTCTTACAACACACATTGCAAACAAATTAATATAATGTACAGATCAGGTATTTGTGAAGTAGTTTAGTGATGAACTTTGATCCAACGGGTGTTCCCAGGGAGGTGATTATATTTAGCTCAAATATTCTATACATTAATGTTCATCATAAAATATGAGTATATAAGTATTTCTGCCAAAAGTCCCTCATTAAATAGTCTATTGTCTTTGTCAGGAACTCACGTTTATTGGAAAATATTATAGTAATCATTGGATAAATAAACGTTTGATTTATAAATGAGGATGCTATTAAAATTTTCTTTAATAAATAAATATTAACTTTTAGTAGTACTTGAAAACTTTTAAAATTTTATTGAAGTCGAAAAATAAGTAAAAGATATTTGAGTACTCAAATAATTTAAATTTTAAGGGAATAGTAGTTCTTCAAAAACTTAAAGGTAAAAAGTATGCTTTAGTAAAGTAGTATAAAAAAATAAACTTAGAAAGTATTAATTAAAAAGAATTATGAAGTTTGGGAAGCTCCTTAGTTTTAGGAAGTTAAATTTAAATGTGGTTCTGGTTTATTTGAAAATTTGTAGTCGAATTAATTATAAAAGAAGGATAATAATTTTAGAGAAACTCTCTTGTGAGACGGGTTTTTTGTTAGACGGTTGTTAGATGGGTCAACTCATTATTAAAGTATGTTTATTATATAGGTAAAGTATGCTTATTTGTAGTTAAAGTATGTTAATATTGAATCGTATTACTACATAACACTCTAAAATCATACTTTAATTAATCATTTATCATACTTTAGAAAATATATTTTAATAATTATTAAGAATATTTTTTCAATATAATAGATATATTTTAACACGTCTCATAAACCGTCTCACAAGAGAATTTGTCATAATTATAAGTTAAAACTTATTTAAAGTTTAGGAAATAATTATTCAATTAAAAATTTAATACATAATTCTTTATGAAAATCAAAATTAACTTGCAGCGGAAAATAAGATTATATATCATGTGCTATAATAAGTTAATATAAATATCATTTGAGAAATAAAATATTTTAGTCAAATCATTTGTACTTAATGTTACCTATCGAATTGATCCAACCTAATTTCTAATCAATGTTCATTGAGAATATGTCAAGGTGCATCCGAAGAAAGGATGTTCCTCAATTTCCTTAATATCATTGCACACCGAACAACTACTTCTTCCAATATCTTTATCTCTCGTTTTGTGAGGTTAACTTTTGTATAGGTTCTTCCGTTTAAACATTCTCCACGTGAAAATTTTGACCTTCCTTAGGACATTATTGTAGGAAACAAATCCATAAATCATAATGCCTTAAACCCTAATATATGATTAACTGATATCTATACCGTAAAACGAAAGCGTGCCTGATTCAATGAGTCCTCTAGGCGGAACACGAACTCAGGATCAGTGGTTTTATGGCTTTCCTCAACTAAACCTCCTTATTCCTTTATGGACCGCAGTAATCTCTTCCGATGGGGAGAAGGGAAGACCATGTGCAGCTTAGTATCTTGTGAACCATAACCTGTGAGTCTTTATATACTACACAACTTAGACACCCATAATCACCCAGTCATTTAGTGTTGGGTATCTACTCAATTGGCACATATCAATATTATTATAGCTCATAGACTTTTAACCTTAATTGGATCACTTAATTAAGTTCATAAAATAACTGAGTAGCTAATATAATAACATAATAATATATTGCTCACAATTAGATTATATAGGAAATTAAAATTTTCATAACAATCTCCTACTTGAGCTATATATTTTTCCAAAGCAATTATATTAAGAGTCATTATTTGTGCAACTTTATGATATTCCTCCTCAGGCTATACTTAACAATCTGATCCATCTTATATACTAATATGGAACTACCGCGGCATTCACCACATTGCAAATCGTGGTTAAACCCCGACAATCTCCATATCAGTATACTCAATGACATAGATCAAATATGGTGAGTAGCATAGAAATTACATGTAAAATGTGATCAACATCATGTCTATTTTCTGGTCCTACTTTAAACTTTAGTGAGATCAATCCATAATGTAAAACACTACAAAATGAAAAATTACTTAAGTGAATTCACTATGAATTCAAAGTCATCAACTTTATTCTGCAGAAAACTGAATTATCTAAACAAAGTGTCTTAAAAACTTTAAAAAACAATAAATATAGACTCCCACTAAACCAATGTATTCTAAAATCATATAATACCCAAATGAGTAACTAGCTCAAATACAGAGCATTGAATACATAAGTGGAGAATCCTCATTTGGAGTCTATCACAATAAGCTATACTAAAATTTTATCTACACCAAACACTTTCTTTAACAACTAAGAATTCTATGTCAATATGCTTGACTTATAGTACTCTTGTCGTTAATACTTTACTGCGAACTAACTGTCATAATAAACTTTATGTGAGTAAACTTCGCAATCTTTATTTCATGTTTGAATGCCCCTTAGTGTGCTATTGATTCTATTTTCGTGGTTAATGAGCTAAAGTGTTTGTTTAATATTTTTACTTGTATAGCTCTCCAGACCAACAGAAGATATAGCCTAAAGTGGATCTTATACTGTATTGGCATCCAACGAACTCAAAATCAGACTACTTTATGATCTCCTACTAATCTGATCTCTTATGTGCAAGCATGTTATCCTTAGTTCTCTGTAAATACCTTATAAAGGTCCATACGAGAGTTACTTAAGTATCTACGAAGTATATCAACAACAAAAGCCAAATTAGGTCTTGTACGGACCTCAATATACAACAACCTCCAATAGTCAAAGCATATAGAATATTTCTATATTTTTTAAATCTTTAGTTTAACTTTATGACACTTAATTGAGACTACACTTGTCTCCTTTAGTTTAACTTAAACACTCTCACTATAACAAAAAAGCATTAAGACAACATATATGATTTGTAGTCTATTAGCTTATTTTAGCAAAAATGCTATGTAGTCAAAGCTCCTGTTGTCTTAGAGTATATTTATGACTACACATATAATGTGTAGTCTTTGTGCGTCTTTTTAAGACGCATAAAGACTACACATATTCGCACAAAGACTACACATTATATGTGTAGTCTTTGTGCGTCTTTTTTAAAAAAAAGGCGCACAAAGACTGCACATATAATGTGTAGTCTTTGTGTATATATGTGTAGTCTTTGTGCGCCTTTTTTTAAAAAGACTCACAAAGACTACACATATATGCACAAAGACTACACATTATATATGTAGTCTTTGTGCGTATTTTAAAAAAAAAAAGGCGCACAAAGACTACACATATAATGTGTAGTCTTTGTGCGCCTTTTTTATGAACTCTTTGTTAAATGACAACAAATTATATGTGTTGTCTTTGTGCCATTATATTAATAATTGTTTTTAAATAACAAATGATTATATATGGTGTCTTATTTAGTCAAATTTATTAAATTTTTTTATTTATTAATATATTTATTAACCTGTGAAATCGATAAAATTTAAAAAAAGAATAAAAGCATTCTATATGGTCCACAATACACAACATTAAATAATAATCTCAAATTCAAATGTTGGTAAAAATCAAATACATCAGATTAAGGAGTAAGGACAAATCAAATCGTATTTTTTCAAAATACATCACAAATGAATCCACAAATTGAGCCCTTCAAAATCAATGTCCATCTGCACAACAACAACAAATTAACAAACCCACAATTCATAAAAATTCAATTGAAAAATTAATAATAAACTTACTATAAGATACTATAACCAACTAAAATTTACAAGAAAAAATTCACATTAACTTACAGAAATATTTGATCCATGCAAAAAGCAACAAAACTAAATAGCAATTCCATTACGGAAACCAATAAAATCAAAATTGATTCAAACCACAACTCATTAATAATTACCATCTCTCTCCACATTCTTTCTCTCCACATAATAGCAACAAAAAGGGACTCAAAGAAAACGCACTCAGGCTCAGAACTTGTAGATTTCATTAGTAGCAAATCATTCAATTTTAGAACATTTTAAAGTTTGCATAGTAAGGTTACCTTTAATCCATTACATAAAGCTGAAAGAATTCTGCCCACTCTTCACGTACTTCATCAATTCTGCCCTACTTGATTGCCTGAGACGAATAAAAAAGACAAAGTGGAAATATTTCAAATTGCGGTAAACATGAATGCTGCCAGCTTACTGATAACAATTAAGACTGCATATCTTGTATTGCCAAAATAAGTATTCACCAACCTTTAGAATTTAACTTCTCCAGATCCGACTGTAGCTTCTCCTTGTCTGGATCAACCGAGTCGTCCTCTGAACCAATAATTGAATAAACAATCGACAGTAAGATAGTGGAACAGATGGATTCAAATGATTGATGCAAGCAAAAGGAGAACATCACACGACAAACAAGATATCGATAAGCATCAATCTCATTAGGATGCTATGCAATCTTCATGGAGGACAAAGAGAAATGAGTTAGCAGAGCAATTCAATAAACAAATTGTCTCAATAGCAGCAGCATCAAATCTGCAGATCGAACTATACGTGATGCACTGCCTTGAAAAGAGAAAGAAACCTGTTTTGCTTTTCCTTGAAGAAAACAAGTTGGTTGTTTGATCTCCAGGATTGGATGAAGGAGTGAGAAAAGTTATTAACATATTTGAGAAAGGTGGAGTTGGATTTGGAATCATTGATGAAGGTGAGAGCCATACTCCTGAGCTTCTTGTGAACATCTCCTGAAACCAGCATCATGGATAGCTCTCCTAGGATGTCGTGAACAGGCTTTGGATAGCTGCTTTGGACAGCCTACAAGAAAAGGAATAGTGTGAAACACATATACTAAAAGAATATAAATTCATTTTTCGAGAAATTCGAAACAAACGAGTAGAATAACCAACATAAAAGAGCATATATGTAAGGCTTGGTCATAGAGTCAAATATTTCTACACTAAAAAACAACAAATATACACTGTAAGCAGTTGAACTTGAATTTTAGAGCAGAGCACTGCATATAAAGTATACCTCACAAAGCAAGGAAATATTAATTCTTTCTTAAAACTCAATTTCAATTTCTTACTTGCTGGACATAGTAGTCTAATAAAATGGTCACAAGACCTAGCAGAAGTGCCATCGAATAGATATAGCAAGAGCTATCATAAGCCAATTTCAAATATCCAAACAGGAGGACAGAATCCTTAATGGACAGCATGAGTTCAATAAATCAAGCTGCTTCCCAACATCATTAGTAAACCATCATCTCGGCGAAAGGAAGCAGGAATAATCAACAAATAGTAAATAAACCATTTATAACCGCAAGCTACTTGGGAGCTAATCATCAATAAACCCATCACCATAGAAAATTGTCTATTCTGCCTTCCACAGCAGATAAAGACTAGGTGGCCCAAAAATGACAGGAATTCCAAAATAATTGGTTCCTACTTCGATGGATCAAACAAACATAAAAGCTTAAAGCTAGCTTCTATGCCCAATCCATTACACAAAAAATCCCAGACTTTGATGTCTACTCGAAGTTGGGGAAAGTCGAAAATAAAATTTGATTGCAGATGTCATAAGTAAACATAATTTCTTCCTGAAAGGCTGAAACATCACTTGACTGAGAAAAGGCCACTGAAACATGGGATTTCAAACCCCACCCACAAAAGAAAAAAAAAACGAAACAAAGAAGCAAAGAACAGTGGAAAAAAGAAGAGAGAGAATCAAGAGTTTGGAAAGAAAAGGAGAAAAGAAACAAATACAAAAGGAAAACCCTTGACCGGTAGTTGAGGCGGAAGAGCCAATCAACACTAAGAACAGAAGATAAACATTGTATTCGTAAATTTCCCAGCCAGATTGTAAATTTGGAGAAAACATCACAAAGTAATCAACCCACATTCCAAGCTAAGACGGAAAATTAAAAAATAAAAAATATTTGTAGAATATGAACAGAATCAAAAGAGCTTATAAACCCAAAACCCCTCTTTGAGAGCATTAAAACTTCAAGCAATTCAGCCATGGAAAATTGAAAATGCACAAGAGTTACATAATTACAGCTAGATTTTACGAAACCCGAAGCTTCCAACACTTAATTCCAACGACGAAAAAGCAATTCGAACAAAAACGAAACCTGTTATTACAGAATGGTTTCTGCTCGCATTCATACTCGATTTCAACAGATAAATGCTAACAGTAATCAACAAACAGAGTAGAAAAGTGCAAAATCGAAAGCCTCTGAAATGAGAATGTAATGCGTACCTTAATGCAGAAGCTGTTAGCTTCATTGGTCACTTAATGAGCAAAAGGACTCATACACATCTGATTCTACCAATAATAGAACAGAGCCAATAACATCTTGTAAAAATTCAGAGTTAAGGAAATATTTCCCATGAAGACTTCAATTACTGAAATCAACATAAATTGGAACAATAAAAACACTCTTATCAGTGGGAGTAATAAGCAGAATCTGGAAAATCCATAGATAGAGACGATTACCCAGTTCCAGAATCGAGAGGAAGTGAACAGTAGGTTCGTTTTATGAAGAAAAAGTACTGTAAAAATTTTGACAGGAAGGGCGACGGCTGGAGGACCTGGACAGTATCGAGCAGTCTGACGCCGACAACTGTCACTGGCTCAGGGCCGACGCCGAGATCCGCTTGCCATTCATCGCTCCCAGCTGGAAACCATAAAACCACGCACTAACCTACACACCGTTCAGATCTATCGCCACCGCCTCCCATCGCTCCGATTGAATCACCGAGATTGTCGCCAATGCATTGCCCCGTCTGCCGGAGAACCACAATCTGGACGCTGCACCTACTGGAGTTTCGTCGCTGCCAAGTCCGTTGCCGAGGTCCGAGTGATGCTGCCATCGCAATCCGACGGCTGCTGGAACAGTGTTGCCAAAGAAAGTTGCTAGTAGATGAATGCTACCTCATCAATTTACTCTCGTTAACCCTAAACTTGTCACTAAAATAGGATTGAATGTCTGATTGAACCCTAATTGAGAGTAATTGAGCCCTAACTGAGAAGTTTGAGAAATCGTGCAGAGATGGAATGATAGTGGGAAAAAGGCTTGATGAGGTGGCATGTCAAATGGGTCATTTCAGTTAAAATGAGATGACGTGGTATCTTGCAAAATAGATGCTATCGGAAATGTCCCAAATAAATCGTCCATAAATTTTTTTAAATTTTAATGATAAAAATAATTTTTTAATTAAATTAATTATTTTTAATGAATTTTGAATTAATTAAATTAACTTTATTGTATTTTAAGTAAATAGTTTTAATTGTTAAAGTTATTATTTAATAAAATTAAAATTATCATATCAAGTGTATAATTAGTAATTTGCAAAGACTTATGTGAGACCGTCTCACGTAAACCAATCTCACGTAATGGTTTACGTGAGAAGAATAAAAAGTAATAACATTTACAATAAAAAGTGATACTCTATTAATGAAAAGTGATAGTAATATTATTTAATGAATTATTTATAATATAAATAAAAAATGATAACTCATTACGATTATAATAATCCCACCATGAGACAGTTCACAAAAAACTTGCCCCAAGTAATTTAAAAAAAATTAAATTTGAATATTAAATTTTATAATTATTTTTTCATATTTAATTAAAATAAAATAATTTCATATATATTTAAATTGTATCTTTAATTTTATAACTTTTTAAAAATTTATTTCATATTTAATTAAAATTAAAGAATTTATTGTTATATATTTAATATTTAATTTTTAAAAAACATTCACAAATTTATGAGTAACAACATATTCAAATTATATATGTTGCTAAAAATAAATTAATTAGAAAATATATTATTATTATATTATAAACAACATATATTGTCATATAGTATGTAGTTTATGAAAAAAATTAAAATCATTACAACAATGTAAGATAGCATATATTGTCATATATGTTGTCTTTGTGCGTAAAAATAATTTACGACAACATATGTTGTCATATATGTAGTCTTATAATAAATTACCTTAAAAAACAATATATATGACACCACATTAAAAAAACACCAGCCAATATATGTTGTCTTTGTGCGTGCAAAAAAATTTAAGACAACATATATATTTAAGATAACATATATAAAGCATACGAAAACACATATTTTTTATCTATGTAGTGTATTTACTGTTTTCTTAATGCTTTTTTGTGGTAGTGTCTCCCTCTGAATCACATAATCATCTACATTTGTTTCAAAACCAAATGAGATAAAAAAAAACTGCATGATGATGATTGTGATTCCTTTACAGGAAAGTTTTCTTGAATGCATAGATAGATTTCATTTTAATTCTTAAATTGTTGAAATCGTTTCATCAATGTTACCATCATGAAACTTTATCTTTACATCCATCAAATGTGATTTAAGACCATCTTAAAAAAACCTTTCTCAGTAACCAGATAAAAAGTCCCTTAAAGCAATGCCTTCTTTTCCTTTTGAGTATAATCATTTACCAAGGTGCAAACCTAATCATCTTGTATTGATTTAAACTCATAACTTATAGCATTAACTCACTTTAGACTATTTGGATCTTGCATGGCTGGATGAACATTGTTTGAATGTTCTACATGTTGGATTATATACTAAAAGTCTAGCTTTAGTATGAACAATGTTATAATAATTTATTTGAAATAAGAATCATATGATCAAATGATTGCGTCTTATAATTTATTTATATGTCGATGCAATAGTCAATTTCACTACAAGAAACTGCTGGATTACCGACGGATTTACCGACGGAATTAAACGGTCGGTGATTACCGACGGATTACCGACGAATTACCGACGTTTTATTGATTAAATATGATTCATTTTTAAAAAAATCATCAATAAAAATTATCGACGGAATTAACGACGGATTACCAACGGAATTAGCGACGGATTTCTTTTCCGTCGATATATCCGTCATTATTTTAGAGGGAATAAATCCCGGAAGATTACCGACGGAATTTATCCGTCGGTAGATATATAAAATTTTATTTAAAGAAATTTAATTTTAGTTTTTAATTTACCAACGGTTTTAATCCGTCGGTAATGATATTAAATTTTATTTTTTTTAAAAAGTAATTTAAGTTTTTAATTACCGACGGAATTAATCCGTCGGTAAATTAAAGACTAAATTATGTTATATTTACCGACGGATTTATTCCGTCGGTAATTATATTATATTTATTTTTTTTAAAAAATAATTTTAGTTTTTTATTTTTTTTAAAAAATAATTTTAGTTTTTTAGTACCGACGGATTAAATCCGTCGGTAAATATAAAATAATTTAGTCTTTAATGTCCCCTGCTCCCGCCGTGCTGCAAAATTTCTCAAATTCCTTCAAACTCCCAAATTCGAAACCCTAGCCCACTACCTCCACTTCTGGTTTTAGCCGTTGCGTCGCCGCTCAACTTTCACCGTCGTCGTAGCTTCAGTATCGTTTGCTGCAATTACTCAATCGACCGATAGGAAATTCTCACTTCATTCTGCTCACAGTTGTCTAGATTCGAATTTTAATGGATTCAAACTCCGTTTCCCCTTTTGTGCCAGCAAGTTACGAAGCAGGAGCTCGCGTTTCGGTATGGTATTTCGGTGCATGTCAACCGCTGCAGGCAAGTGCGAATCCCCTCGCCTTGAATTTATTGTTTATTTGGTGTTATTTTGCTTCGTTTGTGAGGTTTTTAGATGCTTTGGGTATTGATCTATTGGTGAATTTGCACAAGGTACTATACTACCACTTCAATAAACCCTAATCTCAACAGTAATATTCTTCTAATCTTTACCTTCCACTTCTGCTTACTTTATATTCCACCATTATTATCTACAATTTAGTTCCTGCATGTTAAACAGATTTTTCCTATAACTTCGATTCATTTGCCATAAATATCTAACTACTTAAGAAAGAAATCTAGCAAGTGGTGGCAATCTGTTGATTGGTGGTATAAGAAATATAAACACTCTTTTCTCTATTAAGAGATAACCATTAAAATAAATGAGAATGAAATATCTTCAACATTATCACCAAAAAACAAAAGGCAAATCCGCACTATCCAAATATTATGATTTTCTATTAATATGACGCATTCATTGTATAATCAAGTGTAACATGTATTAGGGTGGTGGCGGCTATAAGGTATTTATATGATTATATCCACACACACTCATGAAGATATGACTACAGATGCATTCCATTAAAGAAGTTTTCCATCTTTCCCATGGAAAAGGTAAAGATGCAGCCACCCAACAACATTCATTAATCATTATTCCTACAACTTGCTCTCTTCTGCATATGTGTTTGTGTGTATTTTCTAGGGTTAAATTGTCATTTAGCTTGGAATGGATTTTGGTGCTGTGAGATCAGATTCAGTGATAATTCTTGCTTTCCCATTCAACTCTGAGAAAAAGAGGGGTGGAGTTTCTCTGAAGCTGATAAATTCTATTAAGATGATATGTAATTTTAGTTTTTCTTATATGCCTTAACTTGCTGCATTTGAAAGCGCACATTCTTGACATTATATTTTTGACATCTTATTCTCTTATTCTTTTTTTGACAGTCAAATTCTGAGATACGTGTGCATTGGAAAGGTGCTGCTGAAATAGTCCTTGCATCTTGTACAAGTTATGTAGATGCCAATGATAATATGGTTGTGATGATGAAAAGAAGGTTTGTCTGATGATGGACTCTTTTTTAAACTGCTATCTCTGATGCCTTAAATAATTCCTACTACAATATTAGTCGTTAAATTCTTCAAATCTTGGCAAGAATAATGTTTAAAAGTTGTAGTGAAAAAGACCTACAAGTTATTAGATTATAGTGTCTGATTCTAACCTTAATATGTTTAAGCCTCTAAGGTGTCTTATTTTTCAAAAATTCTTACTATGATTTTATTTTAAGCTGTTGAGTGAGGATACTTTTGTCTGCAGATATCATATTTTAAGAAATCCATTCAAAGTCACTTGTTGATTATTGCTTCTTTTCTTTTGTGCTTTTCGTGTTGTTGAGTAGATTGTGGGCATGAGAAGCTTCCTAAGTTGTTTGAAAAATTCCAAGCTACGTCCTAATTTGCACAAGGTACTATACTACCACTTCAATAGAGTGATATACGAATCACGTGAGATTGAGTTAAACAAGCTATGCTTGGATGATCATGTTTGTGAGGTTTTTCTCTCGTCTTTCAGATGGACATGTTTTCCTTCCACACATGGATACTGAAATATTCAAGGTCATTATCATTTTTTTAGTTATTATTACTGATTGCTTTCAGAACTCACTTGCAATTTCGATCACAATCATTATTACTTGCTTGGTGATTGTTATAATTTCAAAATCACAATTCTCGCATGTGTTATTCTGCTACTGTTATTTCAAAGCTTGCTTATAGTGATAGATTGCTCCCAGCAGCTTGTTTTTTGGTTATTGATAAGGATGTATTGAGAATTAGTTAATAGGCCTTATCGTTTCATATCACTGTTTTTAGGCTTCTGTTTTATTTTAGCTGTATGAGCTTGATTGGATTAGATGGGTTAGGCTTAGTCTTTTTCGAGGCCGCCTGTTTGGCTTATTCTATTTGACTATGTCAATTTTACTTCTTATACTATTCTGCTCCCTCCCCCTCTCTTTATTTTCATTTTCTTTTTAATAAAGCATAGCCTGTATTTTTTTTCAATGCTATATCGGTGTCTTATTGTGGAACTGATTCAACTCATATATATCTACTTATCTATTGAGTCTTTTTGTATAAAAACATTGTACCCAATGTTATAATTGTTGATATCCTTGAACAGTTTCAAGTTCCATTGGCATTACTCTAAAAAGAACTTTTTTTTTTAATTTCATTTTGTAGGATGTGCTGTGGTTAATTAACCACAGAAAACTTGACTATATCAATAGGAGCTTGTGAATTTGCTGAAAAGTTTGTGAGTTTCTATCTCTATTTCACTTATCTTTTATGAATATCTATTGTGTTAATTAATCTTTTTAATGATTTGGCTAAAATTGATTGCAAGAAATACCAGTATGAAATATATATTTAATTTTTTGTAGATTGTGTTGGCATACAAATATGTTTAATTTGTTTTCTTTGTTAATAAGGCCAAAAAGCATAAAAAGGAAACCAATGAGTATGACATCTTTTTAAACTTCCACCCTCCGGATGAAAATGGAAAGTACACCTATGTAGTAGCTGAAAATATTGCTGTAAGTATAATATTTTGTGTTTTTAAAGTATTTATGATTTTAAGTAAAATGATAAATCTATAATATTTGATTAATAATTCATTATTAACCATGTAAATTCACAGAATGCAATCGAACAAAAGAAAGATGAACTGAGTCAAATGCCTGATGCTCCTGAGATTAATATGGGAGATATCTTCCGTCAAACTGTTGCACCAAAAAAAGGTCGCATCTTCGGCATTGGTAATTTAAGAGAAGGAAGTTCAAGCAGCCAATTTGATGACGAGGTTGATGCTGATTTGGGAAACTTGTGATCATGTTTATTGTATTACATGTTTTAAGGATTGAGTAGAATTTGATATTTTGTGTCGAATTTGGATAATCTATTTCAAATTATGGAGATTGCTGAATTTAAATCTTATATTGGGTTGTGTTTTGAAGATTTAATTAATTAGAATTTTATATTATTTAACAGGTATTAATATTAATTTTAAAATATAAAACTCAAATATATACATAAATTTGCGACGGAAATTTTTGTCGGTAACTGAAATACGTAATTTGAAAAACTAATATTAACGACGGAACATTCCGTCGCAAATTTGTGACGGATTAATTCAGTCGGTAATTGTCGACGGATTATCGTCGGTAAACTAACTTCCATATGATTTCGTGTTTTTTAATCTGCGACGGAAATTTTCGTCGGTAAATTCAAATCCGTCGCTAATTTGCAGTACCGACGAATTTGATTTGCATGACTACCGACAGAAAATTCTATTTACCGACGTCCATAATCCGTCGGTAATTACCGACGGAATGTAATTTCCGTCGGTAATAAATTACCGACCATGGTTTTAGCGACGAAGCGATTTCCGTCGGTAATCCGTCGGTAACCCCTTTACCGACCGAATTTTCAAGTATTACCGATGGAAATTTCCGTCGCTAATCCGAGAGTTTTTTGTAGTGTTTACTTTATACTGTAGATAATATGTTATGCGACAACATGCGAAAGATCATATTATCAATTTCCTTATAAAGTATAAACAGATGCTCACAATCGAGATAGACGGGGACTCTCTATCGGGATGGTTGTAGTGTGATTTGGTATTAGTTTGACTTGACTATAGAATCACATTAGTGCTCTTTGTGTGTATTGGACAGGACCACTTGAGATCGTTCGACTTATACTGACTTATAGAAGAACTTGATCTCAGTTATTAAGGATGTTTGTGCTCTTAATCCCTATACAATAACCTCGACACGTAAGGCAGTTGTATTCATTTGATTTATCAATGGGTGATATTTACATGTAATTAAATCAATAAACTCGGTGAGTTGGAAATAGTGATGTCTCTATGGTGTGCTGTTGATTGTAGAAGGAATCCGTGTCCGAAATAGGTTGATGATGTCTCCTTGAGGAGCTCATAAGGATTATCATGTAAACCCTGCAGGTGGATTTATTCCGGCATGATTATGAAATTGAGTGGTACTACTCTCGGATGAGATATTAATTAATGGAGTTGTCAGTAACTTAATTAATTAATTGGCATTGTATATCTTAAACATGGGGAGACTAACGGGCTCATAATAAGAAGGAGTCCATAATGTAATTATGGGATTAGAACGATAGTGCAGTAATAATATTTTAGTGGTATATATTATTATTATTGGACTTAAGTATAAGCTTTGGGCTAAGCTTGGATACTTAAGTCCAATGGAGGCTCAGCTCTAATTTCTCCTCCTAGTCCAGGTCCCTGCTTTAGCCCATATATAAGTCATCTCAGTTGTTCGGAAACCTAATCTTACTGATTAGACATGCCTAACACATGAAGAGGGTGAGGGAACAGCATATTGAGAAAATCTCGAAGATCGTTGCCCACACGACGTCGAGATTGGACTTGGGAATACAGCAGAAGAACGGAAGGTTGTTTGCTACTGTTGTCCATCAACTTGTACTATTTTTCTAAATTTATACAGAACTCAAAACTGGACATGTGATATACTAATGGAAAACCACGGAAGAGAGAATCATTTTGGCGTATAGATCACTCAAATCGAAGATCAGACGAGAGAGTTATGCCCAAAACCGTGGGGCTGCACAGGCTGCCGGTAAGAATCCATCTTCTTCAACATACCCTGGTTAAAGCTAATATGTTTCATTGATTTCTTACTTCCGCTAAATTAGAAACGTATGGAATCCTAACGGTTCATGTTAACCAAACAATCGAACGCCAACACTACCATTAATTTCATAGTGTCCTCATTATTTAGTAGAAAATTACATAATCATCCGAATTATTTTTCTACCAACTCTAGTGGTTTCCTTAGTAACATTAATTCTTAGTGGCATTAATTCTTGAGGTTGTTGATTTTATTATGCCTTAAATTTTATTGACATTGTCCTATCGATATTCTAAATTTGGACATCCTTAAAAGTATATGTAGGAGTCTAATAGACTCCTCTTCAAATACAATGTCTCTAATATTATTCTTCCCCCCAAATCAACATCCTCACAGAATTCCTTATTACCCGTCTCAAATATGATCCAATTAATTTGGATCACAAAACTTTATTCATAATCTATAAAGCAGTCGATAATTGTTTGAGTCCAAATTTCTTTAATAGATCCCAATGATCTAACTTTAGTTGGACATTAACATATGTGAAACTCATAAAGAGTTCTCACAACTACTTTATTTGGAACTTTATTGAGACCATAAGCTGCAACCTTTAGTATTTCTCATACTAGTAACCATATATCGTGGAGTTCAATCATGTCTTTTAACTACACCATTCATACTTAGCAATTTTAATAGAGTGTATTATAAGACAATTCCACAAGCCTTTAAGAGAAACAAAAGATTATGCTTTAATTTCGTCTTTAACAGCTTTCTTTATGGGTATTCTTTTATTGCCCTTATACTTTATTGATATCAAATTTTCTTGAAGCCTTTTTGTCTCATCTTTATTGTTGAAGTTCTCGTCATGTATGATTTTATTGTTGACATATGTTAAACTTAATTAGTAAACTTCTTAATTGTACAGAGAATTATTGTAAAATAATTTATCCTGCTCGCATTAAACTTTATAATCTTTCACAATTAAATCATTTAGAATCATCTCGAGGATTCGAACACAACATTAGTATCAAGTCTTTGGACAACAATACTAATTTAAATGATGCTCTCACACAGTGATCAAATACTGACAATAAGAACTGTCAATCAATAGCCTTCATTTAGGCCGACTTATTTCTCACATGAAAAACTAAATAATTATCACGTATTCACCACTACAGTTGCTTGTGTATTTCGGGCCAAATATTAATTTACCTTTGGGCCGATCAATACCCGCTTGAAGATACTCTTGCACAATATTATTAATTGGGGACCCATCACAAGATACCTTGTGCAACATTAACCTCGTCTATGGACAAAAATTAACTGCAGGGGAAATCTTGGTGTAATAATAAAGTATTGATAATAAGTTCTGTCAAATAAAAGTTTATCTTTGGACCAACTGATGTTCACATGAACAATTCAAAATAATTATCACATACTTATTATCACATGTGTGTTATTATTTCTCCAAATTGTGCCTACCTATGGGCAGTACATAGAACGCATAAATAATTCTACACCCATCTATGTAATTTCAATAAAGTCGCACTAGACACACAGAGGTTGTTATGGCAACATGATGCTTTGATTGACTAGATTGAAAAATTACTAGACCAATTAAACAAATATTTTAAATAAATATTTATGCTTAATTGAACGACATTAAAAATGTCTTTCCAATTTAATTAATTAAATTTCATAAACGAAATAGGAATTTGAAATGATCCACCGTATTAAAAAATTATGAAAGATTTCTTAACTTAATTAAAATTTCAAATCTTAATTTATAACAAACCATATTAAGCCCATATTCTTTATTCAAATTAACAATTATCATAATCGCTGCCCCTATGAAATTAATTTACAATTAAAATACATATTCAGTAAGCCTTAACCCGAATGGAAGCTATACAAGTATGTATAATAATTCGATCTTAAAACTTTATTATGTAGCAGTACACATGGCTATGTAAATTTGATCATAAATGCCACACATTAAACTAACGATAATACCAAAAATACTCAGAAATTCATAATTCATACCAATGCAATAATGGCAGAATGCATTGTGCCTCCACATTTCATGAAGAATTACTTAATCCAATAAGTTCTCAATTATCAAAGCAATGCATAACGGTTAATGTGGCGTCACCAGCTGGCAACCTTTTATTCTTAAATTACGAAAGCATGTTGCTAGTATACAAGTTATCCGTAATAACTCCAAATTCAACAACCTCAAGAATTAATGTCACTAAGTAAACCACTAGAGTAGAGAAAAAGACAATTCGGATGATTATGTAGTTTTTCTCTTAAATAATGAGGACACTATGAAATTAATGGTAGAACATTCAAAAATATTATCAAGCCATGTAAGGTCCAAATACTTGAAAATGGGTTAATACTATAAATTTTGAGTTTAAATCAATATAAGATGATCAGGTTTGTATCTTGGTAAAGGATTACACTCAAAAGGAAAAGAAGGCATTGTTTTAAGAGACTTTCTATCAAGTTTTTAAGAAAGGCTCCTTTAAGATAATCGTAACATTAATAGCACATTTTGATCTTAAATTATATTAGATGGATGTAAAGATAGTTTCTTGATGGAAACTTTAATGGAACGATCTCAACGGTTTAAGAAAAAAAACCATCTATGCATTCAAGTAAGTTTTCCATAAAGGAATTACACGTATCATCATGAGGTAATTGTCTCATTTGGTTTTGAAATAAATGTAGATGATTATGTAATTTAGTGGGAGAATATTTAAGTTAAACTAAGGGAGACAAGTGCAGTCTCAATCAGATGCCCTAAAGTTAAACTAAAGATTTAAGAAATGTAGAAATATTCTATATGTTTTGATTATTGGAAGTTGTTGTATGATGAGGTTTGCACAAGACCTAATTTGGTTTTTGTTGTTGGTATATTAAGCAGATAATTAAGTAACTCTAGTATGGATCTTTTATAAAGTATTTACAGAAAACTAAGGATAACATGCTTGCACATAAGAGATCAGATTAGTAGGAGATCATAAATTAAACTGATTTTGAGTTTATTGGATGCCAATACAGTATAAGATCCACTTCAGGCTATGTCTTTGTTGGTCTGGAGAGCTATACAAGTAAAAGTATTAAGCAAACACTTTAGCTCATTAACCATGACAACAGAATCAGTAGCACACTAAGGGGCATTCAAACATGAAATAAAGGTTGCGAAGTTTTGTCACATAAAGTTTATTGTGGCAGTTAGTTCGCAGTAAAGTATTAATGACAAGAATACTTATAAGTCAAACTTATTGACATAAAATTCTTGGTTGTTAAAGAAAGTGTTCTTATGGATAAATTTTGGTAGAGCATATTATAATAGACTCTAAATACGAATCCGCCAATCATGTATTCAACGTCCTATAATTTTATGAGCTATCTACTCATGTGGGTGTTATATGATTTAGAATACATTAGTTCAGTGGGAGTTATATTTGTTGCTCTTTAAAATTTTTAAAACACTTTGATTTGGATAATTCGATTTTCTGCATAATTAAGTTGATGGTTTTGAATTCATTGTGAATTCACTAAAGTTAATTTTTCTATTTTGTAATATTTTACATTATGAATTGATCTCACTAAAGTTTAAAGTTGGACCAATTGGAAATAGACATGATGTTGATCACATTGCATGTAATTTCCATACTACTCACCATATTTGGTCTATGTCATTGAGTACATTGATATTGGTGATTGTCAGGGTTTAACCACGATTTATAATGTGGTGAATGTCGCGATAGTTCCATTATTAGTATATGAGATGGACAAGATTTTTAAGTATAGCTTGAAGAGGAATAGCATAAAGTTGCGCAACTAAGGACTCTTGATATAATTGCTTGGAAAAATATATAGCCCAAGTGGGAGATTGTAAGGAAATTTATAATTTCCTATATAATCAAATTGTGGGCAATATATTATTATGCAATTATATTAGCTATTCAATTATTATATGGACTTAATTTAGTGATCTAATTAAGGTGAAAAGTCCATGGGCTATAATAATATTTGATATGGGCCAATTGAGTAGATACCCGATACTATATGATTGGGTGATTATGGGTGGCCCAATTGTATAGTATATAAAGGCTCCCAGGTTATGGTCCCCAATACACTAAACCACATATGGTCTTCCCTTCTCCCCATCGGGAGGGATTACTGTGGTCCATAAGGAATAAGGAGGCTTAGTTGAGGAAGATCATAAAATCACTGATCCCGAGTTCGTGTTCTGTCTAGAGGACTCATTGGATCAGGTACACTTCTGTATTACGTTTTACATCTCATTTAATCGTAATAGGGTTTAAGTCTTTATGGTTATATGGATTTATTTCCAACAGATGAATATATATGAAGATGAAAATGAGATGGAAGGATCAGTAATTAATTAGAATTAAACAAAAATGATATGGTGGGGACCGTCTCACGGATCATATTTTGCTTTCGTACTTTTTATTAAAAATGTTGTCACTTTTATTTTGAATGTTACTCCCTCCATCCTTTAAGCTCTTCACTCTTTCCTTACTACTCTTTCCACCCTCCAAAAATAGTAAAAGTTTCAAAATTAATATCCTTTCACTACATCTTATTTTCAATTACGTCACTCTTATCTAACTCAAACATAACTTACTTTATATTATTTTGAAAATACCACAATACCTCCTAAAAGTTGGTAAAAAAAGCAATTTTTAAGAATTTCGTATTTACAGTAACGTGAAGAGTTACCCGGGATGGAGGGAGTATAACTTTTCATTTTTACTGTAAATTGTTGATGAAGTAGTTGACTGCACCAGTATCACTTTTTATTAATTATCACTTTTTATACGTTTTGGCCTAACATGATACGGTATCAGACGGTCAGTGTATGGCAGCATCATGCACGAGTGTTGGATCTAACTGCACTCGGCGCGTCGATTGTTGTGGGCTTTTCATGGGTTGTGAAAGAAGCATGGACCTGCCGCAATCTCTCAATCTCAACACCAAGAGTACCATCCTGGATAGGGGTGGGGAAAAAAACCAAAAACTCGGTATGCCGAGCTGTCATAACAAAAAATATCAAAAATATCAAAATTTAGGTATGCCAAAATTTTCGGTACGGTACAGTCGTCGTACTGAAAAAATCGATTCGGTATCGGTATCTGCCGAACTAGAATTTCGGTATACCGAAAATTTTTATATAAATTCTGTTATTTTATATTTATATATGTAATTTTATATATTTATGTCCCAATCTACTTTAGCCCAAATAATAATAACTAAAGCCCAAATATAATATTCAACAAGTCAACATAGCCTAAACCCATTTAATCATATCAACATTCCAAACCCAGTCCACAAACTATACACGCCGCAATAATCTCCTCTTCAAACCCTAGCAGTGAAAAATTCTCAATTTTCACCTGCCCAATACTCTCCACCACATCCTCCACCACAACAACCAACACCGCCACATCCAACTCGGCCGAGTCTTTCCCAACACGCCAATGATCACAAACTCGGTCCCATTCGATCCTTCCCTACCTTCTCCTTAACAAACTATGTTGATTTCTATTTGATTTTGTTTGGGCTATTGTGTGTGAATTGAATCCGTGTGTGTGTTTTTTAATTATTTTGCTATTTCATGTGTGGCTAGCCTTTTTCATGAGATTATATATTTTTTTATCTAAAAAATGAATTATGGATTGTGTTAATACGCAAGTGTTTATATCTTATTCACACCTTTGTGCAAAATTGTCTTCAATTGCATTTTCATATATTATTGTAATTGTTTATTATATTGTGTAATTGTTATATTTATGAGTTTAGCTTCTTATCAATTTTAGTGGTTGAAGGGAGTGATGCATTAGAGTGGAACTCTGATGATTAAGAAGATGATGATTTTGAGATGCTGAGGATGATATAACTTATAAGGCAGATAGGAGAAGCAACAAACAGGGTTTTATTTTGAAAACAATTATGTTTATTTTATTATTTTTTCGGTAACTTGGTATCTTGATTATTCTGTATATTGAATTTTTGGCATTTTGGCAAATTTTTGGTATTTCGGTATAATCGGTATATACCGAAAAAATCGGCACGGTATAAATTACGGTTGGCAACGGTATGCATTTTTAGATACCGAAATTTCGGTATACCAAAATTTCGATATCAATATTAGTATGCAAAATAGCATACCAAAAATTTCGATATGGTATCAGTACGGTATCGGTATTTTCGGTATGGCGTATTTACCCACCCCTAAGATTCCTAGATAAGCAATTCCAAAGAACATGCTGCGGCCATTACAGGGCGTACTTTTGATATTATTCGTGAGTCGGGAGCGTGCAGGCTCATCGATGGCAAGAACAAGTGTTGCGGTAGGTTCGGCGCTGTCTGCCAAAGCAACAAGACTATTGCCCCGACGCCCCCGTTTGCGCCGCTGCAAAGGGTTTCAAAGCTTGCCTCAAAAAATGAAGTTCAACCACCCCTTATTTATATCCTTCAATTCCTTATGCTTTGTTGTATTACTCTGCTCTACATCTCGCAATCTGCGTCTATTTTATCTTACGTATTGTACTACTAAGTTCGTCCCATAGAGAAGTTCCCGGTTATGTAGATATGGAATTTAAATAAAAATTGTTTTTTGCTTTACTTTTAGGGATAGTTTGGTATTTTTAGGTAATAAATAAATTATAAAGTAAATTATATGAGTTGTAAAGTGTGTTATGGAGTAATTGATTCGTGTATAGTATTTTCTTATTTAAAGGTGTGAATTTGTTTATGGAATAGAGGGAGTATCACTTTTCATTTCTTCTACCAACATTGTACTCCATAGTGTCATCACTTTTTATCCGTAAAACTTATTCCAGTCATTTTGGATAAGGCTAATTATTCAGTGCACCCAGGTGTATCGTGCACTTACTTTTAGAAACTTCGACATTTTTATAAATAAAAATGTAGAAGTATATACTAATGAATAAAAATGTATACACAATTTTTTTTTATTTTATAATTGGGTATATATGAGGTTTTAAACTCAAATCTTTACTAGGTCACTTTTTTAATATGACCTATTTTAATATCATGTTAAAAATCGTACGTAACACCTTAAACTAATATAGAAGTATATAATTTAACATTTAATCAAATAATGCAAACAAAATAAGATTATAACAAGCGCTGAGTAATACGATGTTCAAGCGTAGTTTACCTATAAAACGAGCTCCAAAATATTATTAATGATAAATACTCCCTCCATGTACTTTTAGATGTCACACTTTCCATAGTTTTTCCTAAAAAAATTTGCACAAATCTAAATAAGTAAAAAGTTAAATACATTCACCCTTCCTATACATTTTATTTACAAAAACACCACCTCAACCTAACACATTTTATCATTTATTAGAAAAATATCATTATACCCCTAAAAATTATGACTTTTCTTAAACTCCGACGGGATGAAGGCGCAGACTTAAATGGGGGCGGAAGAGTACTCCCTCCGTCCGGATTCAAGGGTGCTATTTGCTTTTGGACACGAAAATTAAGGAGTATTGTTATTTATTGTATAGTGGGTAATTGTATTAGTGGAGGTGTGAATCCCATTTTTTAGTTGTATTAGTGAGTGTGTGTGGATAAAAAAGGAAATTAGACCCTTGGGGCAGACGCCCAAAATGAAAAAATGATATCCTTGAAAGGGGAAAGAGGGAGTATTTATTTTAAACAAACACACACGAATCAACGTTTACCAAGTCAAGTTGTGTGGGTCGGGCACCGATACTTGTATTGGTTTACATGTAACATGATTACCTATCCCTACCTAATTAGGACAGCTGATTTGGCCCGTTTAGATGTAAATGGACCCGGGTCACAATTGGCATAAGTGACGTATGCATGTGATTTATAAGAAGACAGTGCCAGGGATCACATCAGACTCGACTTACACGGACTGAACTCGCCTTAAGAATCTATTCGTTATTATACGATGCCGTACTCCCTTCCTTGTGGAATGGTTGATGATTTATATCTTAATCCCTTCCTTGTTCATTGACTGTGCTGCGACTTATAATAGCTTCTCTACAACCACGTACTCCCTTGGTCACATTTTAATATTTACGTATGCTTTTTGTGTGCTGAAATTAATGAATATAATATTTTAATATATAGTAAATTGAAATATATACTCCCTCCATCCCAAACTCGTTGTCTTAGTTACTGTAGACATGAAGTTTAAGAAAAAATATATTTTGATCAACTTTATTGACTTTTTAGGGGTATTTTGGTATTTTTAGGTATTAAATAAATTATAAAGTATGTTATGTGTGTTAGGTGAGAGTAATATTTTTGAAATTAAGATAAACTTTTGGGGTTGTTGGTTAATGTGAAGTTTTCTTTTTTGGAATAAGACAATTAGTTTAGGACGGATAAAAATAAAAAGTAAGACAACGAGTTTGGGACAGAGGGAGTAATATTTTAATGTAAGGTGGGTAACTGTATTAATGTAGTGTGTAGGTCCCATATAGATAAACTAATTATTCTATGTGGAACCCATCTATCAAAATCAAAAATGCAAATACCCTAAATTAAAAATATGTAAAAATTGAAATGAGAGGAAGTTATATGGCCATCATCAATTATCCGGTGGTTCACACTCTTTTGTTGCTTATCATGGGGACCCAAGAACGCTTTTTTGAATTCCTCATACTTAAAGATTTGTGTGATGCATAAAAAAGAAGACTTATTAGAAATTAATAAAAATAATAATTGAATTAATGTTTGAGTAATACAATAAATTATTTCATGAATAATTTATAGTATAAATAAAAAGTAATCATATTTTTAATTAATAAAAAATATTTTTTTACAAAAAGTAGTAATAACTATTTTTAAAAAAAGTAAAAACAATCTCATGTGAGTGTTATATATATATATATATATATATATATATATATATATATATATATATATATATATATATATGAGTAGGTTTGGTGTAAACTCGATTCACCATGCATATTGTGTTTGTAAAATTACTCTTTAAAGTTATGAATTATTACTATTCAAAATAAAAAATATATAACTCCTGCTCAACAAAAATACAAAAATCAAAATCAGTAATTGAAAGTAATATTTTAATTTAAAAGTGTAATAGTTTATTTTTATAAAGAGTATTTTTTATGGGAATAGTCTTGGGTGAAACCATTTCACCGTAAGTCCGAAGGGATTCAGTGCCCAACTACCGACTCCTCCCGGAATTGTGTTATCGGAGCCGAGCCAGGAATCATCAGAAACAACCTGATTTCCGACCTCTTGCATTGCATTACCATAACGAAAATGAGCATTCAAAAAATAGATTGCTCTTGTGATTCGGAATGAAGCTTTATCGGTCGAGGAAAGGAATAGCGATAGATTTCTATAGAGCATCCAGGAACAAGCAGATTCAATCGGACGACGAATTCTTGTGTGAGGTGATCCAGCCGCACCTTCCAGTACGGCTACCTTGTTCACTCCAGTCACTAGCCCTGCCTTCGGCACCCCCCTTGCGGTTAAGGTAACGACTTCGGGTAAGGCCATCTCTGCCTGGGCCTGAGGAAGCAACAGATACCCCTGATAGGCTCACTCTTGACAGAATGTTCCACGGAAAGGTCCAAACAGAAGGACCAGCAACGGCTGAGGAATGTCTTGACCAGTTTACGCTTATGTAATTTGTTATCATTTTTCTTTTAATGTTATCATATTTTATTTATATACTATAAATTTTACATGAAATAGTTCAAAAAATTATTATCAGTTTTAAGGTATCACTTTACATTGAAAATATTATTACTCCTACTTTTTATCCAACTCTCCATGAGACGGTCCCACAAGTCTCCCTTTATTATATTAATCGATAAAAGGTGATAATTGTCCATACACTCTTCTATCTCCAAGCCTCCTTATTACTCCTCACCTATTAACATGGGTCACTCACCTTAGTGAGGATCTCAATGGACACGTGGTCACATATTATATATTAAAGAGTAATGGATAAATTAGGGGATGGGTTAAGGTGCATGATGTGTTCCGATTCAGTGTTTTTTTATATATATATGGTTGCAACTCAGCCTTTAAGCTATCACTACAATATACTCCAATAGCAGCCATGAATAATACTACTTGTTATTACATCTTCGCATTTGCTGTCTTATTAGCTTTGCAAAGCCCTTCCCAAGCCAACACAATATCTACCAGCCTTGCCACCGATCAATACGCTCTTCTTGCCCTAAAACCCCACATAACTCCACACTCCCATGGCCATGCTATACTTTCAACCAACTGGACCAACTCAACCTCTGTTTGCAGTTGGATCGGCGTCACCTGCGGCTCGCGCCACCGAAGAGTAACAGATCTGAACCTTCGCAACATGAGTGTATCCGGAAACATTCCACCACAATTCGAAAACATCTCATTCCTTGTCTCCCTCGACCTCAGTTACAACCATTTCAGGGGCTCTCTGCCTCAGGAGTTATCTCACCTACATCGCTTGAAGGATGTGTCCCTCCATGTTAACAACTTCACCGGAGAGATTTCGCCCTGGTTTGGCCACTTATCCAAACTTAAGCGCCTATCTTTACATAACAACAGCTTCATCGGTTCCATTCCAAAAACCCTGTCAAACTTGTCGAATCTACAAGTTTTGGATTTCACTTCCAATTCTCTCCAAGGAGAAATCCCAAAGGAGTTGGGGAGACTTAAGTCTCTCAAACTTGTGTATTTGGACTTCAATAAGCTTGCAGGTGCTATACCATCTGCCATATACAACATCTCCTCCTTAGAAAGTTTGAATCTCACTTCAAATGAATTGGATGGTGGTCTTCCCATGGACATTTGCACTAATCTTCCATTTATTGAAGAGATTTTCATATCCTTGAATCAGCTGAGCGGCCAAATTCCATCAAATCTATCTCACTGCACAAGACTTGGAATTTTGTCACTGTCTTACAACTCTTTTAGTGGGCGGATACCAGCTGCAATAGGGACGTTGGAATCTCTTCAAGTCTTGGCACTTGGGGAAAACCAGTTAAACGGTATTTCTAACATCTCTTTCATTTTAGGGGAAGTCTTGTGTGGGACCTTCTCACGCTCTAGATAAGATGGATAAAAAGTGATACTGAAAAGTAATAATGGTGAGTGAGCTATTTCATGAACAATTTATATTACAAATAAAAAGTAATAACATTTTATAGTGAACTTTTGACGGTCTGGCACAAGTCTTTGCCTTCATTAATTTTAATATCCGTGTTAGGACAACAGTATAGTATACTTGGAATGCAGGTGATATACCGAAGGAAATTGGCAATCTTGGCAACCTGATTCAGTTGACCATTGAAAGGAATAAGCTTACAGGCTCACTGCCCCTCAATGTTTTCAAAAACATGTCTTCCAGCTTGCAAATAATAAGTCTAGCTCACAACAAACTCAGTGGAAACTTGTCACCAGAGATCGGGAATTTTACAATGTTAAACTCCTTGTATCTCAGAGATAACAACTTCACCGGTACACATAAAATACATACCAGTCATGTCTTTGCTGAGAAATCTAAAATAGTGAAAACTCAATCTGTTTTTCAAATCATAACAGGCGTTTTACCTGGAGAAATTGGTCAGCTTGAGCGACTGGAGATATTACATTTGGATACCAATGCCTTCAATGAACCAATTCCATCGGAGATGTTTAACGTTTCAACTCTTGTACAAGTTGCACTTAATAGTGCAGGTGTTTCGGGTGCTCTTCCCGACAATTTGTGCTACAACACACCCCTTCTTGAGGGACTCTTCCTCGGCAATAATTCCCTTACTGGACTAATACACACCTCTATCTATAATTGTAGGCATCTCACGTATCTCGATCTCTCTTACAACACATTTTCTGGCTATGTACCTAACTTTTTTGGGAACCTAAGTCACCTCGAAAATCTGAAGCTGACAAGAAATAATCTGACCACTGAGTCTTCTTCTTCTTCTGGCTTCAGCTTCATTACTTCATTAGCAAATTGCAGATCTCTCAAAACTTTTGGAATTGCTGATAATCCTCTGGATGCCATCATTCCATCTTCCATTGGAAATTTATCTTCTTCAGTGGAGAATATCTTTCTCTACAACTGCAACATTAAGGGCAGAATTCCTTCCAACATAGGCAACTTGACCAACTTGATCAAACTAGAGCTCTTTGATAATCAGTTGTCTGGTAGTATTCCTCATACTCTTGTACACATGCGTAAGCTTCAAGCGTTATCTCTGTATAAGAACAATCTCATAGGCTCCATTCCAGAGTGGGTATGTCAGTTCCCAAGTTTGTTTTCTTTATCACTACACCAGAACCAACTTTCAGGTGTCATTCCTGAATGCTTAGGAGATGTCTCCTCTCTAGGACAACTTCATTTAGATTCCAACATGCTGACATCATTCATACCATCGAGCTTATGGCGCCTCCAGAATTTGTTGGAAATGGACTTGTCCTCAAATTTCTTAACTGGGTCCTTACCTCCAAAGATAGGTAATTTAGTAGCGGTTGTCTACTTAAATCTGTCGATGAACCGGCTGTCGCATTCTATTCCAAGAAACATTGGGGGTTTACAGAGAGTGGCTACTATGTCTTTGGCTCATAAGAGATTTGAAGGTTCTATTCCTGAGTCTGTGGGGAGCATGATCAGTTTAGAAGAATTAGACTTGTCTTATAATAGCTTCTCTGGTTCTATTCCAGAGTCTATGGAGAAGCTTCAACAGCTCAATTACTTCAACATGTCGTTTAATTCTTTAAGTGGACAGATTTCTATAGGAGGTCCTTTTAGATACTTCACCAAGGACTCCTTTATAGGTAATAAAGCTCTGTGTGGAATCCAAATCCAACGTTGCAATGCGAAGTCTAATCGCATGTTGAGGAGAAAAATAGTGGAACTTGCTTTATTCGTCGTTGCTGGAGCCATTGTGCTTGTCACGTTTGTCGCTTTGGCATTCATCTTGTTAAGACGGAGAAAGAAATACAAGAAAAGAAGTGCAGATGATGTAGTGTTGGAGCCCCCCGTGGTGGAAAGAATTTCTTATTATGAGATCTTGCACGCAACTGAGCAATTCAGTGAAAGCAACATATTAGGTGTTGGGAGTTTGGGTACTGTTTACAGAGGAACTCTGAGGGATGGTAGGATTGTTGCCGTGAAGGTGTTTAATCTACAAACCGAAGCTGCTTTCCGGAGTTTTGACGTTGAATGCCAAGTACTGCGTAGCCTTCGTCATAGAAACCTGATTGAGGTTATAAGCAGCTGCTCCAATAAAGACTTCAAGGCATTGATACTTGAATACATGCCCAATGGAAGCCTCGAAAAGTGGTTGTATTCCCACAACTATTGCTTGGACATCGTGCAGAGACTAAACATAATGACCGATGTAGCTTGTGCACTGGAATATCTCCACCATGGTTATTCAACACCCGTCGTTCACTGCGATTTGAAGCCATGCAATGTTTTGTTGGACGAGGAGATGGTTGCTCGCGTTGGTGATTTTGGGATTGCCAACTGTTAGGAGATGAGGACAGTACTGTGATAACTAAGACTCTTGCCACACTTGGGTACATTGCTCCAGGTGATCTGTTTTTTTGTCTAAATTCAAATTTCTTATGCTTTAATTGTATCGTATCTTACGAAGTTATGACCATGTTTGTCTTTGCAGAGTATGGTTTGGAAGGGTTGGTGTCGACGAGCTGTGATGTTTATAGTTTTGGTCTGATGCTCATGGAAACCTTTACGAGAAAAAGGCCAAGCGATGATATGTTTGTCAAAAATTTGAGCTTAAAGAGTTGGGTCGAAAGCTCGCTTCCACAATGTCTTGATCAGGTTATAGATGTCAACCTGTTCGTTAACCTTAACGATGAACGCTGCCACAAGATCATGCACTGTGTGTCGTCCATACTGGTGTTGGCCTTAAAGTTCTCGGCAGAATCCCCGAGAGACAGGATAAACATGAAAGAAGCTCTAGCAGATCTACGAGATATCAAACGTCGGTTTGATTTACCCCATAGATCCCAAATATAGTGACAAGTCTTTTCATTATAAATTCCTCTGTTACATCACATATGATAGACTGATAGTCATATTATGTCCCAACTTAAAGTGCCTTGAATGACATCTCAAATAGCACCATAAGTTAAATGTTTCTCCATTTGTAATGCAGATATAATATCTTTTTCATAGGTTAATGAGGCACTTACAAAGTTAAATTTGATCTTGAAATTACCTTTGTACCCAATTTATATTTATTTTGGCACGCCCGGTGGGATTGCAATAGGAAGATCTTCACTTTGAAGCATTCAGAGCTGCAAACTGAAGAGATTCAAAAGATAACTCCACTCAAAATTGCAATACGAAGGCCTGCTGCATCAAAGCCTCCAGAGTTGCAAACTGAAAAGGTTGGAGTCATTACAAGAAGTATTTCTGAAGGCTCCGTAGAGGCAAACCATATGGTGGGGATTACTCTCAACAAGCCATTGCATGGAGACAAGAGAGGTGAAAATGTTTATGCTTGCTCAACTCCTCGTTCAACCCCAAGCTCGCCATCTGCCTCAGCTGTAGCTGCAGTGATGACAATAAATGCTATGACCATTGAGGAACAACTCTCAAGTATGATGAGAGCCATTGAATGACTCAACAAGCATATGGAAGCTCAAAACGTAAAGATCTCCGTACTTATGAAGAAAATGAAGAATGCGGAGACAAGTCATGCAAAGGGGAAACAAGTTGAGTATGAACACGAGAAGGAGGACTACGCAAAATAACATCAATCTTAAACGAATCAAGTTGAAGAAAATATACATGTTTCAGCTGACAAGATGCTTCCTATCAACCAACTGAAAAATATCATGATAGAGATGATAAAAGACAAGTTTGAAGGGAGTTCCAAATTTTTTGTTGCCTACAAAAAGCCACATACAAAGAGCATTGACAACTTGAAGATGCCAGCTGACTACCAACCTCCAAGGTTCCAATAATTCGATGGCAAAGACAACCCAAGACAGCATGTGGCACACTTCGTCAAGACATGCAATGATGCTGGGACCTCCAGAGATAACATGGTGAGACAATTTGTCTGATCTCTAAAAGGAAATGCCTTTGATTGGTACATCAACTTGGAATCCGACTCCATTGACAGTTGGAGGCAAATGGAAAAAGAATTTCTCAACCGTTTCTATAGCACACGAAGAACTGTTAGCATGATGGAGCTAACAAATATTCGGCAAAATGATGAAGAATATGTCCTAGATTATATCAACAGATGGAGAAACCTAAACCTCATTTGCAAAGAAAAGCTTCTAGAAACTTCAGCTATAGAAATGTGCATTCAAGGGATGCAATGGAATCTCCGCTACATACTCCAAGGAATTCGACCTAAAACTTTTAAAGAGTTGGCTACAAGAGCTCCCGAAATGGAGTTGAGCTTGACATCAAGTGGCCATCTATTCAAGACTCCTACGAGTTTGAAGACATGTCTTTTGATGAGCTCATGGAAGAGGAACCACAAACAAAGACTGCAGTTTCCATAAAGATTCATAGAAATGAAATGGAAGCAAGAGAAAACAACGCATCCCAAGATTGGGGGCAATGAACTGTTGATAAATCAAGTTAAAGCTCCCTGACATGAGCGAAAACTGTCTGCATTACGCTCCTTGATACGAGTTTAAACTATCTAAAAAAAGCCACATTCTACGCTCCTCGGCACGAGCGAAAACTGTCCGCATTAGGCTCCTTGATACGAGCTTAAACTAAGTAAAATCTCCCAAGTCAAAGCTCCTCGGCACGAGCTAAAACTGTCTGCACAATGCTCCTTGATACGAGCTTAAACTATCTGAATTCTCTCAAGTCCAAATTACGCTCCTTGATATGAGCTAAAACTATCCACATATGACGCTCCTTGATATGAGTTTAAACTATCTAAAATCCTTCAAGTAAAAATCCCTTGATAAGAGTTTAAACTATCTAAAAATCCACAAGCAACGCTCCTCGACACGAGCAAAAACTGTCCACACAAAGCTCCTCGACACGAGCATAAACTGTCTACATTATGCTCCTTGATACGAGCTTAAACTATCTAAAATCTCTCAAGTCAAGGCTCCTTGACACGAGTTTAAACTATCTAACACAAATTAAATTTTCAGCTCCTCGATATGAACTAAAACTGTCACACAAGGCTTCTTGATACGAGTTAAAACTATCTACACACAATGCTCCTTGACATGAGCGAAAACTGTCAACATTATGCTCTTTGATACGAGCTTAAACTATCTAAAATCTCCCAAGTTAAAACTCCTTGACACGAGCAAAAACTGTCCACATTATGCTCCTTGATACAAGCTAAAACTATCTAAAATCTCCCAAGTCAACGCTCCTTGATATGAGCTAAAACTGTCCACACAATACTCCTTGATATGAGTTTAAACTATCTAACACAAATAATGCAAAACTCCCTGACGCGAGAAAAAAACTGTCCACACAACGCTCCTTGATATGAGCTAAAACTATCCACATATGATGCTCCTTGATATGAGCTTAAACTATCTAAAATCCTTCAAGTAAAAACCTCCTTGATAAGAGTTTAAACTATCTAAAAATCCACAAGCAACGCTCCACAACGCACGAGCCTAAACTGCATGTTACTCCTGGCCCGCATGAGTATAAAATATGTACGGCACCCTCCCATCCAAACCAAATCCTATCCCTTTGAACTACATCATGACTTGATTTTCTTTAAAGAGGTACGTAGGCAGCTTAGCACTTTGCTAAATTCAGTCATAAGCAAGCTTTCTGTATCAAGTTTGTGAGGCAAGCAATAAATTGGAGTGTGAATGAGTTATGAAGAAAAAATTAACGACGAGAAGATAGTGGTTGAATGTAAAGTTAGATGAAGAAATTCAAAATTTTGAAGTGTTGAAATTATCTCAAATTCCGGGAGTAATGAAGTGATGAAGGTGAACCATGTTGCCACATCCTACGTTGCAAGAAGGCAAGGAGAGGGGCTCAAGTTAATTTAAGTTCATGGATTTAATTGATTAAAAGACCCCAAATAAATTTATGGGATCAATTATTTATTAAGTTCCAAAACTATAAATTAAATCCATTATCATTGATGAAGCTCAAAACAGTAGGGGGAGAAATTAAATTAATTCATGTTTAGCCCAAATACATGAATTAAATTTAAGTTAAGCCTTTTTAAGTGTTGAAGCCCAAATTATAGCATTTTATTAAATGCACAAAGTGAAATAAAAAAGGCTTGGATTTTGGTAATCAAAATGGACCAAATTTGTGATTGGAGCCCAAAGTTGGCAGTTTGAAAGTTAAGCCCAAATGAAATGAGTGGGTGATGAATATCATGTTTTCAACTTAATCACGTGAAGGTCATTCCAATTTCCAAACAAATCAACTTTTTCTCTCTCCTCAAACATGTGAATACCTGCCAAAAAGAAAAAAAAGGAAACTCCTCTCTTCTTTTCTTTCAAAAATCAATCGCGTGAATAAAAGTTTCGGGTGATTATTGGGTGATCCGTGGTCACCCAAGTGATGGCAGCAGATAGGATATCTGTATTTTTTGGGGGTATTCGAACCCATATTCGTTAAAAATATCAATACTCGTATCCGTCTCATTACCCGTTTAAAATATTATTTGCAATACCCGTATCTGTCCCGAACCCGATTGTTCCTACCCGAGGATACCCAAACCCGTCAAACTTTTTTTTAACTTAAAATATTAAATTTCAAGCCTCAAATATTTAAATAAATGTGTCTCCAACATTAAACATTCTTGGTCACAACATTAAACAATAATAATTAAAACATGACATAAAATCACCACACAAGTTTAAAGATCTTCAATTCAAACTTTAAATAACATACAAATAAAATAAAATGATAGGTTAAATTAATGATTTGTAAATTTATTTAAATATTGAAACATATAACAAAAATTACTTGTGTCTAAACGGTGAACGAAATTTTTTTAATATGAGGTTAAGTGTTCGAACCCTCTAAAAAACACATACATACAACTAAATGGGACGGGTATATACGGGTACCCGCTACTTTTATCCGATTATTTATTCGGGTAGCGGATATCCGAGAGGGTGAATCCGAACCCTAATGTGAATTTTTATTTTTTCCCAAATCCGTTCCAAACCCGATTATAGGTACCCGAACCCGTCCCATTAGGGTTTGGTTGGGTCGGGTACCCGAGGGTGAATCCGAACCCTAATGGGAATTTTTATTTTTTTCCAAACCCATTCCAAACCCGATTATAGGTACCCGAACCCGTCCCATTAGGGTTTGGTTGGGTCGGGTACCCGAAAAAACCCGCGAAACTGCAATCCCTACTCAAGACCCAATTCTTAACCGGTTACAAGTTTGAGGGGCAGAAAAGTAGCCAAGTTGTACAATGCATGCAGGTTGACTCTTACACGTTGCAGCCTTGCAGGTATATTTTGTCCACTCATTAATAATTGATTGATTGTTTTATTACTTTCATAAATGTTATTAGTATTATTTTATGATAGTTAATTTATTATAATCCTGCTATCCATTATTGTTATATTTTACAAATTTAGAATATTTTAAAATTATTAATAAAATCATTTATATTTAAGAAAATGAATTATTTGTATTAAAAACTGAACATTATGTAGTTAATTTCTTTTTACATATAAAAATGAACACCAAAAAATTTTTATGTGCGAAATGAAATTTATATATTCATTACAATTATTTAAAATTATATATGTGACGACAAATATTAAAATAAAATATAATACGTTGTTATATGTATGTAATCATCGTTATCTAATGTAATAAATTAATACAATTTTTTTTACACTTATAATTATATATTTTTACTAGACTACATATCCAAATGACAAAGTCTCTTATGAGATAAAAATATAAGACGGTTAGTGAGACGTTTGCCTTAAAGTTTCATTATTATGATTAGTTTAAGTATACTTCTCGGTAATTAAAAAATATATTTTTTTAAACATGATGAACGATGCATTAAAGTATTTCATCCGTCCCATCATAATGGTTACAAAATTTTAATTCGAGCGTCTCATCCTAATGGTTACATTTTCTTTTTTGGTATATGGACCCACACAATTCAACCAAAATATCTCCATGGGACACACCTTCAACACTAATACAACTATGCACTACACATTAAATTATTACTCCTCTCACTTCAATACACATTATACTATATTCCTTAATTCACGTACAAAAAACAATGTAACTATTAGGAATGGATAGAGGGAGTACATAAGATATTATACTCCTATATAATATAGTTTTTTACTGACATATTATAACTAATATTAAGTATACTTTACCTTTATATTACCTATATTTTAATGATAGGTCGACTCATCTCACAAAAGAATGTCTCAGTTCAAATTCATTGAATTAAAATTACAATACTCTTCCAATAATTAAAAAATTAAATATATGTTGTATATTTTTAACTTGTTATAAATGCATAGTATTTATTTCCAGCAAATATTGATCAATAATTATTAATTTGCTAGGGGTATGTATTATCGCTATTTATTCATTTTACAAAAATTGTACGCATGGCGATTTTACGGGAATAATTATTATAGGGGGATAATTGATTGTGTTAAAAGTTTTCTGAATAACAAATTAACAACCTATTTAATACTCCCTCCAAAAGTCTGCACCCCCTCCTCGGCACAGAGATTAAGAAAGTAATAACTTTTAGGGGTATTATGATATTTTTTGGTAATAAATAAATAATAAAGTATGTTAGGTGTGTTAGGTTGGGGTGGTTTTTTTGTAAATAAAATGTATGTGAAAGAGGATTGTGCGTTGACTTTTTGCATTTTTAGGGATGTGCAAACTTATGTGGGACAACTCAAAATGAAAAGTGTGTCATCTGAATAGAACGTAGAGAGTATATCTTAATTTGACGTTGGAATGACTATTTATTAAAAATAGCTATTATTTTGTTATTCAAATTATAATTAAATAAGGCAAAAGCTCATGCGCTTATGGGGATACATTGTGTCCCCATATGAACACAACTCTCCCACTCCCTATTCCATTTAAACATATGTATTGCTAAGTGTTTAAATTGTAAAGGGGCACGGCGTCTTTGGGACACAAGAGCCTCACTCATTAAATAATTAAATTAATGATTATGAAAAATTATAATTTACTAAAAATAACTAACATTATCTTAAAAAAATTTAAGTAAAAATATTATAGATATCAACTCACCTAATCATCAGTGTGATCAAGGTTAACAATATTATCGGGCAACGCCGATGAAATAAAAGATGCCACAGTAGGGAAAGCATAAGAAGCTAGATTATGAGCTAAAACATTATCCTTCCACCTACTATAACATAGTTTTTTTCTCTGACACGTCTCCATCTCTCCAAAATGACGTGTATTTTTTCTCAATTTTTTATTTTTTAATTATTTTTATATTTTTCTTATTTACTTTCAATTAATTTCCTTATTTAAATAAAATAAGAGGAATAAAAAAGAACTAAAAGGACCTATTCAAGTAATTTCCTTAATTTCAATTAATTTCCTTATTTATTTTCAATTAATAAGAGGAATAAGAGGTCCTTGAATAGATTTACCTTTAGATAATCAATTTAAATATTTTTTAAGAGAATAAAAGGACCTATTCAAGTATTTTTAAGATGAGACAGTTTACTTCTAAATTACATATGTAAGTTTATTCTTCAAGAAGAATAAGAGGGACTGAAGGAGTAGTTATTTTACGATGGTATACTAGTATATGACATGCATCTTACGCGGATTATAACATTTTACATTTAAATATTTTATCTAATAATATAAAATATGTCTTTATTTTTATAAATTGAATATTCACCCATACATTATATAGAGTGATTGAATAAAAATATGTATGATTATTTATATTAATTGTATTTTAATTTTGATATAATTATTAATTTTAGTGTCATTAATTTGTGCCTATATCTTTATTAATATAAAATTTTTAATATTAAAAGTGTAGAAAATATTATATGATTGTGGGGATGTATCTTAATTTTAATGGGCAAAGACTTGTGTGAGACCGTTTCACGTAAGAGCTTACGTGAGACGCTCAGAAAGTGATAATAAATTATTGAAAAGTGATAATGCTAATTCATGTACAATTTATAGCATAAATAAAAAGTGATAATGTTTTACAGAGAAAGTGATAATGTTTTACAGCGAAGTGATAACTATTTTACAAAGTGAAAAATTGTCTCACGTGAGATGGTCTCACGCAAGACCTACCATATCTTTGGCAAAGACTTGTGTGAGACCGTCTCACGAATGAGATAGATTATCTGTCATCCCATTTAATTTTTTTAAAGGGCCTTATTTGGTTATATTAAATTAAAAAATTGAAAAATTAATTATTAAATTATATATATATATATGTATTTTTTAAAATATTTTTTCTTATTAAATTTTAAAAAAAATATAAAAATATAATAATTTTAATTTTTGTTCATTTAATTTATTTTTTTAATTTAAATGTTATAAATCTATAAAATGTGATACACAATTAATGAAAAGTAATAACAGTGTCGTAAATTGTTTCATAAACAATTTATAGTATAAATGAAAAGTGATAACATTTAAAAATAAAAGTTATAATATATTTTATAAAAAGTGATAATTAATTAAGATAGTGTATTTCACAAACAATTTATTATAATACTCAATAAAAAGTGATAATATTTTTAATAAAAATTGATTACTAATTAAAGAAAAGTGAGTATATGTCTAATTGAATTATTATTATTATTATTTAATAAGTTATTAAATAGTTCAATTATTTTATTATCACTTTATTTTAATTGTGTTTTACTTCATATCAAAAATTTTATCATTTTTTATACGAATTGTTCATAAAATAATTTAATTAAATAGTTATCACTTTTTTTTATCAAGTATCACTTGTTATTTAAAATGTTATCACTTTTTATTATTTCAGTGAATTACGGTAGGTCTTGCATGAGATCGTCTCACGTGAGATCATTTTTCACTTTTTAAAATAGTTATCACTTTCGCTATAAATTATTATTACTTTCGCTATAAAATATTACTATCACTTTTTATTTATATACTATAAATTGTTTATGAAAGAGCATTATCACTTTTCATTAATTTATTATCACTTTTCTACATAAAAGTTATCACTTTCTGGTCGTCTCACGTAAGTCCTTATGTGAGATGGTCTCATACAAGTCTTTGCCTAATTGATAATTGATAATTTTTTAATTAAAATTTAATGTTTATTTAATATATGGGTAGGTCTTGCGTGAGACCGTCTCACGTGAAACTATTTTTCACTTTTTAAAATAATTATCACTTTTGCTATAAAACATTGTCACTTTTGCTATAAAATGTTATCACTTTTTATTTATACTATATATTATTCATGAAATAGCATTATCACTTTTCATTAATTTATTATCACTTTCCTTCATAAAAGGTATCATTTTCTGACCGTCTCACATAACCTCTTACGTGAGACGGTCTCACACACATCTTTGTCTTGATATAATATGAACCTACTTATTTTACAAATAATTAGTTATTATTATTTTTTTTAAAAAAACGTTGCGAGTTTGTAAAAGGGTTGATAAACAAAAGTTTGAAAGATCGCCGACCAATTAATACGTAATTCTATTTTATAAAGTGTTTAACAAGACCCTCCTTTTTTCTTGATTATTTTTAATTTAATTTAAAATATATTTAATTAGATTAATGACAATTCGTCTCACGAAATAAGATCAATGAAACGATCTCACCCAACATCTACACTTTTCTTTTAAGGGGTAGGTCTTGTGTGAGACCCGTCTCACGTGAGACTATTTTACACTTTTTAAAATAGTTATCATTTTCGCTATAAAACATTATCAATTTCGATATACAATGTTATCACTTTCTATTTATACTATAAATAAATTGTTCATGAAATAACATTATCATTTTTTATTAATTTAGTGTATCATTTTTCAGTATAAACGTTAGGGACAACAATCAAAATGTTTATTTGAACAGTGAGACATCAATTTTGTCCTAATGTTGTAAAACCATCAATTTTGCCCACTTTCGCATTCAATTCCCTGAACTACCCCATCCACTTACACATGTCAGAATTTATTCGCTGATATTTTGGAAAACTGGCATTTGAAAGATAAGAAATCTCTCTCTTCTGCACTCTTTCTCTCACTCTTATCGGTGGACACCACACTCTCTCTCACCCTTTAAGTAATATTAGGGAGGATTACTAGTAGGTACACAAAAAAAATCTTTAATTATTATGAGATACAAACATACAAAAATATTACTACTAACTACATAAATATATAGTGATATTCCCAAATTATCCCTATAATGTGCTGCACATAAATGTTGTGTGCAGTAAAAGTTCATGTGCAGCAAAAGTGTGTGCAGCAAAAAAATCTGGTGGTCCGATGGTGGTTCGGCAGAACTCCGGCAAAGCTCCGGCGGTGGTCCGACGACTTTTTGGCAATCGGCCGGTGCTCCGGCAGTGCTCTGATGATCGGCAGTCGAAGCTTCGCCAGCGGCGGCAGTCCGGCTGTTCTTCGGCAGCCGGCCGGAGGTCCAGTGATGATCCGGCGGTGGGTGGGGGTTTGGGGTTTAAAAGTGTATGGATTTAGGGTTATATTTGATATTTTACTTTAATATTTTAAATCAATATATCTTATAGTAATTAGAGGTACAAAACGTGTACTTATGAATAATTTTTTCTTAATATTATAATATCTTAAATATTTAAATAAAAAATTATTTTTTATTGGACATGGGCTTATTAAACACTACCACTGACATGCTCCATTCTAGTCCGTCTCAAGAATACTTTCACCCCCTAAAAATAGAAAAAATACACAATATCAATAACTTTACAATGCTGCAATATTACAAAAATGTCACTTTCTTTTTACACAAAATCTAGTCAAAGTCAACTAAATCATACACTTTATTCTACCTAATTACCCAAAATATCTCCTCTCTTTCTTATATCACACTAACAAAAAGTTAATTTTCTTAAACTCCGTGCCAGAGAATACACGAATATATTCCTGGAACGGAGGGAGTAATAATTTCAGCAAATATATTCTTTCATGTCCTTAAGAAAAATACTTTACAAATATAGTATATTAAAATATAAAAAATACACATATAAAAATCTTAATATATAAGTAAGGAGTATCTAATAAGTGAAATAAAATTTAGAAATAAGAGTTAATTTTTTTAAAGTATATATTAATTAAATTAGATACTTCCTCCGTCTCATAGTTAAGTTCACCGACACTGTAGATACGGAGTTTAAGCAAAATTATTTTTTACCAACTTTATTGACTTTTTAGGGGTATTGTGGTATTTTTAAGTAATAAATAAATTATAAAGTATGTTATGTGTGTTAGGTGGGAGTGGTATTTTTGATATTAAAATAACTTTTGAGGATGTTGGTTAATGTGAAGTTTTCTTTTTTGGGTGATGAACATAAGTGTGTGACGGACGAAAACGGAAAGTGTGAACATGAGTGTGGGATGGAGGGAGTATGAAATATGAATTCAAGGAAATGCAGGGTTTTAATTAATTATTATATAATTTTACGTTCTATTATAACAAAAAAAAATACTATTTAACTTATACTCCCTTTGTCCGCTCAAAATAGGGTATTTTTTTCATTTTTGTCGTCCGTTCCAAAGAGGGTAATTTCCTTTTTTACACACATGTGACCCACACACATCCACTAATATAACTAAAATATGGGGTCTACACTCCCACTAATACAACTACCCATTACACATTAAATAATAATACTCTTTAATCAACGTGCACAAGAATGAGGCTTGCGTGCGCCCGTGCACACGCCGTGCACCTTTATAATTTAGTATTATGGATAAGGGTACATTATTTTGTTCTAAATGGTATACACTTTAATTAATAATGGTACACTATTTTATTCTAAAGGGTATAAACTTTATATTATATTTTTATTTTTTTCAGAAAATAAATGATACACATCTTTATACTAAAGGGTATGCAATTTAACACAAAATTCTAAAGGCACACGGGCGCACACAAGTTTTTGCCTTGTAAAATAAAGGGTACACGTCTTTATATTAAAGGGTATAAAATTTAGCACAAAATTCTAAAGGCACACGGAATGTGCTACCGTGTGCCCGGACACACACAAGATTTTGCAGATTTATTTTTATAAGGGTAGGTCTTGCGTGAAATCGTCTCACGTGAGACCATTTTATACTTTTTAAAATAATTATGTTCTTCGCTATAAATAATCACTTTCGCTATAAAACGTCATCATTTTTCATTTATACTATAAATTGTTTATTAAATAACATTATCACTTTTTATTAATTTAGTGTCACTTCTCAGGATAAATGTTATTACTCTCTGACCGTCTCACGTAATATAAATCTTCAAATATATATACATAAAAATTAATATACTCCCTCCGTCCCAAGAATACATTCGCCCTTTCCATTTTGGTCCGTCCAAAGAATACATTCGCACCCTAAAAATGGAAACAATACACAATATCAATAACCTTACAATACTACAATATTACAAAAATGCCATCTTCTTTTTACACACAATTTAGTCAAAGTCAACTATATCATACACTTTATTCTACTCAATTACCTAAAATACCCATTCACTTTCTCACATCACACCACCAAAAATTTACTTTTGGTAAACTCCGTGCCCAAGAATACACGAATATATTCTTAGGACTGAGGGAGTATTGTAAATTAAAATTATTATAGAAAATGAATTAATTTATTTAGCGAAAGAAATGAACATGTAAAATTAATGTAACTAAAAGTTTAAAACAATAATGTACAAGATATCAATAATTTCCAAAGTGAGGAGAGAGAGGAGACATAATTTCCAAAGTGAGGAGAGAGAGGAGATATGAGAGAGACGAGAGGAGAGAGAAGAGGGGGTGGGATAAAGTTGGAAATTGTGCCATTATTTCATTATTTTATAAATATTATCGATTGTGTAAGGAATAAGTTAATTAAACATACTCATTTAATAATCTCACGGTTTTAAAATAAAGAGTTTTGATCTAAAGGCTAAAAATGATTAGGGGCATGGTTGATTGGGCCACGCAAGTTTTTAATCAATGAGGCTCTCTCTCTCCTCAAAAGCGTGAATTATGGGTTCTGCTGACGCTGCTCACCGCCAATCTGCTGGTCGACGGAAATCTCAGCCGATGTCAACAGCCGGTCGCCGTTGGAGAGTGTTGACGGCTACGGAACAGCAAGCTATCGGCGGAAGATGCATAAACTCGCCATCAGCTCGCCACCGTCTATCGCACCTCCGTCCAGCCGTCCGTGAACCATTGCACGCCGCTGGCCTCCGAGCCCAGTCGCCGGTCACTGAAACCGGGAAGCACTGTCGTGGCCGCACTCCCACCGCAAGTACAGCCGGAGATGTGAACCCATGTGTGAGCCGCCATGTTGTTTCCGGAAATCGCCAATCACCATAGAGATCCTCGCCAAGTCGCCACACTCCAAGTACACTCTCGCCGCCGCTGCTTGTCAGGTGCGCTCCAGTCACCATCCCGGCTAGAAACTCGGATCCACCGAGTGCTGTCACCGGAAGTCGTGAGCCCCGTCATCTCCACGGATCAGCATGCTATCCAGCTGCCATCTACCCACAGTCGATTGCCGCCGATCCACACGCAGTTGCCGTCAGGACCACCATAATCGTCGCCAGAGTTTTGGCCGCTGGATCTTCCCCGAAGCCCTCTGATCACCACCATCCACGGCTCTCGATCGTTGCACTCACTCACCAGCAAATCGCCGCCGTTTGTCGACCACAGCTGCTCGCCATAATCGATTATCGAAGAAGACGAATTTTTCTTCCACCCCGACGTAAGAGGGTCATTTGCTTTTTGTACGTAGATTAAGAAGTATTACTTATTGTGTAGTGGGTAGTTGTATTAGTAGGAGTGTGAGTCCCATATTTTAATTGTATTAGAAGAGGTGTGTGGATCCCATGTGTGTAAAAAAAGAAAGGGGACTCTTTGGGTGGGACGATCAAAATGGAAAAATGATCCTCCTAGCCTGAGACGGAGGGAGTATAAGGGAGTTGGAAATCTTTGAATAAATAACTATCCTATTATAGAAATTCATGTTTCTATTCCAAAAAAAAAATTGAGTTTACTGTGCAACGGGATGCAAGGATTGCTTGGTGGTGAAATAGCAAGTGAGATCCCCTATTACACCTCATGTTACATTTCATGTTATATGGAGTGGGATGGAATTGTGTGTAAAATGAGACACTTGTAACCCATCTCATTCCATCTCATGTAATATGAGATGTAACATAGGGTGTAACAGAGGAATTGAATTGGTGGAATAGCCCATGCTGGACACACTCAATGCCCTTAATGTAGTAACAAATTCTGATCCGGATTCAATCCTATTAGAAAAGGTTGAGATCTTCTTTTCCGCATACAAAAAGCTAATACAAATGGGATATACTGGAGTATCTCATATTCCTTTAGATACATACCATGTATTACAATCAATGTCTAAAATAACATTACATGTCCCAAGTGTTTTGATAAATGGTACCCCATTCGTCCCATTTCAATGTTTACATATTTATATTTTGGGCGTTCCATTTTAATGTTTATGTTTCCCTTTTTAGTATATAGGACCCACATAAAATAATTAATATATCACCATGGGACCCACATTCAACACTAATACACCTACTCACTTTACATTAAATATTACTACATTTTCACCCATTATCTATTAAAATATTATACTCCCTCCGTCCCTCATTAAGAGGGTCATTTGCTTTTTGGTATGTAGATTAAGAAGTATTATTATTTAATGTGTAGTGGGTAGTTGTATTAGTAGGAGTGTGGGTCCCAATATTTAATTGTATTAGAGGGGGTGTGTGGGTCCCATGTATGTAAAAAAGAAAAGGGAACTCTTTGGGTGGGACGACTAAAATAGAAAAATGACCCTCTTAGGCTGGGACGGAGGGAGTACTCCTTAATCAATGTGCAAAAAACAAACGTAAGCATTGAAACGGGACGGAGGGAGTAAGGTCAGGGGCGGAGCTAGACCATTTTTCTTGCGGAGACTAGATATAAAAGCATGTTGATCATAATAAATGCATAAGTATTTTGAGATATTTTCATGCAATTCTCTATATTTAAAACTACGAAAAGTTTAACTGACGCTTTTTCATTGCTCAAAATGAAAAATTATAGTCTTTAATAAAGATAGAAGCTATCTATTTCTCGATATAAACCATCAAATTATTTGCAAGAAACTCACTCTGAAGTGTCAGTTGGATTTAAAAAAAATAATTAATGGTTGTTAATGCTCTCTTTGTTATAGATGTTGATATTAAATACTACTATGTTAAAAATATAATTGAATACTCCCTCCATCCCATTCACATTTTACATATTCTTATTTGTTAGTCTCATTACGCTTTTCATATCGAAAAAATGGTAAAAATTTCAAAAGAAATAATATTGCAATACACTTTACTTAAAAATTGATAATCCCAACCTAACACATATAACTTATTAGTATTATTTATTTATCATTACTAAAAAGACTAAATTATTCCCAAAAGTTAGTAAAGTTAATTGAAAAACAATATTTTTTAAATTTTATATCTACAATAATTATGAAAATTAAAAAAAAAGAAGAGAGTATTATTATATATATTAGGATGTTTTAACATAATATTAAATAATTAAAATAATATTAATGTATATATATAGTAATTAATCTTAGAAATTTGGGGGGGGGGGGGGGGGGGGTAAAGCCCCTCAAGCATACACAAGCCTCCGCCCTTAGTAATGTATAGTTTTTTATGTTATGGAATACTAATGAAACATAGAAAGTGGAATTGGGAATTTAAGTTGTAACTAACACGTGTAACAGGAAAGAATATGACTTGAGTACAACCAGGGCACCAAATGAATTGGTGCCCCTAGTCCACACCCTTCTTAATTAATTTATACTCCTTCATTAATGTTGTTTTTATTTTATTTTTAAATTTATTATTCTTAAATGACTATTATACCCTAAACCCTAGGGATAAATTATACCCTAAACTACAAGGGTAAAATTATAATTATATTATAAACCTTAAAGCCTAGGGATAAATTATACCTTAAACCAAAAGAGTAAAATTATAATTATACCCTAAATCCTAGGGATAAATTATACCATACTAAATCACAAAGTAAAATTATAATTATACTCATAAAATTAAATTTAAAAAAAAATAAAATGAAAAAAAAAAGGAAAAAAAAACCAAACAAATGAGCAATCGGTAATCTAACGAAATTGGGGTTAGATTGGGGTGGGGTCACGGTTTCACGAATTGTGAAAAATAAGCCGGGCGTCTAGAGTAATTGCCAACAAGAAATATAACATCAAAAGCTAAAAAAATAGCATAGATCTATTTAGGCATGGTTCACACACATTGTGAGTACGTACCCCACACTAATTGAACCCCTTGAGACTCATTAATATTTTGGGATTTAACAAAATACGGATTTATTGAAAAAATAAATTATGAACTTTACTTCAATTACGTCTATGCCCAAATATTTGGAATTTAGCAAAATAAGGTATCATCTTAATTGTTTTTGTTCAATCAAACCATGTAAAATGAGATAAAAATGTCGAAACATTTGAAATTATGCTCAAGTACCGTGACATGAAAAATGAGATAAAATAGTGAATGATTGAATTATTTAAAGACAAAGAATTGTGTGAGACTGGACATAATGTGAAACGAATAAAAAGTAATAATTTTTATAATAAAATTTGATACTCAATTAATGAAAAGTAATAATATTGTTTAATAACCAATTTATTTATAGTATATAAATGAGAAGTGATAAAATTTTTATAGGAAGAGTGATAACTAATTTAAATTGTATAAAATAATCTTACGTGACGGTCTCACGCAAGATTTATCCTTATTTAAATTGTGGATTAATTAGTCATTACATTTAAATATATATATATATATATATATATATATATATATATATATATATATATATATATATATATATTACTAAGTTTAATTAATGGAATGGTATATATAGTACTCCCATTGAAAGATGAGCATTTACACTTTCCACGTAAATTAAGGGATATAATATTTTTATGTGTAGTAAGGTAAAATAATATTTTTTTTTAAAGTGGAGAGATATATTAGTGTGATGTGTGAATCTTTAGAGAAAAAAAATACTCCCTCCATCCGCTCCAAAGAGTCATTTTTCGATTTTGGGCGTCCATCTCTAAGAATCTCATTTATCTTTTTATACACATGGGACTCACACACACCCACTAATACAATATATGGGGCCCACACACCCACTAATACAACTACTTATTACATACTCTTGTGTTAGAAATATTATTACAACTGATATCCTATATTATTAAATATTATTACAACTGATATCCTATATTATTTAAAAAATATTTCATTTTTCTAATATTTTCATATTAAGTGTTAGAAACTGATATCTCAATGGTAATCTCTCTTGTGAGATGGATTTTTATTACACGAATTGTGAAATGGGTCGACCCATTATGAAAGTCTGCTTATTATATAGGTAAAGTATACTTATTTGTAGTTAAAGTGTGTCAATAATTAATCATATTATAACCACAAATATTTGTGTAAACCGAATTCACGGTGTAAACCCGGTTTACAAGAGACAAACTCTATTATAACACCCTAAAAAATCATACTTTAATGCATTATTCATCATACTTTTTAAAACATATTATAACAATCATTAAGCATATTTTATCTTTATAATAAGTATACTTTAACACGTCTCACAAATCATCTCACATAAGTATGTATCACAAGAGGGTTTGTCTTTAAATAATACTCCCTCTGTCCATACTTAATCTATCAATTTTACTATTTTGGAACGTCCATCATTAATCTATCAATTTATTTTTTAGACTATGGGATCCACACCCTCCATTAATACAAATAAAATATGTGACTCAACCCTCCACTAATATAAATATCTACCCCACATAAAATAATAATACTCCTTAATCCAAGTGCAAAAAATAAATGGATACATTAACAATGGTCGGGGGAGTATATTTGTTTTCCCGTCATTAAAAAAAATAGAAAAAAAAGAGGAGAGGGGGGTGGGGGTGGTTAGAGAGTATATATATATATATATATATATATATATATACTAGTATAAAACCCTCGTACTACGCGGGATCATTTAATTATTATTTTATTTTTTGTAATGAATAATTAATTTCATATGATTATACAATATTAATTATTGATATTTTTCTTATAGTTAGACCATTTATGTTTTCAATGTAAAAATTTTACCACAAATTATAACATTGTTACTATGAATTTTGTGTTATTTTATATTACTTCTTTTTTTTTTTGGCTTGCTATGGATTTAATTTACCTCGAGTGGTCATGATAGCTCGGATCCTTGATTTGTTATTTTATTATAATAAAATAAATTATTTTAAAAAAAATATGAAGGTGATGTATTTAAAAAGATTAAATTGAGAAATACAAAAAAACTCATGTATTTAATTGATAAAGAAATGATTCACGATTAACTTGAAAAATGATTAATGTAAACAATATTATTGATTTTTATTACTACAATATTATTAAATTTATAAATGTAAATATTTTTTAATAGAAAAGAAAAAGGAATACAAAATTAGCATTGATTTTACACTTTTATTAAATTGAACTCAATTATTCTAAAAAAACACACAATACAATGTTATTATTTATTTATTTATTATTATTTATTTATTTTTTATTTATTACTAATTTAGTATTTAATTAATTCTTTATTCTTTAAATTATTAATTTACAGTGATATTGTAGATACAAATAATAGAAGCCTGACTAATTTTATTTATTTTCTGGAGTATCATAATTCTTTTAGGTAATATTATGTTATATTATTTTTTTAGCAGAGGTGTACTTTTATTAAAATTAAGTAGTAAAATATTAATAAATTGATTCTATTACTTATGTAAAATAAATATTACCATATTTTAATTATCGCTCCCTTTATAATATATATATATATATATATATATATATATATATATATATATATATATATATATATATATATATATATATATATATATATATATATATATATATATATATATATATATATATATATATATATATATATATTATTTAGATATAATTGAATTTGGATACAATTTTAAATAAAGTAATTTTTGAGAAAATTAAAGAATTGATTTAATTGTTATTTAACATAAATATAAAATATTCTATAATTATATCATAATAAAGTAATCATATCTAATTATTATAAATTTTTTTTATTTATCGATAATTCAATTAATTTATATTACTTTTTATTTATGATAAATATTAAGTATTTTTAATTTATGATAAATATTAAGTATTTTTAATTAATTATATAATAGTAATTCTACTACTTAATTAATTTTTGTATTTTGTGAAACTAAAATTTTTTTAGATAATGTTCTATTTATATATAATATATTTTTATATATTTATAATTTTGTAATGAATTTATTATCTTTATTTTTTAACTTAATTTTTTTATTTCAAATTATATATTCAACTAAAAATAATAAAATTTATAATTCATATGTCATGATTGAATAATTAAGGTATATATGAATAAATAAAATATAAAATATTAATATATTGCTCCCTTTAATATATATATATATATATATATATATATATATATATATATATATATATATATATATATATATATATATATATATATATATATATATATATATATATATATATATATATATTATTTAGATATAATTGAATTTATATACAATTTTAAATAAAGTAATTTTTGAGAAATTAAAGAATTAATTTGATTGTTATTTAACATAAATATAAAATATTCTATAATTATATCATAATAAAGTATTCATATATTAATTATTGTAACTTTTATTTATTTATTGATAATTCAATTAATTTATATTATTTTTTATTTATGATAAATATTAAGTATTTTTAATTAATTATATAATAGTAATTCTACTTTAATTAATTGTTGTATTTTGTAAAACTAAATAAATTATAGATAATGTTCTATTTATTTATAATATAATTTTAGATATTTATAATTTTGTAATGAATTTATTATCTTTATTTTTTAACTTAAATTTTTTTATTTTAAATTATATAAACAACTAAAAATAATAAATTCTATAATTCATATGTTATGTTTGAATAATTAAGGTATGTTTGAATAAATAAAATATAAAAATATTAATTAATATATTAAAATTCGAAGATTAAAAAACATGTAAAAACTCATTTAAAATATTATTTGCTAAAATCAAATCAAATTATAAGAGTGCAATATGTCACTTTGAAGAAGATTAAAATCGATTCCTCGTATTTTACTTGAAAATTTCTTGAATTGATTCATTACTTAAAAGAATAAATAATTGAATTGATCATCTTGTTTCTCTTGAAAAATACTTGAATAACTCTTAATAATACCTACATCGATTCCTCTTATTCCACTTGAATCAATTCTTTAATTGAAGAAAAATTCAATTGATTTCTTGTATCTCTATACTTGATCTTCTTGTTCCTCTTGAATCTCTACTTGAATCGTTCCATATACTTTGCTCCATCGAATACTGACTTGAATCGGAACTTGAAGTCTTATTCCACTTGAATCTATTCTTTACTTGAAGAATATTTAAATCGATCTTCGTGTGTCTCTATAATCGCGATCTCCTTGTTCATCTTGAATCTCTACTCGAATCCCTCCATATACTTTGCTCCATCGAATAATCGCGATCTTCTTGTTCCTCTTGAATCTCTACTCGAATCCCTGCATATACTCTGCTCCATCGAATATTAACTTGCATCTTTACTCCATCGAATACTGACTTGAATCGATTCTATAAAGGAACTTGAAGAAGACTCTTATTCCTCTTAGAGAATCGAAAATATGTGTTTATAACGAATGACAAAAAAAAGGACTTATTTATAGGAGGAATAAGAGATAATATTATGGAATATTATCTCTTTTTTTAATCTATATATGATTTGATTTATTACTAATTTATTTATTTATTTATATTGAAAGATTCAATAATTGATTGTAATTAATATACTAAAATAAATAAATCATAATAAATTTATAGAGAATAAAGATATTCATATATTTTTAAAAAGGAAAATATGAAAAAAGAAAATTAATTGAAAGTAAATAAGGAAAATATATAAAAAAATAAATATTTAAAATTCAAAAAAATGAGAAAATTACACGTCATAATGGAGCGCTCTGGAGACGACACGTAGGCAGAAAAGTTTCTGCTATAGTATACTTAATATATATATATATATATATATATATATATATATATATATATATATATATATATATATATATATATATATATATATAGATATAGACACACACGTCCTGCTAATTATTTAATTTGGTAAGACCGAAAATAATTGCAACATATTTATGGCACGCACGATCATGCATGACCACATACTATGTAGCTGGGTTGTGCCTCTCACGTCGAGTATATTCTTTGTCACTATATATACTCATAATTTATGAAACAACATATTCAGAGTAGATCAACTTAGTTATCATATTTCGACGTCAAAGAAAATGAGACTAATGGAGGGGAGCATGAGATACTTGGGTTTGATGATGACAATAATAGCAATGGCGGTTGTCGTTCGGAGCAACGAATACGAGTACGACGACCCTCTAAGTTTCTCGTACTACCACGAGAGCTGTCTGGAGCTGGAAAGAATCGTCCACAATGTGGTTCACAAGTGGGTGAAAAATGACTCTACGATCGCCCCGGCCCTCATCAGGCTCCACTTCCACGATTGTGTCGTTAGGGTACGTATCTTAGCTCCATTTTTATTATACGATATTTCTTGTGTCATTTTAGGGTATCGTATTTTATGTCACTGATTGTATGAGGGACACAAATCTATTTATTGCCAAAGAGTTAAGACTTTTTCCTTCTAGGATGTAGATTTCCTTCTCAAAACACACGAGGATAATACACTATAAAAAGTTCTATTCCAATACATTCTTCACCTTTCATATTTGTAAACTACAAAGGAAAGGAAAGATGAATGGTGTATTGAGACAAAAAGAGCTGTATATATTACTCCCTCCCGATTCGGAGTTTCTATGTCATTTTGGTACATCATTTATATGTGTCACACATTTGGATGGATGACTCGTAAGAGAGAGAGAAACTATACACCTAAAAATAAAAGTTTAAACCCTAGTGACAATGATTTGATTTCTTTCTTTTCTTACGTGTCAATCATATAATATGTGATAGAGGATGATGTACAGAAATGATGCAGAAAATCCGGTGTGTGCTCCCTTCGTCTCACAATAAATTTCACTTTTTTCTCATTCGTCCATTCCACATACCCAAAAAAGAAATACACCTTTATCCAACAACCTTTTAAAAATTATTTTAAATTCAAATTTCTCACTTTTTTTTATTACTAAAAATACTAAGATATCTTTGAGAGTCAATAAAATTATTTAAAAAAAAAAAATTTCTTAAACAACTGAAATGAAAACTCATGCATACGTACATATCTTAGGGTTGCGATGCATCGATTCTTCTAGACCACAAAGGAAGCGAACGCAAAGCAAAGGCAAGCAAATCACTACGTGGATTCGAACTCATTAACGAAATCAAATCCCAAGTCGAGAAGAAGTGTCCCAAAAAAGTATCTTGCGCCGACATTTTAACTGCCGCCGCAAGAGACGCCACTGTTGCGGCCGGAGGACCGTTCTGGTCCGTACCATACGGCCGCAAAGACGGTCGCGTCTCAATCGCCCGGGAAGCCGGGTCGGTCCCAATGGGCCACGAGAGGATCACCGATTTGATCGAACTCTACCAGTCCAAAGGACTGAACGTGCTCGATCTGGTGGTCCTCTCTGGAGCCCACACCATCGGGCGAAGCACGTGCGAGACGTTGCTGCCGAGGCTGTTCAACTACAAAGGGACCCACAAACCCGACCCGTCCATCGACCCAAAGTATCTTAACTTCTTGAGGAGGAAATGCAGATGGGCTTCGGAGTATGTGGATCTGGATGCTGTCACTCCCAAGGCGTTTGATGTTCAGTATTACAAGAACTTGCAGAAGAAAATGGGTCTTTTATCGACGGATCAGATGCTGTATTCGGATTCAAGAACGGCCCAGATTGTGTCGGCGTTGGCTTCACAATCTGAAGGGTTTTATCATCTGTTTGCTGCTTCCATGGTTAAACTTGGGAACATTCTGGATTATTCAGCGGATGAAGATGGTGAAATTCGAGTCAACTGCAACTATGTCAATGCTTGATACATATATATACACCCACTATGTCTCTAAATGTATTCATCTCATCTTTTTATTCGTTTTCTTTCACCATATATTTGAGGCTAGCTAGAGTTAATTCATCACTTGTAACTCCATCACTTTGCCGGATTATCCTAAGTCTAAGGGAATTTGAGTTTAATTATTAAGAGTCACTTTTGACATCACTTTTTTTTTTTTTATATTAAGAAATAATTTTATTATTTTTTATTTAGTGACGTTTTTTTAGGTAGTTTTGTCATTAAAGAGCACTCCATACGTACCATAAACGCTTCGCGTTTTTATTACACGTTGTTTAATTAAGGAAAATTGTACTTTCTAATTAACTTTTGTTGATTTTTAGAGGATCATATTTTACTTGTAATTATTTGTAATGATAAATCGTGTTAGACTTTTTTACTCTTTGAAATTGTAGCATAGAATATTTAATTTGCTCAAGTTTGAGATAAATAAGAGTCACTACAAAAAACTCATTTTTAGCAATAAAATTTATCAACGAATCCGTTGATAATTATCAATGAATTGTCAACAAAAATTACATTTTTCTTTTAACAATAAAATATCAAATGATTTAGTTATGTTTTTACAAACAGAATAAGATTCATATTTACCAACGAATTATCAACAGAATCATTATACAAACGGGTAACAAGATTATTAGCAATGGACTACAAACAAAATTATTTACCAATGGAATTGAATTTTCGTTACTAATCGCGTTCTCTGTTCATGAGTTGCCAACAGATCTTATCTCTAGACAACGACGTCATAACTTTGCCCTACTGCCACCCAAAGATCAACCACCGCATTCATGGTAGTTTTGCCGACTTAGACGCCGCCCTGCAGCACTCTCTCAATCACACAAAATTCAATTGAAAAAAATTCAATCAATTGAGAACACTAATTCAATTAAAAAAATTCAATCAGAAAGAGAATATAATTGTGCAAAGTGGAGATAACTATCAAAATTAGGATAGAATCAATGTGAAAAAAGTGGAAAAAAACTACCATAACTGGGGGGAGGAAAAAGGAAGGGAACCATGGAACTGTGGTAAGAGAGCGGAAAGAGAGAATTAGTGGCAAAGATAGAGAGACGGTGGTGGAGGTAGGAAGAGAGGAGCAAAGAGGGTGAAAACGGTGGGAGAGAAACCGCAAAAGTAGAGCCTCGGTATGGTAGAGACAGAAATCACCAGGGTTAGAAGAGAATGAAGAATGAATGGTGATTGAAATTTGATCCAATTAAATGTTAAAAACACTTGTACAGTAGTCTTTGCTAGGAAAACTTTGTTGAAGATTGTTACAAATTTATTTCTTATATGTTGAAAAGGGGAAAAAATCTAATTACATTGAAATTTTAATTGGGTGGTTTTTGTTGATTTGTTAAGAATAATAAGAAATTTAGTTTTTAGGCAGGAACCGTAGTCAGTTTTATTTTTAATAATGAAAAATAAAAGTTAAAAAGTAATAGCTAAAAATAAATATATTATAATTTAGTGATTATTTGAATTAAGAGTGAGGCTCTTGTTCCCTCGGGAACACCGTGTCCCTTTGCAATTTAAACCCCTAGCAATACATAGGTTTAAATAGAATATGGAGAGGGAGAGTTGTGTTCACATTGAGACACGATTTGTCTCCGGGGACGCATGAGCTTTTGCCATGAATTAATTAAGCGCACCAATGTCATAGGTGCTTCAAGCTAGCATCGCTATTTTAATGACTATGAACACCTGGATCCCACGTGAGAGGGAAATTGATCCACTATATTAGGGGTGAGCAAATATCGATTAAAACTGAAAAACTGCACCGAACCGAACCGAATAAGACATTTCGATTACCATACAACAATTTTGCTTTCGGTTTTCATGTTTGAAAAATTCGATAAATCGGTTCGGTGTCGGTTATAGGATTTAAAATCCCATTTTAACCGAATACCGCACCAAATTAAGGGATATAAATAAAACATATATTCCTATTCTATGTGTGATTCACACCCCGGTCCCACCCATACCCTCCCTATTCAATGTATAAAAGGAAGAAACCCTCACACTGCGCCGCGGCTGCTTGGACATTGAACGGAACTGAAGTGCGGTGCGGCTGCTCCTGGAGAAACCATAGTCGGCTAATCCACACCCACAAGGTAACAACTCCTCCGTCTAATTCTATCGTGAGTTCGTGACTCTTCGGTGCTAACTTAAATCTCAATTTATGGGATTTTTTATATTCTTTACATAATCGTTTTTGTTTTGAGTTATTCTCTGCTCATACTTATTTTAGATGTCAAGTACTCCACAAGAAGATGGTGGTGCTGAAATTGAAAGTAGTAATCCTGATCCGTCGCAAGCCCAAACTTCAAACGTTCGTCCATCAATTAAGAGGAAGGCAATGAAATGTAGATCCATAGTTTGGGATCATTTCGAGAAGATCAATGACGAAAAAAGGTAAAACAAATTTAGCTAAGTGTAACTATTGTCAAAATGTGCTTCGTTGTGATACTAAAAGAAATGGCACATCATCACTTCTTTCACACATGAGAACATGCCCGAGTAACCACAAAGTCAACTGGCCCGTCAAACTTTATTAATCTTACAGCCATGTGAGGAGGTACTAATATTGATATGTGTACACTTATTCCTTGGAAGTTTAATCAAGAAGAAATTAGGGAAGCAGTTGCATATATGGTCATAGTTGATGAATTACCATTTAAGTTTGTGGAGAGTACTGGATTTAAAAAACTTATGAACAAAGCATGCCCTAGGTTTCGTATTCCTTCTAGATGGACGGTGTCGAGAGACTGTTTTCAATTGTATGTTGATGAGAGGTCCAAATTGAAATCCTTTTTGAAAAGTAATTGTCAAAGAGTCAGTATTACCACTGATACTTGGACGTCTTTACAAAGAATTAATTACATGTGCATTACGGGTCATTTTATTGATAATGAGTGGAATTTGCATAAGAAGATGTTGAGTTTTATTCCTATTTCTAGTCATAAAGGTGATTATCTTGGTAAAGCTTTAGAAAATTGTCTTGTGGAATGGGGGCTGAAAAATGTTTTCACTATAACCGTAGATAATGCAAGCTCAAATGACACATCTGTTGCATTCTTGAAAAAAAAATATTGAATTGGTCAAGTAGCATTGCAAGTTGTATGTATCTTCATATGCGATGTATTGCACATGTAATTAATTTAGTGATTTCCGATGGCTTAAAAGATGTCAATGTGTCTGTGAAACGTGTAAGGGATGCTGTGAGGTTCATTAGACATTCTCCTGCCAGATTGAGAAAATTTAAGGAATGTGTGGATTGGGAAGAGATAGAAAATAAAAGTTCTTTGTGTTTAGATGTTCCTACATGTAATATCCAGAAATTTATATAAATATATTTATTTATTTCCTTTTAAAATAAAGATAAATATATATCAGTTTTTATTTAAAACCCATTAAAACCTTTAGTCAAATTTTTTTTATAAGTATTAAATTTTAAACTCTCTTTCTATTTTAATTTTTCTTGAATTCAAACCAAGCCCAAATATACTTTTATGTCAAAGTCCATTTTAAAAGCCCAAATTATACATCATATAAAAAGAAATATTGGTCTTTTAATTCATTCCTCTCCAGCACCGTAAAAACTAGGGTTTACAAAATAGAGAAAAAGAAAGTAAGAAATGTATTTCTTCATCGTTTCTCCTTTGACAAACAGTAGAAGTCAAGAAAATCATATTCAAGGATTTTTCTTACTCCATCAACGTATATTTTAAAGTGTCATCTTTACTTATAAAATTAAGGTAACTCATCTCTAATCTTTCAAATTCATATTTATTTAATTCCAATAACCATGAAATTTTAATATGTCGTTTATTGTTTAGTTTTGCACTTATATTTAAAATTTCATGATTTTGGAAACTGTATTTTATTTTATATGAATTTTATACTTCTGCCAGCAGAATCTGAAATTTGTATGTGTATTTGTTTAGAAATTCAAATTATATAGTTATAGTTTTCCAAATATACTGAATTTCGGATATGTCATAAATCGTGTATTTTATAATGCTCAGTAAAATATTCAGATTTAATTTAATTTTATATTAATTTTACAAAACTTATGATTGTTCTGTCAAAAGTATGCTATTTCATATTTATGAATTTTATAGTCATATTTAAAGATGTCTAAAATTCTTAATTTTCGAATATACCTTGACTTGTGATGTTAATAATATATTGAAATAATTTCAATTGATTTGGATCACTTTATTAATTTATATGAATTTCATATTATCAGTATGTCTAGTTTTGATTTATGATTTAATGCTTATTTTAAATTATAAAACAAATATTTAAACTATCCCAAATATTCTAATTTTCATATATATGTTATAATATATGATTTAACATATTATATCGAAATTTCATATTAATTTTAAGAATAAATTATTTATAATTATTTTTATACAACTTCAAAATCTGTTTCAAGTAAATCTTAATGCATCTTCTAAAAATATTAAAATCTTATCTACTGATCTACAAAAATTATGATTTTTGGATATATTATATTTTGTATATTTAGTATAACATATATTATTTTTAAATGATTTCAACCTATATATTCTAAGATACGCGTGTTTTATCACAATGTGTCAGAAATTCCAGCTTCTGTAGTTTTCAGTTTTGAACATATGAAACATATAGTTATACATCTTAAAACTTAATGAAATTTAAGTATGTTGTATTAATGTAAGTCTAGTATGTATACGTAAAGTTTTGTACTGATTTTATTATTATTTTACTATTTATAAATTTAAATATTAATATTCATGTATGTTTAACATTCTATTTGAACTTTAACTTTCTTCCCATTCAATTGTGATATTTCAAACTTATAAAATATTTCTACTCATAATTACTTTTACTTTATCATTTAATTTCATTTATTTAAAATTCAAACGACGTTTAATGATATATTTTAAAAGTAACTTATTTCATGTTAGATGACAACATTACAAGGATTCAAGTAAAATCAATTATATCCATATGCATCCACGACATTCATTCCAGGTGGGGAAATTCTTACTTAACTCTATTAACTGCTATTATGTGATATCTTTGAGTTCATGCATGTACATATAGGTCTCATGATCTTTATAAACGAGACATTTACTACTTGAATAATTGAGAAATCTTATTCAGTACATTTATATTTACATCTACATTTCATGTTACTTATTTGGTAATTACATGTGGTATTTAATTTTGGCAAGTACGTTTCTCCACTGAGCTTGTTGTTTGCTCATCCCATCACATCATATCATTTCAGGTTTAAGAGATGGTACGAAGAGAGAGGCGATGGGTGGTGATTCTTTATTGATATGGAAATAGAATAATTGAACCAGTTACATTTTATGAAATTACATTTTAGAAAATAAAATATCTTTATCTTATAAATTCTTTTTACTGAATAAAGGGTGTCTTTTTTATTTGAAATAATATGATTTTTGTTCAAACCTAATTTCATTAGATTTATTTTCACTTTTAAATCACATCCTTGAGACTTAGTTATTAGTGTTAAAAATATTTTATATATCTCTTCCTTTAAGCTTCCGCTACTTTAAAGAATTTATGTTTTTGGATAAAAATTAATATTTAGTCATATCCTAAACAACAAAGACTTTATATTTATATATATGAAATTTTGGGATGTGACAGAGTGGTATCAGAGCACGGTTTACGTTTCTGTATACCCGTGCCTGTAGTAGAATAATAATAATATTTTCAATGTATGTAATTTAATTTCTATAATAGATTAATATGTACTAATTCACCCATCACCGTCTCGTCGTTCCATCTCAACCAGGTACATTCATTATACATCATATTTAAAGTTTTATTTATTTTTCATTCAATTCAAATTTATCATTAAAACGTGACATTTCATGCCTCATTCACTGCATGACATATTACATTCACTTTAAATTACCAATCAAAGCATGATATTGTCAATATATCAATAAGTGTATTACACTTACCATTTCAATATCCATTTATCTCAATGACAGTATGACAAAGTTGCACACTTATATTGACAATTTTCATTTTCATTTTCATTACATGAAATATAAGACATGATTTCATCATGCACATTTACATGTCAACATATCATGATATTATGATTTTACTTTAAACACCTAACCTCATATATATAATGAGGACATTAATTATTTCTTCATAAGTTTATATTTATACATGTTTCACACAAAGTATTATATTAAATTAAATAGTATAGAAATATTTGATCACACTCCAATAATTCTTTTATTAAATTTTATATTACATTGTATTGATAGTGATCGCTTGGGATATCTCTATTGAAAATCTTATTATTCATCAATCTCTTTATTTTGATTAATCTTATTTAAAATATTCAAATTAGAGGCTCTTACTCTCTATGTACAAAAATTTCATGAGTGACTTCTAATTTCTAAATGCGAAGTCCTACTTCAATTTCTGACCACAAATATGTTTTCATTCAATTCTTATTTTATGTTTTTATCTTTTCAAATCCTGTTTCATGTTATGCATTTTTAATTTTAACTAACCTAGATATTTTGGACATGTATATTCTTCAAATTATATTCATTTTAATATCATCTTCAGTTATCTCAAACTTTCCTAAATTTAATAATTTTGCTTTTCTAAATTCAACTAGTCTAGTTGTTTCAAATTTTATCTTAATCCTGCATTTCAAAAATATGGTCATTTGATACATATATATACAAATTAAATTTTTATTGGAGGGTCTATTTTTAAGTTTAAATTTAATGAGTAGACTTAAAAAAAAAACATCTGTTTAGAATTAGACATTTTTATATAGATCCATTATTTTAATTAATTATTTAATTGCTTTGATTTCAATTTAAGTAATTCGAGTTATAAGGTTTACAAGTTGGAATCCAAAAATCTTCTATTGATTTTAATTAACATAAATTTTGAAGTTCAATATACTACTTTAACTTTTTTCAAAAATTACTCATACTTTATAACTTCAAGACAAGAAATCTCTCTTTAAAGACTTAAATAATTTTTTTAGGCTTAATTTAAATAATTTTACAATTCTCATAAAGTCAACATTTTCAATAGCAATAATAATTTTTTTAAATACAAAATTTAATCTACAATTATATTCATTTCTTATATTTAATATGAAAATTTTTTGAAGTATGAGATTAGAGTTTACATTTATCTTTCAAAAATTTCCTTATCAGAAAAAGTTAATGTCCATAATTTCGATTTACTCAAAATTTAATTGTGGAATTTCGTATTTTACATCAACAAAATTTTCAAATACCTTGAAGAAAGAAGACTAGCTAATAGTTTCAAAATATTATTTTAAACGTTTCATTATTATTACTTTAAAAAAAAAAGATCGGGTTTATTCCTTCGCTACAATGTACACATATTTCCGTAAAGTTGACTCTTTTTTATTTATACATTCATAAATTCTCTTTAAATTATATATTCATAATTTATCTCAAAAAAAAAATATAAATCTCTAACTATAATGACACGAACATATTTTCAAGTGTATATATATCATTTTAAGATTCGATATCATGTATATGATACTTTAATGTCATGATCCACGTATTTAAAAAGGATAATTACAAGATTTATACCTTTTTGCATTTCATTCATGTCATTACATGAAAAGTTAATTATAATTTTTCATGAATCCTTGCATGTTAGAATATTTTTCTAATTTTTCATTAAAAAAAAAAGATTTGATGACTTCATCATTTTATATAAAATGACACAAAAAAAAGTTTCATAGTCTCTTTTAACTGAAATATAATAGATATTCATGTTTAAATATTTTTATTTAACCTCAAATTTATATTTTATTAAATTATCATTGTATATATTTTGAGGCATTAAAAATACTCCTTATTTTCTAAAACATTTCACTTACAAAACTTCATATGCTTTATTTTAGAAAGAAAGAGTTGAACGTTTTCATTATTTTAATAATGTAAGTTTAATTTTTATTTTATTTTAAAATAATTTAAAAATAAATTATTAATCATACTTAAATTCACATCACACATCATGTCCACTTTTAAAATGCTAGATCATTTATTTTACATCCTACTAAAGAGTTTTATTTTCAATTTTCAATATAAGTTTTTTCTTAATGCTTCAATTCATCATATTCAATTTATTCTGATTTCTACCTGAAGACCAAGCTTGACTACATTAAAATTTTAAGTGAATTTTATTATTTCCACTTATAAAAAAACATATTTTTTTTTGTTGTTAAAACATTTACAAATTGAGACTAAAAGTTTTGCATTTAAAATGACGCATAAATTCTATTTATACAAGCATTCTTTACATATGATATTTTGAATTTCGAGGACGAAATTATTTTAAGTAGGGTAGATTGTAATATCCAGAAATTTATATAAATATATTTATTTATTTCCTTTTAAAATAAAGATAAATATATATCAGTTTTTATTTAAAACCCATTAAAACCTTTAGTCAAATTTTTTTTATAAGTATTAAATTTTAAACTCTCTTTCTATTTTAATTTTTCTTGAATTCAAACCAAGCCCAAATATACTTTTATGTCAAAGTCCATTTTAAAAGCCCAAATTATACATCATATAAAAAGAAATATTGGTCTTTTAATTCATTCCTCTCCAGCACCGTAAAAACTAGGGTTTACAAAATAGAGAAAAAGAAAGTAAGAAATGTATTTCTTCATCGTTTCTCCTTTGACAAACAGTAGAAGTCAAGAAAATCATATTCAAGGATTTTTCTTACTCCATCAACGTATATTTTAAAGTGTCATCTTTACTTACAAAATTAAGGTAACTCATCTCTAGTCTTTCAAATTCATATTTATTTAATTCCAATAACCATGAAATTTTAATATGTCGTTTATTGTTTAGTTTTGCACTTATATTTAAAATTTCATGATTTTGGAAACTGTATTTTATTTTATATGAATTTTATACTTCTGCCAGCAGAATCTGAAATTTGTATGTGTATTTGTTTAGAAATTCAAATTATATAGTTATAGTTTTCCAAATATACTGAATTTCGGATATGTCATAAATCGTGTATTTTATAATGCTCAGTAAAATATTCAGATTTAATTTAATTTTATATTAATTTTACAAAACTTATGATTGTTCTGTCAAAAGTATGCTATTTCATATTTATGAATTTTATAGTCATATTTAAAGATGTCTAAAATTCTTAATTTTCGAATATACCTTGACTTGTGATGTTAATAATATATTGAAATAATTTCAATTGATTTGGATCACTTTATTAATTTATATGAATTTCATATTTTCAGTATGTCTTGTTTTGATTTATGATTTAATGCTTATTTTAAATTATAAAACAAATATTTAAACTATCCCAAATATTCTAATTTTCATATATATGTTATAATATATGATTTAACATATTATATCGAAATTTCATATTAATTTTAAGAATAAATTATTTATAATTATTTTTATACAACTTCAAAATCTGTTTCAAGTAAATCTTAATGCATCTTCTAAAAATATTAAAATCTTATCTACTGATCTACAAAAATTATGATTTTTGGATATATTATATTTTGGTATATTTAGTATAACATATATTATTTTTAAATGATTTCAACCTATATATTCTAAGATACGCGTGTTTTATCACAATGTGTCAGAAATTCCAGCTTCTGTAGTTTTCAGTTTTGAACATATGAAACATATAGTTATACATCTTAAAACTTAATGAAATTTAAGTATGTTGTATTAATGTAAGTCTAGTATGTATACGTAAAGTTTTGTACTGATTTTATTATTATTTTACTATTTATAAATTTAAATATTAATATTCATGTATGTTTAACATTCTATTTGAACTTTAACTTTCTTCCCATTCAATTGTGATATTTCAAACTTATAAAATATTTCTACTCATAATTACTTTTACTTTATCATTTAATTTCATTTATTTAAAATTCAAACGACGTTTAATGATATATTTTAAAAGTAACTTATTTCATGTTAGATGACAACATTACAAGGATTCAAGGAAAATCAATTATATCCATATGCATCCACGACATTCATTCCAGGTGGGGAAATTCTTACTTGACTCTATTAACTGCTATTATGTGATATCTTTGAGTTCATGCATGTACATATAGGTCTCATGATCTTTATAAACGAGGCATTTACTACTTGAATAATTGAGAAATCTTATTCAGTACATTTATATTTACATCTACATTTCATGTTACTTATTTGGTAATTACATGTGGTATTTAATTTTGGCAAGTACGTTTCTCCACTGAGCTTGTTGTTTGCTCATCCCATCACATCATATCATTCAGGTTTAAGAGATGGTACGAAGAGAGAGGCGATGGGTGGTGATTCTTTATTGATATGGAAATAGAATAATTGAACCAGTTACATTTTATGAAATTACATTTTAGAAAATAAAATCTCTTTATCTTATAAATTCTTTTTACTGAATAAAGGGTGTCTTTTTTATTTGAAATAATATGATTTTTGTTCAAACCTAATTTCATTAGATTTATTTTCACTTTTAAATCACATCCTTGAGACTTAGTTATTAGTGTTAAAAATATTTTATATATCTCTTCCTTTAAGCTTCCGCTACTTTAAAGAATTTATGTTTTTGGATAAAAATTAATATTTAGTCATATCCTAAACAACAAAGACTTTATATTTATATATATGAAATTTTGGGATGTGACACTACAAGGTGGAATTCAACCTATTTGATGCTTAGCACTGCTGAAAACTTTGAGAAAGCCTTTGAAAAATATCAAGAACAAGATTCTAGTTATAATGCTGATTTGGGGAGTGAAGGAGTTCCAAATGCAGCTGATTGGTCATGTGTTAGAAAAATTGCAGATTTGCTGAAATATTTTTACAAGCTGACTTTGCGCATTTAATGTTATTTTTATGTCACATCGAGCACATTTTTCAGTGAGATAAGTGATTTATGTTGTATTTTGAATGAGTAGAAAGTGAGTGAGGATTACGAGATCAAGCAATTGGGGGAGGCAATGAAAACAAAATTTGATAAATATTGGGGGGATCCAGAGAAGATGAATAAGATCATCTTTTGGGGTGCTGTCTTTGATCCACGTGATAAATTTGAGTACATGGAGTACTCCATTGGTGAGATGTATGGGTCAGAAAAGGGTAGCAAGATCTTCGAATGTGTGAAGAATGAACTGGAAGAGGTGTTCAATGAATACAAGGTCAGGTATGCACCACCGCCACTTGAGAATGAAGCAAGTGGAACTAGTTCCGGTATTATTAAATCTGCTGATAGTGAACTCTTTAAAAAGCCAGCTTCGTTTCTAAAATGTAAATTTAAGAAGATAAAAATTGATAGTGGACTAGATGGAAGTAAGAAAAGTGAGCTGGAAGTTTACTTGAGTGAGTCTATCGTAGATGATATGGGAAACTTTGATCATTTGAAGTGGTGGAAGGTGAATGCCAATAGATTTCCAATTCTTGCTAGAATGGCACGTGATATTCTAGTTGTTCCAGTTTCAACAGTGGCCTCGGAGTCAGCTTTTAGTACCGGTGGTAGGGTGCTTGATGCGTTTAGGAGTTCTTTAACTCCAAAAATTGTAGAAGCTTTGATATGTGCTAGAGATTGGCTTCGGAATTCAGGAATTCCAACATGTGTTGAAGAACAATTGGATGAGATTGAGACTTTAGAGAAAGGTGACTAAATTTAGTTCTATTTGTATCATAACTTTGTTTGCTTGATATGTTCAGCCTTATTATTAACACTTTAACTCACACTGCTCTATATTTCAGATTTGCAAAGTATGGTTGTTGGAGCAGCAATTGCTGGAACATCCTCAAGCGTCAACACTTAGGAACACGTTGCATCTGCTGGCTGATGCTATTGAGTTTGCATTCTGCTCTGCTGCTACAGTCTACCTATGGATTTTAATTCACTATGAATTTTATTTAAGACTTATGATGGGACTTGCTGCTAGTTTGCTACTTATTATTGCTTCAGTATTTATGTTTAAGACTTATTACTATTGCGGTAACTTTGTTGATGAATTTAATATTCTGGACATGTAGTTTTTATATTATTAGTTGGTGAAATGATTGCCTTTCAACGTTTTCATATTGTGTGATAGTGAAATTATTGTGATTTGTTGAAAAGAGGTGTGGAGACAGGTGTGTAGCCAAGTAATAGGACCTGTTAAACAGGTTGCAAAATGATTTGAGGTTTGAATATTTTGTTAAACAGGTTCAGGTTGCAAAGTTTGCACTTTGCAAAGTTAGTAAAATGATTGTCTTTCTAGGTTGCAAAGTTGATATTGATGATATGATTGCGTTTCTAGGTTGCAATGTTTGGAGGACAGGTTTGAAATAATGAAATAGGAATGAAAAAAATATTTAAATTAATTCGGTATTTCGGTTAAATACCGATACCGAACCGATAGTTTTGGTTCGGTAACTGTTCGGTTTTATTATATGTTCGGGCGGTTTCGGTTAATTTATATAAAAAATCGGTTATTTCGCTTTTCTCTAATTCGGTTCGGTTCGGTAACCGAATAACCGATTGCTCACCCCTACGACTATATGGTAGCAGCAATAATAGTGTCACATTAGTATTGCTCCGGCTTAGTGTTAGAGAGCCTTCTTTGTTGGGTTGAATCTCTATATTTTGTGGAGGTTCTTTTTCAATATTTCTTGTTATTGTATTTTGCTGTAAAAATAAAAAATAAAAATAATAGTGTCACAGTAATAATATGCACTTATCTAATTTTTTATTTTTTTTTATTTTTTTAATAAGTGTAAGTTTGGCCTATTCCCTAGCCGGAATGGACTTTTTTTTTTAAATGCTGAATTTAGGTTCATTCCTAAACATTTACGTTAGAGTAATTTAAGTCAATAATGACGATAAAAATGGAGTTAAAAAAATATATATCTTTACTAAAAATGGGACTTTTACTATAACTTGATAATAATGACGTTCAGGATTTTTCATATAGTTACTCAAAATAGTTAATGTAATTTAAACATAATAATATCATGTATGAGAAAGTTTAAAATCATGTGATATTTCTAGTGTTCAACAATAATGTCAACACTGCTGGAAGCAGCATCATGGGGCAACAAGGACGTAGAATCAGTTGAATTTTTCGAGTCTTGATCCTCATCGTCTATTCCCAGTTGGAGCGATAGAGATGAACGATTGGGAATGCGGAGCTGCTCCACCGCCGGCCTTCCAACATTTGCACCACTTGATTCATGGAAGGCCGATCATCCGGTTTCATCTGTATGCACTACAATGCCACTATTGTCATCTTTCTTACAAACTTTCCTACTACCATCATCTTCATCTACATTGTCGTCAGCATTAGTTTTTCCAAATTGGATATCCTTACCTTGTTCCAAGCAACTATATATCCAATCTGGAAAATACTGGCTGGAATTTTCATTGTCCCCTCTCAAGTCTGTCTTCAAATTGGATATCCTTACCTTGTTCCAAGCAACTATATATCCAATCTGGAAAATACTGGCTGGAATTTTCATTGTTCCCTTTCAAGTCTGTCTTCAAGTCCACCATCTCGATTAGCAGCATCCCAAAACTGTAGACGTCGGCTTTGTGAGAGATTCCACCGAAACCCCTGTTGAGTAGTTCAGGAGCAACATAGCCTATGGTCCCTCTAGCTGCAGTGAGGGTCACCGTGTTTTTTGCAGAAGTGAAGAGTTTTGCTAGCCCAAAGTCGGATACTTTTGGTACAAACTTGTCATTGAGAAGTATATTGTGTGGCTTAATGTCAAAATGTAGGATTTGAACGTCGCAACCTCGGTGCAAGTACTCAATCCCTCTAGCCACTCCCACTGCAATCTCGTACTTGGTCTCCCAATCCAATGATTTAATAATGTTGTCTCGATTGAAGATGTATTTTTCAAGAGAACCATTAGGCATGAAATCGTGTACAAGAGCACGTTTGGATCCTTCCGCACAGTATCCAACAAGTGTGACCACTTTAATATGATGGATCCTTCCGATAGTTGCAATTTCATTCATGAAGTCTTGGCCTTTTGCTCTGGAATTTTCAAGTAGCTTTACTGCTACATGGTGGCCACTTTGGAGCTTTCCTTTGTAAACACAACCATACCCTCCTTGGTCTAATTTTTCTCGAAAATCTCCTGTCATTTTCTTTATTTCTGAATATGAATATCTAATTGGCATGAATCTATTGTCACTTTGAAGAAACTCTTCTATAGCATCAAATACTGACAAATGCCTTCTCCGAAATTTGAAGGGTAGTAAAATGAGGACCCTTAATCCTGCCAACCCAAACCCTGAAAGATCAAAATAAAATAGTAAACATTATAAAAATATAGTTTTTCTTGTCTCACGGTCAAAAGGCCTCATGCTAGGGAGAATCTATTCTACACTTATAAATCCCATGGCGCGCCATCCCTACTTTTAATCAATGTGGGACTTTGATTGACAATTAACCAACACAAACTATTATCTTTGCAAAAGACAAATATTACTTTGACTTAGAATATATTAGTAAAAATTAAAAAAATATTAAGATTCCTGAACCTGTTGTGTTTACGGTTTTATAACTGTAATTACTAAAAAAAGATTATGTATATTGCGACGACCATGGCAATGATAAACTGGAAACTGGAAAGATTATTGGTATTGAATCTGTTGGAACATGCAACTTCATTATACACCATGCCACATATGAACATATCCCAAGCAATCACAGCTGCCATGCACATTTATTCTCCAAAAATATATCAACTGATCTTCCGGTATTTGACAGCATAAAGTTAGCCAAAGATGGAGAGCAGTTACATATAATAAATGTTTTGAGTCATGAGTATATATGTGTGTATTCCTCTCAATAAGACACACAAAAATAAAGAGGAAACATTTAACTATTGCTTCTTCTGCTAGTTGTTATTTTATGTTTTTCCATGAATGATTATTAATCATTTCAACAGAATCCTTTATTAAGATTCTGAATTTGTTACCAAGAAGGTATTTCATGGTTTTGAAAAAGTTGAAAAGGCAAACACAAAATGAATGTAATAACTACTTCAACATGATAAATAAATTAAAAAAAATAAAAAAAACAGATGTGAACTGAGTTTACGTGTAAATTTTTCTATTTAAAAAATGTATAACGATCATACTTTAAATATTCTAAATCCTAAGAATAAACATTAAACCTATGAGTAATATATATATCACATATAACTTACTATGTCCTAAAGGGGGCTCCTTGTGTGGTGGGGTAATGGTCCAACCCTTGTTGTTTGGTTGAGTCACCATGATTTACCTTCTTTACATGCTGTCGGGCAGGCGTGCGGGGGCGGCTGGGGTGGCCGGATTCACCTTTTTTTTGTATCAACTTACTATGTCCAGATTCGTATAAGTTTTTGCCAAAAACAAAATGTGTTATTCATTATAAGTATTAAACACTGCTAAAAATAAACTCTGCACATAAATTAATAGCGTACCTATTAGAATCAGAGCATTGGCTATCACTTCATCTGCAATTACGTGGCAAATGTTAAAAGAGGAACAAATATGGTGAAATGGTGAGCAAACTAAACGAACAAATGCATGCAAAACTTGAAATCTTTTAACAATACCTTATAAGAAGAAATGGCTAGTTCAAGATGCTGAACAACAAAGTTTGATTTTGGAAAAACACCACCATTTTGGGAATGTCCACACGGTAGAAAAATTATGCCAATACACTGAAATATTGTATGCCACAAGTGAATATTTGCAACAAGAAATGCACCCTAATTTTAGCATGACTGACCCCTTAATCAGTTCATATAATGTCTTTTTTGGAAGCTAGAGAATCAAAATGCATCTAAGGTACATCAATTAGTAGGTATGTGAACGGAATGATAGTGTCCAGAGACGAAGAAGGGTTTGTTTGATTAATAATGAGATTGCCAATCACTACTAATAATTTAGGATTGTTATAATATTTTTGGGAATGGATTCATTATTCTTTGTTTTTTCTTTTTCAGATTTTTTTTATATAAAAATTTAATTTCCTATTTAAAAAATTGTTATATTAGAAAATGCTTATTCAAACGCCGTCTTGTTTTTGGTCGGAAAAAGAAATTTATTAAAAGAGTACCAGTGGTACTCAAGAAGTAGAGTTACTTACATATTAAGAATTACAAAATAAATGAGAGAAGTCTCCCAAGCAATATCAATGCCAAGCATGATGTTAGCCCCAACATACCCTAGGATTAGTGCACCAATCTTGAAAAGAGATATGAGTAATTTTCCTACTTCTAAAAATGCAAAGACACCATGCTTTTATTTTGATTTCTTCAAAAAGCTTTGTCGGATTTGTCTCCACACCTTCAAAGATTTTGTTGTTCCTTGCTTTCCATATATACCATACAACACATGACCAAATGCACTCCAACACATGTTTCTTTAGTACTTGGCCAAGTATTCCCAAATATTGCAAAAAATGTGAAGCTGGTTTGTTGTTCAGCGCCATGGGAGTACCTAACCACGAATAGCAAAGACACCATACCTGATGCGAGAAGACACATTCAAAGAAAAGATGACAAGTACTCTCTTCAAATTGCCCGCAAAGACCGCAAGTAAGATCATCACCATCTCTTAAGACCTTTCTCTTCTTCAAGTTAATTCGAGTGGGTAGTCTTTCTCTCAAGATTTTCCAAGATAATGCTGAAATGTTGGATGGGATCAGAGGGTTCCATATTTTAGAAAAGGCTGAGTCAAGTTCTCCCTCCAAGTTTGAGTTCATCGGGATGGATAGTGATTGAGCATCTTAGGCACTCCTACTTGAATAAACTCCATTAGCTGTTTGCTTCCACATCCATTTGTCTTCAACCATTTCCTGCAATTTTATAGTATTTACAATACAAAGCAAGTTATCAACAGACTCATGTTCCCAAGAGAAAAGAGATCTTCTCCAAGAGAAACTCCAATTCCAACTATTTTCTAACCAAACACCCATTTCCCCCACCATTGCATCCTTATTGTTACATATAGAATATAGTCTTGGAAATAAAACCATAAGTTTTACATCTCCAACCCAAGACGCCCTCCAAAAACTAGTCTGCATGCCACAACCTAATTTTTTTGTACAAATTTGACTCAAACCAAGATATTTATTGACAGAAAAAAATAAGTCAAAAATCTCCCTCCACCACCCAGACATAGAACTTCTACTAACACCCTCCCCACTAACATTTGAAATTGACAAAATTACCGTGGTTGAACGACCAATCCCATCCAGCAACCTCTCTCGAAATGAGTAGAAAACAGATGTATCCAACGATAATCTGCTCCTATGAATAAAAGAACTGCACCAACAGAATTATGCATCATACAAGTAAATTGAACACCACAAGTACTGAAATAATTAAATTAGAACCCCACCTACGAATATGAGGAGCAGAGTAAGGAAGACACTCAGTAGAGTGTCAATTCCCCTCCTGCAAGTGAATTTTCGATCTGCGTCGACATAATAACAATATGAACTCTGTTTGCACTTGCTGCAGGGGTACCTGAACCAAGAGAGTTCAAAACCGTAGAGCAGAGAGTGGTGGATTTCCGAAAGCGTATTCTTGAATTTCCAGGATGTCATGACAATTCTGCAGGTGTATGGTACATCTGCGGCATTCATGTACCCGGGCTTTATGTATGTAGCTCTGCTGGTGATGGGGTCACAATAAGAGGGTAATTCTGTGAAGAGGGAAGAGTAGTTCGCAGCTCATCAAATTAATTGGCAAAGGTAACTCATCAAAGACTTCCTGATAGATTTTATTGTAAGGATACTTAAGAGAACTGAAATTGTACTCATCATCAGCCACTCTGATAGTGAAGTTGTTGTAATTGATTGCCTTCACTCTGTATCTGTGGGAGTTGAGATACACAAAACCCACATTATTTTGGCATTCTAACTCATAGTCGGAAAGACCACAGTGGTTCGGATCATCCTTAGCTTTGAGCTGCAATTCTAAAGTTGGTTGTTTGGATTAGGGAAATTAAAAGTAAAATATGGAATAAAGTTTTAGGTTTGAGGAGGAGGGTTTCAAACAAGACGGTTCTACCTAAGCTAAGTGAAACAAAATTACTCCAATTAATAAAGTTTTGTTTTGTCATTTTGATATGATCTTCTAGGAATGGATGGCACGTAGAAGAGAGAGAAACTATATCCTAAAAATGAATGCTTAAATACTAGGAGCAAAGGTTGGATCTCTTTATCTCTTACGTGTCAATCGCACACAAATTTGATTAGCAGAAGATGAGAATATTTCAACCAGGAGTGTTTTAATCAAACGTGGAGTTCGTTTTAAATTTGCACTCCCTCTTTCTCCACTACATGAATACTATTAATATTCATTTTCTATTTCCTTCAAAATTTAATTTATATAAATGTAGAGTATTACATGCACTCTAATTCGAGTTATGAGCATTTAATTAATTAATTGAAGTCTTGGAATAAAATGGGTCGTCAATGTCAACAAAGTGGACCATCACTAGCGGAGACTTGTAACAACACCTGTTTAACATCAACTGGAAGTTATGACTTGTTAATTCACAATCGAACTACTTGATTAAACAAGTACTTTTCTTAAATATAAATGATGAAAACTTACATAATTCTACACTCCAGTGTATTGCAAATATTGAGAATGAATTACTTGTTGGTTTAGTTGTCCAAATAAAACTAAAGGCTTCAATTATGAAATTTAAATAATCTCACAGCACAAGGAAATAGGAGGAATTTCTATACTACACCAGAAGGAAATAGTAAATAGAAAAGGTGTGCTTGATAAGTATATATACATTATTAATTTTCTAGCTTTCTTGGTTTTGGTCGACACTCAGAATAAGAATTAGTTACAGCTATCCTGGAATGTTTACTCCTATAAACAAAACAAGTGCACCAAGTGTTGTTATCAGAGTTATGCATCGAATAACAAGTATATTATTAATATGAGGAGCAAAGTAAACAAGATACTTCTCTGCAAAGGATTTTTTTGGCACTTGAATAGTTGGGGAAAGAGCAGGTGTTACTATTTCTTAAATGATCACCTCATCTAAAAGCTTGAGTTGATAGAGAGGAGAGTCGTTTAATACTTAATCAAATCACTCTAACACTATTGTCCACGGAAGCATCAACTCATAGTCGGGATTTCCACAGTGTTTAGGATCGTGTTTGAGTCCACAGGCGGAAGGGCTGCAATCGCATCTTTCAAAGGAAAGGAACAAATGGAGAGACATAGACAGCGTCTGAAGAGGAGAATTTGAATGATCATCATCCTCATTTCTGGAAATTCTCAAGGAATTGGTAAATGGTAATTAGAAATACAGTTTGCATTCCCTGTCTTATATAAGTCAAACAGATGGAGGTGGTGCACTACTGCAACAAACTTCAAACAAGACTTGCTTCCTTATAATATAGTACTAGTAATTAATTCATTTAAAATTAATAGCTTGTCTTTAACAACTCAAGTGTTGCTCAAATTTATATCTTATGATTTTTTAATTAAATTATATAATCCCTCCGTCCCACACTAAACTTCACAATTTCCGTTTTCATCCGTCCCACGATAATTTGCACCACCCATAAAAGGAAACATTACACTAATTCCTAACCTCAAAAGTTCATCTTAATTACAAATTTACCATTCCAACCTAATACAAATAACATACTTTATAATTTATTTATCACCTAAAAATACTACAATACCTTCCAAAAGTCAATATAATTGGTCAAAAAATAACTTTTCTTAAACTCCGTGTGTACAGTAACGGTGCAACCTTCTCCGGGACGGAGGGAGTATATGATTTGATCAATAAATTATTGGGTAAATATCAAATTTGGTCCTGTAAGTATGACATTTTCCAACTTTAGTCCTTTATCATTTGCAATTCTCAAATTTGGTCATTTTTTGTCCAGTTTTGGTCCTTTTGGTCCAAATTTAGTTCTTTTTGTCCAAATTTAGTCCTTTATGTAAAAAAAATGTCCAAAAATGGTCAGAAAGTTTATACATTTAGGACCGATAGTGGACAAAAAAAGAACAAATTTTGAAAAAATGACCAAAATTAGACCAAAAGGACTAAAACTGGATCAAAAGGACTAAAACTGAACAAAAAAGACCAAAATTTAGAATTGCAAATAATAAAGACTAAAATTGGAAAATGTTATACTTACCTGACTAATTTTGATATTTACCCTAAATTATTTTATGTTTTTCTATTACAATTTTATTATTTATTGTGATTTACTGCCCAAATAGCTATCTTTCACTTTTATTTTAACCAGTTTTTAATTAGTTACACTAAATTTTAGTTGTGAAACGGCATCACAAACACAGTATATAAAGCTGTAAATATTGAGTTTTTACGTTATATGGTATGTCTAAATGAGTAAGTCTATTGTGAGACGGGTTATTGGTGAGACGGATGTGAGACGGGTCAACCCGTCACTAAAGTATGCTTATTTGTGGTTAAAGTGTGCTTATTTGTGGTTAAAGTATGTCGATAATAAATCAAATTATAACACACTAATATCATACTTTAATACATAATCCAACATACTTTAAAAAACATACATTAACAACCATTTAACATACTTTATTTAAATAATCGACATACTTTAACACGTCTCACAAACTGTCTCATGAAGGTAGCGTCTCACAAGAGAATTTGTCTGTCTAAATATCAATAACCAACCGTTTACTATTTTTGTATACCGAAATATTGGAATAATCGAATGATGTGCTCTTTTCAGCACTCCAAAAATTTATCATTTATCAAACCAACTCACTAGATTTAGTAGGATGAGTATGAGTATATCCCACAGGCAATAATCAAACTTAATTAAATTTAACGTATTTCTAAAAGTAACAATAGGGGATTTGATTTATTCTAAATTACTCGATCTCAAATGATCTTCACGTTTAATTTATTGTTTGCAAGAATATTAATAAGAGTCATTTTTTTGACTTATTTTTAGGGGTAGTTACCAATTTTTTTTGTAATAAATAAATGATAAAATATGTTATGTGTGTTAAAATGTAATGACAAACTTGAAATTAAAATGCAATCGCATCTTTCAAAGGAAAGGAACAAATGGAGAGACATAGACAGCGTCTGAAGAGGAGAATTTGAATGATCATCATCCTCATTTCTGGAAATTCTCAAGGAATTGGTAAATGGTAATTAGAAATACAGTTTGCATTCCCTGTCTTATATAAGTCAAACAGATGGAGGTGGTGCACTACTGCAACAAACTTCAAACAAGACTTGCTTCCTTATAATATAGTACTAGTAATTAATTCATTTAAAATTAATAGCTTGTCTTTAACAACTCAAGTGTTGCTCAAATTTATATCTTATGATTTTTTAATTAAATTATATAATCCCTCCGTCCCACACTAAACTTCACAGTTTCCGTTTTCATCCGTCCCACAATAATTTGTACCACCCATAAAAGAAAACATTACATTAATTCCTAACCTCAAAAGTTCATCTTAATGACAAATTTACCACTCCAACCTAACACAAATAACATACTTTATAATTTATTTATTACCTAAAAATACTACAATACCCTCCAAAAGTCGATAAAGTTGATCAAAAAATAACTTTTCTTAAACTCCGTGTGTACAGTAACGGTGCAACCTTCTCCGGGACGGAGGGAGTATATGATTTTATCAATAAATTGTTGGGTAAATATCAAATTTGGTCCTGTAAGTATGGTATTTTCCAACTTTAGTCCTTTATCATTTGTAATTCTCAATTTTGGTCATTTTTTGTCCAGTTTTGGTCCTTCTGATCCAAATTTAGTGATTTTTGTCCAAATTTAGTCCTTTATGTTAAAAAAATGTCCAAAAATGGTCAGAAAGTTTATACATTTAGGACCGATAGTGGACAAAAAAAGGACCAAATTTTGAAAAAATGATCAAAATTGGACCAAAACTATACAAAAAATGACAAAAATTGAGAATTGCAAATAAAAAAAGACTAAAATTGGAAAATATTATACTTATAGGACTAATTTTGATATTTACCCTAAATTGTTTTATGTTTTTCTATTACAATTTTATTATTTATTGTGATTTACTGCCTAAATAGCTATCTTTCACTTTTATTTTAACCAGTTTTTAATTAGTTACACTAAATTTTAGTTGTGAAACGGCATCACAAACACAGTATATAAGCTGTAAATATTGATTTTTTACGTTATATGTTATATCTAAATATCAATAACCAACAGTTTACTATTGTATACCGAAATATTGGTATAATCAAATGATGTTCTCTTTTCAGCACTCCAAAAATTTATAATTTATCAAACCAACTCACTAGATTTAGTAGGATGAGTATGAGTATATCCCACAGGAATAATCAAACTTAATTAAATTTAACGTATTTCTAAAAGTAATGGGGGATTTGATTTATTCTAAATTACTCTATCTCAAATGATCTTCAGGTTTAATTTACTGTTTGCACGAATATTAATAAGAGTCATTTTTTGACTTACTTTTATGGGTAGTTACCAATTTTTTTGGTAATAAATAAATGATAAAATATGTTATGTGTGTTAAAATGTGATGACAAACTTGAAATTAAAATGTATTGGAAGCATATTAGTTAGTTGTTTTTTCCTTTTATGAAAATGTGTAATTAAAATTGGGACGGACCAAAACAGAAAGTGTGAAGTTGAAGTTGAAGTTGAAACGGAAACTAAACATGAAAGCATTAACAATTAAAAGCGCATAAACAATAAAATTGAGATAAACAAATAAAATAAAATATAGTCCAAGGATTTTATCCCCTCCCGTATCCTAATTAATTCAAATGAATGGAATTCTTAAAAACCCAACATATTTATGAACTCAAGCCCCTAAACTAGTAGTGCGACTAATTAGCGCGACATATCCTTAAGATTAATAATTTAGGGTATGACTTCTAGATTATAGTGCCTCAAAAGACCTATATAAGTTTGAACTCAAGAATTCGTTAGAATTTAAATATTAGGACTACTAAGCTATTAGAAACGAAATGCCCTACTTATGTAACCTAGGTCTTGCGATTTTAAGATGTATTCCCTTGCCTATCTACTTGATTACAATTATAATAATTACGAATTATAACATATAAAATAGCTATTGATATAACAGTCAACAAGTATACATGATCAATCTACCCTAGTAATATCACAAAATAAATCCACTGGCATGATAATTTTAGATATAAGCAAACATATAAATTAATCTATGGAAGTTCACAATCCATAAACTAGAAAACTAAACTATTATATAATTGAAAATTAAATTAAAAAAAAAAGAGATAATTTTTAATTTCCACTACAAAATAATTGATAAATAATGACGGTGATCCTGCCCCCAGATCATAGCTCAAGTAGTAGAAGAGATGGTAGAAAGACCTTCCAATTAAGCTGGTAGCTATAAGTTGAGGTTCGAATTCTATCAAAGACATAGATTTAACTCCTTGTAAGCACGCCCATACAGGGAGTCCTTAATGACAGTAATGCAATTCCCAGGGACGATGGTGTGTCATTAAAGATTTTTAGCCACGGAAGCTATTTTGATAGGAGATAAGCAATAAAAACAAGATCTATTTCATTATTGGTTAATTTTCTTGTGAAGTTCCCCCACCCACAATTGCTTCCCAATAAAAAATAAAAAAATTTAATATAATAAAAATTTCATAAATAAAATTTTAATTTGAAAATTAAAAAATAAATGTTGAATTATGTATTTGAAAATCCTTTCATAAATTCATAATATATCCGAACAATGTAATTCAAATGAATTAATAGAATCCATGAAAATTTAAAATCTATTCATTCTCAAAATCCATTCATTCACAAATCCATTAAATTTCAAATGACTCAATCCAAAAACAACGTTAATTTCGGCGAAAATTCTCTCATTATTGCCCTATTTGAATATCAATTCAAATAATCAAAGTACAAGTGCCTATCCAATCCAATCCCTAATCGTTAAGGTTTATACATTGTAGAAAATAGTTTCTTTTTATTACTGGTCATTGATATAAAGATATCACACCAAAGTTACACATATACACTTATCCACGTCCACTATTAAAATTCTACATATTCTTTTGACTTAAAGGTTCATCCATGCTTCAAAGCTACATTGAATTGGCACATTGTTGCAAGACACCAAACAAGTTGAATATTGGCAAAAGGAACAAGAAATCTCACTTAATATGGAATACCAAGTGACTATTTGAGAGAGAGAATGTTTTTTGAGAATTTGTGAAGGTTCATAATTATATATTACATCAACTAGTTGGTTTCTTTTAACACTCATCCGTATTTATTTTATTAAAAAGTTTATTTATTTTAATAAATAAGACTATGGAGTATTATTTTAATAAAAGAATTGATATCTTGTGTATTTGGTGCACGTGTACACTCATATGTATATAACTTTTTAATTAATAGTATATATTTTTTAATAATTGTATAATTTTTTTAATTAAGTTTTTTATTAAAAAAACTAACAAAAATTCGCTTTCAAATTGTATATATTTTTATTCATAAGTGTATAAATTTTAATTTTTATTCGTAAGTGTATAAATTTTTGAAAGTCAGTGCATGGTACACCGGGTGCATAGGATAATTTGCCCTTATGTGAGTAATAACATCATTATTACTTTTGCTATAAAATGTTATCACTTTTTATTTATACTATAAATTGTTCACAAAATAGTTCATTGCACCATTATTACTTTTTATTGATTGAATATCACTTTTCAATATTATCACTTTATATCCGTCTCACATAAGAATTTGCGTGAGACGGTCTCATAATATACTTGCCATAAAATTTGATTACTAATCAAGTGAAAATAAAATCATCACGCCTTAAAATTCTTTATTCTCTTTAAATTGAGGGCTTTACTTAGTTAACCTAGACTCACATATGATCTAGGGAATTCTCATCCGTTAGATTAATCTTGATTAATAACAATTATTGGATCATCTAAACATATTGATTTAGTTCACGCAACCTAATAAAGGCAATAAATATGTTGCTTTCTCAACTCTCCTTAATTATGACTTATCTTTTTAATTTTATCAAAAAAATTCAAACATCAATAATTCTCTTATTACAAATCTATTTTTAATAAAATATATCAAATTATTTGTCTTTTCAAAAATTTTAACTTGACATCCATATTAACTATATAATAAATTTAAAAAAAAAATATAATTTTGCATTAGGTGAAAAAATATGATTGTTGAGATTTAGAGAATAATTCACGAGCCATATTTATGGTTAGCAATGCCTTTTCAATCTGTATTTATGGTTGTTGTATTTATGGTTAGCAATGCCTATTTATGGTTAGCAGTGCTTTTTTTTTATACGGGTTCTTTTATACGGTAAGTACACTTTTATTCTCCATCAATCTACCAAACTATGCATTCTTCTGTTCTATGCACCCTTTTATATTTTACCACCGTGCAACCTTTTATACTCTAACACTGTATTCTATTCTCCACCAACCTATGCATTCTTCTATTCTATGCATCTTTCTCTACTCTACCACCGTGTGCATTCTTCCTATTTTCTACCATGTATGCACTCTTCTATGGTACTCTTTTATTCTCTATTTTGAAATCAATTATTTTTCAATTTTCATAAAAATTATTATTATTATTATTATTATTATTATATGTTCACTAATTAAATTGTTGATTTTATTATCACTTTATTTTAATTAGTATCACTTTATATTAAAAATATTATTACTTTTTATTCATCTTACGAATTGTTCATAAAGTATTTAAATTAAATTGATATCACTTTTTCTTTATCATGTATCACTTTTATTAAGCATGTTATCACTTTTTATTCCAATTTGGATAATTTAATTAGACGGATATCACTTTTCTTTAATTAGGAATCACTTTTTTATTAAAATGTTATCATCTTTTATTTTTTCAGTAAATTGTTCGTGAAATATATTTTTTTATGAAAGATGTTATCACTTTTCTTTTAAAAGTTACTTTTCATTTATATTATAAATTATTCATGAAATATAGTTCACAACAAAGTTTTTTTTTTGGCCAAATATGGTATGAGTATAATGTAGTTTGATTAATTTTGGCTTGAATGTTAATATTTTGATTTAATTTCTATGTTAATATATTTTAGGGATAGTTACTACTAGGTATATTAAAAAAAATTTAATTACTATGAGATACAAACATACAAAAATATTACTGCTAACTACATAAATATATAGTGATATTTCAATATTACTCTTACAGTATGTTGCGCATAAATATTTGTGTACAACAAAAGTTATGTGCAGTAAAAAAAAGTGTGTGCAGCAAAAAAAAGTGTGGCGGTCCGGTGGAGGTCCGACGACGGCAGTGGGTGGGTGCGGGGTTTAGAGTTTGTGGTTTAAAAGTGTATGAGATTATAATGAATCAAGGTTATATTTGGTATTTTACTTTAATATTTTGTATGTGAGAGTAATTATTTGAATTCATTGTATCTCCTAGTAATTTAGGGTACAAAATATGTATTTATGAGTAATTTTTCCTATATTTTACTAATAACTTCATTTATTACACATCTATTTAACTTTCTATTTATTTTTTATTTTATTTTTAATAATTTTATTCAATCGATCACAACCATTTATATATTATGGGATGATCCTAGCCATATACAATCACTAATAATATTAACATAGCATATTAATTTTGGTATATTATCCACAAATTTGACTCAAATTTTTATTTACCATAACTTATTCTTTTCTCCATACATCAAATTTTAAGTAACTGGATTTTTTTTAATTTATTGTGTAATTTATTTATTGCAATGCTATTAAATTAATAGATCCATTCCATTTTATTAAGGAGTGAGCCTCTTGTGCTCCGGGGACACTGTGCCCCTTTGCAATTTAAACCCCTAGCAATATATAGGGTTAAATAGAATATGGAGGGGGAGGATTGTGTTCCCATGGGGGCACGATGTGCCCCCAGGGGCACACAAGTTTTTGTCTTTATTATAAATACTATATAATGATAATTTAAATAATTTATTGGTGATCCTGCTATTTTCATGAGATTAATCATAAGGGTGGCAGACCATACCGTACTGAAAATACCGACTCATACCGTATACCTTACCAAAATTATCGGTATTAAAAAAATCATGTCGATAATGTATCATAATTTCGGTATATAATAGATCAATATCATTTCTGTTGGATTGTATACTAAAAGTCTAGCTTTTGTATGAATAATGTTTTAACAATATTTGAAATGAGAATAATTGATCAAATGATTGCGTCTAATAATTTAATTATATGTTCGATGCAATAGTCCACTTACTTTATATTATAGATAATATATTGTGCTACAACTCGTGGAAGATCATATTATCGGTTTTCTTATAAAGTATAAACAGATGCTCACAACCGACATAGACGGGGACTCTCTATCGGGATGGTTGTAGTGTGATTTGATATTAGCTTATCTTGACAATAGAATCACATTAGTGCACTTCATGTGTATTGAGCAGGACCGCTTGAGATCGTTCGATTTATACTGACATATAGGAGAACTTGATCTCTGTTATTATGGATGTTCGTGCTCTTAATCCCTATACAATAACCTCGATACCTAAGGCAGTATGTTTTCTTTGATTCATAAATGGGTGAGATTTACATATAATTAAATCAATAAACTCGGTGAGTTGGGAAATAGTGATGTCTCTATGGTGTGCTGTTGATTGTAGAAGGAATCTAGCATGATAATCGAAGGTAGATTTATTCCGGCATGATAATGAGGTTGAATGGTACTACTCTCGGATGAGATATTAATTAATGGAGTTGTCAGTAACTTAATTAATTAATGTGCATTGTATATCTTAAACATGGGGAGACTAATGGACTCATAATAAGAAGGAGCCCATAACGTAATTTTGAGATTAGAACTGTAGTGCAGTAATAATATTTTAATGGTATATATTATTATTATTGGACTTAAGTATAAGCTTTGGGCTAAGCTTGGATACTTAAGCCCAATGGAGGCCCAACTCTAATTTATCCTCCTGGTCCCTGCTATAACCCATATATAAGTCATCTCAGTTATCCAGAAATCCTAACTGATACACGCTTAACAATGTAAGGAGGGTGAGGGAATAACAGATTGAGAAGATCTCGAATATCGTCGCACACACGACGTCGAGATTGGACTTGGGAATACAGCAGAAGATCAAGAGGTTATTTATTGTTGATATTCATCAATTTACATGATTTTTATAAAATCATTTGGAATTCCAAACTATATGTGTGATATACCGTTGGAAAGCCACTGAAGAGAGAATCATTTTGGCGCATAGATCACTCAAATTGGAGATCGTTTAAGGAAGTTATGCCTAAAACTGTGAGACTGCGCAGGCAGCCGGCGAGAATCTTTCTTCTTCAACATACCCTGGTGAAAGGTAATATGTTTCTATGTTTTCTTGCTTCTGCTGATTATTGAATCATATGAAACCCTAACGGTTCACGTTAACCAAATGATTAAACGCCAACAATTGGTATTAGAGCTTCAGTTTCGTGGTGAAACGTGACACGTTAGGCTAGGGTTTATGTGTGTACTCGTGATATTAGGGTTTAGAACATATTTTTGCTGGAAACCCTAACTGTACACGACACCTACTTTACCACTTGGGATCACGATGATGGCAAGGGGTGGCCGACGATGAAAGGGCGGTGGCGGATGGCTGTGATGATGAACGATGAATGGTGGCGATGGCATATGGTGACGCCAGAAGCGCCACACATCGCCTATCACGGTAATGGTGGTCGATTGCAGGCATGGTATGTAGCATGCGGATGACTGCACGATGATGTTTTGGGTCTGACTTGGATGATCGAAGGAGCTCCATTTGGACGCCAAGATGACGAAGCTGAAGTCGGAAGATGCAAGAGTGCATGTAACATGTCTTCAGCGCAAGCTAGGGTTTGGCGAGACCCATATGCCAGATTGTCACGATGTTGACCGGAGAAGGTGCGGCCAGGCTGCAAGGCTGGCGATAGGGCAATAGATCGTGATGGTGGTGTGACCGTCAATGTGACGTGTTTTGCCTGTCGGTGCTTGAACGATCGATGGATGGTGTTGCGATGGGATTTTTAGGCGTGTAGGCGGCAGTTCTGGGAGGGTCTGTAGTGGTTCCGAGTGGGTCTGCAAAGTTTTTAGTCAAGTCTACACCAAGGTTTCGATCGGATCTTAGGTGGATGGGGCGAGTCCGTACAGATTTTCAGGCAGATGACGCTGAGCACGCGCAGGCGCTTTCAGGGACAAGGTGGGGATGGTGGCACGATGAACGCTAGATGGAAAGCTGGCTGTGGCAGACACATGCGCGCACAGTGCTGGGCCGGCTGGCCTATATTGGCACACGATTGTGGAGCTCATGATGTGCAGGTATCGTGCATAGCATGGATGTCGAGCAAAATGGTGCAGCCGGGTATTGTTGGCGAGCACGGATGCGCGCAACGATGCTCTAGTTTGCAAAAGACAACACATGTTGCCTGCCGTGTGAAGGTGGGCTGTGCTGACCTGATAGAGGTGTGAGCGATGGTACCTGGATAGTGCAATGGCGGCGTGAGTCGAAAGCCAGGCGAGCTTGCTTGGCGCTCGGTGAGCTGTACGACAGGGCTCCTGATAGCGCGCGAATTCGCCGGATGACTCACACAGTAGGCTGGAGGCACAAACATTGACACGTGCGTGTGATCGATGTCATTTTCACCTAAATTTTAGTTTCTTTTATTATGTATTGTATTGTGTTTTTAGTCATTTTGTATATCATTTGGTGGTGTTATATGAAGATATGGAGATTTGTGTTTTGAAATATAAATGTGTGATTTTCATGATTAAGTGCTTAAAAATGCGCAATATTTGTAAATATTTAGAGAATTGGTATTTAGGTGTAATTTGTGTGATTTTCAGGAAGAAATGGATTTTAGACATATCGAGTTGCAAGGTCCAACTCGACTTGCAACTCGAGTTGAGTTAAGGGCCGATAAAATTCCAGTTTCTGATTCATCCAACTCGACTTGTAACTCGAGTCGAGCTGTGCTTAAAAATCTAAAAAAATTTCAGAAAATGTCTAGAAGCTTCCATGGGTTATAAATACATATTTTGATCATAAAATCCAAGAGGAATGATTTTGGACCAGTTTCCACACACACTAGACACCAAAATCACATATATTTATCTCCATCTCTTCCACCCTTCACTTCATCCATCCAATCCACTTGATCTTCTCAAATCCATCCATAAATCCATCCATCTACCAATCTAAGAAGAGTAATTCATCATTGGTTGAAGATTCTAGCATGATCAAGGAGGAGGAAGTTCACCATCAAAGGAGAGCCACCTTACCTTTATTTTGTTATTTTCTTCATTATTTGGTTCAAATGGAGCATGCCTTGGATTGTAATGAATTTGTAATGATATGTAGTGGCTAGTCCTCATGTGAGGCTATCAATGAGTTTGGTTAGGGATTATATAGATTTTGCACACCACATGTTTGATGAAACGATTGTTATGAATATTTTCTATTATGAATGCTTGTTCTCATTTTATGTATGATTTGTGTGATTAAATTCTCTATTCATAGTGTTAGGATGGACATTTCAATATTATGTTTAGTGATTTAATTGAATCATTGATTGCATGAGATGACTTAGTTAGTGTGAGGAGAGGTAAGCCATACCCTTTAAGTGCTTAGAACCTTATGATAAGACATTAGTGATGAACTAGTGAGGGGAACCAAACTTATGATCATAGTACCTTAAGGGAATTGAGAGTAAGAATAATCCTAGAAGATTTAAACTTGTAAAAGAGTTGAGAACCTAGTCACCTTGGCCATAGGGATTAGGGGTACAAAAGTCATTGCCCTTAATATCATAACATGAAAACCATCAATGCATGTGTGTGTGTGAGTCTATATATACCTTACTGTGAATGTTGCTTGCCTTACATACTTCTTAGATTGTTCACCTTCATCCATTTTCCATCACATTTGTAAATATTTTATCTTTAATTGCTTAATTAGTTGTTAGTTTGTAGTATAAGCAATCCCCTCCTTCTTTGATTAGTCCTACTAGAGTGAAACATCTTTCAAATACGGCAACCCACTTTCGCCCTTGGGTTTGATATCTTATAAATTTTGTACTTGTTCACTTACATGCTACACACAATAGAGTACACTTGTTATAAATTAATTTAACCAAAATTGAAACTAAGTTCAGCGTGTGGGCGAGCTACTTGCATGGAGGCGTGTTTTGGTGCAAGGATAATAGCACGGAGGTGAGCTCAGTGGAAAACTGGTGTCGAGCTTTGGCATGGCGAGCTGCTCAAGTCGAGCTTGGTTTCTGTGGAACACGGTGGATGGGCAACTTGGCGTGTGGATGTCGAGCAGGATACCAGAGTGGTGGAGCAGATTGGCGAACAAGGAATTGGAGGAATAATCTACGTAAGATTCTTCCAGAATTTCGTTTAGGTTTCGGGACGCTGCCCCAAACCCCGCAACCTGACCAGGGAGGTCGATTTCTGTCTGCATTGCCCGCATTCGTGCTTGGTGGCGAACAATGAAATTCATCGATATATAACTGTTTATAATTTGATTTAATTATCTGATTATTGTTATATATGATATGCATGTTCTATGTGATATAATGCTTTAAATTGCTGAATATAGAAGCATGCTGGGTTGCATATTTTATTATTGAATATTATATGCATGTAAAAACCCTCAATGTTAAATAACTAAGTGGGAGAGGAGATTGGTAAATAATTCCCGCGTCCTCCATTATTGGTTTGTAAGTGATGTAAATGAACTTGCGCATCGGCATTAGGGCCTTCCTCCCCATCGGATGAGTTTATTCACGGATCATTAGTACATACTTCTTTAAATAATTATTGTTCATAATATGATGCATATGAACTTGCGCGTTGGCTATAGTGCCCTTCAATCGGATGAGTTTATATACGATTCACTGGTACAAACTTGTAATTGATGATTGTAGAAAGTTATCCGAGCGCCTGTATACTTCTCCATCTGTAAGGCACATAAGCTTGGGCCGCAAACTTGGGATCAAATGATAGAGTATAAGTACAGTAAGTGAATACGGGGTCAGTAATGGATATGGTCAAAAAGAGCTAGTCTAGAGGTGTAAATAATAAGTATCCTCCCCATCGGAGTCACTGCTGTTATTTGCATGGCTAAAGAGAAATCGACTATTAATTATTTTGTCATGAGATTAGGTTGACAAATGAAATTAATGGTAAAACCTTCTCTTGTAAATATTCGGGTTTGTATACGTCCACACTATCGTGGCATGCAGACTCACGGTGCTTGAGATATCGGGAATTTTATTTTATATTGTTTTGAGAGAACCAATATAAATGGTTAAATTCGAAGATTTGATCGGTAATTTTATGTGATTCTCTGTATTTTTGAATGGTTTTATTTCACTTATTGTTTGCTGAAAGAAAACATATTTATTGGTCCAAAATTAGTAGTCAGAAAAGAATCTTGGATTTAATTCTTACTGCTTAGGAAAAACATATGTGTTCTCACTAAGGATGTTCTGTGATGCCTATTAATCAAAGTTTCTTATGGAGAGGTGAGAGGTTCATAGAAATATGATGGTCTCATGCGACTCTTCAGATACATGAGTAAGTTAGAAAGGCAAGAGGTCATGAATATGTTGATTAATGAATTGGGAATGCTTAGAGTTGAAATTGAAGGGGAAACCTAGATCAATTTATTCTTCATAATTTGCCTGGATGTTTGAGCAAGTTCTACCTGAAATACGAGAGGTTGTATATGGTGGGAAACTTATGACAAAACATGTGGCGAAGGAAAGCCAATTTCATCAAGATGTGAACAAGGTTAAAATTTTATTCGCTAATTGTTGACGCATGATTAGTGATGGTGTTCACTAACACGTTGTGTGTAGATACCGAAATCACTAAATGACTGTAATTAAGTGATGATAAGATTATTATAAACATGGATAAAACTACAAAAGTAGTGATTGTTGCAGTAGGAGTTGTTTATTTATCTTACGATATGAATAAACATTTGTTTTTTTAGAAATTATATTTACGTACATTTCTCATAAAAATAATTTGAATTCAGTTTTTATGTTTTTCGGATGGATACTCTATTTCATTTAAATAACATGGTCATTATAATGAAGGATGGAGCTATAATCTGTTATGGTACGTTGGTGACAATTTGTAAACTCTTAAATCATGGTTTTCTCATGATGCAACAAATAGTAATTAATAACGCGTCTTCTAATCCTAATAAGAGAAAGACACTTATGGAAATGATTAGATAGATAATGAATTATTTGGAATTACTAAATTCATTTTATGGGTATGCCCTAGAAATAACATGTCGTATAACATTTGTCTGTTTGTGGAATAATCTAGAAAAATAAAGGGTGATAATTTATTTAGTCCAAAAGATCGAAGGGTGATTGTTAACATAAACACCAGATTTTTTGAAAAGGACTATGTAATAAATCACAAACCTATGTATAAGTTGTTCTAAAGGAAGTGAGAGGGAAAACACAAAGTATAATACCAATGTACAAGAAGATATACCACAAGTAGACTGCATCACATGTTACATCTGATACACAATTGCATGTAGCTCCTTGTCGTAGTGGGAGGGTTGTTCAACAACTGTATAGATTTATATTTTGGGAGAGTAGTAAGACTTGGTCCCTAGTAAACATGAAATTATCCTACAAAGATGACGAAGCACTACAAGATAGAAATGCAGAATCTTAACAAAATACAATGAATTCTGAACTAGAATCTATGGATTCTAAATTAGATCTGGAAGCCTGTACAACCACCAAATTGTGTAAAAGCCATTGGAAGTGGTCATATAAAATAAAAGAGGATCATACGATAAGGGGAAAACCTTTGAAGTAAAGCTTGTTGCGAAAAGGTATACTCAAAGAAAAGATTCGATTATGAGGGAACCTGTTAGCCTGTAGCTATGCCTATGTCGATTCGAACTCTTTTATTTGTTGTTGTTCATATTGAATATGAGGTACAACAAATAGATGTCAAGACAGCTTTCCTGATTGGAAGTCTTGAAGAAAACGTCTATGTGAAGCAACCAGAGTGATTCATTACAAAGGGCTAAGAGCATTTTGATTGTAAGCTTAAAGGTATCCATCGATGGACTAAAGCAAGCTTCAAGATCTTGAACATCCATTTTGATGAGAAAATCCAGGCATATGGATTTATTCAATGCACGGATGTGTCTTGTGTATTAAAAAGAGTGATGAAAACATGATGGTATTTCTTGTACTATACGTAGATGATATATTTCTCATTGGAGACAATGAAACAGTATTGTCGGGCATATGGGTATGATTAACAAAGTAATATGAAATGAAAGACTTAAGATAACCAAAATATATTCTTGCGATCATGGTGATCACAATTTAGGATGTTGTGCTTATCTCAAGTTTTATGAAATGATACAATCCTTACTCGTTTTAGCATTTGACTTTATCTAAGGAAATGTGACTTGACACAAAAGAAGATAAAGGAGATGAAAGTAGTTCCTTATGCTTCGGCGAATAAGGAAGCTTAATCTAAGGAATGCTATATACGAGATCGGATATCTGTTTTGCCGAAGGTATGGTCAGTGAGTATCAAGGTAACCTGAAACAAGAATGATGAACTATGGTAAGACATATACTTACGTACCTGAAAAGGACCAGAAATTATATGTGGACTTACCGAACAGATTCACTGCTTCTTATGGGTTACATAGATTCAGATTTTTCAAATCAGATAGGGACAACAGTAAATCTACCTCAAAGGTTATGTGTTTAATTTTAGGAAGTAGAGTCATAAGATGGAGGAGTGTTATATAGAAATATATTTCGGACTCCACCATGGTAAGATGATAAATTGGAGCCTTTGAGGCAGCCAAAGTATTTATATGACTCTAAAAACTTCAAGATGGACTTCGAAGTGTTTCTAAGTTTGCCCAAGATTATCACAATTTATTGTGATAATAATGGTGCAGTTGAAAACTTGAAGGAATCACGAGCACATAAGCAATTAAGCACATGGAGCGCGAGTACCACCTATTACGAGAAATTGTATGATGAGGGAAAGATTGTTGTCATCTAGATTGCATCAGATGATAACCTAGTAAATCCTTTTACAAGGACCTTAAGACGAGAGCTTTTGATGGTCATGTAATGGGAGTGGGAATCAGATGTATGGCGGTGGATAAGACATCATAGTCTTTTAGTATAAGTGGAAGATTGTTGGATTGTATACTAAAAGCCTAGCTTTGTATGAACAATGTTTTAACAATATTTGAAATGAGAATCATTGATTAAATGATTGTGTCTTATAATTTAATTATATGTTCGATGCAATAGTCCACTTACTTTATACTGTAGATAATATGTTGTGCGACAACACGCAGAAGATCATATTATCGCTTTTCTTATAAAGTATAAATAGATGCTCACAACCGAGATAGACGGGGACTCTCTATCGGGATGGTTATAGTGTGATTTGGTATTAGTTTATCTTGACTATAGAATCACATTAGTGCACTTCGTGTGTATTGAGTAGGACCGCTTGAGATCGTTTGATTTATACTGACTATATAGGAGAACTTGATCTCTGTTATTATGGATGTTCATGCTCTTAATCTCTATATAATAACCTCGACACGTAAGGTAGTTTTTATTTTTTTGATTCATCAATGGGTGAGATTTATATGTAATTAAATCAATAAACTCGGTGAGTTGGGAAATAATATTGTCTCTATGGTGTGCTGTTGATTGTAGAAGGAATTCGTATCCTATTAAATAGGTTGATGATGTCCCCTTGAGGAGCTCATAAGGATTTCATGTAAACCCTGCAGGTAAATTTATTCTGGCATGATAATGAGATTGAGTGGTACTACTCTCAGATGAGATATTAATTAATGGAGTTGTCAGTAACTTAATTAATTAATGGGCATTGTATATCTTAAACATGGGGAGACTAACGAGCTCATAATAAAAAGGAGCCCATAACGTAATTATGAGATTAGAACGGTAGTGCAATAATAATATTTTAGTGGTATATATTATTATTATTATTATGGGATTATTGGACTTAAGTCTAATTTCTCCTCTTGGTCCCTGCTGTAGCCCATATATAAGTCATCTCAGCTGTCCAAAAACCCTAACTGATACACGCCTAACAATGTGAGGAGGGTGAGGGAATAGTAGATTGAGAAGACCTCGAAGATCATCGCCCACCAATATCGAGATTGGACTTGGGAATACAGCAGAAGATCAAGAGGTTGTTTGCTGCTGCTATTCGTCAACTTTCATAATTTTTATAAAATCATGTAAAACTCCAAAATATATGTGCGATACTTCGTTGGAAAGCCACTGAAGAGAGGATAATTTTAGCTCATAGATCACTCGAATCGGAGATCGGATGAGGAAGTTATGCCCAAAACCGTGAGGCTACATAGGCTACCGGCGAGAATCTTTCTTCTTCAACATACCCTGGTGAAAGGTAATACATTTCTATGTTTTCTTGCTTCCGTTGATTATAGAATCATATGGAACCTAACGGTTCACGTTAACTAAATGATTGAACGCCAACAGTTTTATACCGAAATATTGAAACACTCTATTTTTATCGAAAAGTACAAATTCATACCGAAATTTAACATACCGATTTAATATTGAAAATATGAAATACCGATTCATACCGAAATTATTATATAATATTTGAATATAATTTAATCAATTGATCTATATTAAATATAAAAATAATTATTAAGAGTATTTTGATATTTGAGTAGGGTATATACCGAAATACCAAAATACCGATATATTTTCGGTATATACTGAAATATTAATTTTTTTAAAATTATATACCGATACCGTATCAAAAATTTTGGTACGACACCATACCGTATCAAAATTTTTGGTATCGTAATTTTGTCCACGCTAATTAATCATGCAAAGTTATCATAGATTATAATTTCATTCTCTGTTATTTTATTTTTTGTGGCACTTTCAGACTAGAAGAGGCTGCAGATGGACCATCATTCGATGTGGGACTTATGCCTTTTCGATTGGATCAATGAGACACGGATGCTAACAGAAGAATTCGAAAGATATGCACTATTGGTTATATAGTTTGAAAGATGAGAATGGTCATATTTATTGAGCATGTGTAGGTATATGTTTTTCAACATTTAAACTTTTCTAATTCTACTTGTTCAACATTGTTTATTCGCTCAAGTTATGAAGTGATATCATGTTTATTCGTGTTAAAATTATTTCCTTAATTAGCATTAACAGTGATCTTACGGGAAAAAATAAATTTCAGTTATTCCTAATTCTATTTTACAGCCATATGACACCATATTCCTAGAATCTAGAACTTAAAAAGATATTGTTGCCATGATGTTTTTTATGTGAGCTTTTCTAATTAACATTATGGCCATGCTTGATTGATCTTTGGAATATGATTGTTAGTTGTTGCTGCCCTGATCTTTAGGGTTTAGGGGTTTTTGGGTTTAAGGCTTAGGGTATAGGCTTTAGGGTTTAAGGTTTAGAGTTTTAGGTTTAGGGTATAAGAGTTTTAAGGTTTAAGGTTTGGTGTATAGGGTTTAGGGTTTTATTCTTTTATACGATCCAAATTAAAATTCGCATTATAGTGTTCTTGACTAATTAATATACTATTGTCTTTGGACGTAAATATTTTTAAATAATCTCACTAAAGGTGATCATTTAATTTGAAAGCCTTCGGTACATGCACTTAATCTTAAAGCTCTGATGTATTTTAAAAAAAATATCACTACAGATCGTTTAAAGACAAAATGTAGTGAATACATTTTGAGTGAGGATCTTGTGTGTCCGGACATACGGATCAATACCCGTATGGCCATTCTGACTCGTTTACTAAACGGGTTGTATATAAGTTGAAAAAATCTAAATTTCATTTGATCCCCTTCTTTCAAGATGCGATTTCACTTCCTTCTCTAGAGATATCACTTTGATCTCTTCATTTTTTACCCGATTCATACCTTCATCATCTTTGCAGATTTCATAAGTTGCTTAAATTTTATACCTTCAATTCCACAATTTATCACTGGTAAGTTGCAAATATTGTGATTCAATATAGAGATTTCATTCCAGAAATTTTTAAAAAATTACAGAAGAATCGAAGCTGAGTGATTCGAGATTTAGATTCGAGACTCAACATTAATGAGTTGAGTTTCTGGAGCGAAATTGCCATCATCATCAACAATTCAGATTCAGTTTTAGTTTCGAGTGTTATTTCTTATTCTTGTTCTTTTAATAGATTGAAGAAATGGGGAATAGAATAAACACACTCCATAAAGGTATTTCTTCATCTTCAAATAGGTAATTCAAATTCAATTCATAACTTTGGGTAATGTGTGGATAATTTTTTAATGCATATGTTTAACAATTAATATTAACACTGATACAATATTTGGATCATTCAAAGTTGTATTGCTATGCCTTCAAACTTGAGAGTAAATTTCATGTGATACAACACATCGATCAGCTTACATTATCCCTTTAACAACAATCGATATACTCTTTAGCAGTAACCTTAGTACCTTTTAACAGTAATGAATTTACTTTTTTCTATTAGATTACAATGATATTACTTTAGTTAATACATTATACCATTTAACAGTATCTGTTATACCTTTTAGCAGTGACCATTGTACCCTATAGCAGTAATGATTTTTTTTTCAAAATGATATTGCTTTAGGTTATTACATTATACCCTTTAACAATGATGCTTATACCCTATAACAGCAACCATTGTGCTCTTTAAAAGTTATGAATTTACTTTCATTTTACGTACTTTATCGTATATGTGATTTCAACAAACAACTAAATATTGTTACATGTACCTTTGTTAATGAAATCCTAAACGTATAAGATTAATTTATTAGGTTAGGAATGATATTTTAGGTTATTAGGTTATACCCTTTAATAGTAATCAATATACCCTTTAGAAGTAACTACTGCACCCTTTAACAGTAACCACAATACCCTTTAGCAGTATCCATTATACCCATTTGTAGTATTCATTATACCCTTTTATCATTAATGACCTTTCCTTCTTCTACCTGCACTACACCCACTTATCATTCATAATGTTGTTTTATTGTAGTTAATTATATTTTTATGCTAGTTACTATTGTACACATACATTACTATTGTAATTGATTATATGCTGATGCGCCTTCATTCTACTTGCAGTTAATTATATTCAGTTGTTGATGTTTCAATGACTTGTACCAACTCCATAATCACAAAATGGAATGAAAATAATCTTATAAGAACATTTGATGAATCTGGTCATGATGGGATGATTGAAAATCTGTCTTTGGTTTTGTTGTCTTAACTTGATTATCCGTTATCTTATATTGTCAGTTGAAATGATAATCTTACTGAGTTCATGCTTTCTACTAGTGCAGTTGTAACTCCACCAACAGAGACAGTTTAACACACACCGACCTGTTAGTGTTAGTACTCATATAATAATTGGTATTGCACCTAATTTACACACTCTCTACAAGACCTTTTAGGGGGAGTTGAGATTTAATTTTTCTCCAAAAGAATATATCCATTTTAGTTTCTAAATAACATTTATTGGCTATCATCTAATGGGTATTATATATCTGCACCTAAAATAAAGAATCGTTGTTGTAGTATGGTCTTGGTGTTTTATAAGAGGATATTATAATGATCCTTCATGCTTACGTCGGTCTGGGTGTGCGATGGATTTATTCTTAGAAAGTGTGAGTGAAAATTCCCTTTTTGGTGTTTTATTATCATATGCTTATGAATGGTTTTATGTAATGATATATGCAGGACATAATATTGTCTTGGATGAGTACGGAACCCCAAGGGTTGTCAATGATGGGGTGACAATTGCAAAGGCCATTGAGATGCCTGATACTATGAAAAATGCTGGTGCTGCTTTGATCAGGGAGGTTGGTAATATGTACTCATACCCTGCGAGAAGCAGCTGCTCGATTTCTGCCACAACTGTGGTTACTATTGTGATTAGAAGCCAGAAAATCTATTTTTGGATTAGGAAGGAAATCTGAAATGGATGGATTCCGGTTTGAGTGCATTTTCCGATTGCATACATCTTCAAAGGCATTTTCAAGGGGATTAGCAGTGCGAGGAGATAGAGATTAGTAGCCTGCTGACTGAATTGAGATTTGTTTTTGCTTATTATTACTATGCAGAGGTAGAATTATTAGTATTAGAAGCATATAATGCCTTCAGATTTGTTGTAGTAAACATGGTGTTTTAGAGCTTCAATTGTTTGGGGTTTTTTGTGCCAAGGAAATATCATATTTTTTTCTTCACTTACACTTTGCTAAGTTGTATTTGAACTTAATTAATATGATTGTTCACTGCAAAAGGTATATTATTATCATGTAAAGAGTACATTTTTGTTATGCAAAGGGTATATTATTGTCATTTAACTGTATGGATTTACAAAGGGTATATTGTTGATAAATAAAGGGTACATTGTTGATGAAAAAATGGTACATTATTGTCATACAAAGGGTACGGAGTTTAAAATGTTTCAAGTTTATTATAGAAGGTATTGTGACATGGCAAAAAGGGTATATTGCGTATGGTAAAGCGTATATTATTAATGAGTAAATGAAATATTATTTGTCATGCAAAGGGTATACTGGTCATGTAAATTGTATGAAGTTGTGAAGGATTTATTGTGTATGAGTAACGGGTACATTGTTGTCATAAAAAGGGTATGAAGTTTAGAAAGTTCCAAATTTTGTGTATTATGACATGGTGCAAAGGGTATATTGCGGATGAGTAAATGGTACATTGTTGATGAGTAAAGGGTATACTGCTCGTGTAAATTGTATGAAGTTGCAAATGATTTATTGTGGATGATAAAAGGTGTCATAAAAAGGGTATGGAGTTTAGAATGTTTCAAATTTTGTATAGTATGGCATGGTGCAAAGGGTATATTGCTAATAAGTAAAGGTACATTGCTGATGAGTAAAGAGTATATTGTGGTCATGTAATCTGTATATAGTTGCAAATGGTATATATGGTGTTAATGAATAAAGGTTACATTGTTAATGAGTAAATGGTACATCGTTAATGAGAAAGAGTACATTATTCATGAGTAAAGAGTATATTGTTTGTCAGGCAAAAGGTATAATGGTCATGTAAATTGCAATTTATCCATGAAATTGGGATGTACAAGCTATTATAGAATTAAACAAATACAAGGATTATGGATTTCACTAGATGTAAATCAAATTAAACTGTAAAAACAGAGATGATAACAACCAATTAAGATGATCTCTATACTCTAATATTTACTCAAAACTAAAACTAGAATAAAGGTAGAGTTGGAGGAAACAATGCAGATTATTGTTTAGGACTTAAGTACTTGCGATGAACTACTTTAAGTTTGTTTAAGTGGAAGCCAACCAACATCTTAGTACACTCCATTAACTGATCCTCATAATAGCCGGTGTAGTGCTTCAGAGTATGGATCCACAAAGAAATTCTTCTATAGAAGATGCAACGAGCTGCATACATAGCCGAAGCAGCAAGCTTTGAAGGGCTGTAGTGTATGATGGTTGCTTAATTCATCACTCCATGTTCTCCATCTCCTTATCAGCCTGAACAGAAGCTCCTTTTATGTGTCGAACCAAGAAAACATAAGGAGTTGGAACTGTTAGATACCACTCCACCTTCCCAAGTATTGCTTTCTCGATTACAAGCATCTGCTCTCTCACATAAGCCTTGTCTGAATCATTAACCTCAGGTAATTAAATCTCCTTATATTTGTAGGCAATTAGCATAGAGCAAAGACCAACCAACTAAAATTATTTTCTGTGGAACACTTTTCGCTGCAAGAAGCTGATCCACTATTTGATTGTTCCAAAATGAGCATATGCAACCTGCATCCCTTAGCAACATAAGATCTCGCAAGAAAAATCTAGTAAAAATTAATTCCCAACAGAAAACATCAGTATCGAACAACAGAGAGTTAACATGAAGCAAGCAACCTACTGCAATGATCCAGCAGTGTTCGTCGTTGTCACCGAAGAATGATGCTGCCGTTGGATTTACCAGACATAGATTGGTCCAACGAAGGGGAAGAGAAATTGAGAGCGAGAGAAATAAAAATAGCGTGAATGAAATTGTAATGGAAACGGGTCATGTAGTTTATGTATTTTGAATTTAAGAGTCGGGTCGGGTATGGGCGCACGGATCTAAACCCTTGCGCCCGAGCACACAAGAGCTTTTGCCATACATTATAACCTTTGTGAAAAAGAAAATTATATTAAACTTATATGACTCTAAATAACTTATACAAAACTTTAAAAATGTTATTTGTTCTTAGCATGTTCTATAAAATGACAAAAAATTAAGGTGTCACAAATTACAAAACATAGATTGAAATAAATATATTATTCACTCCGTCCCAAAAATATTGACACACTTTTCTTTTTGGGTCGTCCCACAAAAATTGACATATTTCATTTTTAAGAACATGGGACCTACAAAAAAATAATTTATTTATTTACATAAGCCCACACACACATCACACTCACCACTTATACAACTACCACCTACACATTAAATATTATTTCTTTCACTTCACTTTATATTAAATTATTATACTCCTTAATCTCCATGCCCAAAAAAAGCGTCAATATCTTCGGGACATAGGGAGTATTAATTAGTTCTTCATGATTTCATTACTTGAGACAAGTATATGGAGAGAAATGATGTTGTCTATGTCAAACGAGTTGTGGGATTGATAGATCAAAGAATTCATGATTTCACTCATTAATAAAGTGCGATTTAAATAGCTAAAATATGATTCTAAGACAACTATAGTATGATTCACTAAAATATGTCGAACTATTCATTAAAGTATTATTTTAAGATAATTATAATATAATATATTAAAATATGATATGTTATTTATGAAAGTACAATTCTCATTCAGTTGAGAACATAACATATAAGTTATCATTTAAATTTACAAAACATTAATTATATTAATATAATATAAAAGTTATTTTCGTACAATACATAGATAAGTTACTAAATGATTAGGAATATATATATATATATATATATATATATATATATATATATATATATATATATATATATATATATATATATATATATGCCAGTGGTTTAGGATATATACCATCCTTTAATTGATACTATCATTTCTTGAGTTTTAATTTCAAATTATAGAAAAAATTTTATTTCAAGTTTAAAATTAAAATTTTAAAAAATTATATTATATTTATTCATGAACGGTTATATTAAAAATAATAATGTTAAGAAATATAATATTCATATAAATTCCAAATAGTATGATTCAAAAAAATTGTGTTTATTAATTCAAGTTCTAAATAATTATTAAAAAAGTACTATTAAAGTATTTAAATTTTTAAATTAAATATAATTAGCATTGTAAAAACTAATGCACGTGCAATGCACGGGGTAAGTTTCTAGTATATATATAATATAAAAGACCTACTTAATTTAGTTCCATAATTAATTTCTCAATTTTCTAATTTAATAACAACCAAACAGAGCCCTTTAAAATATACTTAATGGATTAATGGATTATCCGTCTCACATAAGGGGATCTGTGAGACAGTCTCACACAAGTCTCTATCTATAAATTTTTATAAAATTTTATTCATTAGTATATAAGTTTTGAATGAATAAAAATATAAATTTTTATAAAATTTTATTCATTAGTATATAAGTTTTGAATGAATAAAAATATGTACAGAATGTTTAATTACCCTTTAATAATAATAATTTTTATTAATTTATTATTAATTTGTATTGTATTTAATATTTTCTTATTCAATTTCCCTTTTTATTCTTATTCAATTTCCCTTTTTATTATAATAGAAATTTATACTTTAAAAAGACAAAGACCTCTGTGAGACCGTCTCACGTAATGGCTTACGTGAGACCGTCTAACGTAAGGGCTTACATGAGACGGACAGAAAGTTATAATTTTTATAATGAAAAGTGATAAAATTTTAATGAAAAATGATAATGCTATTTCATGATTAATTTATATTATAAATGAAAAGTGATAACATTTAATAGCAAAATTGATAACATTTAATAACGAAAGAAATAATTATTTTAAAATGTGTAAAATGATATATATATATATATATATATTATAAATAAAATTAAATAAAAGAGACCAAACAATTCAAATAATAATCCCTAAAAAAATCGAAATCTCCTCTACAGTTTAATAAAGAATCTGTGAGTGTGAAGTATATAAAAAAATTAATAGAGAACGATTAATGCAGAGAAATATTGGTGCATACAAGGAAGGTAAAAAAATTAATAGAGAACAACTAATGCAAAGAAGTAATGATGCATACAAGGAATGAATGGTGCATACAAAAAATTATCATTGTGGACCCCGTGGGCCTATTAAACTTGATACATGCTATTATCTGGTCATGTGTGACCTTATAGAGCATATAAGAATCTCCTTTAAATTAATAAAAAATTATTCTTGATTGAAAACTTTTTTCTTAAACAAATAATAGTATGCCGTAACATTTTACTTTCAAAATTTTTATTTTCTTTCTAATAAGAGAATATTAATAGTACACAAAAATAATTGAAGATAAAACTTGCCTTAAATTATAATCTATATAAGGCATCCCAACACTTTGGTGTTATATCCGTCATTATATTAAATGAATAACACTTGTAATTAAAAAATAATTTAAATGGCCGCCCAAAAAATATACTCCCTCCTTTATTTTTGTCCATTTTACTATTTTTGGGTTCGGTTCAAAGGTATCAATTTCTCATATTTAGTAAAAAATTATAAAATATGCCTACCACTTCCCTCTAATACAATTACTCACTTTACATATATAATACTCCTTAATCCACGTGCAAAAAGTAAACGAACACCTTAAAATCGAATGGAAAGAGTATGTTTCACTTTATAATTAGATTTTACCTCTATTCAATTAATTATCCGTATAATAAAAAGGACAGCACCAGTATCCTCTATTCAATCAATTATCCGTATAATAAAAAAGACAGCACCAGTATAAGTAAGGTGTATCACTAAAAATACATTGTAAAAATAAAAAAGACCACACCAGTACAAGAGGATGTATCACTAAAAATAAGGTTGAATACGAATCATGAAGAAGAATGAATACAAAATAAACCGAAAGGGTGATGGTATACAAATTGAACAAATTTTTTGAGTTCTCATGTAAATTTCAAACTATAGATACAATTTCTCGCAAACAATACACAAATGAAAAGTTTAAATAATTTTGGAACTATTACATTTTGAATTAAAAGAAAATAAAGTAGAATAAAGAATAAGAAATCACATGTACTGATATACATAATACATACATATATCCAACCAACCTCTTTCTTACAGTAAATATAACTCTTGCACCAAATTAACAGACACACCTGAATCTCCTCCCCGCCGTCAATGCTTTGGTGGCTCCGCCACCGGTGTTTCTTCAGGTTTCGCCTCCGCCGCCGTGGTCGCCTCCGCCTCATCTGCGCAAGCCGCTGCTTCCTCCTTCGGCTTCTCCGGTTCCACCGTGATCTCCTTCTCCTTAACCTCTTCATCAGTCTTCTCTGCCGCCGTCTCTGCTGGTGGCGCCGCCGCCTCCGCCGGTTTTTCTTCCTTCTCCTCCGTCACTACGAACGTGGAAACCTTCTCGAATACGAAAAACACCGGGCCCGGTAAATAGCCCGGCCCAACCTTTGTAGCGGCCTCGCTAACCGATTTGGACCCGGGAAATTCTAACCAATGAAAGTAACAACTTCAGTCCTCCAATTGTTGTGTAATTCAATTTTAACCACATAACTTTATATTCTTTCAATTTTAAAAATAGAAGATATTTATTCCTTCAGCATGATTAAAGTTAAAAAATATAAAAGGAGTATAAGAAATACTTAAATATAACTTAAATTGATTATAAATTAAAAAATATAACTTCATCATGATTATAATTAAAAATACTTAAATTGATTTTTTTAAAAGTTATGCAACTAAAAAGATTAAAATATACTATATATATTCCTAAATACTCCATTTGGAGTAATAATTATATTAAAATTAGAAATAAAACATCAAAATTAAGTACCAATCTTAGCAAGTTCATCTAGAAACTTCTGAACGGCAGCAGAGTGCTTCTTCAATCCTGATTCCTTTGGTTCCTGGATCAAACCCTGTAGTTTAAAAGTTCAATATCATTAAAAATAAAAATAATAATAATTGCAAAAATACACACAATGTTTACTCATGTAAATTAATCCTCACTTTTGAGAAATTCGAAAAAGAATATTACCTTTTAAGGGGAAAATTTTAGTTCTAGTCCCATGAGAATGGTTGGATTACAAAAATAATCTCATACCTATAAATAAGTTCTAAAAATTGCACTTTTAGTCCCATACGTTAATTTATGGACGAAAAACGTTAAATAAAGATTAATTGCACTTCAGTTCCTTAAAAAGCCAAATCTGTTTAACATCTTTTCCGATTTCAATCGAGAGCCGCCAGCTAATACAGTGTAACAACTTTCCCAATTTCAATGTCGTTCAATGCCGAAACCCGTGGCAGCGGAAGCAGTTGTAAGAGGAAAAGCATTGGCTGATTTAAGGTTGCAGATGGAGAACATCGTCCAGAGCAACGACTATGGCATCATTAGAGGAGCCGCCGGATTCCCTGTTCTGAACAGGGCAGATTACTCATCCGGCACCACCCTGCAGAATACAAAATTTAATTCCTTTCACTTTCTCTATTACAACAACTCTCTCTCTTAATCTAAATACAAATTTAATTCCTTTATCTTTCTCCATTTATCTCATCGACCTACGAGACCCTACCCGTTGTCACTGGAATCATGAATGTCGAGCCATACCTGCTGTCAGAATTAGTGACGTCGTTGCCACCATTGTTCAGCCGCACGCCGCCGTCATTGTTCGTTCTTTGCGAATAACAGCTGTTGCGAGCGAACCGACGCTGCCTCGTAAACGCCGTTGAGCGAGCCTGACGCGCTCCAGCCGCCGTCGATTGCCCCTCCACCTCTTCCTCTACTACGACAGCTACCTCAAGCTCACGCACTTCGAGTTCGATCTCCTCCGCGCCAACGCCGCCACCACCTCGTGCCGCGTCGCCTTCATCGGCTCCGTCCCCCTCCCTCTCACCTCCATTCTCCTCGCCTCCCACCACCTCGACTCCGCCGAATTCCACAACTTCGACCTCGACGCCTTCGCAAACTCACCCGAGTCGAGGCTGGTGGAGCCGCACCCGGAGTTCTAGCGGCCAGCATCTACAATTGAGTAGTAAAACCGAAGATGTGCGATGCCAATTTTGGAGAATCATGATATTAGATGGGGAATTGGTTGTGGTGTGAAGATTTGCATTAGGGTTCAGTGGAGGATTATAGAGAGGAGAGATTTTGGGGATGAATTTGGGTCAATAAGCTTGCCCAACCCACTGCTAACGGCTCACGTGACTCACACATGATTAAATCCGTTAGTTATTGACGAAAAATGTGTAAAAATTCCTATGGGACTAACCATGTAAGAAGGAGGACCATTTTGGCACTCACTAATTCTTATGAGACTAAAAATGAAATTTTTCCTACCTTTAAGTATTATTGCAGAACGTGTATCCATTTTGTGATTAAAAGTAAATATTTTTTCAAAAATTTGTACACGTTTTTGCAACAAAACTAAAAGATGATGTTCTTTTCTTTTGCAATTTCTGAGTGAAATACAAACATAAACGGCCTTAATTATCTTATACTTCATCCGGGGTCTCGGAGTCCCAAAGAAAAGATGAACGATCTCGTTGGACGGAGGAAGTAATATATATAAATACCTTGATCTCAGTGGAGCAAGCTTCATAGATTTCAGTAACCTTAGGTTGAAGCTCCACTTTCTTTTCTTCAAACTCCGTGGAGTATTGCTCCTAAACCATCCACACACACACAAACAAAATTAACTACATAATGGAATACGAGATGAAACACGACCGTAGAAATTAAGAGCAACCTTGGATTCGTCGAAAGACTTGCAAGCTTCAGCAGCAGCAGTCTTCTTGGGGTTTTCGAAGACTTTCTTGATCTTAGGAAGAACCTTGGCTTTCCAGTAATTCACCATGTTTGTTTGTGTTAAGAAGAAAGATTAAGGAAGAAGGTGTGTAAGTGTTGTGGTCTTTTTTGTCAAATATTAGGAGTAGGATTAATAAGCCAAGTGCTCTTTCTATTGCATATCAAGGCAACATATACTAGGTTAATTCGGTTCGGGTTAATGCGTGTCAGCAACAACAAGACAGAGAAATTAGAATTTTAAAAATCAGCCTTCTTTCCTCCAATAATTACACTCCCACCCTCTCCCTACAACTAATTCCAACATGTCCTCTATAATTCTATTTATATTCTAAACGCTTGAATTATGACCACAATCATTTTATTGGAAGGCTTTTTTATTTAAAAATTCTTAATATTTTAATGAATAATGATTAACTTTAGTTGTACTTTTATTTTTTTATCTAGGGTTTTAATTTGAATTCATGATAATTAACAATAATAATTATGAGTATTATTTCCTTAATTAGGCCTCATTAATTACCAAAAAAATAATTTTTTACTCCTTTTATAGTGGGACGAATTAGGGAGTATGTGAACAGTAATTTTGTTTTAAATTCTCCAATGCAGATCCGATTGTGCACCCATATTCATAACTTATTCATTATTGAATAAAATATACCCCACACATTAATAAATAAATATTTATACATTTTTTAAGAGTTTAAAACCAAAAACGTCCCACAACTTTTTACTTTTTTAAAAAAGGTCCCAAAAACTTAAAAATTTTGATTTAGTCTCATAACTTTCAAAATTCCTCCAATATCGTCCTATATTCGCCGGAATCAGAATTTCTCGCTACTTTCCGCTGATCTTGCTTAGGTAGCAATTATTTGACAGAAACGTGGAAATAAATAAGTAAAACAATTCCACTTCATCTAGGTACACTAATAAACAAATAGAAAATTAATAAACAATCACTACACCAAAAAAGCACTATGACAACACATATTATACAACATAGGTAAAAAATATGTGTTTTCGTATACCTTATATGTGTAGTCTTAAATATATATGTTGTCTTAAATTTTTTTTCACGCACAAGGACAACACATATTATCTGGTGTTGTCTTATTGTGTTGTCGTATATACTACTTTTCAAATGAATTCACTATAAGACAACATATATGATACCATATGTTGACGTAAATTTTTTCACGCACAAAGACAACATATATTCATCTATGTTGTCTTAATATTTAATTTTAATAATACATATATGATTTTTTTAATATATTTTAAATAAAAAAATTAGAGACATATAAATAGGATACTTAGATTTTTTTTTACTTTCCTCCCTTCTGCCCTAATCGTCTTCCAACATCGCCGTCCCTCTTTCCATTTGATTTCGCCCATTGCCGTCGCTCGTCGCCCGTCGCCGTCGCGTTCCCTGCTTCGTCGCCCTTCGCTGCTGCCCATCGCATTTCCTGCGGCGTTGCCCGTCGCCCGTCGCTGCGGCCCATCGCGTTCCCTGTGGCGTTGCCCGTCGCCCGTCACTGCTGCCCATCGCGTTCCCTGTGGCATTGCCGGTCGCTCGTCTCCCGTCGCTGCTGCCCGTCGCGTCGATTGTCTCCCATGGATGTTGCCCGCCGCTGAGTCGCCCTTGCTATAGAAAGGTCATCCACACCTGCATAACTGCTGTCGTGCCTCTCCAAATCTTATCCTACCCTCTCATCAAGGTACTGCACTTGGTTTTAGTTTTTAGTTCCGCTTGGATTCTTGAATTCATATCACTATGCTTGCTCTTATCCTACCCTCTCATTAAGGTACTGCACTTGGTTTTAGTTTTTCATTTCACTTTATCTAAATGATTTTCATTTGTAAATTCAGATTCACAAATGTGTTGATATGACCCTGATATGGTACTGAGATCATCACAGCATGACCCTTCCTTTCCCCCATTTTGGTCTCACTCTTATTATGGACTTCTGAATCAGATACAGCAGAATGCCTTAAGGCAGTTTTTATAAATAGATCTGATTTGGGGAGCAAGTCTAATTGTTTTGAATTCTTACACGGCACTTTTAGTCAAATTTGATAGACTGATGAATATCAAATGAAGATAATATACATACATGTATTCAGTTGGCCATTGCACCCACTATGAGGACAAAAATGAATGCACATAATCAATTACCAAGTCTTTTGTCCAAATCCATGATAAATTGATCAAAATTTAATCTCGATGATCTATCAATTTCTAAAGCACTACGATGATCCATCCCTTTTGATGATTATGTCCCTATTTTGATCACAATGGTTGTTTGTGGACTTATTTGTTAGCATAATATTATCTTGAAATTAGTGTGGAAGCATTGATGAAATTCATGATGATATTCTAAATAGTAAATACAATGCACGTATAAAAGAGAGATTTCTATGAATTATGTCTTACATGAATTATCGCTTTTGAAAATTGTAAAGACATTTATACCCTTAAATGCGTCACAATATGGCCGGTAAACATGTGCTAAACTCAAGTCGACTAATATTTTCAGTGATATAACACCAAACAATGTAGCATAAGTGAAGAATGAATTTGTGTATTGAATTAAGACTTTATAGTTTTTGATGGTGGAAAAGTATAATAAATTATTCATGCAAATAGGGATTTGAGTTGTTTACTTGTTGAATTAGATTAGAAATATTTATGAAATATTTGTTGAATATCTTGTGAAGAAATGGTGTAGAATCATTTAAACACAATGTGATAATTATTTTTAATAATTATTTTGTTTCACTTATTAGGAATTTATACTAAAAATGAATAAAGACTGGATGTTCTGTGATAGATTATCACACGAGTATGAGGTAGGAGTAGAGGCATTTATGCAATTTGCGGTTAAAAATGTTGGTGATCTTGGCTCGATGTCTTGTCCTTGTGTGTTATGCGGTAACTTAAGAAATACCTCTACTGCACGAGTAAAAGCACATCTGATGTGCAATGGTATGTTGACAACATACGATCCATGGATATGGCATGGAGAAAAAGTTCCAAACCAAGGTGAAATACCAGAAGGCTTTGAGTCGAGACAGTTTGATGGTAATTATGTAGCACCTGAAACCTTAGATGATATGGTTCGTGATGCTCATGAGAAGAGTACTAATAATCCAGATGAATTCATAAAGATACTTGAGGATAGTGAGAAGCCATTATATCCTGGATGTTCAAAATATACCAAGTTGTCTACCATTGTTAAGTTGTATAACTTGAAGGCTAAAAACAGTTGGAGTGATAAGAGTATGACAGAACTACTAGAATTGTTGGGAGACATGCTGCCAAATCCCAATGAATTGCCAACAACTCTGTACAAAGCAAAGAAATGCTTGGTTGCATTAGGTATGGAATACACAAAAATACATGCATACCCTTACGATTGCATTTTATATTGGAAAGAGTATGAGAAACTCACACAATGTCCAACTTGTGGGGAGTCAAGGTATAAGGTAGAAAAAGGCTCAAAAAAATTAAGGGAGTTCCAAGGAAGGTCCTTTGGTACTTTTCACCTATACCGAGTCCTTTGGATCCTCTTTATAATCGGATTCAAGATGAGTCTTGGACACGAGTTGTTGAAATGTAAGTTTTATTTACTATTTCTTTGTCACATGTGGTAATGCATCAATTGTTTAATAATTACATTAATGAACAATTAAAGGGGAATGGAAATATTTAATGCGGCGACCATGTGCAACAAAGGAAGAAAAAAACTCACTGGAAATTAATTAAGGTACTTGATTTTCATTTCATTCAATATGAATAATTTAAATTGAATGGGGAAATATTTATAATTCATGTACATGTAGACACCTAAGCAACCAGATTCATCTCAATGTGGCTTCTTCGTAATGCGATACATGAGAGAAATTATCAATATTGATGGAGTAGTTTGCATGGATACAATTCAATCATTGGTAATGAATTTTATTATAAATTTTAGATTTTCTATTTAGTTTGGTTTATGTATCTGTTCTTTTATTATTGAATATTCTCTTGTGTTAAACAGTTTTCATCAATTGGTGACTACTCTAAAGATGATATTGATGAAGTGCGAGAAGAGTGGGCAAGTTTTCTTCGGGATCATATAAAGGTATATAAGCTGGTACTCAACTATGCATACTTTAATGATCATAACTTTGTAGATTTATTGCTATATTGAAATTGGTGTTAGACCAACTGTGATTCCAGTCTCTCTTAATGTTAAATCTGTATTTGTTAAATATGCCCTTAGAATGAAAAAATGGTATATTTGTGGACGTATGTTAAAGCAATGGATTGTACTGCTATTTTTCTTCATGAGATAATATGAGATTTGAATTATTGGTGTAGCTGATTTATTTCCTCAGGTTTATTTTCTAAATTCTTACATGGTTATATTGTAAATTGGAATTTTCTAGTTGATTTTGTATTATTTAATATGGTTGTCCTCAACTGTTTTCAAGATTTTTAGCCTTATGGTAGGTATTTTAACTTCTCATGATAAAGATTATGGTTGTGTTTGGACAGGCACGTACAGTCAAAAGAAGAGGCGTCAGAGCTAAAGGGAAATGATCGCATATGACTTGTTGATGTATTTGAATTTTCATTAGTCTAGACTTGGATCCATAGTTTCGTGGGTTTTAAACCAATTTTATTATATGTCATGTCTTATGGGATGTATTTGGATTTTGCCAACATTTAGACTTGAGGGGGATATTTGATATTTAACATGTTTTGGATTATTTAGAATCTTTTAATACATTTTGAATTTTATTGTTTTGTTTATAAATTAATTATAAAATATTTTGTATAACCTATTGTCTTAAAAAAAATTAAAAAGAAGCACAACGACAACACATAAAGATGCACAACGACAACACATAAATATATGTTGTCGTTGTGCGTCTTTTTTAAAGAAAAGGCGCACAATGACAACACATAAATATATGTTGTCGTTGTGCATCTTTTTTTTAAAGAAAAGGCGCACAACGACAACACATAAAGATGCACAATGACAACACATAAATATATGTTGTCGTTGTGCGTTTTTTTTTTCAAAAAAAAAAGGCGCATAACGACAACACATAATATGTGTTGTCGTTGTGCGTCTTTTCAAATGCCCTACGACAACAGGGGCTTCGACAACAGAAATTTTTCCTAAAAAGAAGCTAACAGACAACACATTATATGTGTTGTCTTAATATATTTTTGGTATAGTGAATAAATAAAATAATAAATAAATACTAAATAACATAAATAAATACCTTTACACACAGATCGATAAAAAAAAGGGAGAGAGGGTGAAAACATAGATATGGGTGAAACCCTAGCCCCAAATTCAGAAATTAAGCTTTCAATTCAAGGTGAAAATTACAGAAACTTCATAGACATGTCTGATTCTACTTGCTAATCTGAACTGGAAAGATGCCATTGTCGTATGATAGCCCCTCCGTCACTTCTTGGAAAGGCGATAACGTGGGTCGGCGGTTCTATGGATGTGAAAGGTACCTGTGAGAAACATAATTGTACATAATTATCAAATGCATTTGGTTTATGTAATTGTGTGATTTGGTGAAAAATATAGATCATAATCGATTTATAGCTTTAATTAATTTGGGTGAATCATAATTCTTTGTTTGTTATTTCTTTGATAGAATCTTGGATATTGCATTTAAATCCGTTGGAAGATGATGTTGAAAAAGAAGATTCAGTCTCCGGAATATAAATTCAGAAAGAATGTGACTTTGTTAGTGAAGATAGCTACAGTGTTTTGTAAATTTTGGTGTCTATATAAGATTATATGTAGTGTAGTTGGTGATGGCAGTACGAGCATGAAAATGATATCATGAGCTGTTTAAGAAGTGGTTTTTTGCATCAAGGCATCAAGTTATGTTTACATGGACAAATATTGAGCGAATTTTAATCTAAGTTATGTTATTGTTTGCATCAAGGCATCCAGTGTTGACAAACATTTAATCATGTGTGTGTAAGAAGTAGAACAAATATCAAGTCTAAATGTATTGTTGCATGAATCAATATTTGAGCAGATAATAATTATATGCTGCACCAATAATTTGAAAACAATGAAAAGAAGAAAATAATATTGCATGAATTAATATTTGAGCAAATGATAATTATTAAATATTGTACCAATAATTTGAAAACAATGAACAGTAGAAAATAATAATACTAAACAACAACATTTGTTTATACTTTTGTCCCAATTAAATACGCTACATGCTTTAAGAGTCAATAAATGAGCCTGAATAATAAAAAACAGATAAGCAAAATAGTCAGTTGCAGCTTCAATGTGTTCATTAGCAGCTTGTGCAAAACAGACAATTAGATGGGGTTCAAGAACAAAAAAGCCTTAACATGACAACCTAAACAAAAGATAAATCACCATCCTAACTATGGCTGCCATAGTCCGCAAAATTAACAAGGTTGTGTTCATGCGCTTTCACAGTCTACAGACACAACAAAAAAACATAGTTCAAGTGGTCTTTACAAAACAATAATCATGATCGATTCCAGAAAGCATGCCACTCAAGTGACCTTTTTCTTCCCTTCTTATCTGATGGCTTATTATTGTAAGATAATCCCAAATATTTCTGGCCTCCATCTACCACAGTGTTCCTCAATGACTCTGGTTGTATCAAAACATGCCTTCTACGAGCAAAAACTCATTTGTCATGGGGGCAGGTGCTCTGAATCGAACTTGACCTTGGATAGGAGGTTGTTGCTGAATTCTTCCAATTTTCAGCTGATCAAACATGCTAGGACCTTGCATAATAGGTTGTCGAATTGGGTGATGCCATATTTCAGTTGTTACATGACTTTGTTATATAAGAATCACAACCTCTTCAACATTTATGTCCTCTTCAACTTGTGCAAATCTTGGTAGAGCAATCTGCCAGATAGTGCATGAGAAAGAAAATTAGTGTTCGATATAAAGCTATGAATTAGTTCCCTAAACAAATTAAATTTGAAACATTTTTTACCAATATTTCATTGGACATGGATCTCTTGAGTGGTACATCATTTCTGGATGATTCATCATGGTCCTAAAAACCATAAATAGAGTTTTAGACCATAAATACATAGCAATATGTTCGCATATAAGTCGATTAAATTTAATCTTGACCTGATTTCTCCTAGCTCTAGTAATTGGAGCAGAAGTTGAATGTGGAACATCATCTGTTGATGCATTTTCTCCAACCTAAAAAATAGTAGTATTTTTTGTTTTATGTAAGCATTGAGTAATAGAATCTAAAATATTAAAGTTAGTGGGGGTAGTACCTCATTTTGTTTGCATGTAGCCGCATTGTGTCCCTCTATTTTGCACTTACTACACTTAACTGTGGTTTGTTGTTTTCTCATCCTCTTGGGATTTTTATCCTTCTTCTTTCGTTCTGTCTTATCTTCTCTAACTCCCAGCATTCTTTTTGTGGCTATTCTTCCTCTTCGCTTTCTACCAAAATTAGGGGCATTGGAGGAATAAACAATGTATCACCCCATAAAGCCTCATAGTTGATCCCCATGATCGGATGTTCATAAGCTCAGAGGTAAGATTCAATGTTGTACCAATTATGTACATAATCCATAGGGTCCAACTTTTGGTTAAGTATGGCACATATCGCATGAGTGCATGGTATTCCAGTAAGCTGCCATCTTCTACAACAACACTCTAACTTCTCCAAATCAACCGCATATTTCTTACCGTCATAAGAAGACACTTGATAGTTCATATCATTGCATTTGATAACTATACAATCAGTAACCTTCTCCATATTTATCATTAGCAGCTTGTGTATCCTAGGACAAATTTTGCCTTTCCATCCTAAGGCCTTATCCATATTTTTCTGTAATCATTTCATTAAGTGTTCTCTAATCCACTCAAATATAGTGATAATGGCCTTGTCTCTAGCTGGTAGTATGATTTCATTGAAAGACTCACAAATATTATTCAAAAGCATGTCACATTTACACTTCTCACTAAAGAATGCCTTAGACCATTGATATGCTGGCCTATCATTAAACCACTTCCAAACTTTGGGATATAACTTCTGCATTTTAGTTATACTTATCCTAAATTCTTCAGGTGTTGCGTTACACGCTGCCTCCCACATACATTGCTAACTTGTAAACTTGTCCCCTATGACCCTCATTCTTCAAGTTGTTGTACATGTGTCGAACGCAAAACCTATGTTCATCATTCGGAAAAATAGATTGAATGGCTTGGATCAAACCCTTCTGCTTATCACTAATGAAAGTGAATTCATCCTCTTTAATTGAAAGGTCGGCCTTCAATACAGTAAGAAACCACTCCCAATTTTCACTATCTTCTTTCTCAACCATTGCATACGCCACGGGGTATAAATTATTATTAGAGTCTACCCCTACTGCTGACAATAGAATCCCACCATGTTTGCTCTTCAGAAAACACCTGTCTACCCCTAAAATGGGTCTACACCCATCAATAAACCCCTTCTTCAAAGCCTCAAAACAGACATACATCCTCCTAAATCTTGTAATCCCATTATCCAATTTTGTTTCTAAAAGTACACTTGATCCAGGGTTGATTTTTCTTAGTTCTTCAACGTAAGACCATAACTTAGCATATTGTGCATCAACATCACCCTTAAGTTTAGACAAGGCCTTCACTTTAGCCAAATAGGCTTGTTACTTAGAAACTTGACATTTTATGTCATATGAAGCGTCAATCATAAATCCTGAAACATCTCTCTTTTGATCAGAATAGAATCCCTGTATAAACCTCTCACTCAACCATGTTGCAGTCAAATTCTTAACATTAGGATTAGGTGCACATGTGTGTCTATCATTGAACTTTGTAATTTGAAACGAATCTGCATCCTTCACCTTCAAGGCATGAATTACCCACTCATAGCTGTCATCTGCACATTTTGCATAAATTCTCCTCCTATCAATTTTTGGGAATTTAATGCTTCTTCTCAAATTAATGGCATACGATTGCACAGCTTTCTTAAACTCCTTTTTACTGGAAAAAATTTGCTCCAACACGAAGTCAGGATTGAAGATGGTTTGTGGATTAAAAACAGGGTAACTCTCATCATTGTCTTCTTCAGATAATCTGTGCTCCTCAATTATATCGCCACAACCAACTTCATCATTTTCACCTTCATTTTCACTAGATTCAGCCCCTTCATTACTACCCCCTGCAGCTTCTTCAGTCTGACCCTTATCAAAGCCCTTGCCACTACCCTGCCCACTATCATTAAATTGTGATTCACTAACATAAGTAAAACTTTGAATTATGTTGGTTGCATCTATCTCAGTGAAATCACAATCCACATTAGAAACATTGCTCTCAAAAATCTCATCATCATCTTCACTTAATTCATTTCCTATGACAAAGTTAGAATCTTCATATGATTCATACTCATAATCAACCTCTTCATTAATGGCATTCATATTTTCATTCTCAATTAGCAACTTCTCCGCAAATATCTCTAACCTTCTCATAGATAGAAACTTATTGGCCCACCTTCTAAGATCATCATCATCAATACACAATTTATAAGTCATATCCTCCAATTTTAGATAATACCTGAGCTCTCCCAATATTCCTTCTTTTACACAATATTCGTTTAATTCATCAATTGCTAGTTCATCAACCTTAAACCAATCAAGAACTAATTTATCCCCTCCTATATACTCAGTTTTTGGCATATTCTCAAAAGTACCCCAAAATGAAGTACCACACTTATATTTTTACTTTTAGCATCTGCAAATTAGAGAATGTGTGTGTTAAAGTCGGCAACTTGGGAATTAAATATCACAATAGTAACTGTTCGAAAATCACATGGACAAATTAAATGGGTACAAGATAATGTGGTCCATATCTACTTCAACAACCAAAATAAAGAAACCCTAAAGCACAAAACACAAGAAAAAACACATTTGACCCTACTTCCATCTCACCACATACTTTTAAATTAATAGAGAAACAACTTTTGAGAAAAAAGATAGTGCATATGCCATCGGGAAAAATTTATTCAATGAAAGTAGCACAACAACAAAGCGAAACAGGCAATGGAAAAAACATACCGTATTTTGGTGAAGCCCAGTCCACGGCCCCTTTCTGTCGTACGAAGACCATAGCAAGCACGGAGTCGAGAATTTCACCAGTCCTAGAACCCTAATTTTTTTCTCTCACGAATTTGGAAATGATTTTGTGTTTATTACAGTGTTATGTTTCTTATATATCCTTTGTTTTGTTTAAGGTATTTATTTATTTATGTTATTTAATATTTATTTATTAATTTATTTATTGTTTATTAATTTTCTATTTATTTATTAGTGTACCTAGATGAGGTGGAATTGTTTTACTTATTTATTTCCACATTTCTGCCAAATAATTGCCACCTAAGCAAGATCATCGGAAAGCGGCGAGAAATTCTGATTTTGACGAAAAAAGGACGATATTGGAGAAATTTTGAAAGTTATGGGACTAAATCAAATTTTTTAAGTTTTTTGGGACCTTTTTCAAAAAAGTAAAAAGTTGTAGGACATTTTTGGTTTTAAACTTTTTTTAATGAATTTTCTGTTAATTTTTAATGAAAGTTTAAATTTAAAAAAATGATATATTTATCAAAGAAATACATATATACTAATACTATTAATAAAAGTAAATGCATATATAAATGCGTATGATATCATCTCTTAGTTTTAATTTATGAAGTATGTTTGGCTTATTGGATTATAATGGGTATGATTCTCATAAAAGATAAAATATAGCTGTTAATATATGTTTTATACTTAAAAAGTAGTAGTAAAAAGTAGTGTGATAATCATTTAATGATTTAAAGAGAAGTATGTCTTACAAAACAGTTACTTTATCGATCAATTTTATTAACTTTTTGTGTTATTTTATTTATTTATTTATTTTAATAAGTAAAGTGTAAAGTATGTTAGTAGAAGTAGTAATTTTGATATTAAAATGTGTTTTAATATAATTAGATAAGATAAAAATGTTTTTTTTTTTGGGTTTGTGATCATGAGACAAATAAACGAGTCAAGTTTAGAGGGAGGATATGTGTGTAAATTTAAAAAGTTATTGAAGTGAATAGGTATTATAAATTCTGATTTTGTGGATTAAAAATTTAACTTTATAATAATGATTAATACAAATAGGTTTTTCTTAAAAAGTTACCTACGATTTATTAAGCACAAAACAAACACGGCCCACATATTTATTTCAAATTCAAATTTTAAACATCAACATATGTATAGGATTTTTTAAAAATCACCCAATTCTATTCACATACGCCTCTGATATTTATTAATACTCGATGTGACAAATATACCCTCACCACTTCACACGGAAAAAAAAAACAAAACAAAACGTAAATTTAAACAACCACCTTTCAAAATCATTGAAGGCAACTCCAAAAATTTCACCCTCACTTCTACACTTCACTCTGCATCAAGTTGAGATGTCTAGAAAAGAACCCTCATTTTCAAGAGGACAAAACGCTACATTCAGCAATATCTTCAGAGAGAAATTATTCTATGAAGTTTAAAATTAAAATCGTCTTATATAAATTTACTTTATTCAAAATAATATCAAGAAATTTAATTTCTTCGAAATAGTCACATAACTTTTAAATTATCACTAAATTGTCTTTTTTACTTAATATGTACAAATTTTCAAATTTCATGGAATTATACCATAGAACTGAATTAATACTTTTTTTAAAAAAATTATGGAACAAAATAAGTGAAAAATTTTGTTTTGGGATAAAATCAAAATAAAACTGAAAGATTTGTGACAAAAATGAATATCATAAACTATTTTAGGACATTTTCAGATAATATCTTAAATCCACACAAACCACCCTTATATATATATATATATATATATATATATATATATATATATATATATATATATATATATATATACTTACAAACACTACAACCCTCAATGTTAGGGGTAACAATTCGTGCTATTGGTTCGAATTTCGTATAAACACGATAGTAACATGACACAATATAGACAAACCCAAACACGACACTATAAGAATTCGTTCCGATATGACACAAACACGAAATATATTGATTTGACACGACAGAACACGATAATAAAAAGATAAGAATATAAAAAATAAACCATACAAATTAAAAGTAATAATTTTTTTAAGGAAATCTATTTTAAAATTATTATAATGAGTATTTTTATTATATATTTATCAAATTTATATATTTATATTGAATATTAACAGGTTAATGCGTTATTAACAAGTTAATGAGTTATCTGTTAATATTAATCGTGTTTACCAAGTTGACACGAACCCGACACAAACACGACACGAAATTTTTGTGTCCTTATCGAGCTGACATCATAACGACGTGAACCCAATAAGACAAACACTTACTTGATTATCGTGTCGTGCTCATATCATGTCGAGAATCGTCACCCTTACTTAATACTCCATCCGTCTCGGGCAAAGAGATGCATTTACTTTTTGTAGATTAAGGAGTATTATTATTTTATGTAAAGTGGGTAGGTGTGTTAAAGAGATGTGATGGGTAGTGATGGACCATTGGTGGACTCTTTTTACTAAAAGAAGAAAATGATTCAATTTGGATAGGACGCCCAATAGGGATGAGCGATATGGTATACCAAAGTTTTTGAGTTATACCGTATATCATACCTAAAATATCGGTATTAAAAAAATCATACATTTACTTACCAATATTTAAGTACTTTCTCCGTCCCACTTCAATCTTTTAATATTTCTATTTTGGGCATTCCGTTTTAATCTTTACGTTTCCCTTTTATGGGACCCACCTAAAATAATTAATCCACTTCCAATACTAATACACCTACACACTTTACATTAAATATTATATTTTTCAACCAACTGTCTATTAAAATACTATACTCATTAATCAAAATACAAAAAGCAAACGTAAGCGTTGAAACGTTCAAATTTAAAAATATTAAATAAAACATAATAAAAGTAAGAGTTTAATCCTAATGAGTGATTGGTGTACCTGATAATGATTAAGTTCTAAATTAATTAATTAAAAATTAAAACACACTCTTAGATTAAAATAAAAATAAAAATAACTAAAATTATACTCTACATTTAAAATAATAAACCTTATAGTACTTACATGTATGTTCTCCAAAATTTTTACTAAATTCAATGGTTGGTCAATAGTTTTAATATATTAGAATTTCTTTTAAGCATATATATATCTTACTAAAATAATTTACGATATTTCAATATATACCAAAATAGCGCGGTTTTAAAATTTTGCATACCTTTACCGTGTCAAAAAATTCAATACGGTATCATACCTTATCAAAAATTTTAGTATACCTAAAATTCCGATAAATTTGGTATTTTTCGATATGGTAAGTGCGAAATACCGAAATTTTGGTGTTTTTCCCCAGCCCTACCCAATATAGTAAATGATGCTATTTGGGTGGGACTGAGAGAGTATATCCATCTTCAACTCAAAATTAGTACAATTATTCACTACACATTAAAATATTATATCCCTCAATTTACTACATGTTAAATTATTATACTTCTTAATACACATGAAACAAATAAATTGTTACGTATCAAAGGAAAGGAGAAAATATCACCGCTATCAATTAGATTTTCAAAACCAAAAATACAAGTCTCAAATCTCTACCGAACATCAATCAATTGTGTAAAATTGAGTTGCAGCTGGTTTTTCTCGTCCAATTCTACTACGTTTGATGCTGCAATAAATAAATAAATAAATAAATGTTGCAACCGGAAAAATCAACTACTACTATATCACAAATAATTATGTAAATCGGGTTCACAGTGTAAATCCTGTGGTCCCCTTCCAATCTTATATACTCTGTGTATTGTTAGGGTGTTTAAATTAGGGGACCACAAGATTTACAAAGATTTATGATTTAAATCCAATTTACAAGAGATAAACTCCTACTATATACCGGTGTTTTTGTGCTGTAATTTTTTTTCTGTTATTAAATTGTAATGTTTATCATATCATTTTTTTTTTAATAATTAGTTTAAGATTTAAATTTTCATATTTTGTTTGCCAAAACGTATATACTAAGTTTTCATAGGTGCCTAAATATTAAATATAGTGTTAAATTATAATGTAATTTTAATTGATCATTGTGTTATTTTAAATTTATGTATATTAATACTTATATTATATTCCTATTAAATTAAAAATAAAGATGAAATATATTTGAGAATGAAGTTTTCAAATATTTGTATTGTTCCAAAATGCATGAATAAGAGAAAAAATCTTTAAATTCATACTCCCTTCGTCCCACGTTAATATTTACGTTTTCCATTTTGGGTTGTCCCACGTTAATGTTTACATTTCATTTTTGATCAAGTTGGACCCATACAAAATAATTATTTATTCCGTATAGGACTCACATACCATACTAATACAACTACTCACTTTACAATTAAATATTATTTTTCTCACCTCACTACACATTAAAATATTATATCTCTTAATCTCCGTACAAAAAACAAACATCAACATTAACGCGGAATGGAGAAAGTATTATATTTGAAAAGTACATCCTACTTTGACTGCATTTTACAACAATACTAAAAAAATATAGCTCTTTTTAACCATTTTTTAAAAGTAAAAATTAATTTGTAGTAGTTATAGATTTTGTAATTCTTCTTCCAATTAACTCTACTTGCAATTTTGTAATTCTTCTTGCAATTAACTCTATAAATGATATCAATTTTTATATGGATCATCAAAGTCATTCTCATGATCCACACAAAATCTTGCCAACAAGAAAAGTATGATGTTTGATTGGGGATGTAAGAATCCACTCTTCAAATATATTTTTATTTTATTTTATTTTAAACAAATGATAATTTTATGCTGTTAAGGAGCAATATTTTTAGATCCACAACTATTTCGCACTGGATTTTATTTTATTTTAAACAATTGAGTTATGAACTGAGTGAATTTTGAAAGCTTTTTTAAGTAATCATTTCATTTAAATATTATATTCATTAATTTCCATAATAAAAGCAAATGTAAATTTTCGGCCAGATGAAGGGAGTAATTTATTTTATTAACATACCTAACAATATTATACTCTCCTGTCCCGTGTTAAAAATTATATTTTCTAATTTGATTTGTTTCAAATTAATGTTTATATTTTTTTATTTTTTTGTCTAATGGACACACACAAAACAATTAATTATTGGGTCACTTACTATTAGCTACAAAAAAAATGCATAATTGCTATTAATTACATGACTTAAAGCACTATTACTCATAACTACACAATTATGACTGTAGTACCATAAATTAGGGGTGGCAATTCCCGACACGACACGATAGCACGACACGAGCACGACACGATAATTGCGGGTTAGTGTTTGGCCTTATTGGGTTCGTGTCATTATCGTGTCAACCCAATAAGGACACGAAAATTTCGTGCGTGTTCGTGTCGGGTTCGTGTCAACCCGTTAAACACGATTAATATTAACAGATGACCCATTAACCCGTTAACAACCCAATAACCTATTAACAACCCAATATAAATATAAAATTAGAAAAATATATGATAAAAATACCTATTAATAATTTAAAAATATATTAATTTAAAATTTTTATTTATTTTAATTATTATTTTTTATTTTTTATTTTCTTATCGTGTTGTTATCGTGTCGTGTCGTGTCAACCCGTTATTTTTCGTGTTCGTGTCGTGTTGGAATGAATTCTTATCGTGTCGTGTTTGGGTTTGCCCTTATCGTGTCGTGTCACTATCGTGTCGACACGAAACCCAACCCATTAACACGAATTGCCACCCCTACCATAAATACCCCTATATATTTGCACAATTGTTTTGCACAAATTGATTCTGCACAATTGTTTTGCACAATTTCGCCGGTCAACGGTGGTCAACGCCGGTCAACAATCGGTCATCGGTGGAACGGCCGGTCCCCTATATATTTGCACAATTGTGTTTGCACAATTTGATTTTGCATAATTGTTTTGCACAATTTCGCCGGTCAACGGCCGGTCAACGCCGGGTCAATGGCCGGTCAACGGCCGATTCCCTATATATTTGCACAATTGTTTTGCACAATTTGATTTTGCATAATTGTTTTGCACAATTTCGCCGGTCAACGCCGTTGACCGGCTGGTCAACGCAGGTCAACAACTGGTCAACTCCGGTGGGTGGGTGTGGGGTAGGGTTGTTGGTTTAAAAGTGTATTGAGTATAAGGTTATATTTGGTATTTTACTTTAATATTATGTAGTTGAGAGTAATTATTTAAATTCCATGTATCTAATAGTAATTTAGGTTAAAAATGTGTATCTAGGAGTAATAAACCCTTAATTATTTTACATGTGGCCCAAAAACAATACTAATACAACTACCACTATACATTAAAATATTACTCCCTCCGTCCCATTTCATATGACACACTTTCCATTTAAGGTTAATGTCCCACAAAAGTTTGCACATTCCTAAAAAAACAAAAAATCAAACACAATCACCCTTCCCCTTTACACTCTTTTTACCAAAAACCACCCCTACCTAATACACCTAATATACTTTATCATTTATATTTATTACAAAAAATATCATAATACATTTAAAAGTTATCATTTTCTTAATCTTTGTGCCAGAAAGAGAGGTGCAAACTTTCTTGGGACGGAGGGAGTACATCTCTCAATCCATTACACATTAATATATTACATTTCTTTATCGACGGATGAAGTATTTTAATTAATCTTATTGAATTTTTCATATTATTCCTCCTTTATTTCACTCTTTCTCCATTGATCATTAAAGTATTCAATATGCTATTTTTATCATTCACTTTTAAAGTATTCATTTTATTTTTTTAAGCAAAAAAGTTTGTTTCACTTTATATACAATAATAATACTCATTTATTTTTACATAAAAAATAAATTGATACGTTTGCGATTAACCGGATAACTTTTAAATACACACCAAATATCTAATCAAGATGGTGGGAGTATTATGTGAAGAAAATGTTATTTTAAAAATACACAAACAATTTTAGCGATATGTAATATATGTTGATTTTTTCCCTTTTTAGTCCGAACCTTTTATAATGATTTTACATTTAGTATTTCATAATATATTTTAATAATATTCATTTCGTACCAAAAATACTTTCACACTTTTTATTTTGATTCATCTTAAAAATATTTGCACATCTTAAAAATAAAAAGAATACACAATATCAATAACCTTAAAATATTACAATATTATAAAAATGTCACATTCTTTTTACATACAATTTAGTGAAAGTCAACTATATTATACACTTTATTCTCTTCAATTAATCAAAACATCCCTTCTTTATCTTACATCATTACAATAAAAAAATTATTTTTCTTAAACTCCGTGCCACCAAATACGTGCATGTATTCTTGGGACGAAGGGAGTATAAATTACTACTAAATTCTTGAAAATTTACCATTAATTTAGATAATGATAATATATACTTCCTCCATCCCGTAGAAATATTTACGCATTTCCATTTTGGACGTCCTTTGAAAAGGCTTACATTTTTCTTTATAGTAACTGGGACCCACGTAAAACATTTAAATACCTTCACAACATTACTTTAATATAACTATCCACTACATATTAAAATATTATACTCCCTCCGTCCCCTTTAAAAATGGTCTTTTTTTCATTTTGGGCGTCCCACACAAAGAGTCCCTTTTTTTTACACACATGGGACCCACACACACCCACTAATACAATTAAAATATGGGACATACACTCCCACTAATACAACTACCAACTACAAATTAAATAATAATACTCCTTAATCCACGTGGCAAAAAGTAAAAGACTCTCTTAGTGAGGGACGGAGGAAGTATTCTTTAATCTCCGTGTAAAAGGCAAACGTAAACACTTCTACAGAACGGAGGGAGTATATATATATATATATATATATATATATATATATATATATATATATATATATAATATGAAATAGTTATGTTTTCAGATTATAGAATAGTTTATCCAATTTGCTTTCGGATTATGTTTTCACGCATTTAAAAAAGAAAAAGTTTTATGTGAGATGATAATCACGTGAGACGGTTGTGAGATGAGTCGATCAATTGTTAAAATATCATTATTATAAGGTAAAATATGCACATTGTTAGTTAAAGTACGTTAATAAATAATAAATTAAAGTATGCTTTTAGGGTAGTATAGTATGATTCACTATAAACATACTTTAACTACTAATAAGCATATTTTACTTATATAACAATTATACTTTAACTATACCCGTTTCACAAAAGAATATCTCTTTAAAAAAATTAAGTTTTTTGTTTTTAAAACATGCACTTAGTTTTTGAAATTTCTATACTCCCTCCGTCCCGACGTAAGAGGGCAATTTGTTTTTTTGCACGTAGATTAAAGAGTATTATTATTTAATGTGTAGTGGATAGTTGTATTAGTGGGAGTGTGGGTCCCATATTTTAATTGTATTAGAGGGGTGTGGGTCCCTTGTGTGTAAAAAAGGAAATGAGACTCTTTGGGTGAGACGACTAAAATGAAAAAATGACTCTCTTTGCCTGGGACAGAGAAAGTATATATTTACAAACTTTATTAATTCTCAGTCTATCCACCTTAGATACGTTTTCTAAACTCAATTAATATTATCTCTTGACCTTTGTACTTCTTTACACATTTCATCATTTTCTTACACATATCATCGTCTACCTCTTATATATTAATTTGGTATAAAATTCACTTTGCAAAAACCCAAAACAAATATCCCGTATCAACATTATTTTTCATATTTTCTGTTTCCGTTCGTACTATAATTAACTTCACAACCAAAAAGAAATAACATCGCATCAATTCATTAACATTAAATACACTTTAATTTAAAAATTATCACTCACATTTAATACATGCACATAATATACTTTATATCTTATTTTTATTTAAATATACTATATTACCTCTAAAAATGAATACAATTATAAAAAAATTAACTATTCTTAAATTACGTATGTATAATATTGGTAAAGATAAACATGAAACAATGTAAGTTATTCATGATTTTGTACAAACTTAAATCTCAAACAAATAGACAGGTATGCATGAAGTGTTCAGCTAAGTTTATTCACAATATTGTATCTATATTTGGATTCGAACTAGACAAGTGAAATCGTAATATATCCAGTACTGTCGAAAAATTTGTAGGTCATTTTTCTTTTATCTGATTTTGAAATTCTAAATATTTTTTATAAGTATTTAAAAACTACGTTTAAGATTAACCCTATTAATACATATATCAATTTTCACAATAAATTCTCTCACAATTCACTCTTCTATCTCTTTCTCAATCATCTATGTTTATTTACATATTTTATCACACATTTTACAAACATCATCATCCTAGTGTGACGTAAACTTAAATGAATACGCAATATTTGAAAATGGGTTTTAAAAATATACTCCTTCCGTTACATATTTATCTGCACCATTACTTTGTAAATTACAAAGAAATAGTACAAATAAGTATGGGACAGAGAGAGTATTATTAAAATCAAAAAATAACATACTCTTAATTATATATTTTAAGATTAATTTTAATTTTTTGTTAAATAGTTGAGGAAAACTTTATTAAATATGAGTTGGCCTTAGTAGGTGTTCTTACACTAAATTCAATTTTTAATTCGTAAAGGCCAAGCATTGGGTAATTATAAGGGCAAGCCTCAAAACTAATTAGCACGTCAGACATACTTAATTATATAATCATAATAACATTCACTATATTTTTAAAACATATTTTAACTACAAATAAACATACTTTATTTATATAACAATTATATTTTACCACGTCTTATCAACCATGTCATATTTTATTTTAGGAGTAAAATTTATTTTAGCTATTTGTTTGAAAATTAAAAAAAAATTGTAAATTTGGGTGTAATTTAATAGTTTTATAATAAATAAAGCGTAAAGTGTAATATTTTTTTTTAAAAAAAATTAAGTGTTTCATGTTTATAATTTTGATAATATGATAAGGATAAATCGAAATGAAAAAATTGAATATTACCCGGTTATTCACCTTTTAAAATTGTAATAAAGTTAGTATAATTAATCATTCAATATATCTTATTTATTTTAAAATATCACTCCTACCTAATATTCATATAAATACTCATATACTAATGTTTAACCTTTTATTTATTAAAAAAATTATTGAATTACTCATAAAATAACATTTACCTTATTCTTACGGGAGAAATAAAAATGAATGGGAGACTATAGGTTGTATTATTATAACGTTATTAGATTGAAATATATATATATATATATATATATATATATATATATATATATATATATATATATATATATATATATAATAGAAATTCAAAAAAAATTATATAATAATTGAGTATATTTTACTACTCCCTCCGTCCCAGTGAAATGGAGACAGTTACCTATAGTTTATAATAAGGTAGTGTTCGCAATGCACTGGGACGGAGGGAGTATTTATTAGTTATTCTCCTCGCACTAAATTTATAAACTAATCATCCCAAATTTGAACATTTGAATTATTGGACATTTTTGGAGAATGAAAAACAATAATTGGAAGAAGTGAATTTGAAAATCCAAGGTGGAAATGAATGGAGGGTCAAAAATGTCATGAGGAGAAGTTAATTATTGATTATGAATGGGAATAAAATCCAATCAATGACAGCTGGCAATCAGCCAAACGAAGTTGCAAAATAAGAAAAGGGACCCACGCTGATGGCGAATCTGATCTGTGAGGCGGGCCCACCTGCACTGACTCATTTTTTTTCTTCTTCTTAATACCAATACCAATCTTCTCGCTCTAACGTGGCTTCGCTGGTTCGTACTGTCACATTGACGCCGTCAATCACGCCGTCAGGGATGCACATGGAGTGATTGGTTGCAAATCGACAAAAGCACACAAATACTACGAGACAAGAGACAACAATGAATTGAGGAGGTTAGCATTAACTGCGGTTTAACCTGTCCACTCTACTGTACTTACGTTGTGTCTCGCACACCATATGTTATTTCCCCCAACCAGCATAGCGGCTACTGCATTTATAATCATCTCACAAAAACTTACTCTCCCGTTCAATAAACATCGATATATTTACTATTTGCATGAAAATTAAAAAATATTCATTTTATCATGTATTATTGATATTTGCTTTTTACACTTATAGAGATTAAAAGATCTAATATTTCAGTAGATAATGAGTTGGGAAATACTATAATATTTAATATATACTCCCTCCATACTGCATTAATGTTTTAATGTATAATAAAGTGAGAGAATAATATTTAATGTAAAATGTATAGTTGTATTAGTGTGGTGTGTGAGCTCTGGGTGGAATAATTAATTATTTTGTGTGGCCCCAACTTGATATAAAAAGAAATGTAAATCTTAATTTGAGACAAAGTAGAATGGAAAATGTAAACCTTAATGCAGGACGAAAGGAGTATATAGTAAGTAGTTGTATTAGTATTGTCTGTGTGCTCTATGAATAAATAATTATTTTGTGTAGGTCCCGCTAGAAAAAAAAGAAATATAAAACTTAACTTGTAACAAACCAAAATAGAAAAAGTAAACCTTAACGCGAGACATAAGGAGTATAATAATACTTTAACGTGTAATAGATTTAGAAATGTAATATTTTAATATATAGTATATATTCGTATTAGTGTTGTATGTGAGCTCATGAATATTTATTAATTATTTATATGGGCCCATCTACCAAAAAAAAAAGAGAATGTAATAATAATTGTAAGACGTCCTTATAATTAGTAAAATATAACAATATTTGTGATACGGAGAGAGTGTTTTGCTTTTCATTTGAAATTCATCCTTTCACAAATTCAAGTTTATACTTTTATTAAATTAAAAAAATTAATTAATATTCATATAATACACTTTAATTTTTAGTTTATCAATTTTAAATACACATAATATATTTTATAATTTGTTTATTACTCCAAAAATTCTCCCTCAGTCCCACCAATAAGGTTCACGAAATAAGTAGTATCAAACTATTCGTGTCATTATAAAGTTTATATTTACCTTTTTAATAAATGTAGACCCTACACCTAAAAAATAATACCCCTAATGTTATATTCTACGTCCCGTGTTAATGTTGACGTTTACTTTTTGCACGGAGATTAAAAAATATAATATTTTAATAGATACTGGGTTGAGAAATATAATATTTAATGTGTAGTGAGTAGTTGTATTAGTGTTGTGTGGGGGCCCTATGTGAAATAAATATTTGTTTTGTATGGGTCCCACTTGACAAAAAAAATGTAAACCTTAACTTAGTATAAACCAAAATAAAAAATATAAATCTTAACACGGGACGGAGGGAGCATTTTTTTCGGTTTGTCTGAGTATTATAAACTAGTGAATATTACTAGTATATGTTTGCTTTGAGTTTTTATAATGTACTTTTTAATTTTATGTTAAATTAATATGTAAGAAATGTGCAAAAATGTATTATTTGATATGAGAGAAAGAGGAGAGACAAGGGAGACATAGAGGTGGAGTTTGATTTTGGTTTAACACCCCATATTTAAATTCAATAAATCTCCCATATATCTCTACAACATAAACAACTTTAGATATCACACAAAAAATGTTATTTAATAGAATAATAATTTTTTTTTAATTTTTTTTCAGATAGCTTAATAGTGTTATTATTATAGACAATATGTACCATTTTTAGGGGTGTCGTTTTTTCCTTTATTACCTATTGTTTTATGCAATATTTTTTTAATATATTAACATTAGGGAAAAATTCACTTTCGGTCCCCTTCGAGTTAGTCAGTTGCAGTTTTTGTCTCAAACTTTTTTTCTGGATGGAAAAACGTTTAGGGAAAAACGTTTTTTCCTTCATTTTTAGTCCTGTTTCGTTAGTAATGGATGGAAACTGTTAGCAGTTGCTCTTTTAGTCCCAAAAGAGTTTTAAAACTTAGTTTTTTCGAAAATTTTCATCCCCAATCAACTTATATCATGTCTATACTGCCAGATTTTTGTTACTTTCTTCTTTTCAAAACAGACATAGTCCATTACGACCAGTATGCTTCCATTCATTAATTAAACGATATTAACTTAATATTAACCAACCCAAAACACTAACAGTACCATTTTTGACTGCAAATCCTTTGGGTATTTGGGAGGTTTTACAGCTGCTCCTCACAGCCAACCACGCGCCCCGCAGTGTGATGGTTCAACCCCGTTCCATCAAAGGACTCCAGCACAATCTAGTTACGTTTCCTACACCGGATGTACAGGATGCTGCTACTCTTTTTTGGTCGGAAAATATGGAAGTTGAAGTTGCAGAAGAAAATAAAGGGTTACATGTTTTGGGCAATAGCCCAAGATTATTTATTTATATGGAATGGAAGTACTTATTACACTCTCATAACACTTAAACAAGTGGATAAAACTCCTCTAGATACCTATTGTAGCTGAAACAAAAACACTCATATGAAAGAAAATATTGAGAGTGGAATTTCACATATTTTAGGTCTCACATTACACCATTTTTGTTAGAATATGGCCATAATATCGTGTAAGATTGCATGATTTACATATCTTGCATAATTAAGATGCTACTAAAGTGTTTTGTTGAGTTTTGAAGGTTAAAACAGGTAAAAATTGAAGCAAAATCAAAAATGGATAGAAAACGAGCTGAAAAGACCCCAAGTCGAGTTGCCAACTCGAGTCGAGTTGGGGTCCGTAAGGTGATCAGATTGCAGAGTATGCTAACTCGAGTTGACAGGCGACAACTCGAGTTGCCAACTAGAGTCGTGTTGGCTTAACTCGAGTTGCATGATTCGCAACACTGGTCGTGTTGCCAAGTCGTGTTGCATAGGGCCAAGTCGTGTTACGTGTTTTTGGGCCAGAAATTAGGTTTTACACCTTCCAGTACGTGAAAACGTCTAAAAAAGACCCAATTGAGTCAGATTCGAAGCAAAAGGTATAAAAGGAGATCCAAATACACAAGAAAAAGGGGGATCCATCATTCATCCATTGTCATTTATCACGCCACACCCATACTGATGAGCGTTTTCTCAACACACAATTAATCCCCAAGTATGAAGGATATCAATTGTAGTCTCGAAAGGTGACCAAGTGAATATCAAACCCAAGGGACGGCATATTATTAATTTAATTATTATCTAAATTAATTAAGACAAGGCAATAAGATTTGATGGATTTAATTAACAACTACTAAACAAATAATTAAAATAACAAATAAAATAAAGTACCACTCGAAGAATACGAAAGTGGATCAAGTAGGAGAATAGGTAGCTCTAGGATAATCCAGTTTTACTAATTAACTTCCCTTCCATGTGTCAATGTCCGACTCTACCTTGTGGAATATGGACGCATCGCTAAACCATGCATATCTACTCTATAGGCACAAGTAAACATGCGTGTAACACGTGTGAATAACCTCGGAGCAAGAGATATAATTTTACCCCCTTTCTAGGTACTATCAGTATCAATTATTTTCCCCTAGGATTGGTACTCTAACCCGATATGATCTCCCTTTATAGGTACTATAAAATTATCCTCTTTATCCTACTTATTAACTCGAATTCAATTCAATTAATACGTATTCATATAAGATAGTTCTAATAAGACTTCGGAATCCCTTCACTTAGAATTATAACTTAAAACCCTGCTCAACAGTGAATGCACTCAACCAATAACCATGTTATATATTCAGACTCTACACAATGATTATTGATGCACAAAACGACTATGAGTATGGATTAAAAAGGCACAATCTTATATAAAATAAACCACAAGTAGTGTTGTACGGAGTATACACATGGAAGTTCAATTAACTAGATAAAACCTTCACAACCCTAGTTCTACCAAAAAGGCTCTAGCCCATGATGTTGTAGGAAATATACATGGGTGTTGGATAGATCTTACCCGGATGTCCGGAAAATACAAGATAAATTAGGAAACGAATAAACCCTAGATGTGGCGTCATCGCGTCCTTCTCGCTCTTGAATCCTCCTCTTGGTTCTCCTCTTGATTCCACAAACGAATCTTCAAAGTGATGGATGGATGGAGGAAAGAATGATGGTTGGGGGGTGATCCCCCTTGTGGGGTGTTGTATGTTGTGGCCTCTCTTCTCCTCTCTTGTTGTTGTGTTCCTCCTCTTTTTGGGGCTGTATAGATCTCCTTTTATACTTGTAATCACGTCTCCCAGGCTTGGAATGAGCTTTTCAAGTGATCACACACGTTTAGTCCTAGAAAATACGAATTTGGAAAGTTTCCGAAGCGCGTTTCGACCTCCAAAACAGGTCGAATCAACCCCTACAGGTCAAACCATGGTCGAACCACCCTTCTGGATGTCCCAGGTGCATGGTTCGACCAGCCAACAGGTCGAACCAGCATGTCGTGGTCGAACCAACATTTTTTCCATTGGGTTCGACCTCGGTTCGACCTCAAGAAGGTCGAACCGATTTGCGCAGTCTCTCCGTTTCACGTATAACTTTCACATCCGACCTCAGAATTAAGTGATTTTTATGCTCACGCAATCCTCTCTTCCTTGGCTTTCTATCCACATAAAGAAATCACAAAAACTCCAAGAATTGAATATGTAACAGGCCATGGAAATAGAACTGCAATTCTGTTCGGCACAGTTCGCGCGGCATCACCTCTTTGCTCATAACTTCCTCGTTCGGACTTCAATGATGGTGTTCTTTACGCCAAAACGACCCTCTCTTCAGTGGCTTTCAAACCATATATCACACCAACAGTTTTAAGCTCCACAACAATACAGAATAATTATGAAAATTGGATATGCGTTTTCAACATTCTTGAACAAATTGCACCTTTTCTCCAACTTTTCACTTTTCATCCTTTTTCTACCTAAAACACAATAAAACACCTCAAGTGCACATGATTCTCACATATATCGAATATAAGACACTTGTGCTCATATAAGATTACAATATCAATCAAAAAGGTGTTAAATTGGATATTAAAACACGCTTATTTTCACTCTCATCATATACACATCAGACTCCCATCCAATACATCATCCATCCCATCTTCCATCCAAACCGAAGGAGATTCAAGTGTGAGTTGAAAGAGATCAGACGATCAGAGACGGAGAAGGAACGTAAATCTACGGTGACGCTAGGGTTTTATGTTTCTTATATTTCTTCTTCCTTTGTATTGATTATTGTTATGAATTTCATAGCCATGAGGGTTGATTGTAACCTCATTGGCTAATTCCCATTATAGCTCTAGGGTTTGAAGGTTAGATTCAATTGATTTGGAGACCTACACCAAATTTTGTGATTTTATGCAGTTAATATTTTGATTTTACTTGGTTTATTCAGACTTTACTTTTTTGCTTCGTAACGTCTTCATACTAAATTCATGTCATTACTCGTGATGCTTGGTTTAATATGTTAGATTGTGTGCATTCATGAATTATTTTGTCTATCTGTTATGAATTAAGGAAGTTTGTCCGTGAACACATTAATTCTAAAGAACTGGTAAATAAGATACTTGAATTGTTCAGTGGAATAATGCAATTAGACATTCAAGTAAGAAGTGAATAGGGTCTTGTAGTACTTTCAAAGAATATCTTGTTAGTCAAACTTACCATCCGGAGGTATTGTTGTTTGCATTGATTAGTATCTAGGAAGGGGCTTGTTAATATTCACGCACCTTAAGAAATAAATCAAAATGTAATGTTAGCTTAAAATCGGGTCATATCTGGTGGGTTAATAGGGCTATGTGGTGTATTTTCATAGAAGCTGCATGAAAAATCAATTGGAACTCTAAGAACCCAAATTAATTAATTTATACCTGATACCTTAGAAATGTTGTTTTTCTCTTTATTCAAACTAGAATTATTTTTCTTGCTTTTAATTATTCAGTTATTTATTATTTCAGTATTTTAGAGAATTAAATTCACACTCTTGGAAAATCGGTTACTTAATCCTTATTAGTTAGTAAATTAAAGTAAATAAATAATTGACTATTCTTTTGGGATTGATAATTTAACTTGGTTGCTTGCCACTACAATTAATATTCTTCATACTTGGAGATTTAATTGAAGTGCGTAGAAAACACTCATCAGAATTGAGAGAGAAAACAGAGGGAATGGTCGATGTCTTCTGCTTCCTCAAACTCTCTTATTTATAGAGGCTTTTGGACTTGAAATACGGATTTCAAAGCCTCCTAATTCTTTATGATGTCACTGCTTACGTCTCCATACTTGCATCAGCGCTTGCGTCACTTACATTGCATGCCAACTTTAGTAGCTGGCTTATCACTCTCTTTGCATTGGATGCCCTCATGTAGTCCATCCCTCTTTTGGCTTCTGCATGGGTTACATGGCTTTTACCCCTTCAGAAAAGTCATTCGACTATTGCTTTTTTGAAGAGTCATTTATCTCTTTTGGTATCCGAAGAGTCCCCCGGCTCTTGTGTGTTTCGAAGAGGTTTTACCCTCTTCTTTCCATGTGTTTCTTCCTTTGTTGGAGGGGGTCCAGCAATTCTTCTTCTTCTTAGGCCTAACATTACTCTTTTTCCAAACTCTAGTTCTGTTTGGGTAGAACAGCTTGGCAAATTTTGTTCGTCTATTGCCCAAAGTGGGCCATGTTATAGTATTTTCGATGAGTTTGTTTACTTACCGACATCTTATTCCTCCAAAGAAACTCTCGCTTTTCTTTGAAAGCTTTTTGGGCAAACTGTCTTTTTTCCTGTTAAGGTATTTAACAGGAATGACCCATTCATAGTCCCTGTTAAGGTATTTAATAGGAATGACCCATTCATAGTCTTGTGTTCGAATTTGAATGAGAATTTTACCTGATCCATGGTTTGGATGTGGACATACAAACCCCTTGCTCTTCGCGTAGAGATTTGATCCTTGGAATAGGTAGAAACCAGGACTGGTCACTTTTCAGAAGACTCCTTGATTTTGTTTGATGCTTCAATATCTGGTCTTCTTAACTTGATAAAGTGAAAGGCCTCGTGGTTGCCTTCCCCAATTGGTTTTGGAGCTGCGTTGGTGAAGTAGAGCTCCAACATATCTCCTCTGAACAAAGTTTCATTCATTGTCCATGCCTTCTGATGAGCGTATTTACATACTTTAATTAAAATCCTCAAGTATAAATGATATCAATTGTAGCGTCAAGCAACTAAGTTAAATTATCGATTCCAAAAGGACATTCAATTATTTATTTACTCTAAATTACTAACTAATCAGAATAGGGTAATCAATTTCCACGAGTTGTGAATTAATTATCTAAGAAACTAAAATAATAAATAACTTAATAAAAAGTAAAGAAGAAGGATTTGAGATTAAGTCAAGAGATAAGAAACAGTTCTAAGGTATCAGGTATAGACTAATTAATTTGGATTTCCAGACCTCTAATTGATTATTCATGCAGCATCTATGAAATTACACCACTTAACCACGTTATTCCACCAGATATGATCCAATTTTAAGCTAACAGTATATTCTAGTTTATTTCCTAAGGTGCGTGAATATTACCAAGCCCCTTCCTAGGTACTAATCAACACAAACAACAATACCTTCGGATGGCAAGTTTGACTAACAAGATATTTTTTTAAAGTACTACAAGGCTTTATTCACTTCCTACTTAAATGTCCAATTGCATTGTTCCACTAAACAATTCAAGTATTTGATTTACCGGTTCTTGAAATTAAAGTGTTCACGAACAAACTACCTTAATTCCTAACAGATAGACAATAATAATCATGAATGCACACAAGCTAACATATTTAACCAAGCATCACGGGCAATGACATGAATTTAGTATGTAGACGTTACGAAGCAGAAAAGCAAAGTCTGAATAAACCAAATGAAATCAAAATATTAACTGCATAAAATCATAAAATTTGGTCTAGGTCTCCAAATCAATTGAATCTAACTTTCGAACCCTAGAACTATAATGGTAACTAGCCCATGAGGTTACAATCAACTCTCATGGCTATAAAATTTATAACAATAATCAAAACAAAGTAAGAAGAAAGATAAAAAATACGAAACCCTAGCGTCGGCATAGCTCTACGTTCCTTCTCCATCTCTCCAATTGTCCGATCTCTCTCAACTTGCCCTTGAATCCCCTTCGGATTAGATGGAAGATGGGATGGATGATGGATTGGATGGGATTATGGTATGTGCGGGTGTGGCGTGATAAATCACGATGGATGAACGATTCCTATTTTCTTATGTGTTTGGATCCCCTTTTATACTTTTTGCTTTGAATCTGACTCAACTGGACTGTTTTTAGATGTTTTCACACACTGAAAGGTGTAAAACCCAATTTCTAGTCTAAAAACACGCAACACGACTTGGCCCTACGCAACACGACCAGTGTTGCATGTCATGTAACTCATGTAAGGCTAACACGACTCAAGTTGATAAGTCATGTTGCTACATGTTTATTCGAGTTACGATGCTCTAAAACTGGATTGCTTTCGGACCACAACACTGGTCGTGTTGTCAAGTCGTGTTGGGTCATTTTCAGCCCGTCTTTGATTCTACTCTGTTTTCCCCTATTTTAGGCCTTTAAAACTCACAAAACACCTTAATAGCCTCAAAATAGTGTAAATATTCAAACATACACAATTCCATGCAAAAACAATGACTTTCCTAAGTAAAATGATGTAATGTGCACAAATAAAATGTGTGAAATTCCATTCTCAACTGCTTTTCTTAGCTATTCTGGTAGTTTTGAGATTTCTGGAAAGCTTGGTGTGATGGTGTATATTGAGGCTAATGCCCCAAAATCGTACCACTGCTGCACATCGTTTGGACTCGAGCCATCCCTCATCCAAACTCGGGGGTATAGCCTCAATGCATCTATCCAACATTTCTCCGGACGGATACCCTGTCATGTATTCAAGTTCTCCCAACTGGCTTAGTACTCTTGCCAATGAGAAAAATAAGCTAAGTTAATATCAGCCTTAGCGGTGCCCGTCACAAGCCTAAAACTGATCTCTTCCTCTTTTACCCCAGAGGTACTGGGTTGACTCGACGACTCTAGATGTGACTTCAGAGCCTCAATTTTTCCTTGGACCGATTCTTCCTTCGACAGTTCCGATCCAGGACTCGTGCTAAGGTACTTGAATCCCTTGCTCTGGGTTTAGAGCCCCATTCTCGAATACTCTCCTTTTGTTGATTGCTATCCACATCCCGGAGGAGTGACTCTCGTATCTTCTCGAATAGACCAGCATTATTATGGATACAGTCTCGTATGCAATTGGACACTTTGGTCCGATCAATTTCTTATAATTTTTCGGCAAGCCCATCATTGAGCACCAGACTCTCGAATTTCGTTTTGAGCAATTAAAGGTTGTCTATCAAATGCCTTAAATCGATTAGGATAGAGTCTATCTCAGCTTTCTCCATCTCTTATCAGGAAATCTTTCAAAACATTTTCAGCATATTTAATAATGAAAATACTAAAATCATAATATTGACATTCATCTTGTCATCTTAAAGTCTAGCATTTTCTGGTTTAGATTCAATTTTCTTTTTCAAAAAGGATTTGACACTCGTGTTATTAATTAAGAATGAATATCTTCGCAAGAAGAGATTACGGCCATTTTTTGAATGTCTTTCGGACTGCAAAGAACTCATTCTCATTGATGTGCCATCTCTTTGTCTCATTTTCTGCAAAGAGTTCGCTGCAATATCTGCATGGCACTTCTACTTCTGGTGTGGACTTAGTGAGAACTGCTGCCCACTGTTGGTCACTGGCGTCTGTATAAAGTACCAGATCATCCTCGTCATTTGGTATGGCTAACTTTGGAAGCTTTTTGAAAACATCCTTTAATTGTTTAACCATCTCTCGGTGTGATTCCTCCCATTTGAACTCGGCATCTTTCTTCAATAGAGGACGGAACATCTTCATGTATTGCACTAGATTATTGATGAACATTCCACCAAAGTTGACAACTCCTAGGAAACTCTGGAGTTGCTTTTTTGTCCTTAAGATCTTTTAGGGATTCCTTGAACTTTTTCTACAATGTGTGATTGTAGAATAATTCTGGATTCATCGATCTCGATTTTAAGAAACTCGATCTGTCTTGTGGCTATAACTGCCTTCTTTTCAGAAAGCACCAATCCTTCATTGTGACATACTTCTGAAAATACTTCCAGATGCGTCAAATGTTGCTTCATGTTCTTTGAGGCTATAAGGATGTCATCCACATAAACAAACATGACTGAGAAATAATCTTTGAAAAGATTATCCATCTTTCTCTGGTATATTTGGGGTGCATTTGTCAAGCCCATGAGCATGACATTCTAGATATAATGACCTTGTGGTGTGGAGAAGGTTGTAAATTTCTTGCTTCTTTCCTCTATCATAATTTGGTAGAACCCAGATTTGCAATCGAACTTTGAGAATATCTTAGCATTCTTGATACAGTTGACTAAGTGTTCCCTACTCGGTATGTAGTATCTGTCAAATTCCAAGATATTGTTGATCCCCTTGTAGTTGATCACAAGTCTTGGCTTTCCTCAATTGACTTCTCCATGATTTCGAACCAGAAATCCTGGGCAGCTATATGGAGATACTCCTGGTGATATCAACTTAAGGTCCAGATGTTACTTAAGTATTTTCTGCATATCCTTTCGATCCTCTTGGTTCATCAGGATAGACTTGTATCTCACGAACTAATGCTCATTTCCTTCTTTCACTTTGAGCGAGGCTTTGAGCTCATTTTTGTCCCACCAGACTAGAGGATCCTCATTGAAGTTCCTTTGTATCTTCTTCTTGACGTCCTCCAAAGATGTTTGTTCTTCTATTGTGACGTCTCTCTATATGTTTTCTCCCAAGCTTGCTTTGAGAAGGTGGATTATTTTTTCCTTTAATTTCTCCATCTTTCATCCTCTTCTAATCTCGGTTCTCATCTGAAAGATTGCTTCGCCATATCTTCTTCGATCGTTCATTTTTTAATGGCTAAGTTTACCTTCATTATCACCATGCTTGATACGGAATTGGATCGGTATTTTTCTCTGAAATGCATTATGCAGTTTTGGCGCAATGATCTTATGTTCATAAAGAGCTGTGAAGATAAGTTTTCTTGTAGCGTTTTCTAGGGTAAAATACTTGAATGTCTGTAGGAAATTATTTTCTAATAGGATATCCACTCCTGTGTCGTAAAAATATATCGGTGGAGTCTTCACCTTGTACCACGGGGTACGATCTGCTCCTCCGATCATAATTTTTGCTTGCTTGATTCCTCTTTTAAGGGTTAGTACCCTCTGTGAGAAATCTCTTCCTAGCACAATTGGGAAATTTTCACCGGAGTCTTTAGGAAAGACTCATTCCTTTGTTTTTTTCAGATAACAGCTCCTGAAACAATGTATGCCGCAAAATATTCTGCCCGGTGCTTCTTATATGTCATCTCTGCAGTGATATATCGAGAACGGACTTGTGGTCATGAGTAGATCAAAGCTTGTAAAGAGCCCTCTTCTAGTGGGCTTTGTATCTTTTCCCTTTGAATGTAAATTCCATTCCATCTTGTAGTCGTTCCCAAGGTTTGTGTTCTTCGAGAAACTCCAATCTCAGCAATAGTTGTCCTGGGTATCTTCCTGCAACTCCTTCAATTATCAGCTCAAGATCACCCAACTTGAGCTGTCCTTGATATCTCCTAATTGTTGGCTGTTGAAGATAATACAAGACATCACAAGGAGTAGAGTTTTCCTTTTTGTTGATATCGAATATTACTTCGACTCCTCTCCATCCTTCTGGGCATTTTAGTTAACCTTTGGTTGTGAACTTTTCTGATTCGTGGATTACCTCCACGATTGGTTTCTTTCCCCATCTTTCACTTATCATTATGTCTTCTTGGAAAGAAATCATTCTCTTCTCGAATTTGTGGCTAAATTGTCTACTCTAGATCGGCTTATCCTGGATCCGTAAATCCACACCGTGGATTGGCGGTAGCTCTATTATTTCTGGCTTAGTTGTGCATGCAACTCTTTCAAACACTTCTGGTATCTCAATATACTCCTTCATTTGGAATAAATTCGAATGATGAGTGTTTGATAGAGCATATGAGATACTGTAAGTGATAGAGTACGACATGTTCCCATCTCTGATCAAATCTTTGTTCTTGAAATCTTGACGAAGGATGAGTATTCTATTAAAATCTCGATTCGCAAGATTATAGGCGATCCTTGAGTAGATGTAGGATGCCACCTTTCTTGCGTACAGGTTTTCTGAGATTTCTCCCAAGCATGCCTCTCTCGTATTCTTGATCCTCTTATCAAAGATGGCAATATCGATTGATGTATCGATTCCTTTGAATATGGCTTTGATGAGGATCCGAATAGCTCCGATATGGATCTAAGACATGGTCTTAGCCACTTCTCTCTGGAATTTACTGAGTTTCCTTTTGATCTCCTCAATAGGAACTAGCTACATCTCTATCATATTTTCCGTGAGCTCCATAGGGATGTCAATTTTCCATTCGATCACCTTGTATATGATATGGTGCTTTCTTTTTCTGATATGAAGGAACCGCTCCATTTTATCCTACAGTGAATCCATTATATAAATGGAGTCTTGGATCCTCTTTCATGATTCTCATAAGGGCCTTATGAGAAATGATGTCTGAAAAAAGAATCCAGACATATATATTGAGGACAATAAAATCTACTACAACAATAATAAAAACAATACTCCCTCCGTTCACTTCTAAGATGTTAATTTTACTATTTTTTGCGTCCGATTCAAAGGTATCTATAATAAAAAATTTATATTTATTAAATAATAAACACAAAAGAAATTACAATGATAATCCGAGATGGATTGAACTTGAGAATTTGAGTAAACAGTCTCTAGCTATCCTCTGATTCCTCTCTTGAGTTGACTTCTTGATTTTTTCAACTTTCAGAGCCGGATCTTCGGATGAAGCTTGTCCGTGCTCGATTTGACTTGAAGAACGTTTGTTCGGAGGCGTCGAGCCTTTGTTAAGATCGAACGTTGACTTGAGAGACTTCTGAAAAGAACGTCGTCCAATTTGTTCGAACGTCGTTGACTTTACAGAGACAGTTGGATGAGTCTTACTGGAAGAAACGACAAATCTGAAAGGCTTAGCACCTTGATCTCAGGTCGAGAGTTGTTTCTGACCAACACTGGATCGGAGGCTGTTGACTTGAAGAATGTCAGATCGAAGGGGCTTAACACCTTAATCTCCGATCGGAGGTGGCAGGCTAGAATAATGTCGAATCGAAGGGGCTTGACGTCTTGATCTCTGATCAGAGGCGGTTGGATGGAATAACGCCGGATCGGAGAGGCTTAGAACCTTGATCTCGGATCGCAGGCTGTTCTTAGCTTGAAGATGCTTTAAGATCTCAAGGGAGCACTGCTCGTATTCTTTATCTCTTCAGAAGCGTCTGCGTCTTCAGAAGTTTTAGTGTGATTGGAATGAGGACTGAATATCCTTATTTATAGGCAGAGGAAATAATCACTTGTGAGATATTTTCTCCTTGAAAAGATATGTTGGGCTTTCTCCTCTAATTAAGCCTGTCGGGTTGGATTTGAACCTATTTAATTTAATTAAGCCTGCAGGACTGGATTTGATTTGTTGGGCTTGTTGACTTAAGTCAGGCCCATTTGACTTGGGCTTATTTGACTGGGTATGGCCAAATTATCAATAATTTACTCATTTATTTTAGGAATTAATTTATTTAAATTCCTTAATAAATAAATAATTAATTGATAATTATTGCATTAAATTGCCACATATTTTTATTTAATAGGCAATAAAATTCAGGTGCCTACAAATGCCCCCTCGCATTTGTTCACGGACGTCTTTGCGTTGGAGTGAACAAATTGCGATACTCCATTATTGATCAACATGACTGAATTTTATTGCTTGCCTCACCAACTTGAAACGAATAGCCTGAATTATGACTGAACTTAGCAGAGTGCTAAGCTGCCTACGTACCTCTCTGTAGAGGATCAAGTCATAACGTAGTTCGAAGGGACATGACTTGATTTGGAGGGGGTGTGTGCCATGCACAGTTTATACTCATGCGGGCCATGAGTAACATGCTGTTTAGGCTAATATGTCATGGAGCGTTGAACTTGAATTTGATGACAATTTATACTCATGTCAATGAGTCTTGAATTTAGATTTGCTGACAATTTATACTCGTGTCAAGGAGTGTTGAATTTGACTTGTAGACAGTTTATACTCTTCTCAAGGAGTCTTGAACTTGAGTTGGAAAGTTTAAGCTCATATCAAGGAGCGTAACATGTAGAGAGTTCCATCTCTTCTCAAGAAAATTTAATTGTGGGATAGTTTAAGCTCGTATCAAGGAGCATAACATATAGAGAGTTTCGTCTCTTCTCAAGGAGATTTGATTTGAGTGGAATAGTTTAAGCTCGTATCAAAGGAGCATAACATGCAGAGAGTTTTGTCTCTTCTCAAGGAGATTTGATTTGAGTTAGATAGTTTAATCTCGTATCAAGGAGCATAACATGTATTCTTCTCAAGGAGATTTGATTTGAGTTTGATACTTTAGACTCGTATCAAAGGAGCATAACATATGCTGAGAGTTTTGTCTCTTCTCACGGAGATTTGATTTGAGTTTGATAGTTTAGGCTCGTATCAAGGAACAAAACATATAGAGAGTTTCGTCTCTTCTCAAAGAGATTTGGTTTGAGTGAGATAGTTTATGCTCGTATCAAGGAGCATAATGTGGACAATTTATGCTCGTGTCAAGGAGCATAACTTGAGAGATTTTAGATAGTTTTAACTCATATCATGCAGCGTAATATGGACAGTTTTAACTTGTGCCGAGGAGCGCAACATGTGGAGAGTTTCGTCTCTTCTCAAGGAGATTTGATTTGAGTAAGACAGTTTAAACTCATATCAAGGAGTATAACATGTGGGGATTTTAGATAGTTTTAACTCATATCAAGGAGTGTGATGTGAACATTTTTCGCTCGTGTCGGGGTGTGTTGTCTTTGTTAATAGTTTATTACCTCCAATCGTGGGATGCACTATTTTCTTTTGCTTTAACTTTAATTCTTTGGATCTTTATAGACACTGGTGTCTTTAACTGTGACTCCTCCTCGAGAGGCTCATCAAATGACATGTCTTCAAATTTATAAGACTCATTAATTGAGGGCCATTCGAAATCACTTGATGCCATACTCAGCTCCATGTTATGAGCTCTTGTAGCTAAAACTTCAAAAGTCTTTGGCTGGATTCCTTGGAGAATATATCGCAGGGTCCATTGCATCCCTTGAATGCACATATTGATGGCAGAGACTTCGGACAATTGATCTTTGCAATTCAAGCTTAGATTTCTCCATCGATTAATATAATCGATTGCTGGCTCTTCTTTCCATTGGAAAGTGTTAGCCAACTCTATCATGCTAACAGTTCTTCGAGTGCTGTAGAAGTGATTAAAGAATTTTTGCTGCATTTGCCCCCAGTTGTCAATGGAGTTAGCTTCCAAGTCGATATACCAATCAAAGGCATTTCCTTTTAGAGACTGAACAAATTGTTTGACCATGTGATCACCGAAGGTTTCAGAATCATTGCATGTCTCGACAAAGTGCGCAATATGTTGTCTTGGGTTGCCTCTACCGTCGAATTATTGAAACTTAGGAGGTTGGTAGTCAGTTGGCATCTTTAAGTTATCGATTCTTTTTGTATATGGCTTTTTGTAGGAAACAGAAGATTTGGAGCTCCCTTTGAGCTTGTCTTTTATTGTCTCTACTACGATGCTCTTCAGTTGGTTCATAGGAAGCATTCCGTCAGCTGAAACTTGTATTTCTTCCTCAACTGGCTTCATTTAAGATAGATGATGTTTTGCCGAATCTTCCTCATCTGGCCCATCTTCAACTTATTTCTTATTTGCATGGCTTGTTTCGCCAATGGTCATCTTTTCCATTAACTTGAGGATCAACATGCCTTGTTCTTGGCCTTATTTGGCGAGTGCAACAACAGACTAAGTCAAGCTTGCTAATTGTTCTTCGATAGACGAAGTATTTGTTGTCATAGCTAAGGCTATGGATGAGTCATATGCCAAACTTTCTGTGGATCGAGGAGTTGTGCAGACACATTCATCTTCACCATCTTTGTTGTTGTGCAATGGCTTATTGAGATCAATTCCCACCACGTGGTTTGTCTCTGAAGAGGCTTCAGACATAGTCCTTTTAACAACTTCAACATTTTCAGTCTGCAACTTTGAAAGCTTTGATGTAGAAGACTTTCTTATCGTAATCTTGAGTGGAGTTATTCTTTGAATCTCTTCAATCTGCAACTTTGAAGGCTTTAAGGCAGAAGACATTCTTATTGCAATCCTGAGAGGAGCCATACTTTATATCTTCGAACTTTTGAAGAGAGGAGATGAGAGGTAGAAACTGTCCCACCGGGCGTGCCAAAATTAGTAAAAAAGTACACAACATTGCCCACAACTTTCCTCTAATACAACTACTCACTTTATATAAGATAATAATAAATACTCCTTAATTCACGTGCAAAAAGAAAACGAAAATAAATACAAAATAAATCAAAACATTGGAAACAAAACAAAATGTTATTACATTAACAATGTCTCCATCACAAAATTATTATTAAAAAGATTATGAGTGAGTCTCGTATGAACTCAATTTACACATACTTTATTTTTCAAAATTACTTACGTGGAAAATTACTATTTTTAGTGAAATAAATTATTACCTTTTAAATAAAAAATATTACACATCTCAATAAAAATATAAAAAATGCTAAAATATCAGGTTTGAAAAGTAATATTTTTTAATTCATAATTGTTCTCTCTTAAAAGTAAGTTTTGATATATTAAAGAAGGCAAAAGCTACTGCGCCCCCGGTGATACGGGAACACGGTCCGTGTCCCCATGTGAACACAACACTTTCCCTCCTTATTCTAGTTAAACCTATGGATTGTTATGGAGTTTAAATTGTAAAGGGATACAAAAATTGCAAAGGGGCACAAATCTAAATCCGTGTGCCCGGGCGCACAAGAGACTCACTCACTAAAGAATTATTGATAAATTAAGGTACAAGAACTTGAGAAATAATATTTTTTATTTAAAAAGCTAATAATTCATCATTTTAAAAAGTAATTTTTTTTATGTATTAAAAAGTAATCAGTAAATAAAATATACTTGTTAACGGTTCACACGAATGTTTGTCAAAGATTTTAAAGAATAAATTTTTTATATATTAAAGATTAATCGATAAATCAATATACTCGTGTTCACATTGTTAGAAATTATTATAGACAAAGTCTCTTGTAAGACGTTATTTACGTGAGACGGTTTGTGAGATGTGTTAAAGTATGTTTATTATTTAGATAAAATATGTTTAATGGTGGTTAAAGTATGTTTTCTAAAGTATGTTGAATTATGCATTAAAGCATGATTTTAGTGTGTTATAATTTTATTTATTATTGACATACTTTAACTGCAAATATGCATACTTTATCTATATATATACAATAAGAATACTTTAATGATGAGTCGACCCATTTCACAACCGTCTTACAAATAACCCGTCTCACAAGAGAGTTTCTCATTATTATATACGTAAAAGAATGGATATCACCATTAAATTAAAAGGAGATTATATCTCCTCGTCCTAATCCTAAAAATCCGTCAATCAAGGTTAAAGCAAGACTATGTAGAAGGATTTTATAAGATCCACTCCTTGAAGGAAAAATAAAATTAAAAAAAAAAAGCCCATACTTGATCATCAAGATTTGTGAAAATATTTTCATATACCAATCCAACTGGGTTTTTACATGGTGGAAAATGTTTGAACCATCACAAAAATCTTACTAGACGACATCGATGGAAGAATGATCAGTTGTATCCCAAAAGTTAATAGATTAAAAAAAAAAATTCAATCTGCATGTTACTTCTTTATTGATTTTGGCATTTCAGGGTTTAGAAATGAAAACCTGAATTTGTTTTTATTAATATGGTGCTCCATGCCTTTAGAGGATATGGTGAACCAAATTCTGGAATTTCAAAATCTAAAATCATTTTATATAAATTTACTTTATTCAAAGTAGTATAAAAAAATTTAATTTCTTCGAAATTATCCCATAACTATTAAATTCTCACCAAAATTGTCATTTTTACTAAAACATGTTCAATTTTAAAATTCCATGAGACTGAACCATGAGACTAAATCGGTGATTTACAAAAGTTTTGGGACGAAATTAGAGCAAAACTAAAATGTATGAAACAAAAATGAATGTCCTAACTATTTTGGGATCTTTTCGAATAAAGTAGAAGGTATTGACTATTTTATGTTTTAAGCTCAGATTTTGGAAAATAGACGAGGATAAATCCACAAAGCAAGGAAATATGATAATGAAAAATAAATTTTTATAAATAAATTTTATAATAAACAAGAAAAACTTGCAAAGGAAGATAAAGCTCCACATAAATCATTTAGAGAAATTTCTCATAATTTTTTTTTGAAACTTCTTCTAAAAAAAGAATTAGAGACTCATAAATGAAGAAATAAAAATGATTTATGCAGGTCTACCAGAATGAGTGAATCCAAATTTAATTTATCTATGGCTTTTGGCTTTGGTATGCAACAAGATGCACAAAACTAGATGATGGTATTCTACATATAGATATTACTGCTTTAGAATTCTAAAAATAAATAATGAAGAAATTCCAAAAAAAAAAAAATCTAGAATGTGGTGAAGCATATATGATCTCTATGCACATAACATGGGTATGTCAAAATATGAAGAGAAAACATGATTGGTTTTAAAAGGCATATAAAAAAGACCATTTTTTAAAATTTATTTTATGAATAATAATAATGATTTAAAAAATTAAAAAAAATTAAAAACAGTCATCAGAGAAAAATATGTGTTTTATTATTGAGATTGAATTAGGACAAACCCAATTTCCTTTGGGTATCAGAAATTACAGCTTCGTAAATCAAAGAATTACTCTTTGTAAAGGTAAAAAAGGTGGGGTGATAGACATTTTATAAAGAAAGAGATGGTTCAATGTGAGATGGTCTCACTATTTTCTTTGTGAGGCGAATACTACTCTATCCACTAATATAAAATTAAATTAAATTTAACAAGGTGCTGGGAGTGATGAGTGATCACTCATTTTTTTCCATTTTTAAAAAACAAGGCACTATCACTCCAGTGGTTTAATATTAAAAATAAATAAAAAATGACTGATTTGTTTTATAAATATATTTTTATAATTTTAAACACTTTCAAATTTCTTTTCTATAGAGTAGATATTACTTTATAAATTAAAAATAATTATCACTTTTTATACTTATAAATTCTTTCTTTATTAAATAATTTAATGGAATTGTTATCACATTTTCCATGATTATGAATTACTTTTAAATGTTTTTACTTTTTATTTTTTTATAAGTTGTTTATATATATGAAATAATTCAATGGATTGCAATAATTTTTTCTTTATTAAATATTACTCCCTCCGTCCCAGAATATTTTGCACACTGGAGTATTTTTTATCATAAATATTATCACTTTTGATCCATCTTATGAATTGTTTAAGAAATAATTTAGGATGACTATCACTTTTTCATATCATGAATAGGATGTAATCGAATCAAGTCGAACTAAACACTACTACGCTTGAGTATTATTTGTTAAGGAATTATCAAACTCGAGCCTGAGTTGGAACTCGTCAAAAAAAAAAATATCGAACTCGAGTTCGAACTGAAATTGTTTGTTAAGGCTCGCGAATGTGTTCACTCACACATTAAGTAATTAATTTGTTCATGAATATTTTTTCATGAACATTTAAATATTTTTGTTCGTAGATATTAAAAGAATGTTTCGTTTATAAACATCTAATGTTATTCATATAAACAAACTAACAAAATTAATAAACGTTAAAAAAATATTTAATAATTAAAAAATCACTTAATTTATAATCATATTTGTGTGATTTAATATAAAATATTTAATTATTAAATATTAGTAATAAATAAATAATAATATATAATACTAAAAATAATTATAAAATTTACAAACGTGTTTGCGAGCCATTAACAAGCCCATAAACGAATATGTTCGCGAGCTTTCGAGTCGAATCCCTTTAGACTTAAGTTTGGTTTGATAAACTATTCGAGCTCAAAATTTAAGCTTGGTTTGATTCGTTAAGGTTAACGAGCGAGCTCAAATAAATACTTCATCAAAACAGTTTAGTTCGCTTACATCCCTAATCATAAATGATTTTTTTATTTAAAATAATATCACTTTTTATTTAAAATATTATCACTTTTATTTATCAAATAAATCATTCATTCATGAAATAATTAATTGGCAGTTATACTTTTTTATCAAGTTTATTGTGGATATGACTTTCCCTTCATGTATGACCTCGTATTCGTCCCATAAATTATGAGTGACACTCCGCATGAAATTGTTTTATGTTTTTTTTTAAAATTAATTATCGATTTTTATTAAATAAATTATAATTATTTATTAGAAATATTATTACTTTTTAATTATATTTTGAATTATTATTAAAATAGTTCATTGCACCATTATCAATTTTTATTAAAATATTATTACACAAGTGTTTGATATATATATACTATATATATATATACTAGTACAAAACTCGCATATTACGCGGGATGCTAAGTTATAATTTTATAAATAAATAAATAAATGGATCACTTACTATTGGATACATAAAATAATGCATAATTGCTGTAAACTACATGACTGAAAAAACTATTACTCATAACTACACAATTGTGATTGTGATACCATAAATACCCCTATGTATTTGCACAATTTGGTTTTGCACAATTTTATTTTTGCACATTTTGTTTGCACATTTTAAATTCCAGTAGCAGGAGGCGGTCAACGCTGGTCAACGGCTGTCCGGCCGGCGGGTGGGTGGGTGAGGGGTAGGGTTGGTGGTTTAAGTGTATGGGATTATAAGGTTATATTTGGTATTTTACTTTAATATTTTGTATGTGAAAGTAATTATTTGAATTCCTTGTATCTCATAATAATTTAGGTTTAATAGTGTATATCTATTAGTGATTTTTCCTAAATAAATAAATAAATATATATATATTATAAATGTAATATAATTATTTAATTGCTTATAATTTATTTATAATTTATTTTCAGATATATTTTAACTCATAATTGAAAAAAAAAAACCGCAACAATTTATAAGTAAAAAAATTTCATGCAATAAACTTTTTATAAAATATATACTCCAACTCATCTCAAACCATTCGTCACATGAGTAATTATACTATGACACTTATTATAATGTTCATTTGTAAAAAATAAAATAAAATTATTTAGTGATATTGAAAACTTCTCTATAAACAACATTTTATGTTGAGTTATAAAATCCATAATTTTATACATACATTCCGTCGGAAACATCGTTGAGTTATTCAAACTTTTTAAGAAGTTCTTGAAATAAATAAAATTTGTGTAGATTTGAATTTTGAAGGTGAAATATTTTTTATTAGTAATGAAAGAGATGAAGTATATATTGAGGAGATATAATTATTACAAAATTAATTAAAATTATTATTATTATTATTGTTATTTCTTTGTAATCTATTTGAATAAGGATATTTATTTATTCAATGAAAAATAATATTAATTATTTTATATATAAATGAATCTTTTAAATTTGTAGAATATAATTCATAATAATCACGGTTTAAAATCTAAAATTAATTTTTTAATTAAAAATAAATAATATACATATTAAAGCACAATATATGCAAATAAAATGTAAAATTTTTAGAATATGTACGGAAAAAATTATATGAAAGTTGATAAGGTATTTAGTATTTCGAACTTTAATGCCAAATGATCGATCTACGTAAATTAGGATTTAGTGTAATTCCTATTTTTTTTTTGTAAATTGAATTATAATTCAAAAAATAATATGTATGTTTATTTTAAAAATTATTTGTTATTTTTATTAAATTGAAGTTATTGCAAGCTACACATAAATCATATTGGTTTCTTTTATTGTTTTTCAAATAATTTAAAATTTTAATTATGGGTGAGTTGGGTGTGAATTAGCTAGGTTCAAATGTTACCCTTATTTTTACAAAATTACTTTGAAAAGTGATATTTCTTATTAAGAAGATTAATATTTTATCTTTGAAAGAGTAATTTTTTATATACTAAAAATCAATAATTAATAAATTAGGATGTGCAAGATTTTGATTTTTTTTTCACTTAAAAAAGTAATAATTTATCTTTCTAATATATATATTTCATACGTATGTATGCCTTGAATGAGTGCTAATATTAAAAAATATATATATATTAGTGGTAAATAAATTAATCAAAATTTTAAAATATAATTATACATTTATAATTTACGCCATAACTTTATCTTATAATTATACCGTTATGATTTAACCCATAACTTTATCTCAAAACTCATTTGTATAGACTTTGGATTTTATGATAATTTTAATTTTGGAAAAAAATTTGGGTGTATGATCTGATGCATCTTAAAGTTTATAAATTAAGTGTAGAGTATAATTTTAATTATATATTTCATTTTTAATATTCTTATATATAAATGTAAAGGTCGTGATAAATTACCTTTACTCTTAATTACATTTTTTTAAAAATCATAATTAATTAATTCAAAATCAAATTTCCCAAAGTGTTATGTAAAATATAATAACGAACTAAGTCAAAAATTAAATAAAAATAAAATTTAAGAGGAAGAATTATAACTAAATTAATACATAAATTTATTTTTAAAAAAATTATTATTTTTATTAATTAATAAAAATATATAATAAAATTAATATATGTATTAATTAAAAGAAAAAATAATAATTATGGAGTAACATTATTGTAACAATAATGAATCAAAATTAGACTCGAAAAATTAAAAAGAATTTGAGTTGATTCCACTATTCATCACTTTCGACCTTTACACGAACTTTCCTTCTTTTAGTAGTTAGTAATTAATTGGTCGACGATAATTTCATCTTCCCCCATAAGATAGGGCAAGATGTTTAATAATAATAATAATAATAATAATAATAATAATAATAATAATATAAGATACGAAAAAAAAGTATTTGGATAAGAGGAGCCATCCCACCCAGACACGGCTTTGAACCACACGCCCATGTCTCTATCTGAATTTTTTACTTTTTTTTTTTTTTTTTTTATGATCGAGGTTCCGGGCTTACGCCCGACTAGTCCTCGAGGAAACAATCCCGGTCCCTCAGAACTGACTGTCTCCAGGTAAATCGCGGTAGCCACACAATGGATCCTCAAGTAATATCTTTAACTACTGCGCACAAGGAGTCGATCCTCCACCGAGTTTCAGCCTCCCACACTGCCGCTTCTAGTCCTCAATATTAATTGTTCCACCATTGTGCTCCGGGGGACTACCTCAATGTTGACCCAGACAACTAGGTCAACACATCATTAGTGGAAGGCATTGGGGAATAAATTCCCCTTGCCATGTCTCGAACCCAAGACCAAAGTCTTAGGTAGTGGGGATCTAACCCCTTGCCATCATCTGAATTTTTTACTTGCACTTAGATTAAGTATACACATCCGGTTGGCTAAGTGGATATGCATTATGCTACTAATACCCCTCCTACTTGTTTTCTCTTTTAATTATATTTATTGCTTTTATTATTTATCAAATAATTAAAAAAATTGAATTAGTGCTAACATTTATATTTAAAAAACAACAAATCAATTAATTAATTACATAATTAATTAATTCAACTTTTTAAAAATTAATTATACGTCTCGAATCACACTTGAAATCAATAAGGTCTAGTGAAATATCTGATGTCACCAATTTGTTCAATCTCAGCAATAACATCTATAATGAAATTAAAAAAAACCAATTATAATTAAAAATAACATAAAATTAATGTAAAATATATAGTACATAATAATATACCAATACAAATAGAATTCTCAACCTCATAATTTCTCAACTTTATTTTGTATTATTGAATAGATTGGAACAAAATCAAAATCATGTAAAGGAATGTTCACTGCATTGTGAGGTCAAATTGAAGTCACCAATTGAAATTTAAAAACAAAGTAGATTGAAATTAATAATAGAGTTAAAATATATAATCGATACGAATTTATACAATTATATAAATACCTGCTCATCCATAAGATTCACTTTTAAACATGCAATTTCCTTTGAATTAGTTCGACGTAAAATCGACACCAGTAACCTTAACTCTTATAGTCCTCATCTCTTTAGAAGGTTTAATATCTGCCTGTAAAAATATTACAATATGTAAAATAAAAAGTAGAAGAGGATGAAAAAGATGAGAGAATATAGAAAGTAATTAATTCAAGAAGGAAAAAGATAGAAACGAAGTTAATTCGACTTATTATATGTAGTCTCTAGATTGTAGTTTTGGAAGTAAGGGATCATTCTCAAATATATTAAAGATCTTTATCTAGTTAAATAATAATTAATATAAATAATAAGTAATAATTATAGGTTAACAATTATTAGTTGTTGAGTATATATGTTATATATGTGAATAGACATTTTCTACAAATTAAAATAAATAAATAAATTAATGAAGATATGCCACTAATAATTATTAATTCACGTATTAAATAAAATATATTAATTAAGATATGTTAATAAAATAATTTTTAAAATTAAGAATTAAAAAATAAAAAATTGAGAATAATTCTAGAGGCGACACCTCATCAAAATTAAACTCTCATTTAGTATAATATATATATATATATATATATATATATATATATATATATATATATATATTAAAGATAAGATTTTCTTATATATTAAAGATAAGATAAGATTTGATTTTATTTTTATTTAATCTAATCATATAAATATTCGAATCTTAAAGAAAATTTATAAGAATATTTATGTATTTATCACAATATTAATTAGTAATTATGAAAATTAAAATTAATTCAGGTGAGACACATCATTAAAATTTAAAATTTTTCATAAATTTAATAATGAAAAAGTTTAATAACATTAAAAAAATCAAAAGATTAAAAATTATTAATAAAGTTAGAAAAACCGAATTAAAACATAAAGAAATTAAATAAATACAAAAAATAATCTAAAGAGAGATCATAAAAAATTTAATTAAAAAATAATACCCCTCCATCCCGGTAAATTGTGCATGTATTCTAGTGCACATAAATTAGGAAAAGTTAACAATAAAAATTATAACAATAAAAAAATATTATTTATTTATTATTAAATTGTAATGTTGGTTAAAATATATTAAAATAAAGACAAAAAAATTAAAAGGAAAATAACGGAAAGTAATTAAAACACATTTAAAAAATATAAAAAATTATAATAAAAATAATATATATTAATAATATAAAATAAATTTATTATAAATAAATTTGAATAAGAAAAGAAAAAGAAATTATAACAAAATTAATTAAATAAAAATTTAAAATCATGAAAAAAAATGGATAATGTAAAAAAGAAAATACATACTAATAATAAAAAAAACATAATTAAAACCAAAAAAATATATATAATCAAAATAAAACCATAACAAAATGAATTAATTTTTTTTTTTAATATTAACCGATAGAAAGATAGAAAAAGTTAATTACGTGAAAAAATAAAAAAAATTATAAATTACATATTAACCATTAAAAAGACAGAATTAAAAGGAAAAAATTAAATAAAAACAAAAAATAATCAAAATACAATATAAAAAATATAAAAAATAGTAAATAAAATATAAAGAAAAGTAAAATCATAAAAAAAATTAAAATTTTTTGTAAAATTAATCATGAAAAAATGTTAATTGTGTAGAAAAATCATAAGATTATAAAATTACATACTAACCATTAAAAAAAAAACGAAAACCACTAAATAAATAAAAATTTTAAAAATATAAATGAAACAACAAAATATAATCAATAATCAATAATAATAATAATTACGGATATCTTTTTTTAAAATTTGAAGAAAGTTTTTATTCGTCGTAATGAATAAATTATGTGTGTAAAACGAATGAATAAAGAGTCTTATTTATAGGTAGAGAGTGATAAATATTCTAAGTTTTAAAGTAAATATATGTATTTATCTATATTAAAAATTTAAATAATAATAATTGATAATATTATATTCAAATCTTAAAATAATATATGTATTTATCTACATTAAATTTTAAGTAATAATTAAAATAATTTAAAATTTTAATTTTAATTATAAATTAAATAATTGAGATTAATTCTAGTGATGACACCTCATCAAAATTAAATTCTCCTTTAGTATATTAAATATATATACATATATATATATTATTCATTAAGGCTAAATATAGTGTGCACCCGGGTGCACACGAAGCTTCGTGTGCACCCACATACAAATATAAACAAAAACATATACAATTATGAGTAAAAATATATACAATTTAATTGTTAATTTTTTTAATGAAAAATTGAGTGTAAAAAAATATACAATCATTCGTTAATAATAACAATGAATAAATAAACTTAATTTAAAGATTAAATATATATACTTTATTAATTCATTAAATAATTCAATAGATGTTTATCCATTTTAATCAATGTATAATATAGTATTTTATTAAAAATATTATCACTTTTTATATCTATTCATTATTCAATTAACGAATACAATTTTTTATTTGATTAAGTACCCACATGATGTTATTACGCAAATTTTTACTTAACAAGTAAAAAATAAATATATATTTATCGTATTAGATTACTTGTTTTTCAAGTAAAATTAATAATTAAATCAAAATAATGTAGGTAGGATAAAAAAATTAATAATTAAGAGAGAAATAAATAAATATATATGTATAAATCAATAATTAAATTTAAATGAATAAAAAAAAAACAAGCCGTTGACACGGAAGTGGAACCTTTCCAGTCTGGAAGTTGATTGATTATGCATCCAATGCAAGGCTTATATACCGTAATCTTATAAAAAAGTTGCATTTACTGTTTGTAAGAATATTAAAAAATGAGATGGACTAAGGTGCAATCGATTGTATCATGGTCCTCACCCTTCTTAATTAATTTAATTAATTCATGCTCCTTTATTAATGTTGTTTTTTATTTTATTTTTAAATTTATTTTATTTAAATGACTATTATACCCTAAACCCTAAACCCTAGGGAATAATTATACTCTAAACCACAATGGTAAAATTACAATTATACCCTAAACCCTAAATCCTATGGGATAATTATACACTAAACCATAAGGGTAAAAATACAATTATACCCTAAACCCTAAACTCTAAGAGATAATTATACCTTAAACCAAAAGGGTAAAATTACAATTATATCCCTAAAATTAAAAAAAAATAACGTACAACAACAATTAAAAAAAAAGAGGAAAACACACACTAAAGGTGAAGGAAGGAAGTTGTACCAATTGAAGGTTGTACACAAGTCTTTGCCTTAAAAAATATTATATTTTTATGTGTAGTGGATTGAGAAATATAATATTTTAATATATATTAAGTAGTGTATTAATATTGTGTGTGAGCTCCATAAAGATAATGTGATTGTTTTGAGTGATCTCATTTACCAAAAAGAGAAATGTAACTCTTGTAACGGGATGTCCTAATTAGTACAACCTCCGTTCCAAAGAGAAGTTCACGGTTACTGTAGATACGGAGTTTAAGAAAAAAATGTTTTTTTCTTTACTTTTAGGGGTAGTTTGGTATTTCTAGATAATAAATAAATTATAAAGTTGAGTTGTATAGGGGTGACAATTTTGAAATTAAAGTGTATTGTAGTATTATTGATTTGTGTATATTTCCTTTATTTAGGGATGTGAACTTGTTTATCAGACGGAAAAAAAAATAGAAAGTGTGAATTTATTTATGGGACAGAAAGAGTAAAATGTAACTCATGTGGTGTGATGGAGGGAATATCTAATTAACGAACAATTTAACGGGTTAAGTATTGAGTAATAGAGCTCTGTCTCACATAATGAGATCCGTGAGACGTTCTAGTGCAAGTTTTTGCCATCAAGAAATTATAGCTTTGATAGTACACAATTAATTTTGTAATATAATATTTAATGGGAAAATATCACATTTGGTCCTATAAGAATTTATTCAATTCAATTATAATCTCGTAGGAATACACAGGTCCCATAGCCAGCGGTTTTGGTCCCATAAGAATATTATAATCATAATTTTTGAAAATTTTCATCCCAAATTAACTTATATTATTATAAACTATCAGATTTATATTATTTTCTGTCATTCAAAATAGACATAGTTCATTTTGGTCTTGTTAATGGTTCGCAATATTTCGTCAACTATTAACAAATTTTGATGAAAAATTCCTATGAGACCATATTTAGTCCCGTAAGAATTGCTTAATGTCAAAAAAATCTTAAAATTGACAAATTTAGTCCCATAGGAATTTTTCATCAAAATCTGTTAATAGTTGATGAAATATTTTGAACCATTAACAAGACCAAAATGAACTATGTCTATTTTGAATGACAGAAAATAATATAAATCTGATAGTTTATAATAATATAAGTTAATTTGGGATGAAAATTTTCAAAAATTATGATTATAATATTCTTATGGGACCAAAACCGCTAGCTATGAGACCAGTGTATTCCTACGGGACAATAATCGAATTGAGGGAATTCTTATAGGACTAAATGTGATATTTTTCCAATATTTAATATTAAAATTGAGGGTAATTCTGTAGTGTACCTATTACATGGGTGCATTTACAGAATTTAACTTGAATAATAGGTAGTAAATATATATATATATATATATATATATATATTATAAGTTTAATGAAAAGAATGCTTAAACAATGCTTATATTAAATACATAGATACGGATAAGTCTTTAATGTCTTATGATCCTACATTTATCTAATTAATTTTTTTAAATTATGTATATATTAATTAGTTAAAGTGAAATATAAAAAAATCTCCACCATTTAGTACGGAGTATATTTTTTTAATGAATAATTTTATTTATAATTTTATTTAGGATAAGTCTTGTGTGAGACCGTCTCATGGAGACGGATTATTTATTAATCAATTAATACAATATAAAAAACTAAAAATAATGGAAAATGCGGCTGTGGCCGGTCACCCGTCAACTCCTCTCCGCGAAGGCATGACCATGATATTAACGTTTATGCAATTAATTAAGCAATTACTGATACATTTTAAAATTTATAATTTTATTAATAATTAAAATTACAAATACTAGTACTCCAAATGTAATGTTATCATTAAAATATTTTAGGGAGAATTACCATTAGGTACACTCAAAAATCATTTATTACTATTAGATACAAACATACAAAAATATTACTATTAGCTACATAAATATATAGTGATATTCCAATATTACCCTTATAATGTGCTGCACATAAATATTTTTGTGCAGCATAAAAGTTCGTGTGCAGCAAAAGTGTGTGCAATAAAAAAAGTGTGCAACAAAAAAAGTGTATATCCGACGGTGGTCCGACGACCGGCCGGAGGCGGCGGCGGTCCGATGGCGGCAATGGGTGGGTGAGGCTGTTAGGGTTTGTGGTTTAAAAGTGTATGAGTTTAGAGTTATATTTGACATTTTACTTTAATATTTTTTTATGTGAAAGTAACTTTTTAAATCAATGCATCTCACTATGGGTACAAAGTGTGTACCTATGAGTAATTTTTCCAATATTTTAAAGTGATAGTTGAATGAATTCAAAAGTGACACTTATAATACTAATAAAAAAAGTGATACATTTAATAGGGTAATTGTTGTGTGAGATCGTCTCATGGTGATATCATTTTACGATTTCATTATTAGTTATCACTTTCACTATAAAATGTTATCACTTTTTATTTTTTTTATAAATTGAGTATCACTTTTCATTAATTGAGTATATCACTTTTCATTATCACTGCAGCATTATCACTTTTCAATAAAATGTAATTCACTGCAACATTATTACTTTTCATTAATTGAGTATATCACTTTTCATTAATGATGTTATCACTTTTTATCCGTTTCATGTAAGAACTTACGTGAGATTGTTTCACACAAGTCTTTGTCCATTTAATATTAAATTATTTCATGAAAGACTCTCACGGAATGACTTTTTTGAGATTGATCAGAAGTTATAATATTTATAAAAAAAAATTATACCTAATTGATTAAAAGTAATGATTGTATTGAGAATTATTTTATGAACAATTTCTAATATAAATGAAAAGTGATAGGATTTTAAAAGAAAAGTGATAATAATTTTAATAAAAAATACTAACTAATTTCAAAAATATGAAATTATATCACTGTGAAACGATATCACACAAGAGCTTCTCTTTATGAAAATTTCATAAATTAAAAAGTGATAGAATTTTTAATAAAAAAATATATCTTAAGAAGGAAAATGATACTCAACTAATATATATATAATTATTTCATAAATAATTTGTAAGACAAACAAAAAGTGATACCATTTTCAATCAAAAGTGATACTTGATTAAGAAAAGAAGTAATACACAATCAATTAAATTATATAATGAAAAATTTATAGAACAAATAAAAAGTGATAATATTTTTAATAAAAAGTGATACCTGATAAAAAAAAGTGATAAATGTTCAATTAAATTATTTAATTAACATACGGTTAAAAGGTGATACCATTTTAATGAAAACTTACACCTTTTTTTTAAAAAAAATATCATTCAAATGAATTAATTAATAAACTACTAGTATAATAAATAAAAAGTGATAATTAATATTAAATTCGTCATTTGTTGATTATATATTATTTTGACATGATTTCTATTAATTGTGTTTCTATGTAAGAATTATTTTATTTTATTTTTAAAAATTAATATAAATGTAATAAACGTAGCACGGCATATTTTCTTATAAATTAAAAAAACCAACAAAAAGAAATTGTAAATAAATAAACAACATAAAGAAAAACAACATAATTACTCCAAGTCGTTTGCGCCTTATGTGTATTGCAGGGTAGTCAAGGTAGCAGGTTGGCTCATATCCCCGAAAAATCTCTTTGGGTTATACTTGACCCGTCTCACGAGATGACATTCTTGAGACGGTGTCGTGCAAGTCTTTTCCTTTTATTTATTATTTTCATTTTATATTGTTAGTTTTAGATATTTTTTTACTGATTTATTTTAAAATCTTATACTCCCTCCGTTCCGTTTCAATGTTTACGTTTATATTTTGCGCGTCCTATTTCAATGTTTATGTTTTTTTTGGAATATGGAACCCACCTAAAACAATTAATATATCATCCAATACTAATCCACCTACCCACTTTACATTAAATATTATATTTTTCCACTCACTATCTACTAAAATATTATACTTCTTAATCAACATGCAAAAAGCAAACATAAATATTGAAACGGGACGGAGGAAGTATATTTTTTCTTTAATGTATTTAGTGTAAAAATTTCATTTTGGAATCATAATTTGAATAAACGAAAAATTTTAAATAATTTTAAATATAATAAAATTAGAATTAAAACTATAATATAAATTATTTTATGTATTAATTTGTTTTAAACAATACTATTAATTATATAGATAATTACAACTAAGACAATTTTCTCTCTGTAGATTACTTTACAAATTTTAAATATATATGGTAAAAGCTCTTGTATTCCCGGATGCACGGATTTAGACCCGTGCGTCCAAATCAGACCCTGCCCGTATTATCAACCCGATCCGCAATATTTAAAGAAAAAAATTACCCAATTCATTTTAGGGTTCACAAGAACATCTCGCCGTTATCTCCTTCTCTCTCATTCCCTCTCTCTCTGTCCTTTTCCTTCTCGATTGATTCTCTGGCTGCTACTTGCCGCCAATTAACGACAGAATTTTAGTGAAGATTTCAAATGTGGCGACGGTTCGCAAGGTATCAATCGGCTGAGGTTTGAAAATAACTGCTGAAAGTTTCGGCAATCTTCAAGCACACCACGTTCTCACTATTCGCTGACCGATTTCATCTAACTTTGTCCAGGTAAAAAAAATTTCATCTATCTGGTGTTTGATTTATGATATAGTAGTGTTAACTTTTAATTACTTATGAGAGATCTTGAAATGTGGTGAAATGATCTCATACCCTAGCCTATGAGAGTCAATAGAGTTTTCTAGTGTTTACAGGTTACTGTTTCCATTATATTTGAGCAAGTATATGTAAATTTTAGAGCCGACTATCTTACCAACATTGAAAGTATGTTAGTTGAATACTTGAATTATTTCTGGGTCAAGTTTTAGTATTGTTTTATCCATGAAGGTGGAAGTTTCAATAGTAAGGTACTTATGTTGTTTTGAAAATTGCAGTGGTTCATAATTTAACTATTTAGAGTCCATCCTGAAATATTCAATTATTTCTGTATTGAGCATAATAGGGTTAGTTTGTAATGAATTATCTTTTGTTTCAGCACACACACACACTTTAGAGTTTGGTTTGAAAAAAAATGCAGTTCCTCTTTGAATTCTAATCTAAAATTGACATGATTTCAGAATGTAAGTATTGAATAGTTTGGTGACTGTTTACAGCACTATGTCATAAATCCTTCAATTTCTATATATAATTGATGTCAACCTTTCATGATGTATGAACTCTAGATATTAAAGTTTCTCTTGCTAATTAATTGTAACGTTGTGTTATAATATCATTGAACATGTGTTAATTCAATATGACTAAACCCAGGGATCCAAACTACATGTGTTAATTTCAATATGACTAAACCCAGGGATCCAAACTATGTTCTGCATATGCCAAATTTATTTTCTTGATAAGTACAGTTACTCTTGAAGTACACACACTCTAATTAAATTAGTTTTACATTCCTAGATTTTAAATAGAAAATGGTTGTCACTCATCAATGTTTATTGATTCAGTGGACTAATTTTTCTTTAATGATGAGATAACATGAAGCACAACATTAATGAACTAGCTAATGATGAGATAACAAGAAGCACAATATTCCAAAGCATCTGAAGTTTCTATTTATGAAGTTGAGTATGTGTCATTTAAATGGCAAACCTTTAAAGCACCAATGATTTTTGGTTGTTTTTGATGCATCATCCAATATATTTTAATAAAGTGCCATATACATCTCCTAATTTGAACAATGTAATTTATTTTAACTATTAATTTTGCTTGTATATTTATATGCAAAATGAAAACTTAGTTTCTTCATACAATTATTTATTATGACTTTTGTTTTCTATGTAGCTTGAGATCCAACTTATACTTAGGGCTGAGATTTGTGCGATAATTTTATTGTCAAATTAAAATCAAATGAAGGCTCGAGTTACTAAATTTGAGTATGAATTCTACAAGGAGGAGCCTCGTGTGTTAAAGGAAAAAGTTTAGGAGAAAAAGGTAAAAACACTAAAGGTTGTAGAAAAGAAAAAATAGGCTGCTCAAGAGAAATGGAAAGAATTTGAGAAAGTTAATCTTGAGAAGAGGCATAATTGATGGTTTTTGTTGGAGTTGTTTTAGTTTTTGGATATGTTGTGTTGATGACTAGTATTTGATCTTAGTTATATCAAGTTGGAGTGATAACTCTTTATGCATTACATGATTAGTTTTTGTTGTGGTTTCTGATTAGTACAGTGAGACAGTGTTATTGTATGTGAAGGAAATATCATATCCTTTTGTCCTTCATTTACACTTTGCGAACTTGTATTTGAATATATGATTGTCACTGTAAAGAGTATATTATTATCATATAAAAGGTACATTGTTGTCATGCAAATGGTATATTATTGTCATGTAAACTATATGGATTCGAAAGGGTATATTGTTGATGAGTAAAGGGTATATTATTTATGAGTAGAGGGTACATTGTTGTCATGCAAAGGATACGGAGTTTAGAGTGTTCCAAGTTTATTATAAAAGGTATTATGACATGGCACAAATAGTATATTGCGTATGGGTAAAGGGTACATTATTGATGAGTAAAGAGTATACTGTGGTCATACAAAGGGTACACTGTGGTCATGTAAATTGGTATATTGTGGTCAAGTAATATCTATGGAATTGCAAATGATATGTTGTTAATTAGTAGAACGTACATTTAATATGAGTAAAGAGTACATTGTTTGTCATGCAAAAGGTATAGTCATCATGTAAATTGTATTAAGTCGCCAAAGAATACATTATTGATGAGTAAAGGGTACATTGTTAATGAGTAAAGGGTATATTTTTTGTCATGTAAAGGGTATAGATTTTAGAACATCTGTTATTGATGGTGTTTCAAGTTAATGTTGTTAAGGTATATTGACATGGTGCAAAGAGTATATAATTTTTACTAAAGAGTACGACGCTCAATACTAAAGGGTATAATAAGTTATCTAATAGTTGAATTTTACAATGTATTTTCAATAAAAATATTTCATAATTACATAATAGTTTACTCATTCAAAATCCAAGAAATTTATTAATTCTTCAAAATCTATCACAATATTTATCCTATTACATCACTAAAGTAAACGAGCATTTGGAGTTTTAGATCCAAATTCCTTTGCTAACTCTAAAGTTTTCCGCTTACTTTTTTTGTATTTTTTGAAGTGACCCTTTATCCTCTTCTTCCTCCAATTTGTAGCTGAATTAACTGGATCCAACACAATATTAGAGCAAGAACCTGCACATTGCTTTCCTCCATCAGAATCTCTTTGGCCTTGCCACATAATATACTTACCTATACAAATAAACAAAAATTCTGTAGGTAAAAGTCAAACCAATTAGAGAACATATACATTAAATTGGATATGAAGTATAGAGATGTAGAAATAAGGGGATAGAATTGGAGAATTGACGAAAATTATGTTGACGGATGGGGTAATCAAGCAGGTACATTCATTACAACTCAAGGGTATATTAGCTACTATTGAAGGGTACATGTTTACTAGAGTGAGTATTATATAATAGTATTTAAGAGTATTACTAGGATTCATAAATCTATGGATATAGGTGCATCAAAATTATCTAAGCTGTTAGATTATGGTATAGTCAACAAATATCTTTGAATAAAAAATAAAAATAAAATTAAAAGCAGCCAATTATACTCTAAAATAGGATTTAATTTTGCCCTACTAAAGCTCAAAAACAACAAAGTAGTCCACATAGTTGACTTGCCATAAACCCATAATCCAAAATGATCAATCTCATTTCTAATGGCCAGCTCTGTAGCAGTTGGCTGCAAATACAATTATGCAAGTTGGATTGAATACTCATATCTTGTTTATCCAGCAGTATCATGGAATTTGTCTAGTATTCTCCATGCATGCTTATAAATAAAAGCTGAACTCTATCTCCTCTCTGAAAGCAGGTACAATCATTACAACTAAAGGGTATATAAGCTACTGTTGAAAGGTACATATTTGTCATGCAAAAGTTATATTGTTTTCATGTGAACTGTATGAATTTGTAAAGTGTATATTATTGATGAGTAAAGGGCATATTCTTGATCAGCAGAGGGTACATATTTGTCATGTAAAGGGTATATTGTTTTCATGTGAACTGTATAGATTTGCAAAGGGTATATTATTGATGAGTAAATGATACATTCTTGATCAGTAGAGAGTACATTGTTGTCATGCAAAAGGTATGGAGTTTAAAGTGCTTCAAGTTTATTATAAAAGGTATTATGGCATGTCGCAAAGGGTATATTACGGATGAGTAAATGGTACATTATTGATGAGTAAAGGGTACATTATTTGTCATGCAAAGGGTATACTGATTGTGTAAATTGTATGAAGTTGCAAAGGATTTTTTGTGGATGAGTAAAGGATATATTATTGTCATAAAAAAGATATATTACATATAAGCAAATAGTACATTGTTGATAAAAAATTAAGAAAGCATGAAACTATGGGCAAGAACGAAATAAGAGAATCACCTAATCGTAGGAATTTCAGCTTACCACATAATAAGATCACAATTTAGTTTTTAACTATATTTAAACTCTATTTTTAAGCATAAACTCATAGATAATTTACTCATCCTCATCCTCATCCTCATCCTCATCAACCTCTTCCTCTCCTCTTTCAGTTGCCAAAAAGATAGAAATTAAGTAATAAAGAAGGTAGCCTTATATTTGGAGAAATGTATCAAAATTTTCATGAAAAGGGCTAAGGCAAGGGTAACAGGACTAACCAGAAATCTAGACATTCAAACTAGTAAATTACTCCAAAATTGTAACTGATGATAAAATGTATTCATGGCCACACCCAATTCATAAATTTCTGAAATTATAGTGTAAAATAATTAGTTATTTCAATCCCTCATTGACAATTAGATAGTTAGTATAAGAATGACTCAAACACTAAGTTTATTCCATCATCACATAGAAACTGTGCAACATAAGCATTTGTCCAACTCATTAACAAGTTCAAGTATCTCAGCAATGCACATATTTGTTTCAATGATTACCCTTTCATTATTTCTCTCAAGTTTTATGCCAAACAATTGAAATCAGGAACCATTTACATAAAAATCTACAAATAATAGTTACATATACACTATCACAATGATTTTAACATGCTCAAACCCACAAATTGTTAAACGGCCAACTCATCTAAAAGCTTAAGCTTGTAGAGAGGAGAGTCGTTTAATATTTAATTAAGACACTCTAACACGCCCCCTCACATGTAGGCGGAAAATTTTTGCCTCAAGCCTTGCATGTGAAATTTAATAGGTGGCGGTGAGGTTCGAACCCTGAACCTTTATTAACCGTGTGCTCTGATACCATGTTAAACGACCACCTCATCTAAAAGCTTAAGCTTGTAGAGAGGAGAGTCGTTTAATATTTAATTAAGACACTCTAACACAAACAACTAGTGGCCAGAGAAAGGGGAAGAAAAGAGTCGAGGGCATTTCGTCAAACAGATTCTATACATTTTTCTATAAGCCTAATAAGAATTATTAGCAAATCACGATGTGATTTCACAATTACATATTTGATCAGTACCGAAGTGGAAGTTATAATTAGTAGAATCTCACGCACTTGTATGAAGAATCATCCAGATTGATTGCCGTCCTCCGTACTCTATCTTTCACACTCCAGATTATCGCCCAGATTCGCTGAAATTGCGTGATGAATTCACCCAAATTATCGCAGTGCTGAAATCACATAATGGAAGGTGAATAATGTCCTCCGCACACCATCTTACACACTCCAGATTATTGCCTAGATTTTCTAAAATTGTGTGATGTACTCACCCAAATTATCGCACTACTGAAATCACACAATAGAAGGTGAATAATGTATTTTGAAATTCTCTTTTTAATTTATATATGACCCATTTTCTTATGGGTCGATCCGGACACACATAATTAGATCCGTGTGTCCTGACACACATGAGTCTCACTCAATATATATAATAGAAAAATGATTAAATACACAATTTTTTTGTTGAGATTGATGTATATTTTACTTTTTTCCATTGAAAAATAAAAGGAAAATTAAATATATTTAAGTTTCAGTTAGATGGTTTGTTGAAAAAAATCAGGAATTCAATGTTTTTCAAGAAGAAACGGTAATCCATTCTATTTTTTAAAATTAAAAATAAATGTAAAAAACCAATGGTTATAGATACACATAACTTTAATTCAATGATTAAAATGATGTAGGTGCACAGTGTCACAGATACACCAAATAAGACTCTAAAATTGAATTATGAATGTTGTGTACATATATTATTTTGTGAAAAAAATAGTACAAGATGTTTGTATTTTTTAATGGTTTTCATTCATAAATACAAGACTAGATCTGATCAAGTTCCATAGAAATTATTTTTATTTCTATTTTACTAAAGATTAATTTATTGTATCATTTCCAAGTACGATGATAAATCACATTTCTTTACACTTTTAAGTGTGTTTAAAAATGTAAATGTGATAATGTCATAGTTTTTCAAAATTTAAAGTGCAATAATAGTATTTCCTTCCAAAAAAAATATATATACCCCTCCCTCCCATTCTGATGATTACATATTTTCAATTTGAGCGTCTCATATATAGTTACATTTCACTTTTCGGTATATGAGACTCACATAAATCAATCAAAATATTTTCATGAGACCCGCTTATAATACTAATACAACTACTCACTATATATTAAAATATTATTTCTCTCACCTCAATACACATTAAAATACTATATTCCTTAATCTTCGTATAAAAAACAAGTGTAATTATTAGGACGGGATGGAGAGAGTACAATCCAATAACCATAACACACTTTAATTTCAAAATTGTTATCTCTTTACAATTCACATAACTTATTTTATAATTTATTTATTGCCTAAAACTATCAAACAACTCCTAAAAGCAAATCAAAAAGCAATTTTTGTAGAACTTTCATAATTTTTTTTATTATGAAATGAAGAGAGTATTGACTATCTCCACGACATAATGAACCACACTGAAAACTAAAATTGTTACTTGTTATAGGTTAAATATGTTAATACATTACTCCTTTCGTCCCGTTTCAATGTTTATGTTTGCTTTTTGCACGTTGATTAAGAAGTATAATATTTTAATAGATAGTGGGTGAAAAAATATAATATTTAATGTAAAGTGGGTAGGTGTATTAGTGTTGGATGATATATTAATTGTTTTATTTGGGTCCGATATTCCAAAAAGGAAAACGTAAACATTGAAATGGGATGCGCAAAATAGAAACGTAAACATTGAAATGAGAAAGAGGGAGTACTTATTATAATATTTTTAAATACGTTAAAATGCAATTTTTTTATATATTTTTTTATTAGTGAGAGGTTGAAAAATGAAGCTCAATTATAGTAGGATAGATATTTGTATTCAAGTGGAGCATTATAAAATGAAGCACTATCATACTTTTAATATTTTCAAGATGGGAATTATTTGCCCACAGGGCATAGCTCAAGTGGTAGAGGGAGGGTGGAAAGGCCTTCTAACTGAGCTTAGTTGCTGCAGGGTGGGGGTTCGAATCCTGCATTTGGTATGGATTTGGCCCTTTGCAAGCACAAGTTAAACAGTGAGCCCTCTCTATAAGCCACTTGAGGCGCATCCTGCGATTTATCTCCTCCACCAATCCCCAGGACAGGGGCGGTGGGGGCCTCTAATGGTGGGGTACACCATTTTCAAGATGGGAATTATTTTACCTTTTGAAATGTGTACTTCAAATTTCAACATAGAAATCACTATGTTTGTCATTCCTCTTTAGTAAAGAACTTCCCAATTTCCTTTATATAAGGATTTGGGTTTCATTTTCATATTAGAGCACGGTTAAATTTAATCTCCTCCTCTTCGCTACCTTTGAGAAAAACTACGCGAAGAAATAATAGTGTGGAGTGTGCTAGTGTGTCTCATATCAAGTGAGTTATTTAAATTCTCATATTTATACTCCTCTCGTCTTGCGTTAACGTTTATATTTACTTTTTGCATGTAGATTAAGAGATGTAATATGTTAATGTGTAGTATGGTGAGAGAAATAATATTTAATGTGAAGTAGGTAAGTTGTATTAGTGTTGTGTGTGGGCCCTACATGAAATAATTAATTGTTTTGTGTAGCCCAACATAACAAAAACAAAAGAAACGTAAACCTTAATTTGAGACAAATAGAAAATGTAAATGATGGGAGTATAATTTAATAATTTTGTTGTTATTGCATGATCATTATGAGCAACACTTATGGTCGCGTGAGATCATTTTTCTTTGATATTATTTTTATTAAAGATTTTATTACTTTGCATTTTCATTTATATTAGTATAAAATTTTTATAAATAGTTCATTATAGGATTATAACTTATCATTAAGTACACGTCACTTTTAATGTTTATTTTTTATATGTTTTACGGAACTCATCCTTGAAACGACCTTAAACATTATTATTATTAGATTAATTAGTCATTTGTAGTGAAGAGAACAAGTCCGTGCAATTTTGAAAGAGATGGATGTTATCTTAATCAAATTGATGACGCTAAATAAGCTAGCGTTTGAGTAGAGAACTCTCAATCGATTGTGACATTTAATTCATAAATAATTTATTAAATAATTAATTGTTTGTTCATCGTTATCTTATCCCATGATGTAATAAACTTCCACTCCAATTATCTTGCAACCTTTCGATAAGTATGCTTGCTTTAAATTAAATATAAATATAATAATCAGGTTTCCATTTGCTGCCGTGCACGCATTTGTTTCTCAGCCTCACTCAATATTAGATAAATATATATATACTAAGCATGTAATCGCATAACACGCAGGATATTTGTTGTTATTATTTATATTTAAATATTAATTTATCATAATATTATTAAGTCTTAATTAGTTTTAATATATGCGATATTATCTCAGTTCCAAGAAACTCTTCACACTTTCTTCATTTATTTATAATTTATAACTCTTACACCTTAAAAAATGAAACATAAGCTTATCTAACAACCTAAAAAGTTATTTTAATTTTAAATTTGTCACTCTTTTTTCATATAATATTACAATACTATTTAACAATATTACAATATCCTCTAACGTCAATAAAATTTGTCCAAAAGAACAATTTTTCTTAAACAACATGAAACAATTTAGCACCTGAATCCCAGATTATAGGCCGTTTTAGAAGAACTTGACTTATGAACATTTTTAAATTCGGACGATTATAGCACTTGAGTCCCAGATTATAGGCCGTTCTTAGAAGAACACTAACTTAAGATGGCTTAAATTCGGGCGACATTTTAGCACCTGAGTCCCAGATTATAGGTCGTTCACCGAAGAACTTGACTTAACAACGCTTGATTCGGGCGGCTTAAAACCTGAATCCCAGACGTATTCCGTTCTTGAGTTGATTCTCGTTGAAGAATTCGAAGAACTAATCAGACAACTTTAAAGTATTTGATCTAATTCTAATAAAAGATTTAGCTTCATCCTTACATTAGTTTAAAATTTATTGTCCCAAATTATTATTGAAAAAATAACAACTTTTAAAACTTCCTAAAATCAATATATTATAATTTATAAATATAAAATAATAGTGTATAAAATTAAAAAAAAAAACGTGTTAGCTGGTTTATTGTTTATGGTGGTATAGATTATAGTGCAAATTCATTTAATATGATTTTCTTTTTAACTCATAAATACAAACTCAAAATATATTAATCCTTGTAACTAAAAGAAACTGTTATACATTATAAATCTTTACCTAAATATATATGAGTATAAGTTAGTATTTCACAAGTATACTTTGTATGAGAAAAAAATCATAATAATAATTACCGCCCAGGAATAATAAATAAATTTAATTATTTTTTATGATTATATGGAAAATTAGAGGATTTGGTAGACTAAATTTCTTTTAAAGGTATAATAAATAATATCCTAAATGTGAACTGTTCCAAAGATTACAGATTAATCATCTTAAGTCCAATTAAAAATACAAATAAGAATAATGTAAGACGGAAAGCACAAACACATTATAGTCCAAAATAGAATTTTCTTTTAACAGCTATCGTAACCCTCAGGCCTTTATATAAAACTTTTATATGAACAGGATGTCAAAGAGTATCTCATTTCTCAGGAAGCATTCTCGTTTTCTTCAAAAGCATTCAGTTCTATCTTCTCTATTACCTGGTGCAGACTGCATAGTGGTGATAAATTGTAAACAGGGTGTTAAGGAATTTGTAAGTACATGTTGCTGGCTAAAAATCTCAAAGTGTAGGGAAAGTACCAAAACAACTAAATGGAAAAACCTCAGTGAAATATTCTATAAGCAGTCCACTAAGAGTGATAACATAATAAGAAATTTTACCCACGAAAAATAAAAGGTGCATAACCAAAATTGAACTAAGAATCCATATTTCTGATTCCTGCAGGTTAATGTCAAGTAAGAGCGGTTGTAAGATGCACGGAAGAACAATCCGACATCTCATAAAAAGACTGGCTATTTTGTTTGCAATTCACAATAAATCATGCTAATAATTCATGGAAGAAAGATATTGCAATCTTCAAATACATTGCCAAATTTTGATATTGGGGAGGTACCAGAATGTTTGTATTTCTGGGAATTTCAAACCAATTTGTGATGCAAATCAGAGTAAAGAAAGCGTAATCGATCAAAATTAAACTACTATTTTTGCATCATTATGAGAAGCTGAGAAAATTGTCTACCATTTGCAAAATCACCAAAGCATGTCAGTATTATGAAATAAAAATCATATATCCTTTTAACATTATTTGAGCAGCTAATATAATTTGCACTTTTTGATGCCAAAAAATAACCTATTGACAACTCAAAATCCCAAATTCTCCAAATATTGTTAAACGTTTATGTCAGTCCACTTTGCTACCAACAACACCATATATACTCATGATATCTCTAAGTTTTCTGCTCATAAATTTGGTATAAGCAGTTAATATCGTTGGATAAGTGATGGTATAGTTGTGTGTATGTGAAGTATCAGATTGGAATAAAAGGAGCCTTTCAATATATTTGTGCAATAGTAATCAATTAGTAGCATAAATAAGAGATGGTGAAAAAAAACAAAATATATATTATATAGTAATATGTAACTCAATACACACAAATACATGAATCTCAAATTGTGGATTATAGAAGGACTAATGGCAGCTCATTTATTTATGTAGCTTAGTCACAACGAGAACGATCTATTAATTAGTTTTCCAGATTCTAGCTTATTGTTACCATGACTCCATCCAATGTTGTACCTAAATATACTCTCATTCAAAATTCTAGGCGCTCACCAAAAAGTAAGACAGAAAGGTAGGAGGAAATGAAGAAACAATTAACTTCCGGAAAGCTCGCCAATCTGATTTGCAAAAATCAAAATAGCATGAATAATATAAGTTAATAAACTATTAAAGAGATTAAAATCCCCAAGTTAGAGTAAATCATGTAGTCTTCATAAAAAAGGTGGCTAATTTAAGTTCATGCCTATGTGCAAGGTGAAAAAGATTTTGACGCAGTAAAGGATACCCGAAAACTATAGTAAGTAAAACCAAACGCAATTAAAATATTATTTAATATGAGCACTATCTCTGATATGACATTTGAACCATAATAGAAAATAACAGAGAATAAAATGGAATCAAAGGAGAAAAATCAGCAAGAAATTCATTATAGAGGTCATGAAAAGAATAAATAAAATCTGTATCTTTTTAAGCTGAAGCAAATTACTGATGTTGTGTTACTCCTTTTTCTATATCTAATTAACTCTTCTTTGCATTAGTCATAATGTTTAATTGTCTTTGGAAAAAGAGATTAAAAATAAAGAGTTTTGTGGTTGATATAGAGTTAGCGTATGTCATACCCTTGTGTGGTAACAAATCTGGCATAGTTGATGCCTGGGGACTTCACCTCCTGAAAAGAAATAAATGCACATCGTAGACAAATCAAAAATAATCATACAGAAAGATATAAAACCCAAAATATAAAAATGAGATGTAAAAAATTGTTTAAAAAATAATCATACATAAAGAATTTTCTCGAATAATATAGAGATACATTTTAAACATTTAATTATGTTTAAAAAAACTATTTTAAAAAATGGTCTTGTTATTTCAAAATCAAAAATGTCATTATTCCAAACAAGTATAAGATTTCTTGGTCATTGATGAGTGTGTAAATTCACAAGTTTAACACCGGAATTTGTGCTAGTTTTGGAGAGTTTGAAGGTTGAAATAGGTGGAAAACCTATATATATTGTGAATGATCATGAATCAGGTGTTGTTGGAGCTATTTGCTGAGGTCGAACCATCATGCGGAAACTTACCCTATCCGAATTTTCGAGGCTTAAACGCGTGAGATCACTTAAAAAGCCCATTCCAAGCCCTAGAGACGTGATTACAAGTATAAAAGGAGGCTCATGCAGAGAAGAAAGAGAGCTTTTGATCGTGAATCATAAGAGGAGACGAGAGTAGAGGTTGGTGATCCATCCGCAGGGCTGTGACAGAAGCTTCGCTGGAGGTTCAAGTAAGAATGGTCAATCTAACCATGATTGTTCCTAGATCAATCATGGTCTAGAACTGCTTTGGTAGTTCTAGGGTTATGAAAGTTTCATGATGTAATTTGTATTTCGTGTGTAAAACTCCATACAACACTACCTGTGGTTTGTTTTATATAAGATTGCATGTTTAATCCGTACTCATAGTTGTTTTGTGCATCAATGATCATTGTGTAGAGTCTGAATACGTAACATGGTTATTGGTTGAGTGCGTTCACTATTGAGCAGGGTTTATTGTTATAATTCTGAGTGAAGGGATTCCGAAGTCTTATTAGAACCGTCTTATATGAATATTTATTAATTGAATTGAATTCGGGTTGATAAATAGGATAAGGAGTATAACTTTATAGTACCTATAAAGGGAGATCAAATCGGGTTAGATTCTAGACGTGGAAGATAATTGATTATGATAGTACCTAGAAAGGGGGGTAAAGTATACATCTTGCTCCGAGGAAACTCACACGTGTCAAGCGCATATTTACTTGTGTCTATAGAGTAAATTTGCATGGTCTAGTAATGCGTCCACAAACCACAGGGCAGAGTCGGACACCATCACATGAAAATATGAATTGCTTAGTGAAACTGGATGACCCGACGAACTACCTACTATTCTTCTTGATCACAACTCACCTTTCTCTAATTCTTGTTATTTCTATTTTGCTATTTCGATTATTAGTTATTACTCTTTAAATCTAAATCATTACAATTACTAAACATAGTCTAAATATACTAGAATATAATGAAATTGATGTTTAGCCGTCCCGTGGGTTCGATAATGTAACTTGGTCATCTTCGAGGCTACAATTGATATCCTTACACTTGAGAATTAATTTTGTGTGTTGAGAAAACCCCTATCAGTCATATTATAGAAAAAGGAAAAATAATTCCAATTCAAAGAAGTATAGAGTTTAGTAATAAATTTCTTGATATAATTACAGATAAAACACAACTCCAAAAATTTCTTGAGAGTTTAAATTATATTTCTACTTACATAAAGATCTTAATAAAGATACTGCTATTTTATACGATAGGTTAAAAAAGAATCCTTTACCTTGGTCAGATTCACACACACGAGCTGTTAAAAATATTAAAGAAAAAGTTAAATATTTACCCAGTCTTATGTTAGCAATTCTCAATGGAAGAAAATTGTTGAAACTGATGCTTCTGATATAGGTTTTGGAGGAATTTTAAAACAAATTGATGATAATAAACAAGAATATTTAATTAGATTTTATTCAGAAAAATGGAATGAGTCTCAAAGAAACTATTCTACTGTAGCAAAAGAAATTCTTGCTATTGTTAAATGTGTTTTAAAATTTCAAGATGAACTTCTAAATCAACAATTTATTATTAAAACTGATTGCAAATCTGCTAAATATATGTTTTTCAAAGATTTCAAGCATGATGTTTCTAAACAAATGTTTGGTAGGTGGCAAGCTCATTTAGCTCCTTTTGATTTTGAAATTATTTATAAAAATGAGAAGATAATCATCTTCCAGATTTTCTAACCAGAGAATATTTGCAGACATGAAAGAGCTGAGTCGAGGAAGATCCTCTTATAGAGGATGAAGAGGAAGAGGAAGACCTCCAATCATAATTTTACAATTTGGAAAACAAAAATTGATCAACCAGAATATTTATGGAAGTTCTTTTGGAAGAAATATCCCAGAAAGTAATCATCCATTATATGGAGAATTTCAAGAATTTATATATCAAAGAAGTAATACGTCTCCTCAAACAGAAACATATGTAGATATAGCTACTAATGTAGAGGAAACTTATTCTCATTCATGAGAATGAACACAGAGAATTGATAAGTCTATTAGAAGAAAAGGATACTCAATGGGCTGAAAATCCTTGGATGATAATGGAAAAATATTTTCTTTCTTCACATTCTAAAAATGGTGCTTATAAACCCAGAGGCTTTTACGAAGCAGTATTAAAATAGACAGGAACTGTAGAAATAACTCATACTTCCAGCAATGAAGCAATGACAGCCAAAGGAATTTATAGTTATTCCAAATTAATTATAAAAAAGATTATATCTGCAGAAGAATGGGGTATTACTCCAATGGCAGAGAAAGAGATTATATCTCATATGCTAATCCAAATAATCCCCCTATGAAAGCAAAAGCAAATTACTGGGATTATTAAGAGGGATTTTATAAAACCTTTTATTATCAAAATCAAAAGAAAATTCATACTTGGCTCATAAAAATATGTGAAAATATTTTTCACATACCAATTCCTGATTGGTTCTTCACTTGGTGGAAAATATTTGGACCACCAGCAACAAAAATTATTCCTGATATTGCAAGAAGTCTTATGAAAAAATGGTCTATTGTATCACCAAAAGCTGATAGCTGCAAAATAAAAGGCCAATCTGCGTGTTACTTTTTTATTGAATTTGGTATACCATGGGAAAAAATTCTGAAACTAAGAAAATATATTTTCAAGAAGATCTTGATAAGATCAGAAATCAGATTGATGCTTATAAATAAGAAAAAGCTTCGAAAGAGAATAATATTTCTCTTAAATTATTTGGAGAAATTTCTCAAAGATACTCTGGAACTCTACCCAGAGACAAGATAATCGATATGTACATTGAGAAAATAAAAAATAATATTTGCAAGTCCTCCTCTAATATGAAAGATAACAAATCAGATTCCTCGATGGCAATCTGGGTCAAGTGTAAAAAATAGCATGTTTCAAGATGCTCAAGATCCAGATGAAGACATTGCTGAAATAGATATTTCTACAGCTCTTGAATATCTTATAGAATCTTTGAAAGATATTTCTAAAATAAAATGATATTACAGGCTATGGAAGAAATCCAGAATGAAGAATATCATGAGTTTGCCTGGTTATGTATAGAAGACATATGGGAAAGACCACTAGCAACTGTTCATATTTGGACTCGCAATGGAGAAATAAAAAGATACAGAAATCGTAGAGCCTGGATCAGAGAGCAGATTCCAGCCTTACAAGAAGAACTAATAACATTTCAGAAGAATTTCAAAGAATATGAATTTTATGATAAAATATTAAGGGAACGTATTAATATGGAAATATTTAGGATAAAGGTCACTCTATGGTGGCTCTAAAAAATTAGTTCATTAATAGCAGCATAATAGAAGAAAGAGAAACTATTCAGAAAGAAACTAATCCAAAGGATTATGGAGACCTAGAAGAAATATGGGACGAACCATATGTTTATTTTATATCTATATCAGAAGATAGAAGAGTAAAAAAATTCAGAAATATAAAGCAACGAGTTAAAACACAAATTATTGCTTTGAAATGGTATGTGTGGGATTTTTCCAAGTATGTTCGAGATAATCCAGATAACCCAAATTTGAAAATTTTCAAAATAAAGATTGTGAAGTTAAAGATTACTCTATGGAGGATACAAAAATAAGTTTCAATATTATCCAGATGAAGCATATAAGACATCCAGAAGAAGAAGGGGAATAAGTAGAATAAGTGGAATAAGTGGAATATTGACCACTATTCACCATTATTATACTTTTAAAAATATTTAAATATTTTCTAAAGTATATATCATGATGTATGTAGAAAGTATTGTATTTTGTCATATTAGGAGTTTTGCTCCTATAAAAGGACTAGTTTTTTCATTAGGGGCAAGTCTTTGAAGTTTGTTTAGAAAGTTTTTCATATTTCTCTCCATTCCTCATGTAAAAGTATTGTTGTATTAAATAAACGGTGAAGTTTCTTGGAGCATCCTTGAGCAAGTAAGTAATTTATTTTATTGTTATGTAAATAAATACATACCATACCCCCAAGGCTCTGATACCATCTGTTAATAAGGATCGTATGATTATGTTATGTTAAGTATGACCCATAGGTAATATTACGAGACTAGAAGGGGTTTACTGAGGACCACATCGAATGTATTGGATTTAATAAAAGAACCCCATGGATTTAACATAATTATTCATAGATTCTAAACATCAAATAGATTTAGAATCCATGGAAGAAGTATGTATCTATAGAGGTATGGTTTAACACAAAGAAATTAGTCGGCCATATTAGGCGGTAAAAATGAATACAACAATATTATATAACAATAAAATAAATTACATACTTGCTCAAGGATGCTCCAAGCAACTTCAACTTTTATTTAATACAACAATACTTTTACAAGAGGAATGAAGAGAAATATGAAAAACTTTCTAAACAAACTTCAAACTATCAATCATAGCAATAAATTTTTTTGTAAAAGATCTATCAATTTTCAAAGTAATTTTTTTATACCATTTCTGATAAATAAATTTGTTTAAAATAGAAAGATAATTTTCTTATTCTTCATGTGACTCGGAAAGAATATTTTTCTCTAAATCAGAAAATTGGAATGTATTTTCTTTACCTTCTTCTATTTTAGAAAGTCTATTTCAAAACTGTAATTTTTATTTTGTAAATCTTTTATTTCTGATTTCAAAATTCTATTTCATTAATTAAATCTTTAATAGTAATCTGATTTTCATTAATGTAATTCTTTTTTAAAAGATATTCTACTTCTTTCATAGAATATTGAGTCGGAGCATTTAATCTATGTTCCTTTTCGATATTTCTACTAGTCGAAGGTATATCAGTTAATTGGTCTATAATATCAGCTTTGAATCTTTTATCAATTTAAATAATTCTAAAATATTATCATTATCAAGAGTATTCATATTAAGATCTTGAAATTGTGACATAAGAATATAAATCTCATCATCTTTCGCATTTATCTGATTTATACATCTATCTTTTATGCAGGATTGTCCAATAGCACAAGCATCACATTCACTTTTAGTATCACATTCACTATTATCCTGAGAATAAATAGATTCATTTTCTATATTATTAATATCTTCTGAATTATAAGATGAGTAACCAGAAGTAGTTATTTCATATTCACTATCACTGTTATGTAACACAATATTATAAAGTTTTTCTTTAAGATCTTCTTCTATATTAAGATTTTTTATCTGTTCTTTAGCCCAACATTGATTGGCATAATGACCTATTTTCCCACATTTATGACAAACAATTTTTTTCTTTCGTCTATAAAAACTTTTTCCTTTACCCTTGTCTTCTCTTCCTTGTTCTTTTCTTTTGAATTTTTTATCTCTATATTTTTCAGAAAAATGTCTTTTCTTCTTTTTATAAGGAATTTTTATATCCTTTTCATGATTATTGTTTTTTTTCTCATAAATGAATTTTCCATACCAAATTGATCACAAAATTGACCAAGCTGTTTCTTTTCAAGTGAATTTTGTTTCTTTATTTGTCTTGTGAGTTTTTACTCATTGCAAATTGTCAAACCTTCTTATATACAAATGTTTATAATATTACCATAAGTAAAATCATTATAATCAATAGAAATATTATTTCCCCTCATAACCTTTTTAATTCTTTCAGCAAACAAATAAGGAATTCCATTAATAAATTTGGCCTTCCAGAACTCATTATTACAATCTTGTAATTCATAAACTCTAGATAAAAATGTATCTTTATACCATCTGAAATCTATAAGAGTTTTGCAATTTAAGTTAGAAAGAAGTGTTCTAATTTTTTCACTGTTATCAGTATATCTGCCAGTAAAATGTTCAATAATAGTGCTTAATAAACAGTGAACAACATTTTCACAAGGTTGCCCATCTTCTATTTTTACTGATCCAAGAATTTCTACTTTATTTAATGAAGATAAATAGTGATCCCACCAGCCTTTTAATTGGCCAGTAAAACCATCTATTATCATTTTTGCAATATTAGTATCACTATTACCTGCATTTCTGCAGACTTGACTATACATAAGCATTCTATATATAGTGCTATAGATCTGATTATCAGGAAATGTATCTATATTCCATTCATATATACTTTTTCCATTATAACTATTATTAATTAAATAATCAGTTTCTTCATGTATAATATCCATAGGGGTAGGTCTTCTATAATAAAATTTTCCTGTTATAGGCTTTCCATTCCATTTTATTTTATTTATCTCATCCTGATTATTATCAGTCTGGTTTAGGGTGGAAATATTTCATTTTTCTTTAAAAGGCTCATCAACTTTAGAAGAATATTTAAAATCTGTAATAACAGATGGTATCAGAGCCTTGGGGGTATGGTATGTATTTATTAATGGTTATGATTTAACACAAGATATATTATGATGAACAATCTTATGGGATGTAAACAACATACTGTTAAAAAAAGTATGATTGAAGAATATGATATTCCAAGAAATTTAGATAAATTAAATAATTTGACAATTACTAGAATTGAACCTAAGAAAATATATAAGATTGGTACTTTTGATATATTTAATCACAAGATAGTTAAAACTACTGAATCTTCTATTCCTATACAGGATGAAGAAATTGCTATTAGACTTTTGAATAATAGTGATATTGTACCTTATAGAAAAGAATATAATTCGTTACATATTGGATTAATACAAATTGCTTTTAGACCTTTAACTCTAAAAGGTTTGCCAGAAAGTTTTCTTGCTGCTCTTCGTGATGGAAGAAATTTAAATTGGAAAAGTTCTATGATGGGAATAATACAGTCTAGTTTGGCTCATGGCCCTGTTTATTTTAATGTTTATCCAGATCTTTTTTAAAATTTGACAGAATAAAATATATTAGATTATGTTATTTTAAATGTAAAAACACATGGTTACAATTATGCTCCAGGATCTGAAATTATTTACATATGTTATCGAATTTATTATAAACTATTAAAGACACTAAATCCTATGTGTATAATGAGAGATAATAAAGATAATAAAAAACTGTTCTTATAGAATCAAATTTCAAAAAATCAAATATTACTACTAGAAGACCTATAAAATGGGAAAATAGTATTTCCTGAAAAAGGGAATATAAAAAATGTTGTACCAATAAAATCCATTAATAATGAGTTAAAAGAAATAAGGCTGATAAATGGTAAAGTAGATGTAGAATTTTTGAGACTTTTACATTCTTCATCATACAAGTCAACGAGATCTTATATATCACCATTTGATTATGAAGTAGAATTACCAAAGTCATCTAGAGCTTCCACCTCACAAGTAAGAGATTCTAATAATGATTGGTCTAATGAAGTTAATAAAGTTAAAATTAATAAAGAACATATTGTTCATGGATTTCAAGGAATTAAAATTCAAGAAAATGATACTATGTCAGATACGAGTTTTTTTTTAATTTTATGGATTACGAAAAAATTATTTTTTCAAAAGGCTCTCCAGGCAGAAAGGAGATTAATGATGAATTTCAAAAACCAGAATGGAGTCTTTTTAGAAAATGGTATTTTGAACATTTTCAAGAACACCTTAATTATATGAGAAAAAGTTTTATAGATATTGTGAAAAACAAAATAAAAAAATACATTTTGTTTCTTGGATTATTAAAATAATTATTATTGATGAAATAAATACTCTTGAAAGAGAATATAAACTTTCTAATGTAGAACTTTTAAAAGCAATATATCCACCTAAAGATAAATTTCTTATGGAGAGAGGTAATAAACTTTTAAGTTTTAATGGTTTTATAAATTAATAGAACAAGACAATATTAATCTAACTGTCAAACATCTAAATCAACTTTTGGAAAAACAAAACTCTACAAACTTGTATTTAACTATTATTGGAGAAGAAATATCTTCTTTACATAATAGAACTGAAAGAATAATAGAAACAATCGAAAAAATAAAAAACACAGAAAAAAAGAAGAATATAGATCCATCATCTTCCTCATCTGATGATACAGGATCTTCTTCTTTACAAATAGCTTCTGCATCTTTTCAACTTCCACATGCTATTACATAGTTTAAATATTCTTCTAAAGTTGATGAGTTAAGAAGCTTTTTAAAAGAGGAATAGAGAGAAATATGAAAAACTTTCTGAACAAACTTCAAAGACTTGCCCATAATGAAAAAAACTAGTCCTTTTATAGGAGCAAAACTCCTAATAGGACAAAATACAATACTTTCTACATACATCATGATATATACTTTAGAAATAAATAAATAAATAATTATATATATATATATATATATATATATATATATATATATATATATATATTATGGTTAAAAAATTAAATATAAAATTACATAATTGTAATACACTTAATTCTTTCCGTGCAACGCACGATTGAGTAATATCTAGTGTTCAATAATAGTGCTAAGTAAACAGTGAACAACATTTTCACAAGGTTGTCCATCTTCAATTTTTACTGATCCAAGAATTTCTGCTTCATTTAATGAAGATAAATAGTGATCCCACAAGCCTTTTAATTGACCAGTAAAACCTGTTATTATCATTTTTGCAATATTAGCATCACTGTTACCTGCATTTATGCAGACTTGACTATACATAAGCATTCTATGTATAGTACTATATATTTGATTATCAGGGAATGCATCTATATTCCATTCATATATACTTTCTCCATTATAATTATTATTAATCAAATAATCAGTTTATTCCAGGGGCGGATCCAGGATTTCAAATATGGGGGTACGATATATGAACTCGAATGTCATGTTAAATTTTGGTGTTACATCATCTATTACATGCGTTACATAAGCAATGTGGAAAATAAAATTTTAACCATTCTCTCTAAAAAAATCTCAACTTTTTTCTCTTGAGGTTGATTTTTTTTTATTTAGGGTATCAATTTTCTTTAGAACAGATGATATATTATTATATAGTCATATATTTGAATAAGGTTATACACAAGACTTAATTAAGTCCAGCATCTTTCTAATTACATGATTATTCAATACATGATGCAATAATCCAATCTAAATAATAAGCTAAAACATTTTACCTTTCAAAAAAAATAATAATAAGCTAAAACATTTTAAAAAATAATAAGGAACGTGATAGTGTGTTTCTTAGAAAATCAAAATCGAAAGGTAAATGCATATAAATAAAATTATTGCAATTAAATTATCACCAAAATCAATGAGGATAAATATTTAGCCACATATTTTAATACTTCTTAAGTAAATTTCAATATTAAGTTTCATATAAAATTTATTAATAAATTAATCCAACAAATCAATCATTTTAAGGAAAAAATATATATAAAAGCAAAGAAAATTTTTAAAAATAACAAACACAATATGTACAATTTTAAAACATAATTGTAGAATTAAATGAATTTAGTCAGTTTTGAGAAAAAAAAAACTTTCCTTTATTAGTTAACAATACTTCTTCATTCTAACTAAAAATGGGGGTACATAAAAAAAATTAATTGACAAATCTTCAATTCGGGGGTACAACTGTACCCAAGTAAATCCGTCCCTGGTTTATTCATGAATAATATCCATAGAAGTAGCTCTTCTAGAATAAAACTTTCCTGTTATAGGCTTTCCATTCCATTTTATTTTATTAATTTTATCCTGATTATTTTCAGTTTGATCTAAGGTGGAAATATTTAATGTTTCTTTAAAAGGCTTCTAAACTCATCAACTTTAGAAAAATATTTTAAATCTGTAATCACAAGTGAAAGTTGAAAAGAAGCAACAGCTATTTGAAAAGAAGAGGATCCTGCTTCATTAGATGAGGAAAATGTCGGATCTATATTCTTCTTTTTCTCTATGTTTTCTATTTTTTTCTATTGTTTTTATTATTCTTTCAATACGATTATGTAAAGAAGATATTTCTTCTCCAATAATAGTTAAATATAGATTTGTATAGTTTTGTTTTTCTAAAAGTTGATTTAGGTGTTTAAATGTTATATTAATATTATCTTATTCTATTAATTTAAAAAAACCATTAAAATGTAAAGGTTTATTACATTTTTCCATTTGAAATTTATCTTCAGGTAGATATGTTCCTTTTATAATTTCTCCATTAGAAAGTGAATATTCTCTTTCAAGAGTATTTTTATTTCTTCAATAATAAATATTTTTATAATCCAAGAAACAAAATGTATTTTCTTATTTTGTTCTTCACAAAATTAAAAAAAAATCCTGATGTAATCAAGATGTTTTTGGAAATTTTCAAAATGCCATTTTCTAAAAAGACTCCATTCTTATTTTTGAAATTCATCATTAAACTCATTTTTGGCCGGAGAGCATTTTGAAAAATAATTTTTTTCGTAATCCATAAAATTAAGGAAAACTCATATCTGACATAGTGCCATTTTCTGATATTTTAATTCTTTGAAATACATGTACAATATGTTCTTTATTTACTTTAACTTTATTAACTTCATCAGACCATTTATTATTTGAATCTCTTACCTATGAGGTGGAAGTTCTGGATGAGTCTTGTAATTCTACTTCATAATCAAAAGGTGATATATAAGATCTTGTAGATTTATAAGATGAAGAATGTAAGAGTCTTGTAAATTCCACATCTACTTTACCATTTATCTGTCTTATTTCTTTCAACTCATTATTAATGGGTTTTATGGTTACTGTATTTTCTATAGTCCATTTTTCAGAAAATACTATCTCTTCAAATTTTATAGGTCTTCTTGTAGTAATATTTGACTTTTCAAAATTAAATTCTACAAGAACGATTTCTTTATTATCTTTATTATTGTTGAGAGTGAAAATAAGCGTGCTTTAGTGTCCAATTTAACACATTTTTATGGAAATTATTGTTATATATTAGTACAAGTGTCTTATATTCAATATATACAAGAAAAATGTACATTTGAGGTGTTTTATTGTGTTTTAGGTGGAAAAATGATCAAAAGTGCAAAGTTGGAGAAAAGGGAAAACTTGTGCAAGAATGCTGAAAATCACACGTTCAACTTGTGTAATTTTTTTGTGTTTGTGTGGAGCTCAAACCTGGAAACATGATATATGGTTGGAAAGCCATAGAAGAGAAGATCGTTTTGACATTAGAAACACCTCATTCGGAGTCCAAACGAGAAAGTTATAATCAAAATGGTGACATCGCGCAAGCTGTTCCAACTCAGCACGACTGTGTCACTTTGCATGACTTGTTACACCTTCAAATTTTGGAGTTTTTATGATTTATTTATATGTATAGAAGACCAAGGAAGAGAGGATTGGGAGAGTGCAAGAATCACTCAAATTGGAGTTTGGATGTGGAAGTTATACGCAAAATGATGAGACTGCGCAAGCTGGTTCGACCTCCCTGATCTGGTTCAACCACTGGTTCGAGCCAAACCAGACACCTGAATGTTCCAGGATGTGAATTTGATCGCCGAAATCCATTTCGACCCTAGTTCCACCTTGGTTCGACCAAACCCACAAGTCGAACCAGCATGCGAGACAACTTCAGATCCGTATTTTTACACCCCCAGTGTGTGTAAGTGCATGTTTTGACGTGAAAAATCCCATTAAGGTCACTTGGAGGGTTCAAAAAGTATAAAAGGGCATCATTAGAAAGGTTAAGGGAATGACAATCACTCTACACCACCCCACAAAGGGGATTACCCCCCACACCATCACATCCATCCTCTCCTCCATCCATCCATCACTGAAGATTTGTTTGTTGAATCAAGAGGAGGGTTCAAGATAGAGAAGGACGCGAAGACGCCCACATCTAGTGTTTTATTTTTTTCCTAATTTATCTAGTATTTTTCGGACATATGGGTTGTTGGATTGTATACTAAAAGTCTAGCTTTAGTATGAACAATGTTATAATAATTTATTTGAAATGAGAATTATATGATCAAATGATTGCATCTTATAATTTATTTATATATCGATGCAATAGTCTGCTTACTTTATACTGTAGATAATATGTTGTGCGACAACACGGGGAAGATTATATTATCGGTTTCCTTATAAAGTATAAACAGATGCTCACAACCGAGATAGATGGGGACTCTCTATCGGGATGGTTGTAGTGTAATTTGGTATTAGTTTTTCTTGACTATAGAATCACATTAGTGCACTTCGTGTGTATTGAGCATGACTTCTTGAGATCGTTCGATTTATATTGACTATATAGGAGAACTTGATCTCTGTTATTATGAATGTTCGTGCTTTTAATCCCTATACATTAACATCGACACGTAGGGCAGTATGTATTTCTTTGATTTCATCAGTGGGTGAGATTTACATGTAATTAAATCAACAAACTCAGTGAGTTGGGAAATAGTGTTGTCTCTATGGTGTGTTGTTGATTGTAGAAGGAATCCCGTGTCCGTTATAGGTTGATGATGTCCCCTTGAGGAGCTCATAAGGATTATCATGTAAACCCTGTAGGTGGATTTATTGCAGCATGATAATGAGGTTGAGTGGTACTACTCTCGGATGAGATATTAATTAAATGGGCATTGTATATCTTAAACATGGGGAGACTAGCGGGCTCATAATAAGAAGGAGCCCATAACATAATTGTGGGATTAGAACGGTAGTGCAGTAATAATATTTTAGTGGTATATATTATTATTATTGGACTTAAGTATAAGCTTTGGGCTAAGCTTGGATACTTAATCCCAATGGAGGCCCAACTCTACTTTCTCCTCCTGGTCCCTACTGTAGCTCATATATAAGTCATCTCAATTGTCCGAAAACCCTAATCTAACTGATTAATCACGTCTAACACTATGAGGAGGGTGAGGGAATAGTAGATTGAGAAGATCTCGAAGATCGTCGCCCACACGACGTCGAGATTGGACTTAGGAATACAATAGAAGACCTGAAGATTGTTTGTTGCTGCTGTCTGTGTACTTGCACGATTTTTCTAAAATCGTACAGAACCCAGAACTGAACGTGTGATATGCTGTTGGAAAGCCACTGAAGAGAGAATCTTTTGGCGCATAGATCACTTGAATCAAAGTTCAGATGAGAGAGTTATGCCCAAAACAGTGAGGCTGCGTAGGCTGCCGGCGAGAATTCGTCTTCTTCAACATACCCTGGTGAAAGGTAATACGTTTCTTTGATTTCTTGCTTCTGCTGAATTAGAAACATATGGAACCCTAACGGTTCACGTTAACTAAATGATCGAATGCCAATAATTGGTATCAGAGCTTTGATTTCGTGGTGAAGTGTGAAACGTTAGATTAGGATTTATGTCAAAAGGTGAAAGGGTTTAAGTATTCATGTTATACTAGTATACCCTATTCAGATACCATATACCTGTGTCAAACGTGGACTAGGGTTTAGAAATTATTGTTTCTTATTGAATACTTTATACGTTTGATGACACTCAACGAAAATTTGATAATCTGAAAATTTTTAAAAATTTGATAATCTGGATATTTTCAAAATTTTGATAAACTGGAAATTTCAAAATTTTGATAAATCTGAAAATTTTTGAAAATTTGATAATCTGGAAATTTAAAAAATTTGATAATTTGGATATTTCGAAACTTGATAATCTGGAAATTTTAAAAATTTATAATCTGAAATTTTTGAAAATTTGATAATCTGGAAGTTTCGAAAATTTGATAATCTGAAAATTTTTGAAAATTTGATAATTTGGATATTTTCGAAAATTTGATAATCTGGAAATTTCGAAAATTTGATAATCTGGAAATTTCAAAAATTTGATAATCTGGATATTTTCGAAAATTTGATAATCTGGAAGTTTTGAAAATTTGATAATCTGGAAATTTTTGAAATTTTGATAATCTGGATATTTTCGAAAATTTGATAATATGAAAATTTTGAAAATTTGATAATCTGGAAATTTCGAAAATTTGATAATCTGGAAATTTTTGAAAATTTTGATAATCTGGATATTTTCGAATATTTGATAATTTGGAAATTTTAAAATTTTGATAATCTGGTCTATATCGTTGATTTTGGTAATATCGACGATATCGATATTTTCAAAAATTTGATAATCTGGATATTTTAAAATTTTTGATAATCTGGAGATCGTTGCCCGTATTCGTGCTTGGTGGCGAACAATCGAATTCACTGATATATAATTGTTCATAATTGATTTAAATAATTAATTATTGTTATATATGCTATGCATGATTCTCTGTGATTTACTGCCTTATGTGTCGTAATAGGAGCATGCTAGGTTGCGTATTTTATTTTGAATATTATATGCATGTAAAAACCCTCGGTGTTAAATAACTAATTGGGAGAGGGGATTGGTTAATAATTCCCGCGGCCTCCATTATTGGTTTGTTAGCGATGTGAATAAACTTGCGCGTCGGCATTAGAGCCTTCCTCCCCATTGGATGAGTTTATTCATGGATTGCTAGAACAGACTTCTTTAAATAATTATTATTTGTAATGTGATGCACATGAACTTGCGCGCTGGCTATAGTGCCTTCCTCCCCATCGGATGAGTTTATTTGCGGATCACTGTACAAACTTATAATTGATGACTGTAGGAAGTTATCCGAGCGCGTATGTATTTCTCCATCTGTAAGGCACATAAGCTTGCACAATGGACTTGGGGTCAAATAATGGTGTACACTTAGATGCAAATAATAAGTATCCTCCACATCGAAGTCACTGCTTTTATTTGGATGGCTAAAGAGGAACCGACTATTAATTATTTTGTCATACGTTTAGATTGACAAATGAAATTAATGGGTAAAATCTTCTCTTGTAAATGTTCGGGTTTGTAAACGTCCACACTATCGTGGCTTGCAGACTCACGGTGCTTGAGATGTCGGTGAATTTTTATTTTTATATTGTTTTGAGGGAACCAATATAAATGGATAAATTCGAAGATTTGATCGGTGTATTTATTTGTGATTCTCTGAATTTTCAAATGGTTTTGTCCCGCTTATTGTTTACTAAAAAAAACATATTTACTTGTCCAAAATTAGATGATTAGAAAAGAATATTGGTTTTGAATTTTACTGCTTAGGAAAATATATATGTGTTCTCACTAAGGATGTCTCATGATGCCTATTAAAGTCTCTAGTGGAGAGGTGAGAGATTTATAGAAATATGATGGTCTCATGCGACTCTTCGGATACTTGAGTAAGTTAGAATGGCAAGAGGTCATGGTTAATTTGATGAATGAATTGGAAATACTTGGAGTAGAAATTGAAAGGGAAACTTAGATCAATTTATTCTTCATAGTTTGCCTAGGTGTTTTGAGTAAGTTCTGCCTGAAATACAAGAGCTTATATATGGTAGGGAACTTCTGACAAAACATGTGGAAAAGGAAATCCATTTTCATCAAGGTATGAACAAGGATAGTATCTCATTCACTAGTCGTTGAAGCATGATTAGTGATGGCATTTACTGACACATTGTGTGTAGATACCAGAATCACTAAAAGCTTGTAACTAAGTGATGATGAGATAATTGAGTACATGGGTAAGCTACGAAAGTAGTGGTTGTTGCAGTGGGAGTTATTTATTTATCTTATGATATGAATAAACGTTTGATTTTGAGAAATTGTCTTTACGTACATTTTCATAGAAAGATTTTTATTTCGTTTTCTATGCATTTACAGATGGATACTCCATTTCATTTAAATGACATGGTCATAGTAATGAAGGATGGAGCTATAATCTGTTATGGTAGATTGGTAACAATTTGTACACTCTTAAATCTTTTTTATCCCACGGATACAAAAAATAGTAATTAATAACGCATCTTATAATCTTAGTAAGAGAAAGGAACCTTCGGAGATGAACTAAACATACTTTTGGCATCTAAGACTAGATAAAATTTACTTGAGTAGGATTCAAAGGTTGATAGCCGATGGACCGTTGGATTTATCTGAAGTAGAAACTATCTGACTTGCGAGTCTTGCTTGAAAGTAAAATGATTAAAGGCCTTTCAAGGTAAAAGGGGTATAGAGCCATGCAAAGATATGTTGGAAATAGTTCATCCTGATTTAAGCGGTCCTAAGACTATCCTGACGAGAGGTGGACATTACCACTTAATCGTGGTGGTGAGTACCTCTTGGGATAGTTTAGGAGCTATTTATCAGAGGATGAGATTAAAATCTTAAGTAGTCTACACCGGGCATACCCCAGCTGAATGGTGTGGCGGAAAGAAGGAATAAGACTCTTATGAAAAAGGTTAGATAGATGATGAGTTATTTGGAATAATTAAATTCATTTTTATGGGTATGCCCTAGAAACAGCATGTCGTATAATGTTTGTTTGTTTGTGGGATATCTTAGAAAAATAAAGGGTGATTTATTTATTAGTCCAAAAGATCGAAGAGTGATTGTTTACACAAACACTAAATTTTTGGAAAAGGAAAATGAAATAAATCACAAACCTATGTGTTTGTTGTTCTAAAGGATAGTGAGAAGGAAAACACAAAGTATTAGTACCAATTGTACAAGAGGAGATACCACGATACATAATTGCGTGTAGTGCCTTGTCGTTGTGGAAGGGTTGTTCGACAACCGTAAGATTTATGATTGGGAGAGTCGTGAGACTTGGTCCCTAGAAATTATGAAATTGACCCACGGATACGACGAAGCACTGCAAAATAAAAAAGCGATATCTTAGCAAAATGCAATGATTTCTGAAATAGGATCTATGGATTCTAAATCAAGTCTGGGAGCTTGTAGGACCACTAAATGGTGTAAAAGCCACTGGAAGTGGTCATATTAAATAATAGAGGATCAAATTGTAAGGTGAAAACTTTGGAAGTAAAGCTTGTTGTGAAAAGGTACACTCAGAAAGAAAGGGTTCGATTATGAGGAAACCTGTTCGCCGGTAGCTATGCCTATGTTGATCCGAATTCTTTTATCCGTTGCTAATTATATTGATTATGAGGAATAGCAAATAGATGTCAAGACAACTTTCCTGATTGGAAGTCTTGAAGGAAACGTCTATGTGAAGCAACCAGAGTGATTCATTGCAAAGGGCTAAGAGCATTTTGATTGTAAGCTTAAAGGTATCCATCGATGGACTAAAGCAAGCTTCAAGATCATGAAACATCCGATTTGATGAGGAAATCCATAGATATGGATTTATTCAATGCGGGGATATGTCTTGTGTATAGAAAAGAGTGACGAAAACGTGGTGGTATTTCTTGTACTGTACGTAGATGATATATTGCTCATTGGAGACAATGAAAGAGTATTATCGGGCGTATGGATATGGTTGATAAAGTAGTACGAAATGAAGGACTTAAGAGAAGCAAAATATATCCTTTTAATCACGGTAATACGGATCACAAGAAAGGATGTTATGCTTGTCTCATGTTTCAAGAAATGATACAATCCCTACTTATTTTAGCATGTGACTTTATCTAAGAAATTGTGTCTTAGGACACAAAAGAAGATAAAGGAGATGGAAGCGGTTCTTTATTCTTCGGCGAATAAGGATGCTTAATCTAAGGAATGCTATGCACGAGATCGGATATATGTTTTGCCGAAGGCATGGTCAGTGAGTATCAAGGTAACCCAAAACAAGAATGATGAACTGTGGTAAGACATATACTTATGTACCTGAAAAGGATCAGAAATTATATGTGGACTCACCGAACAGATTCACTGCTTCTTATGGGTTACATAGATTCAAATTTTTCAAATCAGATAGGGACGGCAGTAAATCTACCTCAAAGGTTATGTGTTTAATTTCTAGGAAGTTGAGTCATAACATGGAGGAGTGTTATATAGAAATATATTTCAGACTCCGGACTCCATCATGGAAAGATGATAAATTGGAGCCTCTGAGGCAGCCAAAGTATTTATATGACTCTAGAAACTTCATGATGGACTAAGTGTTTCTAAGTTTTCCCAAGATTATCACAATCTATTGTGATAATAATGGTGCAGTTACAAACTTGAAGGAATCACGAGCCCATAAGGCAACTAAACACATGGAGCGCAAGTACCACCTGTTACGAGAATTCGTATGATGAGGGGAAGGTTGTTGTCGCCTAGATTGCATCGGATGATAACCTAGTAAATCCATTTACAATGATCTTAAGGCGAGAGCTTTTGATGGTCGTATAGTGGGAGTGGGAATCAGATGTATGGCAGAAGACATGACAGCATAGTCTTTTAGTATAAGTAGGAGATTGTTGGATTGTATACTAAAAGTCTAGCTTTAGTATGAACAATGTTATAACAATTTATTTGAAATGAGAATCATATGATCAAATGATTGCGTCTTATAATTTATTTATATATCGATGCAATAGTCCACTTACTTCATACTGTAGATAATATGTTGTCCGACAACACGTGAAAGATCATATTATCAGTTTCCTTATAAAGTATAAGCAGATGCTCACAATCTAGATAGACGGGAACTCTCTATCGGGATGGTTGTAGTGTGATTTGGTATTAGTTTGTCTTGACTATAGAATCACATTAGTGCACTTTGTGTGTATTGAGCAGGACCGCTTGAGATCGTTCGATTTATACTGACTATATAGGAGAACTTAATCACTTTTATTATGGATGTTCGTGCTCTTAATCCCTATACAATAACCTCGACTCGTAGGGCAATATGTATTTCTTTGATTTCATCAATGGGTGAGATTTACATGTAATTAAATCAACAAACTCGGTGAATTGGGAAATAGTGTTGTCTCTATGGTGTGTTATTGATTGTAGAAGGAATCCGTGTCCGTTATAGATTGATGATGTCCCCTTGAGGAGCTCATAAGGATTATCATGTATACCCTGCAGGTGGATTTATTCCAGCATGATAATGAGGTTGAGTGGTACTACTCTCAGATGAGATATTAATTAATGGAGTTGTCAGTAACTTAATTAAATAATGGGCATTGTATATCGTAAACATGGGGTGACTAATGGGCTCATAATAAGAAGGAGACCATAACGTAATTGTGGGATTATAACGGTAGTGACGTAATAATATTTTAGTGGTATATATTATTATTATTAGACTTAAGGATAAGTTTTGGGCTAAGGTTGGATACTTAAGCCTAATGGAGGCTCAACTCTAATTTCTCCTCCTGGTCCCTGCTGTAGCCCATATATAAGTCATCTCAGCTGTCCGGAAACCCTAATCTAACTGATTAATCATGCCTAACACTATGAGGAGGGTGAGGGAACAGCAGATTGAGAAGATCTCGAAGATCGTCGCCCACACGACGTCGAGATTGGACTTGGGAATACAGTAGAAGACCGGAAGGTTGTTTGCTGCTGCTATCTGTGAACTTGCACGATTTTTCTAAAATCGTACAGAACTCAGAACTAAACGTGTGATACACGTTGGAAAGCCACTGTAGAGAGAATTGTTTTGGCATGTAGATCACTCGAATCGGAGATCAGATGAGAGAGTTATGCCCTAAACGGTGAGGCTGCGCAGGCTGCCGGCGAGAATTCATCTTCTTCAACATATCCTGGTAAAATGTATATGTTTCTTTGATTTCTTGGTTCCGCTGAATTAGAAACGTATGGAACCCTAATGGTTCACGTTAACCAAATGATCGAATTCCAACATGGGTAAGATCTATCCAACCCCCATGTGTGTTCCCTACAATAACATGGGCTAGAACTATTTTGGTATATCTAGGGTTTTGAAGGTTTTTATGAATTAATTGAAGTTTCGTGTGTATACTCCGTACAACACTACTTATGGAATTATTTTATATATGATTATGCATTTTTAATTCATATTCACGACCGTTTTTTGCATCTTCAATTGTTATATAGAGTGAATATATATCTTGGTTATTGATTGAGCTCGTTCACTGCTGAACAAGATTCCGTGTTAAGATTCTATGTGAGGGGACTCCGAAGCTTCATTAGAACTGTCATATATGAATGTTTGTTAATTGACTTGAATTCGAGTTAATAAGTAGGATAAAGAGGTTAACTTTATAGTTGATCGTAGTCACTTTCACCTAGATTTTAGTGTCTTTATTTGTGGATTTTTGGATGTTTTTATCTGTATTTATGTGACTTTTGGTGGAGTTATTGTTATAATGTGATGTATGAATTGATAGAATTGTGTAGATGAGTTTAAACATATATAAAATAGGTCAAGAAATGAAGAAAAATAGAGTCGGGAGCAAAACGGAGACGGAAGTACAGGGCACGCTCGGACACAGGCCGTGTGAGGAACACGGGCCTGTCCGAGGTGGTCGTGTACCATCATCAGAACACAGAGCTCGCCCAGGAGGAAGGTCGTTTCCTAACGCACGAGCCGTGCGCTGCTGCACGCCCCGTGTGCAGAACACGGGCCTGTAAGAAGAAGTCATGTAATGTCATCAGAAAATGCTACACGGCCATGACCAAAGCCGTGTACCGCAGCTCAAGCCATGTCCGGAAGCACACACAACACGCCGAAGTAGGTGTGCCCTACACGGGCCGTATAGGTGCAAAACTCTGTGTAATTTTCAGAATATTCCGGAAGCTTCTAGAAGGTCCATTAGTGATATAAAAGGGTGACTTGTGCGAAATTTGAAGGAGAGATCATTTTCAGAGCAGTTACACACACTTCACACCATATTTTCTCACACACTAAATCCATAATCTATCTCTATCCATTAGATCCATCCAATTTCCATTTGATCTCCACAATCAATCCATAAATCCATCATCCAATCCATCCATCCACCATTTGAGAAGAGGAAAGCATCAAGGATTGAAGGAGTTAGCATATTGAAGAGAAGGAAGGTTTCTCCATGAAAGGGAAGCTAATCTACTTTTCAATTGTTTGATTTTCTTCTTATTTTGGCTCAAATGGAGCAAAACTTGATTTGTAATGGTATAAACACAATGTTTAGTGGCTAGTCCTATAGTAGGGCTAATCATATGAATGGTTGAGATGAAGAGTTAGATGTGTAGAACTTGAGTAGTGATTTGAATTAAATTGTGGATTTCCTTTTATGATATATCAATCATATTTCATTTCAATACTTGTGTGATTAAATTCTCTATTCATAGTGTTAGGATGGTCATTCCAATGTTGTGAGTGGATGTTTAATTGAATCATATATTGAAATGTGCATGCATGTTAGTATAAGGGGAGGTAAGCCATACCCTCCTTAGGCTTAGAACATTCATAGAGGGACACTTAAGAAATTGAGTGAAAAGAACCAACTTATGATCATAGTACCTTAAGGAAATTGAGATTAAGACCAGTCCTAGGAGACTTAGATTTGTAAAAGAGTCGAGAACCTAATTGCATTGGCCATAGGGATTAGGGGTAAAATCGTGATTGCTTTTAGTCCACAAATTAATAAAATTCACCATCAAGAGTTTTGCATATCTAGCTCAAGTCTTAACCATGATTATGATTAGCCTTGATCTCTTCTCAAGTGAATTCTATCTCCATTCCATTCTTCACTTGTTTGTTGTTTGATCCATTACTTTGTTAGTTTAAATTCTAGTTGATTAAGTAGAGAATTAAGTAGTAGTTTTATATACAAAACCTTCAAACTATCATCCTTACAAAGCATTAATCAATGGAAAATTCGGATACAAGCATGAGTTTACTTTTCCTTGGGACGACATTATAATAAATTTTGTACTTGGTCACGCGTTTACTCGACGATAGAGTCTCTTACCCTTACACATTTTTACTAGAAATGTGACTAAGAACAATAGTACCTATAAAGTGAGATCATATCAGGTTAGAGTATCAATTGGCCAGGGAAAATTTTGATACTGATAGTACCTAGAAAGAGGGGTGAAGTTATATCTCTTGCTCCAAGGTTATTCACACGTATTATATGCATGTTTACTTGTGTCTATAGAGTAAATATGCATGGCTTAGTGATGCGTCCATATTCTACAAGGTAGAGTCGAATATTGATACACGAAAGGAAGATTAATGAGTGAAACTAGATTATCCTAAAGCTAACTATTCTACATTCTTGAGTGACTTTCGAATTCTTCAAAGTGTTTTATTTTAATTGTTATTTTAATGAATTTATTAGTAGATTGATAATTAAATCCTCAAACCTTATTGCCTTGTCTTAATTAATTTAGTATATAATTAAATTGATAATACGCCGTCCTTTGGGTTCGATATTTAACTTGGTCGCTTATCTAAGCTACAATATCATCCTTCATACTTGGGGATTAATTGTGTGTTGAGAAAACGCCCAACAATTATCTCTCATTATAGTGTTTTTAATAATTTATAACAAATTCAATAACATGTGCAAATAATTTCAGATCCTGGAGCATAATTGTAACCATGTGCTTTTACATTTTAAATAACAGAATCTAATATATTTTGTTCTATCAAATTTAATGAAAGATCTGAATATATACATTAAAATAGAAAGGGTCATGAGCCAAACTTGATTGTATTATTCCCATTATAGAACTTTTTCAATTTAAATTTCTTCCATCACGAAGAACAGTAAGAAAACTTTCTGGCAAACCTTTTAATGTTAAAGGTTTGAAAGAAATTTGTATTAATTTAATATGCAATCAATTATAATCTTTTCTATAAGGTGCAATATCACTATTATTAGGAAGTCTAATAGCAACTTCTTCATCCTGAATATGATTAGAAGATTAAGTAGTTTTGACTATCTTTTTATGATTAAATATATCAAAAGTACCAATTGGAATGTTATGTCATTCGATTAAAAAATGCTCCTTTTGAATTTCAACAATGAATGATATTTTAAGTCCCTACAATAATTTCATTATTGTTTATATAGATGAAATACTTGTTTTCTAAAATAATATTAAGATGCATTTCAAACATTTAAATATGTTTAAGAAAATGATTTTAGAAAATGATTTTGTAATTTAAAAAAAAATGTTATTATTACAAACCAATATACTTTTTTTTGTCATATTATTGAAAAAGGGAAGATAATTCTTATTCAAAGATGTATAGAATTTTGTGATAAAATTTTCCAATATAATCACAGATAAAACATAACACAAAAGATTTTTTAGTAGTTTAAATTATATTTCTTCTTATATTAGAGATCTTAATAAACATACTGCCATTTTATATGACATATTGAAAAGGAATCCTTTACCTTGGTCAGATTCACGCACACAAGCTGTTAAAAATATTAAAGAAAAAGTTAAGAATCTATCTTGCCTTATGTTAGCAAATTCTCAGTGGAAGAAAATTGTTGAACTGATGCTTCTGATATAGGTTTTGGAGGAATTTTAAAATAAATTGATGAAAATAAATAAGAGTATTTAATTAGATTTTGTTCAGGAAAATGGAACGAGTCTCAAATAAATTACTCTGATGTAGCTAAAGAAATTCTTGCTAGTGTAAAATGTGTTTTAAATTTTCAAAATGATCTTTTAAATCAACAGTTTATTATTGAAACTGATTGTAAATCTGCTTAGATATGTTTTCTAAAGATTTTAAAGATGATGATTCTAAAGAAAAAAAATGTTTGCTAGGTGGCAAGCCCATTTAACTCCTTTTGATTTTGAAATTATTTATAAAAATGGTGAAGAAAATAATCTCCCAAAGTTTCTAACTAGATAATATTTGCATAAATGAGTGAATTGATTCGTGGACGATACTTATATAGAGGACGGGGAGGAAGGGGAAGAACACCAATTATAATCTCACAATAAGGAAAGCAGAAATTGATTAACCAAAATATTTTAGGAAGTTTCTCTGGAAGTGACATTCCAGAAAATTATCCATTATACAGAGTGTTTCAAGAATTTTTGTAACATAAAGAATTAAGATTTTTTTCTTAACGAAATGAGACATATGCAGATATAACTACTGATACTGAGAAAACCTATTCTCATTTATATCATGAGATTGAGAACAGAGAATTAATAATTCTATTAGAAGAAAAAAATGTTCAATGGACTGAAAATTCTTAGATGAAAATGGAAAGATATTTAATTTCACAAATTCCAACAATGATGTTTATAAACCTAAAGGCCTCTATGAAGCGGTCTTAAAACAAGCAGGAAGTATAGAGATTACTCACACTTCTAGCAATGATGGTATGACACCCCAAGGGATTTATAGTTATATCAAATTAATCATAAAAAAAGGTTAATTGTAATAAAATCTATGAACTTTACTCCTACCGCAAATTAATTTCCGCCTTTGAGAAATTGCATAAAAGAACCCCATCTTTAAGCATTATTGCAAAATACACCCAATGTGTGATATTTTTCTTAAAGGTGGTAGGGGGGGGGGGGGTTAAAAGTGGAGTTTTATTTTTCTTTTAAGAAATTGAGTGCGTTTTGCAACAATACTTAAATTTGAAGTTCTTTTTTGCAATTTCTTAAAGATAGAGATTAATTTGGAATAGAAGTAAAGTTCGTGATTTTTCCTGAATTTAACCCTTAAAAGTATACTCCCTCCGTCCCACCCAAAGTGTAGTGTTTGCTTTTTGCACGTTGATTAAGGAGTATTATTATTTAATGTGTAGTGTAGTTGTATTAGTGGGAGTGTGAGCCCCATATTTTAATTGTATTAGTGGGTATGTGTGGTCCCATGTGTGTAAAAAAGGAAATAGGACTCTTTGGCTGAGACGCCCAAAATAGAAAAAAGATACCCTTTGGGTGGGATGGAGGGAGTATATCTAAAAAATATGGTATTACTATATTAACCGAAAGGAAGATTATATCTATTCATGTGAATCCAAATAATCCTCTTACTAAGGTAAAAACAAATTATTGAGATTATTTAGAAGGATTTTATAAACACTTTACTATTAGAACCACAAGAAAAGTCATATCTGGCTAATAAGAATATGTGAAATTTTTCACAAGCAAATTCATAGTTGTTTCTTTTTTTGGTGGAAAATGTTTGGACCATTAGCAACAAAAATCCTCTTTGATATAGCAAAAAGTATGGAGGAGTGGTTTATGGTATCACCAAAAGCTTATAGTTGTACAATAAATGGTCAATCTGCATACTACTTTTTTTTTATTGAATTTGGAATATCATAGATATGGAAATAGAAACAAGAATTTGGTTATACCAAATTTAGTGCTCCATATCAATGGAGAATATCTTTCCCCAGATTTTAGAAAAAAATTGATAGAGAATAAATTCTAAAATCAAGGAAATATATTTTCAAGAATATGTTGAAATTTTCAAAAAACAAATTGATCTTTATAGAAAAGAAAATGCTTCAAAAGAGAGTAATACTTCTCTTAATCATTTTGATAAATCTCTTAGAATATTCTAGAACACTACCCAAAAAAAGTCAATAGATATGTATATTGAAGAGATAAAGGACATATACAAGTCTTTCAGTGTAAATGACAATAAATCAGATTTTAATGGCATCAGCCTCAAATGCAAGAAATAAAATATTGCAAGATACACAAGACCCCGATTATGATATTCCCAATATGGATGTTTCCACAGGTCTAGAATTTCTTAAAGAATCAATAAAGGATATTGTTCAACGAAAACAATATTGCAGGCTATGGAAGGAGCTTAGAAAGAAAAAGAATATGATGAGTTTGTTTTGCTAATTCTGGAAGACATATGAGAAAGACCATTGATCTGTGTCCAACATTTGGCCCTAAGATATTGTAAAAAAATCCATGTGTCTAAGAACCTGGATTAGAGAACAAATCCCTACTTTACAAGAAGCAAATGTAGCACTCCAAGAATATATTAAAGACTATGGTATTATAGATATAATATTTCTGTAACATATTAAATCAGAAATATTCAAGATAAAAGTTACTCTATGAAGTCTCCAAAAATTGAGTTCCTAATAGCATTATAATATGGAAGAAGAAGCTCTGAGCAAGACAGAATATGAAGTGATGATACTACCAGATCATTGTTAGAAAGTGGTTGAAGATATATGGGAGAGGTCTATAGTCTGTTTTGTATATAATATTAAACGAGGAAACATATATAAAAAATTCAGAAGTCTTAAAAGCTTCATCAAATGGCAAATTTATGCTTTCCAAGAAATGGTAAAAGCATGTGAAGAAAGCATCGCATACAGAACGTTATGATGCTCTAGCCTGATGAATTTGAATTAGAAGCTCTCGATTGGGAACTTAGCCAAATAAAAAGAACTTTATGTATACTAAAAGATAGAGTTCAATAATAGTCGAATGAAGTACACAGTTCGATATCCGATAGGAAGAGAATGTAAAATATTGACCACTTTTCAAATATATAATGTTAGAGTGATTTGATTATATATTAAACGATATATTTCACTATCAGCTTAAACTTTTAGATGAGGTGGTCATTTAACATAGTATTAGAGCCCATGGTTAACAAAGGTCCAGGGTTCAAAACTCACCGCCACTCATTTATGAGAAAATTCCACATGCAAGGCTTGAGGCAAAAGTTAAGCATGTGAGGGAGCGTGTTAGAGTGATTTGATTAAATATTAAACGATACATTTTACTATAAGAATAGCAAAGTAAATAAACTATCCAATGTAAAATATAGTTTAAACTAGGGGTGTGCAGATCAGGATTTGGTATGAATTTTGAAAAAATCTGTACCGAAATTCGTATCGGATTTTTAAAAATAAAATTCGATATTGAATCTGTAAAGTAAAAATTCGATACCTAATCCGTACTGAAATTCGATTCGATTCGGAATGGATTTTTGAAAAAAACAGATTTTGATGGTGCGAAGCGGATCAGAACGTATTTCTCATGAGAAACGGAATTTTGCACAATAAATACTTAGAAAAATAGCAATTAAATAAATAAACTAAATTTTCCATATCCAAATAAGAATCAACGGACAATCAAAATAATTATTAAATAAATTCAAAGTTTTAATATAATCATAAAAGTGTAATATTAATGATTCGTAAATCGTAATCATGGAGGTTTGTTGATCTGACCATTGTCATCACGTAAACTTTCATCTACAAAACACAATTAAAATATCTTGTGTTATGAATGAATATTATATATTTACTTAAATCTATAAAAATTAAGTATAATAGTAATTTAAATTAAAATGTGAAACATCATTTAATTTTTACATTTTATATTCTTTAAATAAATATAAAATATAATAATTATTTATTAAGTTTACGACTGAATTTAGACTTTAGAGATACCATTTATTTTATTCATTATGTTCTCTGAAATAATATTTTGAATTTTGAACATATTATTTTATTTATTTTCTATTTTTTTAGAAATTTATTTTACTTTATAAAATATATATTTTTAATATATAATAATAAATAAATATTTAGAGTATTAAATATATTTTTAAATTATTATTTGTAATTATATTATAACTAATTTTAATTTATTAATTATGATTACATTACAATTAGTAGAATAAAATTAATTAATTCATGACATATAAAGTATAAACTATAAATAATAAGATAAATATATTATATATAATTTTAATGCATAATTAAAATTCAGTTTTTCGGTATTGTTCGCTTTGGTTATATCCAATATTCGGTACGGAAAACGAAAAATATTCAAGTTCGTACCAAACGAAAAATCGGTTCGGTTCGAAAAAAGTCAAAAAATCAATGATTTTTTTTGTTCGGGATTAATTCGGTGCGATTTCTGTACAGTTTCGGTTAAATCCAATATCTGTGCACACTCCTAGTTTAAACTCGCTTACCCATCCCTACCTTCCTGCTGGTTCAAAGTAATGAACTCAGTTTATTCATTGGGATTGACAATTGGAAAATATTTAAATAAAGGGAGTGGGTAACACATCCAAATTTTATTGGAGGGTGTACTTCACGTTTTATAAAAACACGTGAAGTTGAAACCTAGTGGGCCAATTAGATGAGAGTTTATATTGAGCAATCAATGTCGGTAAAGATTGAGTTTTTTTTTTTTAAATCGTGCTAGAGTAAAATAAGTGGAGAAATTGGTTTAAACTCAATAAATCGATGCAGATGCTCTTAATATGGTATTTGGCATGCGATTTGCATTATTAACAATATCAAAAAGTGACAATAAGCAATAATGTTTTGGTTGGTTTTGTGGACGTTGATTGCTATTAGTTGGAAAGGAAGGATTTGTAGCACTCATTGGCATTGTAAAGGGAGGAATGTAGTTGAAAGTCATACTCAGTGAGTTTGGAATTGATCAACAGACTGTTGAAGTTCATTATACTTTTGAAGTTAATTAATGTATTTTAGCTGATTTTCTTTTTCAGTCAATATGTATACTCTTGTAATCCCTCAATCAATAAGTTAATTCTTCAAACGTTGACGGACATAGTCGCTAAGGTTCGAACAACTTAAATCACTAGTTTTTGAATTCTTATATTCTATCGTTCATGTGCATATTCCTTGTATTCATTGATTGATATTTATATTGAAAATAAAGATATTTTATGATGCTACGGAGAATGATTGTGAAATAGAAGTAAGCGTGTTTAATCGTAAATGGTTTGAAATACGCACTTAATTGAGCTTACACAAAATTAGAAGTTCCGAGAAGCATATTAAGAGCCATAAGTCCAGCAGGCTCGGAAATGAATCGTGCTCAACTTTAAAAAAAAAAAAAACTCTTTATAGATTCATATTATAATGAAGTTGAGTCAAATGAGATCACCTATTCCACGATAGTGTTTCATTTCATATTCCATATTAAATGCTTATCATGCCCAAAATTCAACACATGCCCCAAATATTTAATGATCATTTGTAAGACATAATTTTTTTTATATTGTAAAACTCCAATGAACAAAGGTTTAATTTGTAAGATGAATTCGAACTAGTCGAGTAGTTTATCAGCTCAACTTCCGACTCAATAATACTTGTAGTCTTGAATGATACCGACCTTTTATATAAGACCATTATTATACACTTTCTTAATTAACTCTTTAAATTTATATTATATATAGAATTAACTCAATAATATTTTTAAGCTTTAGTATCTTCACCCTCTATTTCTTCACAATCTCAATTATTACTTTTTTTTCCTTTTAATTAAAATATTTATTTAATTAATTATTTGAGCTTGAGTTTTGAGAAAATTTTATTGGAACGAGCTCAAGTTGAGTATTCAAGATTCAAGTAGTCCAATCGAATTACTCAACTTGACTCATTTACACTCAAATTTAACTCGATCAACTTTCAAGATTCGAGTTGTCCAATAGAGTTCAGCTTAGCACTATAACACCCACAATCCCAAAACTATCTTCACAAAAAAAAAAAAAAAAAAAAAACCGCATGATAGTCCAATCGAATTACTCAACTCGACTCATTTACACTCAAATTTAACTCGATCAACTTTCAAGATTCGAGTTGTCCAATAGAGTTCAGCTTAACACTATAACACCCACAATCCCAAAACTATCTTCACCCCAAAAAAAAAAAAAAAAACCCCAGCATGATAACCTCAAACCTTGAACCCTAAATTAACTTCAATAATCATTACACAGATTAAATTAGAAAGCACTTAGTTTTTCTTAACCACGATAAAAAAACTACATCTGAAAAAGAGTACGTTACAGAGTACAAGTTAACATGATTCATAAATTAGCTACACCCACAAAGAGTAGAACTAAACCAATACACATCAGACAGTAAAAATCAATGTCGATTTTCTCAAACCCCCAAGACCAGGACTTGCCACTTATACCTTCTGGACATTAGCAACAAGGCTCGTCCAACTTGGCCTTCAACTCATTCCAACACTTTGACCAACCATGTTGCCTTACTTCTATTAATAGCTTCTCTTATGATCAGTTAAATTCCGCAATTAATCAGAAAAAGGGTGAGAAAGAAAGAAAGAGATTCGCCATAACGACAACACTAGTATCACCCTGTCGTATATGATACTCGGACAGTCCAAGTTCATACAAAGTACATACGTCTACACTACCCAAATCTAAGTATAAATACCTCAATGTCCAAAGATTAAACTTCGAAATACACATTTTAGTAAAAAAGAATCAGGAAAATTACCAGATGGATTAATCTACAACATAATTTGGTGCCACAGCCAAAATCCTATCGTTTCTCGATGGTCTTGCATTATCAGCTTCTTCTACTTGTCTCCCATCATCCACAACTATCAAATACCCTTCCCTTCGTATTAAGCTCTGCATCCAAACCCATTTTCTCATTTCCACATCCAAAACGGGAAAAAAAAAAAATAAATAAATAAAATAAAAGCTTCAAACTACTCAATTAAAGAACACAATACAGCTATTCTATTTGTTTCTTTTACCTCAATTATGGCCTTCACTTTGGTGATTTCAGCAGTTGCCTCTTCAGTGGAGCTGTAATTATTTTTCTCGTTCTGTTGACTGACATACCACTGTATCAAGTCCCTCTGCCTCATTCCAGCCAACCCCGTCCCTGCACAAAAATATAATAAAAAATTAGGGAACTGTAAGATGAATAGAGTAATATATCTTCTAATACATCATGTTCCAAGACAGGAAAGCTTATTTTTGTGCATGAGGATAACCTTCTTGCGCTACAGTATCTTCATGTTGTCGGAGTCTCATGACAAGGGCACGAGTAACCCTCTGAAAGTATTCATCACTTATTATGAGTTTCTTTCCTTGCCGATTTTCAGTGGTTTCTGCATTTTCTGCATAATTGATCATAGGTTTGCAGTTGAGAAAAGCTAAAAATGATATTTTTTTAATGAATACTGGTGGAGGTTTTGATTGCTTAAACAATCTCACCTCGAGTAGAAGCATTATCTTCATTACCACCACCATTGCCATCTTCATTTCCACCATCATTACCATCATCATTTTCATTAATCTCTTCATGAAACTCTGATAGATCAAGTTCACTTGACTCCACACTGAAAGGAAATAAAAAACCGAAGAATGTGAACAACAGTAAAAAGATGCATCCACCTTGGAGGAATTGTCTATTCATACCTGATAATTGATGTCTTAAGTAATCTCACAGCAAGCTTCACATAGCGAGGTAGCACCTATCATATTAACTAAGAAGTTGAAGAGAATTTCATATTATAAGCTTCAAAGACAGTTGCATACATACCTGAGTATCCAGATGACACCTGGCAAGTGATTCAGATAGCCTGATAAGTGCCTCCAGTTGTCTCACTGTCATTCGATAAGCAACTCTACAGCCAGGTGTTGTGTCTCCTTTACGAAGGGATACATACGATTCCACCAACAAATCTCTAGCTTCAGGGGTCAGCTGTTTAAAACAGAATTGTTAAAGCAAGAAACGAATTTATACAGACCAAATTCACACATCTATTGAAGTATGGAAAACCTCTGTTTTCAGAGTTTTGGCATGTGCAACGTAGCGTTTTATTTGTTCAGTAGTAAATGCAGGAGATAGAGCTTCTTCACGCTTCTGATGAACTCTCACAATATGATGAGCAATATGATAATCAGTTTGATCGTCGGGGTCATCAATCATCACGTATACAAGGTCAAACCTTGAAAGGATAGCTGGAGGAAGTGCCACATTGTACTGTAAAGTATTTAAGAAAAGCATTAGTACGTAAAATGAACATTTGAGTGAGGAGATTTCTAAGTAACATGATTACCTTTAATGGTTTGGTCTTGTCATAACGCCCACCAGTAGGATTTGCAGCGGCTAAGATTGAAGTTCTTGCATTCAATGTTGCTTGTATACCAGCCTTTGTTATGCTTATTGTTTGCTGTTCCATAGCTTCATGGATGGCAACCTTGTAGAACAAACATGATTCGAACATAAGAAGTTGGTTAACGTAGCTGACCATCATTTTAAATATTATGGGTTTTGACAGGATAGCTGAGTTAGGAAACAGTATCTTTAAAGATGCAATTACCTGATCTCTAACATCCATCTTATCAAACTCATCAATACAGCAGATGCCATTGTCAGCAAGCATCAGAGCACCGGCCTGGGAGCAATTAATAGATACCAAAGAAGAACTCATCAACAACATTCAGAGGAAAGCACACCAAGAAACGTCGAGTTTAAAATTTTATAAGGCCTTTGTTAAGATGAGTTCAATTCACTTTTAAGACTCAGCCTTATGAATGGCATATTTAAGTTAACAAGCCAAAACATTTAAACCGGTATAATCTTTAACTATTGACGAGGTTTATTCTAGAACCTACATAGGTAAGTGCCAAAATTATAGAACATATTCTAATAAGCTCGGAGCAGGATGCTCCTAAGCTTGGAGCAGGATGCTCCTCTTAAACCTCCAAAAGACATATTAATGTCCGTAGTTCCCAGAATGAAAATGTTAGACCTACCTCAATACAAAATTCACCAGTCTCTGGTTCTTTGGCCACAGTTGCAGTAAGCCCAGCAGCAGATGAGGATTTTCCTGATGTATAGACAGATCTCGGAACTAGCCCAACTGTATACCTGAAAGACAAATGAACCATATAGTTAATAGATTGATCAAATAAGCAATTCAATATTACTGATTTAAAAAATAGTTGTACTTGAGGAATTGCGACTTTGCACAGCTGGGATCGCCCACAATACAAACATTGATGTCTCCCCTTAAGTTGATGCCTTCATGTGTAACTTTATGAGAACCACACATAAGCATGAGCAGAATTGCCCTTTTAATATCTTGGTGGCCAAAAACAGTTGGTGCAATGCTATCAACAAGCTTGTTGAAAAAGTCAGGTGTATTCCTCATTCGTTTTATTTCATCCAACTCTTCTGGCTGACGAATCAATCAAACAATGGGGAAGATAGTAGAGAGTTAGCGGAAAAGTGCAAATGAAAGAACAATGACCTTACCAGAAATAAATAGGACAGCAGAAGAGAATTTATCAAACCGCATTAAAAATTGACACAAGGAAAACAGGACAAGTGACATAAAATGTCTTGACTCAAACATGATGGAAAAGGGAGAGAGAGTGTTGATCAATGAGAATAAGGAATAAGAGATGTTGCAATTGGAAAACTTACTGTGAAGTGTTGATCATCATCATCAACAGCATCTCTCTTATATCTAATATCAGTATTCCTTCTGCCATCACAAATCTAGAATGGAAAAAGAAAAACATCTTCATAAAGTGATTGAATGATATGATGACCTTAAGTACCTACATAGAAAAAAATCAATTAATGCTGAGATTATTAGCATTAACAACCTGTACAGAGTTGGCTATGAAGCCAAGCCGATAGTTCAGGTCTCTCACACCCAATGCACGAAGTCCCTTAACACCTTCTTGACCAGCCATACCACTCCGTTGAGATGACTCTCTACGGCTCTCAGCTCTCTCTCCTGAAGAGGCCAAAGCCATTATATCAGGGATGACAACCACTGTGCCAGTAAATACAACCCTGCAACAGTTGAAAAAACCAATAATAAACTAATCATTATCAACTGAATAAATGATTTCTAAGTAAATATTTAATATTCATGAGTGATACATACGTATCTCCAGCTCTGGCTTGTTCAACTATATCATGGCGCAGTATGACATCAAGTGATCTGGGAAGTGAGCCTGCAGGTATTTCCTTGGAGGTTTCCTGCATTCGAACCCTTTGCCAATCTGTAAATTTGCTCTCTTGCCTCAGCAAAGCCCATTTGTTTCGGTTTTGACATGTTGCATTCATGCAAATAATTGGCTGCAAATTAAGATTTGATCAAACAGAACAAACAATGTCAATAATGGAGTCAGTAGCATCTTCAGATTTTAAAGCAAGCAATGCATTACAATCACTAGCAGATATGAAGGGAAAAGAACATATCTTTGGTGAGAATGATACATATCCTTTGAAGAGCGGTAAAAATTCTGGGTCAGAAAAAAAGTAGAGTTGAAAGCAGCAATGCTCACACATATGTATAACTCAACTAATGCCGCAAATTTACTACTCAGTCACATTTATAATTATCTCCTTTAGGGGTTTTACTTATTGAAATAAGAGGCGCTGCTCAATCCAATAAATTATAGGACATAGTTCATTTGCATACATAAAATTATAGGAGAGCACGTCCTTCTAGAATCTTAAGCAAGTTAATATCCCTGGAACTCTAAGAGATAGAGATAATTTAGATATGGGTAAATTAACAAAACTGTAGCAATTTATGGTTCATGCTACAAAAGAAATTGACTAACTTAAAAGCCAAAAGGGAAAACATGAGAACTACTAAAGAAATAAAGATGAGTTAACCTCTGTGTATTTGAACTGTTGCTCCACGTCTTTAACACCGGTGCCACAATCCAAGCACTTGAAAGTGCCGTACAGAAGCTCGGGACGAACCTCGCTGGTGCGGGTGACCACACCGCTCACCGCAACCAACTTCCCAATCTCTGCTGTTCCCAATTCTCTCAATCTCTTAACCAACGGAAGATTATAAAAGGCAACGTTGATGTCCTTGTTCGGATTGTCTTCGGCTATGAATGTCGGGTTGAGCTCCATAATGAATCGCTTGCACGCGCTCCTCAGAAACGGCTCGAACCGGAGAAATTCGTCGGAAATCGCCATCTGAAGAACATCGTTAAAGCGCATCACGTGTGAGAAATCGATGAACATGGTGCTCGACTCGTTCCGCCTCATCGCCTCAACCTCCGCCTCGTAGTAGGGCTCATAGCCGCCGCGGCCATCCTCCGGCAGTCGGAACGTCTTGAGAAACTGTAGAAATATGTTCTCAACTTGCACAGCTTTTTCATCAACGCACTCCATTCTCTTCGATTCGGATCTACGAAATCCAACAAAATCTGGGGAAGATTGAATTTGGAGGAAGAGGAAAATGCTTGGGAACTTTTCAGTGGTAGGGGAAGGGTAGGGGCGTATTTCAATGGCGGGAAAAATCGATCAACTCCCGCCAACATTCAGCAGGGCCTAATCATGAATAATGGGCCAACCTACAACTGAAGCCCAATACCAGTTGTAGTTGCTGGGCTTTTGATAAGGTTTACATTGGCACAGCGGAGTTTATTGCAAACTAATTTAAATGGCGTAATTGAAATGTAAAGTATGACAAGTTAAAAAATAGAGAAATTATTGTCGTCCACTAAGTATTATTAAATCCACAATTTATTGAAAATTTCAATTTTAGTTTTTTTAAATCTAATTTTAGTCCCATTTTATTAATTTTGTTCCTTTTTAATCCAATTTTGATCCAAATTACAAATTAAAAGGGTGATTGTGTTGCCATGAATGGAGCTGTAGGCAGAACATGAGCTCCATGGATATGAAAGAGTAATTTTTAATTTGGACCAAAATTGAATTAAAAAGGATCAAAATTGATAAAAAAAAGGACTAAAATTAAATTAAAAATGACTAAAATTGTAATTTTCAAAAGATACATGACTAATTGTAGGTTTAGTTATACTTAGTGGACCATTTGTGATAATTTCTCTAATAAGTACTCCTATGAAATTCAGAGTTCGTTCTAGTAATTTTTTTTAACTTGCATTTAGGTATTTTGGTATTTTTAAATAATAATAAAATAAAGTAATTTGGTATATTTGGATAAGGTTAATTATTCAGTGTACCAGATGCACCGTGCACCAACTTTAAAAAACTTACACACTTATGAATAAAAATATATATACTAATAAATAAAAATGAATACATTTATTAACAAATTTTCTGCTTGTTTTTTTTTATAAAAAAAGTGAATGTAAAATAACTATAAAATTATTAAACAACATGGAAGTATGTTTTTGAATAAATTTATACTAGATGTATGCGTGCACAAGACTGGATAGTAAATGTAAATTGTAAATGAGTGTGCCAATTTTAAAAAGACTATTGTGTAGAGTTGTTGCATTATAATATTATATATGATACTAGCTTTAGAGCACGTGCGTTGCACGGGATTAAAGTGTTATGATATTATTTAAATCATCGGAGGAGAAGCTTAATTCATACATTTTAGATAAATTACTCCCTCCGTCCCGGGTATTTTTACCCGTTTGTACGGGTATGGAGATTAAGACATTTTTTTTAATATATAATGTAAGAGAAAGTAGGGATAAATTAGTAATTTAAAAAGAAAAAGTGAATAAATTATTGAGAATGATGAATAAAGTGTAAAAAAGCAATTAAAGTTGTTGGGATTGTAAAAAGTATGTAATAAAATATTATGTATTTTTGCCAAAAATGGAATGAGTAAAAATACGTGGGACACCCCAAAATGGAAAGTGGGTAAAAATACGTGGGACGGAGGGAGTATTATATCTCTACATTTTATAAAATATAAGTATATTTTCGCATAGAATTTCTCAGAATTGAAAATTTTATTTAATACAATCACTCAATCCATGCTAGTATGTTCCTTTTTAGCAGTAAAAAAATTAAGAAAAAAATTATTTTACATATATAACTGAAAGAAAATAATGGTAAATATTGAGCGTTTTTATAAAATTATTATATTTTTTTAATATAATAAATAATGATGTTTATTAATTATGTAAGATATTTGCTTATTTCGTGATACTCAAACTTATGTATAAATAAATAATTTCAAACCATTTATCAATGCACGTTTTTTGAACATAATAAATAATTATATTTATTAATTATATAAGATACTTGCTTATTTCATAATAATACTCGTACCTGTGTATTAGTGTATAAGTAAATCGGCTCGAATTATTCATGTCATTTTGATACATCATCTCCTGTGCCAAACCGTTGGATGGACGACATGTAGGAGAGAGCAAACTATACCCTAATCCTTAAACCCTAGGGGGAATGATTGGATTTAATTTTTCTCTTACGTGTCAATCACTTAACGCGTGGCACAGGAGATGGTGCACGAAAATGGCGCAGAAGATCCGGTGTGTAAATAAATATCATCTAAAAATTAATATTTTTTTAAGTCATTTTATTAAAAAAATATACTCCTCATACCCGTCTCAATCCCGTTTATCAATACCCAACTACTCATATTCATACCCGTTTCATTAAAAAATATAAAATAATTTAATTCCGTTCCAAATCCATTTATCAATACTCGTTGATTACACATACATACCCATTTAAAATTATTAAGAAGTTAGGACTAATAATATTAATTCAAAATTACTCCCTTCGTCCGCTTTCAAGGGTATCCAAACCGTTTATCAATACCCAACTACTCATGTTCGTACCCGTTTCAATAAAAAATATAAAATAATTTAAATCCGTTCCAAGTAGACCCATAGATCATGGAACAAATAATTACACATACATACCCATTTAATATTATTAAGATGTTAAGACTAATAATATTAATTCAAAATTATTAATAATGAAGAAAATAATTTAATACCATTCCAAACTTTTTTATCAATACCCGTTGATTACACATATCCATTTAAAATCATTAAAATGTTAGGACCAATAATATTAATTCAAAATGATTAATAAAGAAGAAAATAATTTAATAATGAATTAATTGTTAAAACTACAATATAGTTTCAAACAATATTTTAGTTTCAAAAAATACATTATTATAATTATAATTACAAAAATAAATCATAATATAAACTTAATTGTTAGCACCATAAATAATAAATTAAATTTTGTTGAAATAAATAAGAGAGAAAACGTTTGCTAAAACTACAATATAGTTTCAAACTACATTTTAGTTTCAAAAAATACATTATTATAATTATAATTACAAAAATAAATCATAATATAAACTTAATTGTTAGTACCATAAATAATAAATTAAATTTTGTTGAAATAAATAAGAGAGAAAACATAGGAGAGAACAAACTATACCCTAATCCTTAAACCCTAGGGGGAATGATTGGATTTAATTTCCCTCTTACGTGTCAATCACTTAACACGTGGTACAAGAGATGATGCACGAAAATGGCACAGAAGATCCGGTGTGTAAATAAATACTCTCTCCGTCCCGCTAATAGGTATTCGTTTGCTTTTTACACATGTATTAAGGAGTATAATATATTAATGTATAATGAGGTGAGAGAAATAATATTTTAATGTGTAGTGGGTAGTTGTATTAGTGTTGATTGTGGGCCACATGTGTGTCAAATCAATCCAAAAAAGGAAATGGATACTTTGTATTGAGACGGGCCAAAATGGTAAAATTGATACGTATCAAGGGGACGGAGGGAGTATCATCTAAAAATTAATATTTTTAAGTCATTTTATTAAAAAAATATACTCCTCATACCCGTCACAAACCCGTTTATAAATACACATACATACCCATTTAATATTATTAAGATGTTAGGATTAATAATATTAATTCAAAATTATTAATAATGAAGAAAATAATTTAATACCGTTCCAAACTTTTTTATCAATACACGTTGATTACACATACCCATTTAAAATTATTAAGATGTTAGGACCAATAATATTAATTATGAATGGATAAGATTCAATAATGTGATGAATGGATGAGATTGAAAGGGCTTAATAATAAATTAATTTTTTTTGAAATAAATAAAAGAGAAATTTAAAATCTTAAAATTAAAATTAATTAAATATGGTATCATTATGACAAAAATTAAATAAGGTATATTTTAAATAAAGTATCAAATCAATGACCAAAATCTAATCTCATAATTGTGATGAATGAATAAGATTCAATAATGTGATGAATGGATGAGATTCAAAGGGCTTATAATAATTAAATCCAATGGTGTAAATTAAAAATTGACTCAATTTTGACTTTTTCACTTTACTATTATATTACTTTAGATTAGATTAGATTTCCTTAAGAGGGTGAACTTATTTAACCAACAGATGATATATTATAAAAAGAAAAAGTTATTGAAATTATTTAATAAATATAACATTATTAATGAAACGAAGCAGGGTGCTAAATACTAATATGAGAGTTTCATAAAGGATATTTTATTGAATAACTCGAGCTTCATACTTTAACAGGCTAGCTTTCTTCAAAATTTAACTGACCAATTGGAACAGATTTGACGCTTCTTGATGCAAGAGATGATAAAAGACAAAAAGCATAACAGATTTTCAAGAACATTGCATATATAAGCAATGTCACAAAATTTATAAATAGAATCCTTAAGAAGTATGGGTATGGCCCTCCTCTGCTGCTGCTTCAAACGTCTCACCAGCTACGAGCTCTGGTACGCCATCATCGTTGTCTTCTGGTGCACCCAAATCTGCACCACTTCCAGCAGCAGGTGCCTTCTGGAATTGTTCTGCTAATTTCTTCAAGTTCTCTAAGTTATCTGGTCCTGAAAATTATATGCAATGAGACTTTGTGAGTCAATATTATTGGAATGCAGCACGGACCAAGACATGATACCAGATGCAAGGCACTATGCTTACCCAATTGGTTAATGATTTGGGGAAGAATGTCTTGCAACTCTGAAAGAACCATAAAACAAAATGTCAAAGTTGAACTAATTCATATAACGAGCATACGTCCAGTATGAATTTGTTCTTTATTACAAAGAAATTTGAAAGAGAGAGCATCGTAATGGAAAGTAGGATATCAACATCATAGAAAAAAGACAAGTCGATTGGTCATGTTTTGGGGATATCCTGGGAGGAAGTTTTGGGAAGAAAACTATATCGGAAAATGTGAAAAATGTAATGAAACAGCAAGAAAATGCGTTGGACAAAATGATTTTGTTCAATGTTTTGGAACCAACATAATGAAATAAGTTTTTAATATGATATACAGAGGTGAGTTATCTGTCAGCTTCCCACCATGACCCCCCAAAAACCCAACATATTTTGGAATTTAAAAAAATTCCATTGTGTTCATGCAGATAATACACATTCCTATTTCAAAATATTATAAGGGTGGCCAAAACACAACAAAACTCTATATGGATTTCTCATTCAACCGTATCAGCTTTTTAAATTAAATTTCAAGTCAAGAGAGCAAACATACTCTTGTTCTGAGGAGTGCCACTAACAACCCAAGTATTGGCTGCAATAGATGCTTGAACTGAAATCATTTAGAAAAAGTTAAGAGTAAAATAATAACGGAAGCCTACAGAGAAAAGTGATCTCCCAGAGGCAGTCCAAACCTTTGGGGTTAATGAACCGAATAACACTATCCTCCCTGAAAATATGAACATCCTCAATTGCTGGTATGGCATTCACTCCTATTCTTTTCAAGGTACTCTGAAGCCTTTTATCATCTGTGGTGGTTGTCTTGTGTACTGCCTTCTTCTTTCTGCAATCCATAAATGGTAAGACAGAGAAGACTGAAAAGGAACGACATAATTCATATTCCATCTTGAAGACTAAATTTTTTAAATTTATCAAGGATCAAATAGACATGGGCATTAAACAACAACAAAAAGAATGTTTGTATTGTAAAAAAACAATACCTTCTCATGGTACCCTTCCCACCTGTGCGGACCGAACCAGCCATCTTCTTTAGTTTTTCCACATTCGTCTATTATGAACACCAAAAAGAGTAGAACGATTACTCGAAAGTTTTCAAGTATATTTACGGACTTGTAATTATACAAAGACTGCAACATCCAAACAGCCACATTCACCTAAGAGAAAACATTCATACCCTGCACCCACGTTCAATAATTACTACATATTACTGTATATCTTTAAGGGGAAAAAAATATAGAAAGTTCAAGTATTCTCACTTCGCCATGAAGTTAATAAATCGAACAAGCTTCAAGAATGAAGCCCTCTGTGATAGGGAGTTGAGTTTATGTGGGTAATATTAGATGTAGTAGGTATGTTATACTTTGCACACTGAGCTCCAATCGGCAATTTTGCTTTTCTCGATAAATGAATCATAATAATTACTCAAGTACTGAAAAAAAATGGAACAAATCAAACGTCAAGAGTTCTTATTATTCTCTACAAAACAGTAATCCAAATTCAATTCAAACACTTCAAATACGACATGCTTAACAACACAAAACTTAGCTCTATACATTTATATAACTAACCAATAGCTAAAATGTGCCAGTATCTCGATATCTTCCGCACATTTTCATATGAAAGAGTTGAATTAGAAATGTTTCCTCACACATTTTTCAGTAAGAAAGTAACCAATACAAATTTTAGCAGTTCAAAATTCCAATAAAAGAAAATGAAGAAAAAAATGTACGAATTCTAATGTACCTTGACGGAGTGCTCATGAGGGGCCACCGCCGCCATCTTCTATCACGTAACACTAACAACACCGCCTCTGAGAAAATTGAGGACTGCGAAGGCGAAGGTGGAGCAGACGGTAGGGTTATTTTGGAGTATAGCGCGAAGATACAGTAACTGATTGGTTCACTCAACTTCACTATCTAGCAACTAACAACCTGTCTCTCTGATTGGGCTCTATTGGGACGCGGCCTACTACTTTACAAATTGGGCCCTTTTCTCTAGGTCCAATTAACTTCTTGGGCCGATAATTATCATAGGAAAGGTTACAATGAACCACGCTGCGTTGAGAGTTAGGACCTTTCAAGTACCAAGAGCGATGACCACAACTAGGATGTTGGGGGTAGGTATTTTGGATGAGTTGATGTTATCTACCTCACGTGCATCTATATGTATGAATTTTTATTTATACTTTCTGTAACAACAAATTTTGTATTTATAATAAAATGAACACAAAAGGTGCACAAAGATAACTCAAACGAATTTAATATAAAAGATAAAAGTGGGTTACAATCTCAATTAATCCTTTGATTCTTATCTTAAACCAATTCGACTTTGTCTTTGACTTTGACATGACTTTGACTGGAGTGTGTTGACTTAACTGTGTGTTGAGCTGGATCTTCGTATGAAACTTATCCGAGCACGGCTTTGTGGATTTATAACGTTAATTCGGAGGCTACGCCTTTACTCAGCTTAAACATTGATCCTTGAAGATTTCCGTGTTGGAGTTTCGGATATTTAAGGCTAACATGAACAATTAGGACTTCAAGTAATTCTAACTGCAGCGGAATAACAAGAGTAGAATTACCTTCCACCGGGTTTGATGTAGAGGATGAACAGCGAAACGACCTTCCGATCTTCTGTTGTATATCTAAGCCTCTCCTTGACGTTGTGTGGGCAACGATCACCAAGGAATACTCAATCTGCAGCCCCTTCCACCCTTACAACTCTCAAACATAAGTTGTGTATGTTGTGAGTTTTGTTGCTTGATGCTTGTGAATAGGCTACTGAGGTGGCTATTTATAGACTACAACAGGGACCAGGAGGAGAAATTAGGGTGTTGGCCTCCCATTGGTTAAGTATCCAAGTTTAGCCCAAAACTTATACTTAAGCAATAATAATAAATCATTCCACTAAAGAAATATTATTGAACTGCCACCCTAATCCCAAAATAGGTTTTGGGCTCCTTCTTATTATGAGTCCGATAATCTCTCCATGTTTAAGATATACAATGTCCATTAATTAATTAAGTTACTGACAACTCAAATTAATTAATATCTTATCCGAGAGTAGTACCACTCAACCTTATTATCATGCCGAAAATTAATCCACTTGCAAGATTTACATGATAAACTTTATGAGCTCCTCTAGGGGACATCATCAACCTATGACGGACATGAATTCCTTCTACAATCAACAACACACCATAGAGACAGCATTATTTCCCAACTCACCGAGTTTGTTGATTTAATCCATTTAAATCCCACCCATTGATGAATCAAAGAAATATATACTGCCTTACGTGTCGAGGTTATTGTATAGGGATTAAGAGTACGAAGATCCATAATAACAGAGATCAAGTTCTTCTATTTAGACAGTATAAGTCGAACGATCTCAGGCGGTCCTACTCAATACACAAATCAGTGTACTAATGTGGTTCTATAGTCAAGACAAACTAATACCAAACCACACTACAACCATACCGATAGATAGTCCCCGTCTATCTCGGTTGTGAGCATCTGTTTATACTTTATAAGGAAACCGATAATATGATCTTCTGCGTGTTGTCGCACAACATATTATCTACAATATAAAGTAAATGGACTTTTGCACAAATATATAAATAAACATTTTATAATATGCAAAAACATTTGATCATATGATTCTCATTTCAAAAATTATAATAAACATTGTTTATATAAAAAGCTAGACTTTTAGTATATAATCCAACAAAACATTGTTTATATAAAAAGCTAGACTTTTAGTATATAATCCAACAATCTCCCACTTATACTAAAATACTATGCTGCCATATCTCCTGCCATACATCTGATTACCTCTCCCACTACTTGACCATTTAAAGGCTATTGCCCTAAGGTCTTTGTAAAAGGATTTACTAGGTCATCATCCGATGCAATCTAGGTGACAACAACCTTTCCCTTATCATACGATTTCTCGTAACAGGTGGTACTCGCGCTCCATGTGTTTAATTGCCTCATGGACTTGTGATTCTTACAAGATTGCAACTGCACCAATATCATCAATGTAAATTGTGATTACCTTGGGCAAACTTAGAAACGCTTCGAAGTCCATCTTGAAGTTTCTAGAGTCATATAGATATTTTGGCTACCTCATAGGCTCCAATTTATCATCATTCTATGATGGAGTCTGGAGTCTGAAATATATTTCTATATAACACTCCTCCACATTATGACTCTACTTCCTAAAATTAAACACATAACCTTTGAGGAGAATTTACTACCATCCAATCTGATTAAAAAATCCAAATCTACGTAATCCACAAGAAGCAGTGAATCTGCTCAGTAAATTTATATATGATTTTCAATCCTTCTCAAGCACTTCATATATCTCTTACAGCAGTTCATCATTCTTGTTCCGGTTTACGTTGATACCCACTGTTCATGCATCAATCAAAACAGATATCCAACTTCGTTCATAGCATTTCTTAGATTAAGCTTCCTTATTCGCCGAAGTATAAAGAACTGCTTTCATCTTCTTTATCTTCTTTTTGTGTCTTAAGACACAATCACCTAGATAAATTCTCATGCTAAACGAGTATGGACTGTATCATCTATGAAACTTGAGATAAGCATAACATCCTTTCTTGTGATCCGTATTCTCGTGATCAAAAGGATGTATTTTGCCTTTCTTGAGTCCTTTATCACTACCGCTTTATTAACCGTACCCATACGCCCGATATTACTCTTTCATTGTCTCCAATGAGCAAGATACTATCTACGTATAGTACAAGAAACACACCACATTTCCGTCACTCTTTACAACACACAAGACTCATATGCTCATTGATTTAAATCCATGCCACTGGATTACCTAATCAAAACAGATGCTTCATGATCTCAAAGCTTGCTTTAGTCCATCGCTAGACACTTTTAAGCTTATTATCAAAATGCTATTAGTACTTTGCAATGAATTACTCTGGTTGCTTCACATAGATGTTTTCTTCAAGACTTCCATTCAGGAAAGTTGTCTTGACATCTATTTTCTGTTCCTCATACTTCAATATGAGCAGCAATAAATAAAAGAATTCGGATCAACATTAGCATAGCTACCAGGGAATATGTTTCCTCATAATCGAACCATTTCTTTCTGAGTACTTCTTTTCGCAACAAGCTTTGCTTCTAAGGTTTTCACCTTGCCGTATGATCCTCTTTTATTTCCTATGACCACTTTCAATGGCTTTTACACCATTTAGTGGTCTTATAAGCTCCCAGACTTAATTTAGAATCCTTAGATTCTATTTCAACATTCAATGCAACTTACTAAGATTCCGCATTTTCATCTTGTAGTGCTACATCGTATCTGTGGGATAATACCATGTTTACTAGGGACCAAGTTTTACGACTCTCCCAAAATATATATCTTTTAGGTTGTCAAACAACCCTCCCACTACGACAAGACACTACACGTAATTGTGTATCAGACGTGACACGCGTTGCAGTTTACATTGTGGTATATCCTCTTATACACTTGGTACTTTTACTTAGTGTTTTCCTCTCACTTCCTTTAGAACAACTTATACATAGGTTTGTGATTTATTACATAGTCCTTTTCCAAAAATCTATTTATTGTGTTAACAATAACCCTTCGATCTTTTGGACTAAATAAATCACCCTTCATTTTTTTAGGATATCCCATATACAGACAAACATTTCACGAATTACTGTATCTAGAGCATATCCATAAAATGAATTTAATAATTCCAAATAATTCATCATCTTCCTAATCATAACCGTAAGAACTTACACCTTCTATCCACCACACCATTCAGCTGGGGCTCGTCCGGTGTAGACTTCTTGAGATTTAATCTCAACTTCTGATTAATAGTTCCTAACTATCCTAAGAGGTATTTATCATCAAGATTGAATCGTAATGATTTGATATATTTTTCATGACACTTCACTGTACCAGCCTTGCAATTCTTGAATTAATCAAAGAACTTAGACATGCAGTGCATCAAATAAATATATCGGTATCTAGAATAATCTTCGAATATTCTTAACCACCTCTCGTCTGGATAATGTTAGGTTTGCTTAAATCAGAATGAACTAATTCCAACATATATATCTTTGGCTCTACACCCTCAGCCTTTAAAAGGCAGTTAATCATTTTCACTTCCAAGCAAGACTCACAAGTCAGATAGTTTCCACTTCCAATAAACCTAACGGTTCATCGACTATCAACTTTCGAATCGTACTTAAGTAAAATGATCTAGTCTTAGACGCCAAATGTATGTTTAGTTCATCTTTGAAGGTTCCTTTCTCTTACTAATATTAGAAGATGCATTATTAATTACTATTTATTGCATTCGTGAGATAAACATGATTTTTGAGTGAACAAATTGTCACTATTGTACCATTACAGATTATAGCTCCAACTTTCATTATAATGACCATGTCATTTAAATAAAATAGAGTATTGATCTGTAAATACATAGAAACTGAAATGAAATTCTTTCTATGAAAATGTACATAAAGACAATTCTTCAAAATCAAACGTTTATTCCTATCATAAGATAAACTCCCACTGCAACAACCACTACTCTCGTAGTTAACCCGTGTATTTATCTTATCATCACTATGTTTAAAATATTTAATGATTCTGGTATTTATACACAACGTGTTAGTAAACACCATCATTAATCATGTTTCAATCAACTAGTGAATAAGATAATATCCTTGTACACTTCTTGATGAAATTGGTTTACTTTGCCACACGTTTTGTTAGATGTTTCCCACCATATACAACTTATTGTATTTAGGTGAAACTTTCTCAAAATATGTAGGCAATTATGGAGAATAAAATTGACTTAGGTTTCCCTTTCAACTTCTATTCCATATATTTCCAATTCATTCATCAAATCCTATCATGATCTTGCGCCTTTTAAATTACTCAAGTATCCAAATAGTTACATGAGACTATCATATTTCTATGAACCTCTCATCTCTTCACTAGAGACTTTAATAGGCATCATGAGTCGTCCTTTGAGAGAACACACTTGTATTTTCTTAAGCAGTAATTTTCAAAACCACGATTCTTTTCTAATCATCTAATTTGGACAAGTAAATATAATGTCTTTTAGTTAACAATAAGTGAAATAAAACCATTCGAAATTCAGAGAATCACAAATAAAAATTCTGATCAAATCTTCGAATTTTATCTTTTTATATTGTTTCCCTCAAAACAATATAAAAATAAAATTCACCGACATCTCAAGCACCGTGAGTCTGCAAGCCACGTTAGTGTGGACGTTTACAAACCCGAACATTTACAAGAGAAGGTTTTACCCATTTATTTCATTTGTCAACCTAACTTTATGACAAAATAATTAATAGTCGGTTCCTCTTTAGCCATGCAAATAATAGCAGTGACTCCGTTGGGGAGGATACTAATTATTTACACCTAAGTGTATATCATTATTTAATCCCAAGTCCACTGCGCGAGCTTGTGTGCCTTACAGTTGGAGAAGTACACACGTGCTCGGATAGCTTCCTACAATCATCAATTATTAGTTTGTACTAGTGAACCGCACACGAACTCATCCGTTAGGGAGGAAGGCCAATGCCAACACGCAAGTTTGTGTGCCACATTACAAACAATAATTATTAATGAAGTCTGTACCAGTGATCCATGAATAAACTCATCCGTTAGGGAGGAAGACCTATTGCCAACACGCAAGTTTACTCACATCACTTACAAACCAATAATGGAGGCCGCGGGAATTAATTATACCAATCCCCTCACCCACTTAGTTATTTAATAAGAGGGTTTTTACATGCATATAATATTCAAAATAAAATATGCAACTTAGCATGCTCATATTACTACAAATAATGCAGTAAATCCTAGAGAATCATGCATTGCATATATAACAATAATTAAATAATTAAATCGATTATAAACAGTTATATATTGGCGAATTCGATTGTTCACCACCAAGCACAAATGAGGGCAACGCAAACGGGGATCGACCTCCCCGGTGAGGTCGCAGGGATCGACCTGCCTGGTCAGGTCGTGGGGTTCGGGGCAGCGCCCCAAAACCTAAACGAAATTCCGAAAGAATCTTATGTAGAAAATTCCTCCAATTTCTTGTTCGTGAAACTGTTCCACCGCATCGGTTCCCTGTTTGACATCCATACGTCAAGCCCATATTCGAACAGTCAGCCTTGCCGACACCACAAAATAGATGATGAATCAGCAAGCATTATCACATGTATATCATGCATTTCCACTCCTTTCAGCCGACAACATCAATTCATGCATGCCCACTTTCATCACCTTTCACTATCATCCACTTACCATTTTGTCTCCACTTTTATTACTTAGTTATTTAATCAACATCAATACCTGCCATCTTCCATTATGACAAGCTAGTCCCTGTCAACCTCTTTCTTTAATATATATTTAGTATAATAGCTGTTCATTGCTTTTCCTCATCAGGTATCAACCAGCCGACACTTCTTCCTTCAAACGCATCTGCCTTGGATTTCAGCTCGCCGGAAAAACTGCTGATGGTCGGAAATCAGCATCTCGATCAATCGGCGTAGCATAGCTGGAAAGAAGATGTCGTCTGCTGTTCGTTTGTGAGCTGTTGGACTATGGGATGTCGTGATCAAACCATCAGATTTTAGGCCCAGCCCGTCGCTATCTTCACCAAGTTTCGCTGCCGCCAGTAGTAGCCTTACTGCCTGGTGATGCTCGCCAGCCACCCTACCTGCCTCGTCAGAGACCCATCGCTGCCGCCAGCAAGGTGCTGGTATTCCTTGCAAATGACGTCGCTTCTCGGCTGAACTACCTGAACGTGGAGAACTTCCGGGAAGGAGTACCAGCCATCTTCATCGCGTCGTTCAGCAGTATTTTTCTATGATCAGTTCCGTCTCCTTCTTCAGCCAGCCACGCTGATAAGGAGACCCAATCGAAAATGCTGCCTCACCATCAACAATACCCTACCGCGCCGTATCAGCAATCTTTCCCAGTTCCCTAGGCTGGACTGAATTTCCAGCCCGTCTGAACTGGCGTACCTTGTCCGACCAACACATTGCAACTACCACACCAGACTAGAAGGACGTGAGAGTCGCTCGGATCCTTTGCAGACCTGACCTGAAGTGCTGAGGATCCGATCGAAACCTCTACAAATCCGATCGGAGATCCTTCAGATTCGCTCGGAAGTCCACTGCATATCTGATCGAAATGCTTCATCAGACCGTGAAGAATCAGGCTCCTTGCTCCGTTGCTGATCGTGGCTTACAGCGTCGAAAAATTGGACAGTTGTTCATGAACCACCAGCCGCTAATTTATCTTTCACCGATCGTCATGCGGTGTTCATGTTGTGAAAGTATCGTGCAATTTAGGGTTTCATCAAGAACTTCCACGGTTCATCAGCCAACAGATGGGGTTATCATGAATAACACGTAGGATTTTCACAAGATATCCATCGATTACATACACCGACATCCATACCATCATGTGATCATTATTCAAAAATAATTCACATATTCACATCAAACCCAAGCCTAACTTTTCACGTTTAGCCTTAGAACCTACGCTCTGATATCATTTGTTGGAGTTTTGGATCTTTAAGGCTAACATGAACAATTAGGACTTCAAGTAATTCTAACTGCAGCGGAATAACAAGAGTAGAATTACCTTCCACCGGGTTTGATGTAGAGGATGAACAGCGAAACGACCTTCCGATCTTCTGTTGTATATCTAAGCCTCTCCTTGACGTTGTGTGGGCAACGATCACCAAGGAGAACTCAATCTGCAGCCCCTTCCACCCTTACAACTCTCAAACATAAGTTGTGTATGTTGTGAGTTTTGTTGCTTGATGCTTGTGAATAGGCTACTGAGGTGGCTATTTATAGACTACAACAGGGACCAGGAGGAGAAATTAGGGTGTTGGCCTCCCATTGGTTAAGTATCCAAGTTTAGCCCAAAACTTATACTTAAGCAATAATAATAAATCATTCCACTAAAGAAATATTATTGAACTGCCACCCTAATCCCAAAATAGGTTTTGGGCTCCTTCTTATTATGAGTCCGATAATCTCTCCATGTTTAAGATATACAATGTCCATTAATTAATTAAGTTACTGACAGCTCAAATTAATTAATATCTTATCCGATAGTAGTACCACTCAACCTTATTATCATGCCGGAAATTAATCCACTTGCAAGATTTACATGATAAACTTTATGAGCTCCTCTAGGGGACATCATCAACCTATGACGGACATGAATTCCTTCTACAATCAACAACACACCATAGAGACAGCATTATTTCCCAACTCACCGAGTTTGTTGATTTAATCCATTTAAATCTCACCCATTGATGAATCAAAGAAATATATACTGCCTTACGTGTCGAGGTTATTGTATAGGGATTAAGAGTACGAAGATCCATAATAACAGAGATCAAGTTCTTATATTTAGACAGTACAAGTCGAACGATCTCAGACAGTCCTACTCAATACACAAATCAGTGTACTAATGTGGTTCTATAGTCAAGACAAACTAATACCAAACCACACTACAACCATACCGATAGATAGTCCCCGTCTATCTCGGTTGTGAGCATCTGTTTATACTTTATAAGGAAACCGATAATATGATCTTCTGCGTGTTGTCGCACAACATATTATCTACAATATAAAGTAAATGGACTTTTGCACAAATATATAAATAAACAATTTATAATATGCAAAAACATTTGATCATATGATTCTCATTTCAAAAATTATAATAAACATTGTTTATATAAAAAGCTAGACTTTTAGTATATAATCCAACAAAACATTGTTTATATAAAAAGCTAGACTTTTAGTATATAATCCAACATTCCGGTGAAGAACGTTGTTCAATATATTAGAACGTCGTTAACTTCACGAAGAACTTAACTTAAGAACGCCTAAATTCGGGCGGTTAAGCACATGAATCCCCATATTATAGGCCGTTTGACTTAAGTAGGCTTAAATCCGGGAGGTTTAGCACCTGAATTCCATATTACAGGCCGTTCTTTGAAGAACTTGATTTATGAATGCTTAAATTCAGACATTTTAGCACCTGAACCCCAGATTATAGGTCGTTCTTGGAAGAACACTGACTTAAGAATGTTTAAATCCGGACATGAGTCTCAGATTATAAGCCGTTCACCGAAGAACTTGACTTAAGAACGCTTGATCCGGGCGGCTTAAAACCTAAATTCCAGATATATTCCGTTCTTGAGTTGATTCTCGTTGAAGAATTCAAAGAACTAATCAGACAACTCTGAAGTCTTTAATCTTCGTAGAGAATCGATCTCGGTGTGTCTGGAATTAATGGAGGAGTGCTCCTTATGTAGGTGAAGGGTGAGGAAGCCCCATAAATAACTCGCAATTTGATAGGTCAATGACTGCTTTGACCTAATTCTGGGAGCTTGGACATTTCTATCCTTGAGATTTGATTAGTCAATAACGATTTGACCTGATTCTGTAGGCTTGGACCTTTCCATGCTTTGTCTGACTTGGACTTGTTTGAATTGGGTCAGGCCACATTTGATTTGGACTTATTTGACTTGGGTCATACCTCATTTAATTTAAACATCATTTAATTTGTTGGACTTAAATTAATTATCAATTGTTTATCAATCTATTTTAGGAATTAATTTAATTAAATTCCAAATATAAATTAAAATTGATAAAGAAAATCCACGTGTTGCCATTTGATTGGACCATGAATTTGCTTACAAATACCCTTGCGATCTATTCACGGACGTTGTGTCTTGTTGTAAAGGAATCGCAAAAAAAGTCTTCAATCTCAAAATTTTCTTCAAACATTTGTATTTTGGACTTAACTTTCAAGTGTTACTTAGATAACATCAAATTATTAAGAAATTACTTAGCCCAAAAGTAGGGGTGTAAATGAGTCGAGGCGAACCAAACGAAAAGTTGTTCAAGCTTGTTTGAAATATTATCGAGCTTCAAAATATATGTTTGAGCTTGTTTGATAAGCAATCGAGCCGAGCCCAAATGAGCTTTTATCGAGTCGAACACGAGCTGAGCTCGAGTAGCTTGATAAATTTACACTTATTTGATCTATTTTCATTAATCGAGCTCGAGCTCGAGCCGAGCTTTTAATTTTATCAAACGTAAATATATGTTCAAGCTTGTTTGATATCTTTATCAAATCGAGCTCAAACCGAGCTTTTACCGAACGATCTCGAGTCGAGTATCGAGTAGTTTGGTTTGATTTTCAGCCCTACCCAAAAGGAACAAGAATTTTCTTGGCCAAAATATATATTTTTTATAGCCCAATTATCTCCTGCTTCTTTTTCATACTCACAAAAGAAGGTAAATATGGCACCGATTTGATTAGACTATTAGAAATCTCAATCAAAATTGTTCACCATTATTTGTGTAAATCTCTTAAATTTTGTGGAGATTACACCAATACAAATAATTTTTGTATGTACTCTGATGGGCGTTTCTTTGCACGCAAAATTAATCACCTAGTATTAAGGATATCAATTGCAACTTAAGCAAGCGATCAAGTTAAATATCGAACCAAAAGGACGGTGTATTATCAATTTAATTATTAACTAAATTAATTAAGACGAAAGATAATAAAAGTTGTGGAAATAATTATATATACTAAACAATTAATTAAAATAACAATTAAAATAAATTAAGCACTAGAAAAATACGAAAGTAAATCAAGTAGGAGAATAGGTAGCTCTTCGGGCAATTCAGTTTCACTCATTAATTTTTCTTTCGTATATCAATGTCCGACTCTGCCTTGTGGATTATGGATGCATCACTAAGCCATGCATATTTACTCTATAGACACAAGCAAACATGCATATAACAAACGTGTGAATAACCTTGGAACAAGAGATATAACTTCTCCCCCTTTCTAGGTACTATCAGTATCAATTATTTCCTTGGCCAATTGGTACTCTAACCCGATATGATCTCCCTTTATATGTACTACAAAATTACCCTCTTTATCCTACTTATCAACTCGAATCCAATTCAATTAATAAGTATATATACATGATAGGGCTAATGAAATTTTGGAGCCCCCTCACTTAGAATCATAACATGGAATCCTGTTTAGCAGTGAATGCGCTCAATCAATAATCAAGATGAACATTTAGACTCTATTCAACAGTTAATGATGCGCAAAACGACTCTGAATATGGATTAAGAAAGCATAGTCTATATAAAATAAACCACAAGTAGTGTTGTACGGAGTATACACACGAAAGTTCAATTAATTCATAAAATCTTCAAAACCCTAGACTACCGAAATAGTTCTAGCCCATGATGTTACGAAGAACAATCATGGGGGTTGGATAGATCTTACCCATATGTCTGGAAAATACAAGATAAATTAGGAAACGATAAAAACCCTAAATATGGGCGTCGTCGCATCCTTCTCCGTCTTGAATCCTCCTCTTGATTTAGCAGACGAATCTTCAAAGTGATAGATGGATGGAGAAAATGATGTGGATGATGGTTGGGAGTGATCCCCCCTTGTGGGGTGTAGGATGATTGTGTTGCGGTACTTCCTTGGTGAGATTTGCATCTTCTTTTATACTTGTAAGCTCTCCTAATAGACATTAGATGAGCCTTTTCTTGGAAAATACGCAAATACATGCATTGGGGGTGTAAAACACAACAAAAATAGAATTCCGTGTCCCCGCTCGACCAGAATGGTCTTGGTCGAGCGGCCTTAGCAGTCTCACATTGTTTTGCGCATAACTTTCAAATCCGAACTCTAATTTGAGTGATTCTTACGCTCACGCAATTCAATTTTCCTTAGCTTTCTATCCATATAAGGTAATTACAAAAAATCCAACATTCGAAGGTGTAACAAGTCATGCAAAGTTGCATAGTCGTGCTGAGTAGAAACAGCTTATGCGACGTCACCATTTTGATCATAACTTCCTCGTTTGGACTCCGATTTAGGTGTTTCTTATGCCAAAATGATCCTCTTCCAGTTTTGAGCTCCACATGAATACAAAAAAACTACACAAATTGGACGTGCATTTTTTCAGCACTCTTGCACAAGTTGCACATTTTCTCCAACTTTGCACTTTTGATTATTTTTCCACCTAAAATATAATAAAACACCTCAAATGCACCTTTTTCTCACATATATTGAATATAAGATATTTGTGCTAATATATAACAATAATTTCTATAAAAAAGGTGTTAAATTGGACACTCAAATGTGCTTATTTTCACTCTCATCAATCTCCCAAAATTACCCGTTGCTCCTCCCGAGGCAACAAAATAAAAATAAAGAGAAAGAGAGAGTAAGAAAATTAGCGGGAAAACAAGGACTATGACCAATACCCCATTCAACATACAATTGTCCTTAACTTAGGTCATGCAACTCTTATTACATGTAATAATCAATTCATAGCATACAAGATAAGACAATCACCACCAATCCAAATGCTCCATTTACATGTTCTCACAGGAAGTATATATCACTTGCTCTCAAGTGTAAAAGATGTACACTTATGGGTTATGATGTTTACCTCAGATTCAATTCAAGTGCATGCGTAACCATAAGCTTGCCAAAAGTCTCAAACTCTCCACCACTAAAAGTATGATTCGACAACATGATCAAAAAGGACTTTTTTTTACATAACGTTGGCCTTTGGTTAAGGTAGGAAATATATGGATAAGTGACTCAAAACTCGGATCAATCAAGTGCGCATTCCATCATGATCTTTCATTCTTCTTACTCACTTCAATTAAGCACACATCCTCCTCACTCTTTTACTGTTCTCTTTCAAGCACAACCCTTTTTTTCCTTCTTTTTTTTCTGTTCTTGAGATACCAGTTTTGGGCACTACCTCTCGCATCCTCCATATGATACTAGATTTAAGCACTACTCCATGATTTTCCTTAGATGCATTTTCAAGCTCAATCACTATTTCAACACCAATTTCATTCCTTCCCAAGCTGTTATCAAACTCCATCAACACATTTTGAAAAGCCATTAATTCTCTTTTAGAAGGACAATCAAGACTCAAAAAATTCAGATGCTCAAAGTGGTTATTTCTCGTAGGCTGCCAAAAATGAGGTTTTGTGGCTCAATGGGGCTAACTACAGATAAACATAATTTGGTAGGTGATGAGTGTGTAAATTCATAAATCTTGCACCTGGATTTGTGCTATTTTGGAGTGTTTAAAGGATGAAATCGGTTGAAAACCGATATATATTGTGAAAAGGCACGAATCAGGTATTGATGAAACTATTTGAATGGTTTTTTTGAAGGAAATCGGAGTGTAAGTGTCAAGAATTGAAGAGACGAAGTCGAAGCCATCCGTATAGGTGAAGAGGAGGCTCGGTTCGACCTGAAGAAGGCCAATTCAACCTATCCAACAGGTCGAATCGATGACACAACCTGTACAGAGGGCTGATTCGACCACGATGGGAGGGTTCGACCTGGGCAACAGGTCAAACCGTGGTCGAATCGATTCGTAGGGGAGCTGGTTCGACCATGTTGCTGCGGTTTGACTTGTCCAGTTGGTCGAACCAGACGCTGGAGACTTCTAGTAGCTTGGTTCGACCTGTGGTTCGAGCTATGATGAGTGATTCGACTTGCTGCTGAGGTCGAACTGATGTGCAGAAACTTACCATATTCGGATTTTCGAGGCCTAAACGCGTGTGATCACATGAAAATCCCATTCCAAGCCCTAAAGACGTGATTACAAGTATAAAAGGAGGCTCATGTAGTTCAAGAAAGAGACTTTTATCATCTATCATACGAGGAGACATGGAGGCGTAGAGTTGGGAGGAGAGCGATCTTCCATCATCCGGAGGGGCTGTGACAGAGTTCCGCTGGAGAGTCAAGTAAGATCGGTCCATCTAATCATGATTGTTCTTAGATCAATCATGGGCTAGAGCCACTTCGGTAGTTCTAGGGTTATGAAGGTTTCATGAGTTAATTTATCTTTCGTGTGTAAACTTCATACAACACTACTTGTGGTTTATTTTATATAAGATTGCGGGTTTTTAATCCTTACTCACGGTCATTTTGTGCATCAATAATTATTGTGTAGAGTATGAATACATAACGTGGTTATTGGTTGAGTGCGTTCACTGTTGAGCAGGGTTTAATGTTATAATTCTAAGTGAAGGGATTCCGAAGTCTTATTAGAACTATCTTATATGAATATTTGTTAATTGAATCATATTTGGGTTAATAAGTAGGATAAAGAGTATATTTTCATAGTACCTATAAAGGGAGATCAAATCGGGTTAGGGTACTAAGTGCACGAGAAATAATTAATTATGATAGTACCTAGAATGGGAGGTGAATTATATCTGTTGCTCCGAGGAAATTCACACGTGTCATACGCATATTTACTTGTGTCTATAGAGTGAATTTGCATGGTTTAGTGATGCGTTCATAAACCACAAGGCAGAGTCGGACACTGTCACACGAAAGTATGAATTAATGAGGGAAACTGGATGACCTGACGAACTACCTATTATCTTACTTGATCACAACCTACTATCTCTTCTTCTTGTTATTTTCATTATTAGTTGTTACTTAATATCACAACCATTATATTTTCCAACATAGTCATAGTTTACTAGAACATAATTAAAATTGATATTTATCCGTCCCTTGGGTTCGATATATATAACTTGGTCACCTTCGAAATTACAATTGATATCCTTCATACTTGAGGATTAAATTGTGTGTTGAGAAAACACCCATCAGTAGGGAATTATATATTTGGGTAAATGACTCATAAATTCAAAGATGACCTAAAATCATCTCCCATCATCTAACACACATGTAGTTTCAAGTAAGACAATAAGCAAGTTCTATAATACACGCACAAGAATGATACTCACCAGAAAAGAAATATCATGTTATTATGTGCATGAATAAGGCTCAAAATCTCACATGGGTTTTTAACAAGTAACAGAGCACTTTTCATGGTAAGCAATATCTCACAAGTATACATAGAACTTCATACCACAATATAACTTAAGTACACTTCCTTCATCAATTTCAAGAGCATACGAATTTTAGGCACAATTTAAAAATATAAGCTCACATGAATCACCAAAACTAGAAACTCAATCCTTCTACTCCCATGAATTAAAAGGACATATAAAAATTAGAATAAAGAAACGAGGGCACCTGATTTCTCCTTCAAAATGTATTCACGAGCTCCTCGAGTTGTTCAACTCGGTCAGGTCAAAGCCTCAGTGTAGAACTCGTCTTGCCGCTCTTTTACCTTTTCTATCATCAAAACTCAACACACCTCATCAACATAGGATTCATCAATAATATAATAGGAGACACCAGAAAAATCGAAAAGACTAAAAATTGTAAACTCGACCACTAACACTAGGAAACACATAAAAGCAACATACTAAACATCAACACTGGTTAAAATATTAATATGCTATATAAAATCAACCCCCTAACAAACAAACAACCAACGAAAGGAAAAATTATACCGTTGGTGCTCATAAGACGAGGTAAGCACATCAGACCCAAACTTAATAAAAACGTAAGACGAAACTAAGTTCGCAAAGAGATGTAATTGCCTAGGCGTGAGCACCTCAAATATAATAAATCCTCACTCACACAAAAGAAATAATAAAGTAATAAAACAGAAGGGCAAGCCCCCAACAGGCGCTCATGTTTAATGTCGGAGAGTCACGACGGGATACAGCCTTTTGAACGACTGGATCAGAGGGCGGTCTTCTTGCATCATCACCTTCAAATACTTCCTTTCCCTCTTCTTATCTACACTCAGCACCTCACCTTTCTTGGTTAAAATAATATGATCCTCAGAATTTTCTTCATCCCATCGCTGTCTAGACTCTTCCTTGTCAATCTTCCACTCAAATTCAGACCATCTTCCTTAGAAAAATCAAGATTAAACAAGTTAGAAACTACATCTATGCTCTTGCATTATTAAGTCTCCATGGGCATCTTCATTGCTTGATTGCTCGACACGAACGGCTGATGGAATGGACCTCCTAGGCGTGACTACACAGAAATGGGAGCCGGACAGTGTTGCTCAACCTCAGCTCAACCAGAATGGTCTGGTCGAGCTAGGTGGTACTGGTCGAGCAAGGCCCCTGAAAATGGAATCTGACTGTTCAGTTCAAAAAGTTGTCGCTCGACCGTAGCTAGACCAGTGATGTCTGATCAAGTTGGATCGTGTTGGTCGATTTGGGGCCCTGTAAACTAAACATGACTTTTCAGCTCATCTGTAGGTGGCTCGACCATAGCTCGACCAGGATGGTCTGGTCGAGCTAGAGTGTGTTGATCGAGCTGCGAGTCCAAAAATAGAGTATCATTTCTCTGTTCCGAGAAGTGTGGCTCGACCATAGCTCACCAAGAAGGTTGGTCGAGCTACGGTCGAGCTGGGATATTCTATCTTCGTTTTTTCCCACCGGCATCATCGGACCTTCGTACTGCATTCCGGACCTTAACGTGATGGTGACGAGTGATATTTTCACCTAGATTTTAGTGTCTTTTATGTGAGTTTTTGTATATTTTTATCCGTATTTATGTGCTATTTGGTTGTGTTTTGTGTTTTTATGGAAATATATGTGAATGAGCTTAAATGTATGATTTTCAGGTAAAAATGGATTCTAGATGCGATAAAGAAGATTTGGGAAAAAATGGAGCTTAATTCGGAGTTGAAACGAGGGAAAATGAGTCAAATAAAGAAAAATGCTGAAAAATACACGTCCAATTTGTGTAATTTTTTTGTACTCTTGTGGAGCTCAAAACTAGAAGTGTGATGTATGTTAGAAAGCCACAGAAAAGAGGATCATTTTGGTATAAGAAACACTTCAATTGGAGCCCAAACGTGAGAGTTATTATTAAAATGGTGACGTCGCGCAAGCTGTTCCTACTCAGCATGATTGTGCTACTTTGCATGACTTGTTACACCCCCAAATGTTAGAAGTTTTGTCAGATCTTTATATGGATAGAAAGCCAACGAAGAGAGAATTACGTGAGCGTAAGAATCACCCAAATTGGATTTCAGATGTGAAAGTTATATGCGAAATGGTGAGACTACGCTGCACCAACCCGAACTTGACCCCAATCCGACCCGAGCTCGGCCCAAAGTCAATTTTATGATTAGAATGTGTTCTAGAAGGTTCCAAGAAATACCCATTTTGGAGTTTAAAGATCAGTGGGGGATCAGATCTACACCTAATACACACCATTTTTCACACACTTTCCTCTCCATTCCATCTACCCTTCATCCCATTCACCCATCTTTGAATCCATCCATCTACACTTGATCTCCTCCATCAAATCCACCATCCAAGTGATCAAGGAAGCAAGGGAGAGTGAAGATCACAAGAGGAAGAAGGAGATCTCCATTGAAGACCTTCAAAGGGGGAATCTAATTCTAAGTCTTGTGAAATTCTTTACAGATTTGTCATGGAATTTGTGGATCCAATTGTCTATGATTGTTTTCTCTAAAACTATGATAGACTAATCTCCTTTGTGAGATTAGCTCCATGATTGGTGTTAGATAATTTAGTTATTATGCAAATTGATTTTAATCTTGAATGGGTTTGTGTTATTTCTATCATTGATTGTTAATTGCTTGATGTATATGATTGATTTGTGTGATTAATTGTCATGGGCATGTGATTAGATTGAAAAATCAATTATGTGTTTAGGATAGTTTATTGAATCATTTCATCATACACTTCATGTGCATTTATTTAGAATGAGATAGATATATCCTTCTAGATTTAGAACCCTTTGATAGAACATTTGATTAGCTTAATCGAGAGATTGGTTGATTAGGTGAGGAGAACCAAGCCATTAGTGAATTCATAGTAACTTAAAAGGGAATATTGCCTATGATTTAGTACCTCATTAGGGAACTCGTAGAGTAATTAGTACCTAGTGGGAGGTGTTCACTTTGGTCTCGATCCTATGTGCTTTTGGGGGCCTTGTTGAGGGTTTACATCCTATCCATCTCGAGAGAGAGTTTAGGTGGGATTAATGATCGCTCCTATGCCATGTCCATGAGAGATTAGAATTAATTGCATGATTACTTAATTATCTATGCCATGATTGTTGTTAATATCATCCTTGCATCATTTGGAACCCATCTTATCTTTGAATTCAATTTATCTTTATTTCTTACATTAGTATAATTGCATTTGTTTGCATCTTATCCTCCCATTCCGTCGTCCTTATAAAATCACAATAAACTTGAGATCGCTTAAACTCTAGTGCCTTCCTCCCTGTGGTTCGATAAATTCTTTAATTGGTCATCCCGACTATATGCGACCAATCAAATGGCGCCGTTACCGGGGAATTTAGTTGTATTTGTGATTTTGGGTTTCGTTGAGTGTTAGGATAGGAACATTTTTATTTGATTTATTTTTTTTTGTTTTATGATTGTGTTTGTAGGGACGAAAGTGTGGTACCATGGTATTGGCCTTGAAGAGCAAAGGAGTGGTGCAAATTGAGGTAACGAATATTTTTTCAACTTAAATTCAACTTTGCCTAATTTAAGATTTGGGGGTATGTTCTCTTTGTTACTTGACTTTTCTACAGTTTGAATTATAAAAAATTGCATCAATGAACTACTACTTGAGCATATTGCACCGGCGCACGTTTAAATCTTTACTCTTTTCTTTGGCACGTATTTTCTCTTTTTTTGTTGTTTTTTGTTTTTCATGCTTTCAATAAGGAGAAAATCTTTCTTGGCTCTCTTGTGCTTCATTGTGAGAAATTTTAAAATTATGATATTTAGTTGAGACTTGTGACGAGATGGATTTTTACTTATGTACTTGTTGAGTTATGGTTTGTGCTTGTTTTATGGTTCTTTCACTACTACAAGCCCGTGAGCTCTTGAGCCTTTAAATCGTAATATCAAACGGTTTTTTCTTTCTTGAGTGCATCATTCTTTTGTGTGCATTTTAGAACTTGCCATTGTGTCTTCTTGAAACTATACGTGTGCGACGATTGTTGGAAATGATTTAAGGCCATCTTTGTTTTGATACGTCACTTAGCCAAATCGATCATACCAAATAAAATCATATCGTAGTTTGCCCCTTTGATCCTTATTATCTTTATTTCTTTGGCAACCTACAAATTTAGTCATTTTTATCCATATTATATATCCTAATCACCTTTGTCGATTAGTAGAGGATTAATGGGAATGAAGTGGTTGAATTGAGCTTACAAGAGAGTTTGAAAAGAGAAAAATGGTGAAAGTGCTAGAAAAGAGGGAGAAAAGATGAAAATGAAAAAATGGAGGTTGTGTGAAAAGAAGAAAAAAAATTGAGTAAAGCTTGTATAAAAGAAGCATAAAGGAGCTCTACTAGAAAAATGGAAAGAGAGCCCTTGTGAAAAAGAGAGAAAAAAAAAACTCAATAGTGGAACAAAAGTTTGCCCCTTTGAGCCTTATTATCTTTATTTCTTTGGCAACCTACAAATTTAGCCATTTTTATCCATATTTTATATCCTAATCACCATTGTTGATTAATAGAGGATTAATGGGAATGAAGTGGTTGAATTGAGCTTACAAGAGAGTTTGAAAAGATAAAAATGTTGAAAGCGCTAGAAAAGAGGGAGAAAAGATGAAAAAGAAAAAATGGAGGTTGTGTGAAAAGAAGAAAAAAAATTGAGTAAAGCTTGTATAAAAAAGCATAAATGAGCTCTACTAGAAAAATGAAAAGAGAGTCCTTGTGAAAAAGAGAGAGAAAAAAACTCAATAGTGGAACAAAAAAAAAGAAAAATGGTTCGTTAGTGTGTCGGATGGAAGATTACATTTTTCTTGAGGTGAAAAGAGAAAAAGAGAGGATGAGAGTTGAAGTGATCAATCAACTTAAATTCTCTACTAATCTTGAGCTTACTTTTCCTAAATTTTCCTACCCAAGAACAAAAAGCCTACATTACAACCCCATTAAAGACCTTTTTGATTCAATGATTAACACATACAAGTGGCAGAGAGTTTAGACCTTTGGCAGATATATGGTAATGGCATGCATTTGAATTGATTTTTGAGAGTATTCACTTCTCCCATACACCCCTTGAGTGTAAGAGTGAAAAGCAAAATCTAGAGAGGAGTAGTGGAAGTTTCACTTGCTTGCGTTTTCCTAAACTTAACTTGTATGCATTTAAATTGATGTCTTGTCGCTTGTAATGATTGAATTGAAATGGCTTTGAAATGACTCAATCTCATTGATATCTTGATTCAATTCTAGGTGATTCCCCTCCTCGTTCTTTCTTTTCTTTCGTTGCTTGGGGACGAGCAACACTTTAAATTTAGGGGTTTGATCGGTGTGAAATTTACCTAGATTTTAAGTGGATTTTGTGGCTTTAATTCAATAATTGAGCCTGATTTTAATGAAAATACTATTAATTGCTTGATTATTTGGAGAAAGGTATTTTTATTTATTTTTGCAGAAAAATGGGTGATTTTGATAAAAATGGATTCTACAAGTGAAGAGGAAGATGTGGGAGAAAACGGAGCTCGATTTAGAGTTGAAACGAGCAAAAACGGGCCAAAGAAAAATTTGCTATAAATCTCATATTTTGTCCCATGAGCTAAATTATCCCACATTGATTACCTACCACAAATTCCTCCCACTCTACCACTATATGAACCCACATTGGAAACTCACTCAAATTTCTCTCACCCTTACTACTATAAATACCCTCTTCCATGAAAGCCACCATTGAACAATTCTTTACCCATTTAAATTCTATTAAATTGAATCATTTCCAAGATTCAATTGTTGAGAGGGCTTTTAAGTAAGACCTCCATAGTTGAGATCCCTCCCCCTTTTGGGGCGAGGGATCCATAGTTTTAAATATTTTTCTAGATTAGGAATTTATTTGCTTTCCAAGAAGGTGTGGACACCAAGGAAATGATGGGCTTGGTGGATGTAAAAACTTCATTCTGTGAAATCTAATCCTACTTATTATCTTTTTATTTTCTATGTTTTGGATGTTTAAGTGATGTTTAGATTATGAATTAATTGTGATATTATTTAAATTGTGATCCCGGGTTTGATTAGTTTCATTTATGGATCCTTAATTGCTTAATCTATATGTTTGATTTGTGTGGTTAATTATTTAGTGCATGTGGTTAGAACGAGAGTTCAATTATGTGTCTTAGGAATTAATTGAATTATTTCATCATGTGGCTTATGTGGATTAATGTGGGAAGAGTTGGAGACGACCTCTCATGTTTAGAACTACATAAGTGGACACTAGAGAGGTTAGATCGAGAGGTCAATTAATCTAGTGAAGGGAACCCAACCTTAGTGAATTCATAGTACCTAGAAAGGGAATATTACCTATGATTTAGTACCTTTTAGGAAACTCGTACGTGTAATTAGTACATATTGGGAGGTGTTCGCTATGGTATCGATCCTATGTGCTATTTTGGGGTCTTTGTAAGGGCCTACATCCACTTCATCTCGAGAGAGAGTTTAGGTGGAATTTGTGATCGCTCTTACTATGATAGCTTAAATTGGGAGGCAATTAGATGTGTTACATAATTGATTCATTTGAAGTGCATCATGAAAACTTCCTTTGCATTGAAAATTCCAAAAATATTATAATTAGTTTTGTTTCTTGTTGTTTTTTATCTCTCCCTTATCGGTTGTCCCTAACTAATACGAGACTGTAACTTGAAGGCCATAAATCCTAAATTCCATTGGGTTCGATAAATTCTTTAATTGGTCATCCCGACTATTAACGACCAATCAAATGGCGCCGTTGCCGGGGAGGTAACAGTCGCTAGTAGTTTGATGAAGGATTATTTAGAGTGGTCTTAATAAGGACATTTTTTTTTATTTTGGCATCTTATTTTTGCTTTCGAAAATTTTGTTCAAATTTTTCTTTCTTTTATAGGTGCATACTTTAAGAAGGAGGAAGAAGGAGAACAAGCCCAAAAATATGAGCTCCATGGATATTCTTCGTGATTTGGTGAATAGAAGAGCTCATTCCGCTATGAACGCACAAGAAAATTTTCAAGGATTTCAAATGCCAAATTGTGAGCCTAATTTGCAACCAGATTTTGGAGTACAAGATATGCAATTCCAACAACAAGGTTATGAGAATTTTGGAGTCCCTCATCAAATGCGTCAACAAGTATACCCTCGAGGTGTGGAAGATGTTTTTCAAGAAAATTTTTCTAGACATCAAGAAGGAAATCAACCACAACTATGGGGAGATTTTCAAGACTCCAACACTTCCTATTCCACCCAAAATGACCACATAGCGATGCTTGGAGAAAAGTTATTTGAAATGGTTATGGATCGTTTAGAAGAGTCGAGGAAGTCTAATCAAGCGCGGATTGATAGAATTTGGAGATCTCCTTCTTCCTCTTGTGATCTTCACTCTCCCTTGCTTCCTTGATCACTTGGATGGTGGATTTGATGGAGGAGATCAAGTGTAGATGGATGGATTCAAAGATGGGTGAATGGGATGAAGGGTAGATGGAATGGATAGGAAAGTGTGAGAAAAATAGTGTGTATTAGGTGTAGATCTGATTCCCCACTGATCTTTACACTCCAAAATGGGTGTTTATCCCTTGGAACCTTCTAGAACACATTCTAATCATAAAATTGACTTTGGGCCGAGCTCGGGTCGGATTCGGGTCAAGTTCGGGTTGGTGTAGTGTAGTCTCACCGTTTCGCATATAACTTTCACATCCGAAATCCAATTTGGATGATTCTTATGCTCACGCAATTCTCTCTTCGTTGGTTTCTATCCATATAAAGATCTGACAAAACTTCTAATATTTGAGGGTGTAACAAGTCATGAAAAGTAGCACAATCATGCTGAGTAGGAACAGCTTGCGCGACGTCACCATTTTAGTAATAACTCTTTCGTTTGGGCTCCAGTTGAAGTGTTTCTTATACCAAAACAATTCTCTTTTCTGTGGCTTTCTAACCATATATCACACTTCTAGTTTTGAGCTCCACAAGAGTACAGAAAAATTACACAAATTGGACGTGCATTTTTCAGCATTTTTCTTAATTTGACTCACTCTCCCTCGTTTCAACTCCGAATTAAGCTCCGTTTTTTCCCAAATCTTCTTTATCGCATCTAGAATTCATTTTTACCTAAAAATCATATGGGGAATCTAATTCTAAGTCTTGTGAAATTCTTTATAGATTTGTCATGGAATTTGTGGATTCAATTGTCTATGATTGTTTTCTCTAAAACTATGATAGGCTAATCTCCTTTGTGAGATTAGCTCCATGATTGGTGTTAGATAATTTAGTTATTATGCAAATTGATTTTAATCTTGAATGGTTTTGTGTTATTTCTATCATTGATTGTTAATTGCTTGATGTATATGATTGATTTGTGTGATAAATTGTCATGGGCATGTGATTAGATTGAGAAATCAATTATGTGTTTAAGATAGTTCATTGAATCATTTCATCATACACTTCATGTGCATTAATTTAGAATGAAATAGAGATATCCTTTTAGATTTAGAACCCTTTGATAGACCATTTGATTAGCTTAATCGAGAGATTGGTTGATTAGGTGAGGAGAACCAAGCCATTAGTGAATTCATAGTACCTTAAAAGGGAATATTGCCTATGATTTAGTACCTCATTAGGGAACTCGTAGAGTAATTAGTACCTAGTGGGAGGTGTTCACTTTGGTCTCGATCCTATGTGCTTTTGGGGGCCTTGTTGAGGGTTTACATCATATCCATCTCGAGAGAGAGTTTAGGTGAGATTAGTGATTGCTCCTATGCCATGTCCATGAGAGATTAGAATTAATTGCATGATTACTTAATTATCTATGTCATGATTGTTGTTAATCTTTTAGAACCCATCTTATCTTTGAATTCAGTTTATCTTTATTTCTTGCATTAGTATAATTGCATTTGTTTGCATCTTATCCTCCCATTCCGTCGTCCTTATAAAATCACAATAAACTTGAGATCGCTTAAACTCTAGTGACTTCCTCCCTGTAGTTCGATAAATTCTTTAATTGGTCATCCCGACTATATTATGACTAATCAGATGGCTTTGCACTCTTTCGGGATTGTTATACCTTGAGACGGGAATATTCCTTTCTCTAACGTTTGTGTCAATTGATTCATGTTCCCGGCCATCTGTCCCATAATCAAAGTAAGGTCCTTCAACTACTTAGACAAATATGCATAGTTAGCATTCATAGTAGCCTCAACCCTTGCATCATTCTTAGCCATCTATCGATTAAAGGTATTTTTAACACTCTTCACTTCTTGCTGCTAGATACTATGGCCCCTTTGTGTCAACTCTGCAATCTGCTTCTGCTGGGACTCTAGTAGCTTGTTGATGTTAGCTAGACTCGAGACGATCTCATCATCCCTATTCGGTTTCAACACTTGATGTTCAACCTGCGCCACCTTGCCAAGTACATATGCGTCTCTTACTCTTTCCGTAAGCCAGTCACGTGAATTCATAGAAATATCTTCAAACAACTTTTCTGCTTCAAGTGCTATTTTAGATAACATCGCTCCTCCTGATGATGCATCAATAAGAATATGCGACTCACAATCCAATCCATATAGAAGATGCTTATGTATTGAGCCTTAGACATCCCATGATGTGGGCACCGCCTGAGCTTGTCTTTAAACCTGTCCCATGCCTCATGAAATTTCTCACCCTGATTTATAACAAATTGAGTGATGTATTGCTTCATTCTTAAGATCCTTGAGGGTGGCATGTATCTCTCTAAGAACTTCTTCGGCAGTTGGTCTCATGTAGTGCATTCTGTGGTATCAAGAGTCTTATACTAAGCTTCTGCCTTATCAATTAATGAAAACTTGAATAGGATAATCCGCCTAGCATTATCATTAGCTCCAGCACCCTTCTGAGTGTTTGCATAACCAAGGAATCTTTTGAGATGTTGATATGGATCTTCAAAGCAACATCCAGAAAAGGAAATTTTCTCTACCATGTTGATAAGAGCGGGATATATATCAAAATCATCATCTTCCCCCTTGCTCCTATCAACCCCATGTTGCCAATACCATTGTACTTGAAAATTTTATGTATGGTAACATTATCCGGATTCTGCCTTGGTTCGACCATGTTCAACTCAATGTGTTATTCCTTCCTTTCCTTTTCCTAGCGCATAAGTACCTCAGAAAAATTCAAGGTTAGATAGAAATAAATAATCACAAATAAAAGTCTTAATCAAACTAGAAATAATAAAATTAATAATAATAGCTGTCCCCAGCAACAGAGCCAAAAACTTGATGGGTGTTTTCTTCGCACGCAAAATTAATCCCCAAATATTAAGGATATCAATTGCAGCTTAAGCAAGCGACCAAGTTAAATATCAAAATCAAAGGACGACGTATTAACAATTTAATTATTAACTAAATTAATTAAGATGAAAGATAATAAAAGTTGTGGAAAATATTATATCTACTAAACAATTAATTAAAATAACAATTAAAATAAATTAAGCACTAGAAAATATGAAAGTGAATCAAGTAGGAGAATAGGAGGTAGCTCTTCGGGCAATTCAGTTTCACTCATTAATTTTCCTTTCGTGTATCAATGTCTGACTCTGCCTTGTGGATTATGGATGCATCACTAAGCCATGCATGTTTGCTTGTGCATATTTACTCTATAGACACAAGCAAACATGTGTATAACACATGTGAATAACCTTGGAGCAAGAGATATAATTTCACCCCCTTTTTAGGTACTATAAGTATCAATTATTTCTCTGGTCAATTGTTACTCTAACCCGATATGATCTCCTTTTATAGGTACTATAAAATTACCCTCTTTATCCTACTTATCAACCCAAATCCAATTCAATTAATAAGTATTTATACATGATAGTTCTAATGAAGCTTTGAAATCCCCTCACTTAGAATCATAACATGTAATCCCGTTCACCAGTGAACGCGCTTAATCAATAACCAAGATGAACATTCAGACTCTATTCAACAGTTAATGATTCATAAAACAACTCTGAATATGGATTAAAAAAGTATTGTCTTATATAAAATAAAGCACAAGTAGTGTTATACGGAGTATACTCACGAAAGTTCAATTAATTGCATAAAACCTTCAAAACCCAATACTACTAAAATGGTTCTAGCCCATAATGTTATAAAGAACAATCATGGGGGTTGGATAGATATTACCCATATGTCTGGAAAATACAAGATAAATTAAGAAACGATAAAAACCCTAGATGTGAGCGTCGTTGTGTCCTTCTCCGTCTTGACTCTCCTCTTGATTCAGTAGACGAATCTTCAAAGTGATGGATGGATGGAGTAAAGGATGTGGATGATGGTTGGGGGGTAATCCCCCCTTGTGGGGTATATGATGATTGTATTGCGGTACTTCCTTGGTGTGATATGCATCCCCTTTTATACTTGTAAGCTCTCCTAATGGACCTTGGATGACCTTTTTCTTGGAAAACACGCAAATAAATGCACTGGGTGTAAAACCCGACAAAAATAGAATTCCATGTCCCCGTTCGACCAGAATGGTCTTGGTCGAGCGGCCTGCGTAGTCTCACCGTTTCGCGTATAACTTCTATATCCGAACTCCAATATGAGTGATTCTTGTGCTCACGCTATCATCTTTCCTTGGTTTTCTATCCATATAAAGTACTTAAAAAATACAACATTTGAAGGTGTAACAAGTCATGCAAAGTGGCACAGTCGTGCTGAGTAGAAACAGCTTGCGCGACATCACCATTTTGATCATAACATCCTTGTTTGGACTCTGATTTAGGTGTTTCGTACGCCCAAACGATCCTCTCTTCTGTGGCTTTCCAACAAAGAATCGCACTTCCAGTTTTGAGCTCCACATGAATACAAAAAAATTACACAAGTTGGACGTGCGTTTTACAACATTCTTGCACAAGTTTCACCTTTTCTCCAACTTTGCACTTTTGATCATTTTTCCACCTAAAACACAATAAAACACCTCAAATGCACATTTTCTCACATATATTGAATATAAGACATTTGTGTTAATATATAACAACAATTCCCATAAAAAAAGGTGTTAAATTGGATACTCAAACACACTTATTTTCACTCTCATCATACTCTAGGGATCATCACTATGTAATAGTGGATCATAATCGATTTTCTTCATCAAAACTTATAGAGTCTCAACTAATAACCTTTCTTTTTTCTTTTCAATTTTTTTCTTTGTTTTTCTCTTCAGTTTCTGGCGTGTCTTGGCACTGGTGGCTTGGTGTTACAAACCCGCGCCCATATGGACGGAGGTGTTATAAACCCACAATTTCCACGGCTAGGGGTGTTGAAACAGGCAGTCGAGACCGGGCGCGTTGCGCATTCCTAGCAACTAGGGATTTATCCCTGTTGGAGGTCATGGCGAGTCCGATGAGCCCAATGTTTCAAATTAATTTTCACTATCTTTCCGATCGTGGTGATGATTGTCGGGTGTTGGAAATAAGAAGTAATGACATGTTGAACTTGGTTTCAATTTTGGTTAAATTGATTTTAGAGCAAGTGTACTCTATCGTGTGTAGCACGTAAGCGACCAAGTGCAAAATTTATAAGATATCGAACCCCAGGGCGAAAGTGGGTAGCCGTATTTGAGAAATGCTTTACTATAGTAGGACGAATCAATAAAAGATGGGTGATTGATTAACACTAAAAACTAACTAAATAAGCAAGTAAAGATAGAAAATGTACAAATGGGATGGAATATGGATGAAGGAGAGCAATCTAGAAGTATACAAGACAAGCAACATCATGGAAAAGGCTTATGTAAACTCACACACACACATGCATTGATGATCATCATGCTATAATATTAAGGGCACTCAAAGAGTGTCTCCAATCCTCACTATTCCTATAGGTACTTACGGATATTAATATGTTGGTATAGAGATATTATCACGAAAAATTTTCTCTAGTAGGCAGGGACGTTTCCTAGCGTTCCCTTTCTAAGGTTAAGTGAGTATTGACTTGGGTCCCCTCATCATTTCAAACACTTTTACAAGTAATTATCAATAATGTCCTATCATGAGGTTCTAAGCGCATGAAGGTTATGGCCAAACTCCCCACATATTAATATAATCACTTCATGCAATCAATGATTCAATTAAACCACTAAGCATAATATTGAAATGACCATCCTAACACTATGAATAGAGAATTTAATCACATAAATCATACATAAAATGAGAATAAGCATTCATGATAGAAAATATTCATAACAATCAATTCATCAAACATGTGGTGTGCAAAATCTACATTATCCTTCACCAATCACATTGCTAGCTTCACATAAGGACTAGCCCCTAAAAATCATGAATAATTCAATACAATCCATGACATACTCCAATTGAGCCAAATAATGAAGAAAATCACAAATTAAAGGTAAGTTGACTTCCCTTGCAAAGTAGGCCTTCTCTTCCTTCAACATGCTCAAATCTTCACTCCTTGATGAATTCCTCTCCTTAGATTGGTGGATGGATGGATTAATGGATGGATTTGAGGAGATCAACTGGATTGGACGGATGAAGTGAAGGATGGAAGAGATGGAGATGAATGTGTGTGATTTAGGTGTCTAGTGTATGTGAAAACTGATCCAAAATGATTCATCCTATAATTTGTGATCAAAACATGCATTTATACCCTCTGGAAACTTCTAGAACACGTGGAAATCATAAAACTGACTTTTCACAGAACACGGGTCGTGTGCATGCACACGGCTGGTGTGTTGCACTTGGCCATGGGTGTGGACGTATAGGTGTTTTGGGTAACGGAACACGGCCGTCCCTTATAGGGGCGTGTTCGGCACACTGGTCGTGTTGATGCATGGGCGTGTTCGGTACACTGGTCGTGTTGATGCAGGGCGTGCAGCGCAGTCTCACCGTTTCGTGCATAACTTCTATATCCGATCTCTGATTTGAGTGATTCTTGTGCTCACGCGATCCTCTCTTCCGTGGCTTTCCAACCATATATCACATGTCTGGCTTTGTGCTCCACACGAATACAAAAAAATTATACAAGTTGGATGTACATTTTTCAACATTTTGCTTTGGCTCGTTCTCCCCCGTTTCAACTCCGAATTGAGCTCCGTTTTTTCCCACATCTTCCTTATCGTGTCTAGAATCTATTTTTACCTGAAAATCACACAAATTACACAAATTTACCAATTCTCTAAATATTTACAAATATCGCACAATTTAAGACACTTGATCATGAAAATCACACATTTATTATTTCAAAGCACACATCTCCATATCTTCATATAACACCACCAAATGATATATAAAATGAATAAAAGCACTCAAAAATACATAATAATGACACTAAAATTTAGGTGAAAATGACACCGATCACATGTGTCAAACCTTTAAGTTTTTCGGCAGTGGCATCCTGCAGTGACGACGGACTGGCCGTGTTTATTGGGTGTTGGGACTGAGAGGCGATGCTGTGCGTCGAGCCTCAAAGTTTTCTGACAGCATCATCCCACGGTGGCTTGATTTGGTTCTTTGATGCGGGAGTCGACATGAGTAGTGAGCGGATGATGCGGTGTATTCGGCGACGGATCTAACCGGGCTAGCTTGGCAGCAGATTTTACCGGGTGGACATTGTTGGGTATATTTGGATTTCAGTATAATAAGTTGACTAAAAATATGATAGAAAATAATAAGAATGTAATTCGAGTCGAGTCAAGAGTTACACTCTTTCTCCTTAAGATGAAATTGCGCCACTCTGGTGCTTACGGTTTGATGGAAATCATCTCCAAGATGCAACGACTCACATCTTGTGATAGTAGCACTACAAAAAGCATGATACGGCGAACCAACCGATATTACGAACTCACCTTATGATTAGGACGACTTGAGAATACACTATGAATCACTTACAACGGCACAACTTTATTAGACTTTTTCAGACATCCACGATTTTGTGACAAGTGCTCAAGTACTCAAGTGAAATTCAAGTGAGATGCAGTCATTCAGAGTGAAGGATTATGGAATGAGAGCATATTTGTAGATTTTAAGGCATCTTTTCGTGAATAATTGCGACTAATGGATTTGATTTTGAATTGAAATTCAAATTTCTTTTCATGAAAAGACATAATTATTCAACAATCACACCCTTTGATCACACATTTTCATAGACACACTTCAATCTATTAGATACCATTTTAAGGTGACTTTTTCATTTACCTTAATTTTCCAACAATCCCCACATGAACGGATAAAGTCAACTAAAAAAGACTACGACATGGGAGATTGACAATAAAGTGAGTTCAAATGAAAAGATGTTACATCGAGATAGGTAGCTTCTGGTTTTGAACCTTCCCTAGTTGAATACTATCGCACATACTCGCAGTTTAGTGGACGCGCGATGCATTGAACTACTCTGCTTTTGTGTATGCCAAAACAACCGTACCAACATAACACATTTCCTAATACCTTTGGTTCTCATGGTTGTGTCCATTTCAGCCGTGAACCATATCTTGGATTCATAAGTGCTTCATTGAGGCGGCCCGTCATCACACTTACATAGGTGGCCTCTTATCAAGAGTATCATGTCATACCCCACCTTTATTAGGTATAAGATTCATTAAAAGCTTTTATGCTTACCTTTACTATACGTTAACATGTTCATTTGCACTTGATTTGTCTCTAGGAATGAATTAATTAATATGTTTCAAGTGCACACCTAAACAAATATAACTTAGTTGTCTTATTGAACCAAGTTTGTGGGATCCCCACTCATCATTGTTGAGTTACCGCTAAAAATGTTTTATAATGTGTGGCTTTTTATTCAATTCCTCTCAAACATGAAACATTTGATCTCCAATAAATCTTATCATGGATCCGTTTAATTTTTTTGAGATCAGTTACCTTAGGCCAAAATAATTTTAACTTTAGGGGCTACGCCCTTATCCCACATTTAAATGTCTACGAGAATTCTCCCCACATTTGAATGTCTACGGAGATCTCCCCCACATTTGGGTCGGTTGGCCTTTTATATTAATTAATCAATTGATTGATAATTAACTTCTCCCCAAAAGTCATCACATTTTTTTAACTTCTCACGAAGAGACATAATTCTTTAATAATTACACGACTTTCCATGAAGGGATACGACTCTTCATTTAAACATACTACTCTATACTAAGATTATGGCTTTTCATTAAGAGACATGACTCTTCTCTAAGTGACATAATTTTTCATGAAGAGACATCACTCTTCATCAAAGGACACGACTCTTCACGAAAAGACATGACTCTTTACCAATGAACACAAATTCTTCATAAAGAGACACATACTCTTTATCAGGAAAACACTATAATTCATAATTGCCACAAATAAGTTCGCAACAAATATTGTGCCAGATCTCAAATTTCATCAGTAAGATTAGAAAATCATGATTAATCCTTAACCACAATGACTACAAGCATATATAATAACCACAGTAATTAAAATGGAATACTATTATGGAGGGTAGTTACAGTTATTCGGTATTATGAAATTATAAGAGAAAAAGAAAACTCTCCTTCTTTTACCAAATGTATACACTACCACATGCATACACGAGAACTAAACCATCAATAAAAAACAATAATTGTTTCTATATTTATTTATTTATTATTTTTAATTAATGCACAAAATTCAAATAGATGTTGGTTACTAAATCCAATCATCGCATTTTGCCCATATAATAAGACACCAACATCTCCAATAATTGCATGCATTTTTTAAAATACAATTTGTGATCAACAGTTTCAAATTGTTAAAATGGTTTAATTCATCAACAGTTAACTATCAACCGTCGCATGCAATATTAATATCAACGGAAATTCAATTCCAATTACAAATAAATTTATTACGTGAATTTATTTCATTTGATTTAATAAATTTTAAATTAAATCATGCCCACTTCATATAACAAAGATTTAAATTGCGTACTTTTTTTTCCATTCACATATTCGAAAAATTTTCTTTAACGTCCTTTGTAATCAACCAATATTATATCGGAGCCATGAGAATAAATTTTCGTCTTAAGATTGTTGGGTGTAATTGGGTTTCAGTATAATATATTGACTAAAAAATATGACAGAAAATAATAAGAATGGAATTTGAGTCGAGTCAAGAGTTACACTCTTTCTCCTTATGAAGAAATTGCCCCGCTCTGGTACTTACGGTTTGATGACAATCATCTCCAAGATATAACGACTCACATCTTGTGATAGTAGCTCTACAATAAGAAAACTGTTAAATTCCAACATAAAAATTCCAACGAATAGCAAATCCGTTGAAAATTTTAGAGTTCCAACAAATTTTCCAATGAAATTTTAAACCGCTGGAAAATTCCATCAAAAATTCTCAAGAAAATTTAAACCATTGGAAATTTCCAATGCCAAATCCAATTTCCTGATAAACTATTGGAAATTTCCAACGAAAATTTCTATAAAACCTGAAACTGTTGGAAAGTTCTAATGAAAATTCTCATATAAATTTAAACTTTTGGAAAAATCCAATGCTAATTCTAATAACTTGATGAACCGTTGGAAATTTCCAATAGAAATTTCAATTAAACATAAGCTGTTGGAAGATTCCAATGAAAATTCCATCGAAAAAAGAGAATTTAATAAAAAATGTCAATTTATAGCATAAATTATATATTAGTTCAGTTGATAAATGATAAGCTGATATACTCAGGAGGTCAAGGGTTAAAACCCGAATAAAAATATTTTTTTATTGTTGGAAAATTCCAACGGACTTGGAAGATCGTAGGAATTTATTCCAACTGTAATTCCAAAAAAAGATTCCATTGGAAAAATGTATGAATTACTTTTAGATAAAAAAATTACAACACAAGATTTACCGTTGGATTTTAGAAACTGTTGGAAATGTTGTTGGAAAAATGACCTTCCAACGACCACTTTTCCAACAGAAAAAATTCTTTGGAATATTTGTTGGAATCATGAATTCCAACGGTATTTTTGCATATTCCAATGATTTTTCGCTGTTGGAATTCGGTAATTTTCTTATAGTGAAATCAAAAGATACGACGAACCAACCGATATTATGAACCCACCTTATGAGTAGGACGACTTGAGAATACACTATGAATCAATTACAACGACACAACTTTATTGGACTTTTTCGGACATCCACGACTTTGTGACAAGTGCTCAAGTACTCAAGTGAAATTCAAGTGAGATTGCAGTCATTCGGAGTGAAGGATTATCGAATGAGAGTGCCTATTTATAGATTTTAAGGCATCTTTTCGTGAATAATTGCAACCATTTGATTTGATTTTGAATTCAAATTCAAATTTCTTTACATGAAATGACATAATTATTCAACAATCAAACCATTTGATCACACATTTTCATAGACACACTTCAATATATTAGACACCATTTTAAGCTGACTTTTCCATTCACCTTAATTTTCCAACAGGCATATGCAAGTCCAGCTGTGACTGCGTTGAATGGTGGTGGCTGGCGCTCGTTCTCGGCAACAGCAGCAGCGCGGCGCTCTCTAGTGGTTTCCGTCACTGGTTTGCAGTTCCATGAAAGCGACGGTGACAAGCCATCGGTGAGCGGCGACGTGTGGACCCGGCGCAGTGGCAGTAATTGGGTAAGCATCGGTGAGGCTTTGGGTTGACGATTGACGTGAAGACAACGCTGACTTGGTGCTTGGGGAAGGCTACAAACTGGGTTATTCTTTGGAGAGAGAATTTGTATCTCTCTTCTTCCAAGAAAGAGAAGAAGTTGATTTGGAAAGAAAGAAAACCTTAATCACGTATTTCTTGGGAGGTGAGAGAAGTTGTTTGAAATTTAACTTTACCTTTCAAAATTCAAAAGAGGAGCAACTTTTTATTTTCTCTGATTGTTTAATTGAAAACAACGTTCTTGATCATGGGCTTGGAACATTTCCTTGTGAATTAATAACTAGGCTTTAAAAGTTTCACCAATGAATTAAGTTGGGCCATAATTTCATTACCCTCTAGCCAATGGCTTGGTCTAAGCAATCCTCCAACACTTCAACTTTGCTTAATTTTATTCATGTTTTTTAGCTTAAACTATGAATTAATTTAATTACTCACTTTGATATTTTGGGTTTCACCCATCACATATTTAATTTATAGTTTTGGACTTAATAATTAATTGATCCCATAAATTTATTTTGGATCTCTAATTAATTAAATTCATAAACTTAAATTATTTTCATACCGATGAGACAACATTGATCACCTCTATCACTTTACCACTACTAGAATTTGATATTATTTCAACACTTCATTCAACCATCGTCTTCTCCTTGTCAATTTTTTCTTCTCAGCTCACTCATGCTTCATCTCATTGCTTGCCTCACAAACTTGATGTGAATAGCCTGAATTATGACTGAACTTAGCGGAGTGCTAAACTGTCTACGTACCTCTTCGCAAAGGATCAAGTCATAACGTAGTTCAAAGGACATGATTTGGTTTGAATTGGGGGGGGTGCCGTATACAGTTTATACTCATGCGGGCCAGGAGTGACTATTCTTTTACCACTTTAGGTTTGAATGGGGAGATGTCGTACACAAGTTATACTCATGCGGGCCAGGAGTGACTATTCTTTTACCACTTTGGACAAAGTAAGGTATTTAATGCTTTAACCACTTAAAATTCTTGAGTGGGGTGAATTAACAATTTAACCATGTATAATTACCTTTGGTGAGCGTCGTACATAGTTTATACTCATGTGTACCAGGAGTTCGTCGTACACAGTTTATACTCATGCGGAATAGGTGTAACAAGCAGTTTAGGCTCATGCGTCAAGGAGCGTTATGTATGTATTTATTTTACGTGTAGTAGCGTCTCACGAATTTTCCATTTATAGGGCTAATGTTCACACCATCTTTTGAGATTAGCTTGTAGGCGCCATTTGTGTAGATTTCTTTCACAACATGAGGGTCATCCCATTTGGATAGAAATTTATTTCCAACATGCTGAGTGACTACTATAGGCCATTCTCACAGCAAGCACCAAATCCTAAGCTTGAAAAAACGTATCTTTACTTTCTTGTTGAATGTTCCAGAAAAGCAAAATTGATCACTCAAGTCTTTGTTGTGCTTCCAATCTCTTCTCATCTAATGCTTCCAACTCTTGAAGGCGCAACTTTGTATTTTCTTCTTCGATGAGACCTTCTTGTATGACCATCCTCAAAGAGGGAATTTGTTTTTCAAGGGGCACTACGGCTTCAACACCATACACCAAGGAATACGGAGTAGCTTGAGTAGGTGTTCTATAAGTGGTGCAATATGTCCATAAAGCTTCATTGATTCTTTCATGCCAATCTATTTTTTATTTAAAGACAACTTTCTTCAACATAGTGTACAAGACTTTATTGAAGGCTTCGGCAAGACCATTGACAGCTGCGTTTTACATTGATGATTTTCTTTGCTTGAAGTAGAACTTCTCACACAACTTATCAATCCAACTGTTGCTAATGGCTTTCCATTATCAGTAATGATGTAGAGAGGGACACCGTATTTATAAATGATGTTGATTCGAATGAAATCAGCAACAACAACATTTTCTTTCTTCACTTTCCTCACAGGCACACTTCGGCCCATTTTGAAAAGTAATTGGTTGCAGCAAGAATGTAGAGATGACCACAAAACGACTTCGTAAGCGGCCCCACCATATTTAAACCTCAAGCATCAAAAGGCCATGAAGTGACTATCAGATGAAAAGGCTCCGGAGGTTGATGAATCATATTTCTATGGAACTGGAAAGCTTGACATCCTTGTGCTTAGGCCATGCAGTCAAAAAGAATATATATATATATATATATATATATATATATATATGAGATAGTTACTACTAGGTACATTAAAAACTCCTTTATTACTATGAGATACAAACACACAAAAATATTACTACTAACTACATAAATATATAGTGATATTCCAATATTACCCTTACAATGTGCTGCACATAAATGTTTGTGTGCAACAAAAGTTCGTGTACAGCAAAAATTATGTGCAATAAAAAAAGTATGTGCAGCAAAAGTTATGTGCAGTAAAAACATGTGTGCAGCAAAAAAAGTGTGAATCGTAAGTCATGTGTAGCGAAAAAATTATATACTCCTACCATTCGGCGGTGTTCCGGCGGAGGTTCGGCAGCCGCCGGTCCGATGGTGGCCCAGCGGTGGCAAGGGTGGGTGAGGGGTTTAGGGTGGGTGAGGGGTTTAAAAGTATATGAGATTATAATGTATTAAGGTTATATTTGGTATTTTACTTTAATATTTTGTATGTGATAGTAATTTTTTAAACTCATTCTATCTCCTAGTAATTTAGGGTACAAAGTGTGTGCCTATGAGTAATTTTTTCTATATATATATATATATATATATATATATATATATATATATATAAGGAATTGCTCAATTACATAGAAACCCAATTACATATAAAAGTAACTTTAATGTTGAAGAATAAGAGAAGAAGAAGAAAGTTTGAGGCCACGAACTTATCAACCCAAAGCATAACTCGGCCAAACTACGAAAAGCCCAAAAGTTTATTTCTTGATTGTCCCACATCGGTCTAGTTTGAATTGACAAACAACATTATATTTTTGAACACCGCAACTACAAATTGTCCATTCGGGGACATTCTCAAAACTGAAAAAATACAGAGAAAATTAGCATGGCCCCTGCACAAGGATGACACGCATAAATCGAGAAATTGTTTAAATATTTTTTGTCAAATTTCCCGCATATATATATATATATATATATATATATATATATATATATATATATATATATATATATATATATATATATATATATATATATATATGTCTAATTATATTATTAATTTTATATATTATTTTTATATATTAATATATTAATTACACAATGGAAAGATTTCAAATGACACGGTTTAAACAAGAATTTGAAAATCCTCCGAAAACAACTAAAAAATATCAAATTCAAATCCATTGATTTAAAATCCATTCATTTAAAATCTTGGATTTATAAATTTGCAAATTTCATTTTGTACCCAAACATGAATGGGGGATTTATAAATCACCCCTCAAATCATTCCATCCAAACACACCCTAATTAAATTTAGTAAATTTTATAACTTTAAATTTATTTATTCATAATGTTTGTTTGAGGTTGATATTGCTTCTAAAAATAATTAATATCAATCTAAATATATATATATATATATATATATATATATATATATATATATATATATATATATATATATATATATATATATATATATATATATATATATATATATATTCTTTTTTTTGAATTGCCCGATTACATTAAAGCCCAATTATATACAAAAGTAACTTTAATGTTGAGGAATAAGAGAAGAAGAAGAAAGTTTGAGGCCACGAATTTACCAACCCAAAACATAAATCGGCCCAACTATGAAAAGCACAACAGTGTATTTCTTGTTTTGTCCCACATCAGTCTAAATCAAATTGACAAACGCCGCAACTACAGATTGTCCCTTCAGGGATATCTTCAAAACTGGAACAATACAGAGAATATTAGCATCGCCCCTATGAAAGGATAACACTCATAAATTGAGAAATTGTCCAAATATTTTTTTGTCAAATTGTCCAAATATATATATATATATATATATATATATATATATATATATATATATATATATATATATATATATATATATTTAAATATATATGTGTGTGTATATATATATATATATATATATATATATATATATATATATATATATATATATATATATATATATATATATAGGGTTAATAAATAGTAGGTACAAAACATATTTAAGAATTACTAAGCGATATATTCGCTTCATACAAAATTATATTTTATTTTTCCATAATACCTATACCTATCAGTACATTAGTGTGCATTGTTGAGATGAAAAAAAAATGTTATTTATACGAATATACTTTAGTGTGCATTCTATTGAAAGGAAAACTGAAAATACGTGGTTAAATTGAAGAACCCTGCTAATGTACATTAGTATGCATTCTTGAGAGAGAAACATAAAATACGTGATTAAATTGAAAAACCCTACGATTGTACATTAGTGTAATCTTTGAGAGAGAAACAAAAAATACACTATTGAAACTATTTTAAGTACATTAGTGTGCATTCTTAGAGAGAAATAGAAAATACGTAATTAAATGGAAGAACCGTATGAATGTACATCAGTGTGCATCCTTGAGAGTGAAACAGAAAATACACATGTATATTAGTGTGCATCGATCCTTGAGGGAGAAATATAAAATAGACGATTAATTAAATTGAAAAAAGAATTGTTATAATTATATCCTTAAATCTTTCCTTAAATCTCTCACCAATTGTTTTTATCTGATTTATAGTACATTAGTGCTCAATGAAACTAGTGTGTTAAGTGAAAACGTTGAATATTAAACGTTGTAAATAAGGGTAAAGCTGGAAAAAGAAAATGACGTTATGTATTTATCAGTAGTTATATTAGATCAATGTACTTATTCATAATTAAACTATATATACACGTATCTATCAGTAATAATCCCATATATATATTTATATTATTAATTTTATATACTATTTTTATTATATATTAATTATAAATTACACAATGTAATTGATGAGCATTTTCTCAACACACAATTAATCCCCCAAGTATGAAGGATATCAATTGTAGTTTCAAAAGGTGACCAAGTGAAATCGAACCCAAGGGACGGCGTATTATCAATTTAATTATTGTCTAAATTAATTAAGACGATTATGGCAATATAGTTTGAGGATTGAATGATTACACTACTAAACAAGTAACTAAAATAACAAATAAAATAAAGTCACTTGAAGAATACGAAAGTGGATCAAGTAGGAGAATTAGCTCAAGAAAAATCCAGTTTTACTACTTAACTTCCCTTCCGTGTGTTGGTGTCTAACTCTGCCTTGTGGAATATGGGCGCATCACTAAACCATGCATATCTACTCTATAGACACAAGTAAACATGCGTGTAACACGTTTGAATAACCTCGGAGCAAGAGATATAATTTCACCCCCCCTTTCTAGGTACTATCAGTATCAATTATTTCCCCCTAGGATTGTTACTCTAACTCGATATGATCTCCCTTTATAGGTACTATGAAATTATCATCTTTATCCTACTTATTAACCCGAATTCAATTCAATTAATAAGTATTCATATATGATAGTTCTAATGAAACTTCGGAGTTCCCTCACTTAGAATCATAACATGGAATCCTGCTCAACAGTGAACACACTCAATTAATAACCAAGATATGTATTCAGACTCTACATAACAGTTAATGATGTACAAAACGACCGTGAGTATGTATTAATAAAGCACAATCATATATAAAATATATCCACAAGTAGTGTTGTACGGAGTGCACACATGGAAGTTCAATTAACTAGATAAAACCTTCACAACCCTAGTTCTACCAAAAAGGCTCTAACCCATGATGTTACGAAGAACAATCATGGGTGTTGGATAATCTTATCCGGATGTCCAGAAAATACAAGATAAATTAGGAAACGAATAAACCCTAGATGTGGTGTCATCGCGTCCTTCTCGCTCTTGAATTCTCCTATTAGTTCTCCCCTTGATTCCATAAACGAATCTTCAAAGTGATGGATGTAAGGAGGAAATGATGATGGATGGGGGGTGATCCCCCCTTGTGGGGTGTAGTATGGTTGTGGCCTCTCTTCTCCTCTCTTGTATTGTAGATTATATCTCTACTGCTGCATAGGCCTTCTTTTATACTTGTAATTGCGCCTCCCGGGCCTGGAATGGGCTTTTCAAGTGATCACACGCATTGACGGTGTAAAAATATGGATATGCTAAGTTCCCGAGCATCGATTCGACCTCCACAACAGGTCGAATCAACCACCACAGGTCAAACCAGAGGTCGAACCAGCCTACTATAAGTCCCAGGCGTTCGATTCGACCAACTGACTAGGTCGAATCGATGCGACGAGGTCGAATTGGCATCCTGCACAAGTTGTGTTGCCAATTCGACCTGAAGGGCAGGTAGAATTGACCTCCTTCAGGTTGAATCAAACTCCTTTGCCCAAACGGATGGCCTCGACTTCCTTTCTTCCGTATTCAACACTTCTACTACGATTTCCTTCGAAAAACCACTCAAATAGCTCCATCAACACCTGATTCATGCCTTTTTACAATATTTATCGGTTTTCAACCAATTTCAACCTTCAAACACTCCATAATAGCACAAATCCAGGCGCAATATTCATGAATTATCACACTCATCAAACCCCCAAACTTACATGTTGCTCGTCTCGAGGCAACACAATCAAACCAAGGAGTCGTGTATAATTCACAAGAATCACCAAGTACAACACAGAAAATTATGAATGTTGGATGTGCGTTTTCAGCCTTCTTGCACAAATTGCACATTTTCTCCACTTTGCACTTTTCATCCTTTTTCCACCTAAAACACAATAAAACACCTCAAGTGCACCTTATTCTCACATATAATAAATATAAGACACTTGTGCTAATATATAACAAGAATTTCCATTAAAAGGTGTTAAATTGGGCAGTAAAACACGCTAATTTCCACTCTCAACAATCCCCCAAACTTATCCGTTGCTCTTCCCGAGGCAACAAAATAAAAATAAAGAGAAAGAGAGTATGAAAATTAGCGGGGAAACAAGGACTATGACACATACCCCATTCACAATACAATTGCCCTCAACTTAGGTCATGCAACTCTAATTATATGTAATAATCAATTCATAGCATACAAGTTAAGACAATCACCACCAATTCAAATGCTCCATTGACATGCTCTCACAGGAAGTATATATCACTCGCACTCAAGTGTAAAGATGTACACTTATGGCTTAAGGTGTTTACGCTCAGATTCAATTCAAGTGCATGCATAACCATAAGCTTGCCAAATGTCTCAAACTCTTTACCACTAAAAGTATGATTCGACAATGGGATCAAATAGGACTTTCTTTAGGATGTAATGATGGCTCTTTGGTAAAGGTAGGAAACATATGGATAAAGTAACTCAATTAGTAGAGAATTAAAGCCAGAGATCTTTTGTACTGCATATTTTTTACACTTCAAGGCTATCCAGCTTCATGCTCTTCTAATTTTCTTTTCTATCCTTTCCTTCAAGCTCAACATACTTTTCCTTCTTTTCTTGAGATACCAATTTCGGGTACAACCTCTAATATCTCAGGGTACCAGTTTTGGGCACTACCCCTAAGCAACTTATTTTTCAGCTCATAATCACTTGTACAGCTCCAAATATTTTATTCCTTCCAAACTCCAAGAAAATCAATTCACACACTCTGACAAAATTTAATTCTCCACTAAATAAAGGAATTTTAAGGCTCAAATAGGATATCAAAGTGGCTATCTTCGTAGGTTGCCAAAGAAATAAGGCTTTTAGGCTCAAAAGGGCTAACTACAGATATAAAATCATTTGGCAGGAAATTATTTGGAAAAGTGACTCATAATTATCTAGGATGGCCTAAAATCATCTCCCATCATCTAACACACATGTAGTTTCAAGTGTGACAAGAGGCAAGTTCTAGAATACGCGCACAAGAATGATACTCACCAGAAAGAAATCATGTGTTTATGTACATGAAAGGAGGCTCAAAATCTCACATGGGTTTTTAACAAATAACAGAGCACTTTTCATGGTAAGTAATATCCCACAAGTACACATAGAACTTTATATCACAATATAACTCAAGTACACTCCCTTCATCAATTTCAAAAGTATATGGATTTCAAGCATGGTTTAAAAATATAAGCTCACATGGATCACCATCATAAACTCAACCCTTCACTCCATGAATTATAAGCACACATAAAAATTAGAATAAGGAAACGAGGGCATCTGATTTTTCTCCTTCAAAATGCACGAGCTCCTCGAGTCAAAGCCTCAGTGTAGAACTCATCTTGCTACTCCAGTTACCTTTTTCTATCATTAAAGCTCAAACACACTCATCATCACAGATTCATCAATAATAAAATAGGAGAACTAAACGAAAGACCCAATTGACTATCTAATCAACTCCACACACTAGAAACATCACTGAACACTAGGCAAATTACAAAAAATTGACACATCAAAACCGATTAAAGTTTCAACATACCGCAAAAAATAAACTTCCCTAGCAAACGTTACAAAGAAAAGATTATACTCTTGGTGCTTCAATGAAGTAATAACATCACACCCCCCAAACTTAGTAAAAACGTAAGTTGAAACTAAGTTTGCAAGAAAGATGTAATTGCCGATTAGTAAGCACCTTAAATATAAAAATTTCTTACTCACACGAAAGAAATAAAGCAATAAAACGGAAGGGAAAGCCCCCAACAGGCGCTCATGTTTAACGTCGGAGAGTCACGACAGATGTAACCTTTTAAACTACTGGATCAGAGGACGGTCTTGTCGCATCCTCACCTTCAAATACTTTCTTTCCCTCTTCTTGTCTACACTCAACACCTCACCTTTCTTGGTCACAAAAATATGATCATTGGAATTTTCTTCCTCCCATGGCTATCTAGACACCTCCTTGTCAATCTTCCACTTAAATTCAGAATCATCTGCCTTAGAAAAATCAAGATTAAACAAGTTAGAAACCACATCAATGCTCTTGCATGATTGAGTCTCCATGGGCATCTTTATTGTATGATCTAGAGAAAACCACATCTTCATTATCCATCTGCACTCTAAGCTTCTCGGCTCTCAACGTCTTTGATCTTTCCCACTTCTTCTCAACTATAAGCTCAGTATTCTGTCCTTGGGATGGCACGGGAGTAGCATCAACATCATGTAAAGCATTTGGAGTGGAAAACGGTGTAGGACAGAATGATTCGACCTGGATTCGACCAGGGCTGCAGGTCGAATTGGGTATGTAGTGGTCGAATTGATCTTCTGGAACACGATTCTTCCTCTGTATCTCCGATTCAACCTGGATTCGACCTGAAGGTCTGGTCGAATCGAAGTCCCCAGGTCGAATCGACTCTCTGTAAGATTTCTGCCCTCCGATTTGACCTGGATTCGACCTGAAGATCTGGACGAATTGACATGGTGTTGGTCGAATCAGGCTTCTGATGAAACAGAGTGATCCGGACGGGTGGATTCGACCTGGATTCAACCTGAGTGCCAGGTCAAATCGAATGGATGTTGGTCGAATCGAGGCGCTGGTGCTTCCAAATCACGTCCAGTGGGCCAATTCGACCTCTCCTGTTAGATTCGACCTGTAGTGTAGGTCGAATCGGGGTCAAATTGAGCTCTCGACATCTCCAATTCTGATTCCGGCCTCATCGGTCCCACGTACTATGTTCCAAACCTTAACGTGATGGCTTTATCTTCCAATTTTTGTGTCAATTGATTCACGTTCGCGGTCATCTGCCCCATAATCAAAGTTAGGTCCTTCAACTGCTTAGATAAATTTGCATGATCAATATTCATTCTAGCTTCGATGTGGTCAACCCTTGTATCATTCTCAGCCATGTATCGATTGAAGGTATCTTCAACACTCTTCACTTCTTGCTGCTTCATACTAAGCCCCCTTTGTGTTAACTCTGTAATCTGCTTCTGCAGGACTCTAGTAGCTTATTGATATTAGCTAAACTAGAGACGATCTCATCATCCCTACTCGACTTCACCACTTGATGTTCAACTTGCGCTACCTTGGCAAGTACATATGATCCTCTATCTCTCTCTGTAGGCCAGTCACGTGAATTCATAGAGATGTCTTCAAACAACTTTTCTGCTTCAAGTGCTGTCTTAGATAACAACGCTTCTCCTGATGATGCATCAATAAAAATACGCGACTCACAATCCAATCCATAGTAGAAGATACTTATGTATTCAGCCTTAGACATTCCATGCTGTGGGCACCTCCTGAGCATGTCTTTAAACCTATCCCACACCTCATGAAATTTCTCACCTTGATTCATAACAAATTGGGGATCCCTTGCCTCATTCTTAAGATCCTTGAGGGTGGCATGTATCTTTCTAAGAACTTCTGCTGCAGTTGTTTCCATGTAGTGCAATCGACTGTATCAAGAGTCTCATACCAAGCTTCCGCCTTATCAATCAAAGAGAACTGAAATAGGGCTATTCTTCTAGCATTATCATTAGCTCCAGCACCTTTCTGAGTGTTTGCATAACCAAGGAATCTTCGGAGATGCTGATATGGATCTTCAAAACAACCTCCAGAAAAGAGATTCTTCTCTACCATGTTAATAAGAGCGGGATGTATCTCAAAATTATCATCTTCCCCCTTGCTCCTATCAACCCCATGCTACCAATTCCATAATTCGTGAAAATTTCACGTATGGCAACATTATCCGGATTCTGCCTTGCTCCGGCCATGTTTAGCTCAATGTGTTATTCGTTCTTTTCCTTCCTCTCATTTTTCAAGCGCACAAGTAACTCGGAAAAATTCAAGGTTAGATAGAAATAAATAATAACAAATAAAAATCTTAATCAAGATAGAAATAATTAAATCAATAATAACAGTCGTCCCCGTCAACGGCGCCAAGAACTTGATGAGTGTTTTCTCAACACATAATTAATCCCCAAGTATGAAGGATATCAATTGTAGTTTCGAAAAGTGACCAAGTGAATATCGAACCCAAGGGACGGCGTATTATAAATTTAATTATTATCTAAATTAATTAAGACGATTATGGCAATATAGTTTGAGGATTGAATGATTACACTACTAAACAAGTAACTAAAATAATAAATAAAGTAAAGTCACTTAAAAATACGAAAGTAGATCAAGTAGGGGAATAGGTAGCTCAAGGTAAATCCAGTTTTACTACTTAACTTTCCTTCCATGTGTTGGTGTCCGACTCTGCCTTGTGGAATATGGGCGCATCACTAAACCATGCATATCTACTCTATAGACACAAGTAAACATATGTGTAACACGTGTGAATAACCTCGGAGCAAGAGATATAATTTCATCCACCTTTTTAGGTACTATCAGTATCAATTATTTTCCCCTAGGATTGGTACTCTAACCCGATATGATCTCCCTTTATAGGTACTATGAAATTATCCTCTTTATCCTACTTATTAACCTGAATTCAATTCAATTAATAAGTATTCATATATGATAGTTCTAATGAAGCTTCGGAGTCCTCTCACTTAGAATCATAACATGGAATCCTGCTCAGCAGTGAACACGCTCAATCAATAACCAAGATATATATTCAGACTCTACATAACAGTTAATGATGCACAAAATGACCGTGAGTATGAATTAATAAAGCACAATCATATATAAAATATATCCACAAGTAGTGTTGTACGGAGGTACACATGGAAGTTCAATTAACTAGATAAAATCTTCACAACCCTAGTTCTCCTCTTAGTTCTCCCATTGATTCCACAAACAAATCTTCAAAGTGATGGATGGATGGAGGAAAGGATGATGGTTGGGGGGTGATCCCCCCTTGTAGGATGTAGTATGGTTGTGGCCTCTCTTCACCTCTCTTGTATTGTAGATTATATCTCTACTGCCGCATAAGCCTTCTTTTATACTTGTAATTGCGCCTCCCGGGCCTGGAATGGGCTTTTCAAGTGATCACACACATTGACGGTGTAAAAATATGGATATGGTATATTCCCGAGCATCAATTCGACCTCCACAACTGGTCGAATCAACCACCACAGGTCGAACCAGAGGTCGAACCAGCCTACTGTAAGTCCCAGACGTTCGATTCGATCAATTGACTAGGTCGAATCAACACGACGAGATCAAATCGGCATCTCAGCCAATCGATTCGACCTCGATTCGACCTGATGCCCAAGTCGAATCCCCATGTCGTGGTCGAATCAGCATTTTATACAAGTTGTGTTGCCAATTTGACCTGAAGGGCAGGTCGAATTGACCTACTTCAGGTCGAATCAAACTCCTTCTTCACCCAAACGGAAGGCCTCGACTTCCTTTCTTCCGTATTCAACATTTCTACTCCGATTTCCTTCGAAAAACCACTCAAATAGCTCCATCAACACCTGATTCATGCCTTTTCACAATATTTATCGGTTTTTAACCGATTTCAACCTTCAAACACTCCATAATAGCACAAATCCAGACGCAATATTCGTGAATTATCACACTCATCAGTAAAGATTTCAAATGACATAGTTTGAGCAAAGATTTGAAAATCCTCCCAAAACGACTATAAAATATCAAATTCAAATTAGGGATGTCAATCTTGTCCCGGCCCGGCCCTCAAGATTTGGGGCGGCCCAGATCTGGCCCGTAGCAGAAACGGGGCTGGGCGGACTGGACCCATACGTATACGAGGTGGGTCCGGGTCTTGACTAAGCCCTGCCCCAACCTGGACCCGCCTCGACCCACCCCGTTAAATATAGTGATAAATTTATTATATTATATATGTTATATAATAATAATATATATATAATTATATTAATTATTTATTATGATATAAATTATAAGTTTGTGGATCTAACATTCTAACCCTACCTCTCTTATCCTTTCACCACTCACCAGTCCCCCATTTCCTAACCCCAGTGCATTGCAATCTCTCTGCCGGCCACCATCATCCCCCCATTTCCCAAGTCCCAACAGTACACACACTCTCTCGAGTCTCATCTCTTCCAAGTTTCAAGGGACCACCCGCCATCCGCTGTCCGTCAACCATTTCTTCGCCGGAATCTCATAATAGTCAAGGTATGAAACTGTGTTGATAATTAAACTACATTTTGTAATTGCTCAGTAATTTATTTATACTTATTTTGTGATTGCATATAATCAATAATTAATTTTGAAATTACTTGAATTTATTAAAAATAAAATTAACATTGGATTCGTATCAATCCTTTTATAAATCTATATTAATTATGCCGAAGATAGAAATACGTTATAAACTATTTATGGTTTAAAGATACTCTATATTATATAATATATGTTTGCTATTAATTGAGCATATTCAGTACTTATTTGAAACTTTATTACCAATTTTCCATATTAATTGGCCAGCGTTACATGATTAGGAATTTATAGTTTATTATGTTTTAATTTAGGAATTTCTTGAGTGATCACAGGGGAATCCTATTTATGATGATTTAATGTATTTAAGTATGTAATTTGCTGGTAGAATGCTTGTGGTTTGAATTGTTGGGTTGAGTACATGTTCAAAATTATGATGCCTCTCCATCTATGCCAAAAATTCAAAATCTCTGTAATACTGATTCCTTCCTTACAATTGAGGTAGGGCACGTTATGAGTACAACTGATGAGTTCTTGAAGTAATTGGTTGTCTTGTTGTTCTCTTTGGTAACAAGATAGCAATGTTCAATTGGAATATTTGGTTCATGTTGAATTAAATAATACTTAATGCGCCTAAAAATTACATAAAAGAGATTGCCCACTAATTACACCTTGGCAGGTTTAATTTCTTTCATTTCGTTTAGTTGAAAGCAAGGGGTTTAATTTTTTTTACAGTACACGCATGAAAATGCATGACTTCCTTTCTGTGTTAATCTCCAGCCACACACATGTCATTTACTCCTCATAAAAGTTAATGTAAATTAACTACTAATTTTTGTTTTGCAGTTTTAACTTTCAACTCTATGGCTGAACTCTTAGATTTTAATGAACAAGGTGATGACAATATAAGTTCACCTATGGAGATGTCGCTGAATACATCTCGATCACCTACTCCTATAAGTTCTCCAACTACACCTTATTCTTCATCTCCAGATTTGCCAAGCTCACAAGATGGAGCTCCATTAGATTCTAAAAATGATGCTAAACCAAATGCAGAGGTGGATGATGGAACTAGTTCAAAAACAAGATCAGAAATTTGGAAGCACTATACTAAGGAGAAAATTAACGGACTGCAAAAGGCTAGGTGCAAATATTGTAAAAGTTTGTTGCTAGGTGATCCAAGCCAAGGCACTAGTCATTTGAGGAAGCATTATGGTAGATGCCCAAAAAGGACTATAAAGGACATAAGACAACAAGTATTGCAAGCAAACTTCAATAAGGACAAACGGTTAGAGTTTTCATCTAACCATTTTGATCAGGAGTCTTCTCGTAAAGAGCTAGCCCGCATGATCATTATGCATGAGTACCCTATGAAGATGGTAGAACATGTGGGCTTCAAGAGCTTTCTTAGCTCTATGAACCCTTGTTTTAAGTTGGTGTCCAGAAACACAATCAAGAATGATTGTGTGAAGATGTACGAGGCTATGAAGGTTGATGTAATGTGCATATTTGAGAAGTGTGAAAGCCGAGTTGCAATTACTACTGATATGCGGACATCTTCATATCAAAAGAAAGGATTTATGGTTGTTACCGCACACTTCATTGATACCAATTGGAAGTTGCAAAGTCGAATAATTCGGTATGAGTTGAATATATTTCTTACTCAGTCACTTATTATTATATTACTTTGATTTTTTTTAATTGTTACATTGTATTAGAAACTTTTATACTAATCATGTTTCACTTTTAAATTTCTTTTGCAGTTTTATTTATGTGCCAAGCCCTCATTAAAGTGAGGTTCTATGTGAAGCTTTGATTGAATGCTTCCTAGATTGGAACTTAGAACATAAGTTATCCACTATTACAGTGGATAATTGTACAACTAATGATTCAATGATCAATATGCTATTGGAGAAGCTATCTACGGATTCTTTATTGGTTGGTGGAAAACTACTTCACATGTGGTGATGTGCACACATTTTAAACTTGATTAGGAAGGTGGGATTGGATGTTATTGGAGATACGATAGAGAATGTGAGAGATAGCGTTTCTTATTGGTCGGGAACACCAAAAAGATGGGAGAAGTTTGAGGAAACAACTCGTCATCTTGGGGTACAGATTGGTAAGAAACTTTTACTTGATTGCAAGACTCGTTGGAACTCGACCTATTTGATGTTACAAACTGCTTTGGAGTATAAAAAAGTATTTTTTTCGCTTGAAGCATCGTGATGCAAAGTATAAGTGTGTGCCTACTGAGGCTGAATGGAACTTAACAAACGTAATAAGTGATAAACTCAAATTGTTTTATAATGTGACTGAGTTGTTCTCTGGTACTAAATATCCAACTGCTAATTTGTATTTTCCAAAAATATGTGAGATCAAGCTTTCCATAGGCTAATGGTTGATTTGTGGTGTAGAGGTTGTTCAAAAAATGGCTTTTAATATGATGGATAAGTTTGATAAATATTGGTCTGATGTGCATGGAATCATGGGGGTAGCAACATTGTTGGATCCTAGGTATAAGATGGTGTTGTTAGAATTCTATTTTAGCAAGATTTATATTGCTGAAAGTGAAAAAGAAGTGGAGAAAATTCTTGATTTTTGTCGTGAGTTGCTTACTCAATATGAGTTGAAGGAAAAAGATTGTGATGTAAGTTGCTCAACTGAAAATCATATTGCTTTCGACCTTTTACTATATGAGTATGACTTGTATGCTCCCACAAGAAAAAGAAAGAGTGTGAGGTCATAATTAGATCAATGCCTAGAGGAGGATGTTCTGCCACGAACTGTTGATTTTGATGTCTTAGTTTGGTAGAAGTCTAATAAAGGAAAATATCCTATTTTGCATCGAATTGCAAAATAAGTTTTAGCCATTCCTGTTTTTACGGTTGCATCAGAGCCTTCTTTTAGTACAACAGGACGATTGATCAGTCCTCATTGTAGTAGGCTTCACCATAAGACAGTGGAGGCTTTGATGTGTGCTCAAAATTGGATACTTTCTGAAAGAGGTAATTATGTTGCATAAAGTCTATTTAATATGAGTATGAATAGTTTAATGTGATTATTTTCTTTTTGGTGACAATTTACTTTTATATATATATATATTTTTTAGAAAACTCAACAAGTGGAGAGCATGAAAAAATGCTCTATGATTCAGATGATGAGAAGATCGAGATATTGGTATGTGTAAATTTATTTTTAATACTCTTACGAGTAATCTAACTTATTTCAAATTTCATTTTATCTATTGTAGGATGTCTAATAATGAAGAGTATCGCGGTAAGACAGCTGCTTGCATCAGTGATGACTTATGTTTGAATCAATGATGACTTATTTTGAGAGTTTATGGATTAATATCTATCTTGATTCTTGAATTCTTAATTTATGTTTTGAATTTTTAATATTATGTGTTTTCTATGTTTATGGATTTTAATGCTAGTATATGTTTTTAATCATAGTTTTCAGAATTATGATGCAAGAAATGAGATTACAGTGTCATTGCTGAGATGAAACATATAATTTTAATGACTGTTGATGGAGATTATTGATTATAGTGTGAGGGCTGAGATGTTTAGTGCAGATGAATAGTGATTAAAAAAGAAAAAAATGGGGCGGGGCGCGGGTCTGTGAAGTAGGACCCGTGCGAGGCACGGGGAGGGTTCGAGGCGGACAATTTTGAAATGGGCCAGGTCTAGGTAGTTAACTACCCGGCCCGACCTGGCCCGTTGACATCCCTAATCCAAATGCATCGATTTGAAATCCATTTATTTAAATCTTGGATTTATAAAACAGAAAATTTCATTTTGTACCCAAATAAGAAGGAAGGATTTATAAACCCCCCTTCAAATCATTCCATCCAAACACAACCTAATTAAATTACGTAAATTTTATAACTTTAATTTTATTTATTCACTATGATTGTTTGAGGTTGATATTGCTTATAAAAATAATTAATATCAATCTTAATATATATATATATATATATTTTTTTTTTTTTTTGAATTGCCAACTACATTAAAACCCAATTCATAAAAAGTTACTTTAATATTGAAGAATAAGAGAAGAAGAAGAGAGTTTGAGGCCACGAATTTACCCACCCAAAACATAACTCGGCCCAACTAAGCCCAAAATTGTATTTCTTGTTTTGTCCCACATCCGTCTAGGTTGAATTGAAAAACAACATTATATTATCGAATACCGCAACTACAGATTGTCCCTTCGGAGACATTCTCAAAATTGGAATGACACAGAGAAAATCAGCATGGTCACTGCTCTTGGATGACACGTATAAATCGAGAAATAGCCCAAATATTTTTTATCAAATTTACCCCAAATATATATATGTGTGTGTGTGTGTGTATATATATATATATATATAATCAATTTTATATACTATTTTTATATATTAATATATCAATTACACAATTGAAGGATTTCAAATGACACAGTTTGAGCAAAGATTTGAAAATTCTCCAAAAACAACTATAAACTATCAAATTCAAATCCATATATTTGAAATACATTTAAACTCTTGGATTTATAAATCCACAAATTTCATTTTGTATCCAAACATGAAAGAAGGATATATAAATCCCTTCTCAAATCATTCCATCCAAACACACCCTAATTAAATTACTTAAATTTTATAATTTTAATTTTATTAATTCATTAATTCATTATGTTTGTTTGAGGTTGACATTTCTTCTAAAAATAATTAATATCAATCTTAATATATATATATATATATATATATATATATATATATATAACGAAGTTTCGTCTCAAAATGGGCCTGTTTTCGTACGGTTGCCGGTCATCAGGTTAACACGCGTCATATAACTTCTTCGTATGCTTCACGTTCGATAAACATCATATACAGATTTCACCTATATCTCACCGACAGCTGACTTTCGCTAAAGATTCTTACAACGCTTCCACATTCATCTCCCTTCTCTCTGATCTAGGTTCTCTGCTTTCTCGTCTCTTGGTGTCGCATCTTCTAGCTCTACCTTAATTTTCGTCTCTCTGTTAGATTTCAAATTGTTAGTATGTTCATCTTTCTGTACCCCCTTTGTCCTTGTTTTTAAGTTTTTCAATTTTCAGATAACTTATTTTTGTCCCCACTACGACTTTTTGGCCCATAGCCATAGGTCGTTGATTGGTCGTAATATAGTGGGCATGACCAATTAAAGAAATTATCTAACCACAGGGAGGAAGGCACTAGAGTTTAAGCGATCTCAAGTTTATCGTGATTTTATAAGGACGACGGAATAGAGAGGATAGATAAGCATGCAAAGAAACGTAATGCAAGAAATACGAATAAAATGAATGCAAATATAAAATGGGTTCCAAATGATGCAAGGATGAGATTAACAACAATCATGGCATAGATAATTAAGTAATCATGCAATTAATTCTAATCTCTCATGGACAAGGTATAGAAACGATCACTAATTCCACCTAAACTCTCTCTCGAGATGGATAGGATGTAGGCCCTTCACAAGGCTCCCAAACGCACATAGGATCGAGACAATAGCAAACACCTCCCACTAGGTACTAATTACTCTATGAGTTCTCTAATTAGGTACTAAATCATAAGCAATATTCCCTTTTAAGGTACTATGAATTCACTAATTGTTTGGGTCTCCTCATTTAATCAACCAACCTCTTGATTAAGCTAATCAAATGTTCTATCAAAGGGTTCTAAATTATGAAGGACTTCTCAATCTCTTCACAACCTATAATGCACATGAAGTGTATGATGAAATGATTCAATGAACTATCCTAAACACATAATTGATTTCTCAATCTAATTACATGCCCATGACAATTAATCACACAAGTCATCATATAAATCAATCAATAAACAATCAATGATAGAAATAACACAAAGCCCATTCAAGATTAAAATCCAATTGCATAAATACTAAATTATCCAACACCAATCATGGAGCTAACCTCACAAAGGAGATTAGCCTATCATAGTTTTAGATAAAACAATCATAGACAATTGGATCCACAAATTCTATGACAAATCTATAAAGAATTTCATAAGACTTAGAATTAGATTCCCCCTTTGAAGGTCTTCAATGGAAATCTCCTTCTTCCTCTTGTGATCTTCACTCTCCCTTGCTTCCTTGATCACTTGGATGGTGGATTTGATGGAGGGGATCAAGTGTAGATGGGTGGATAAAGAATGGATGAAAATAAAGGTGAAAAATAGAGGAAATGGTGTGTGAGGTGTGTGTGCAGGGCTGGAAAAACGAATCTTCTCATAAAATGTTGAATAAAGGGGTATTTATACCCCTTGGGAAGCTTCTAGAAGGATTCTGATTTTTGATAGAATTTACACCTACACGGCTCGTGTTCTGCACACGGCCACATGGGTGGCCGTGTTGGGCGATCTGACTTCCGCGCACGGCCAATAGCACAGGCCCGTGCACAGTACATGGCTTGTGTGCTGTACTGGACACGGGGTGTGTGCTGAGCTCGATTGGCCGTGTTTGTGCTATTCGCTTTACTATTTTGGCTCGTTCTTCCTCGTTTCAACTCTAAATTGAGATCCGATTTTTCCTATGCCTTCCTTATCATATATAGCATCAAATAAAAAGTGAAAATATTAAGTTTATACTCATTCATACACATTTCAATAAAAATACAAAACACCACCAAATAGTACATAAAATACGGATAAAAAGATACGAAAACACACATAAAAAGACACTAAAATTTAGGTGAAAATATCACTCATCAGTCATGTTCGAATTGACATAGGTAAGTTCTCCTCTTCTATACTATTGTTTATTTGCGTATATTTTATGACCCCATCATGAAACCTAATTTTTCCCCTTTTACTTTCAATAGAAAGTGTGTAATCACTCACCAACACATTTGCCGTTACGTAATCACTCACCAGCACAGTGTCGCTCCACAGGTTTAGGTTAGTCTTCTTATTAATAGATTCTTTATGTAGAACTTTCTCAATTAATTAGTCATTTTATTTGAATTTAATAATTATTCATTTCTCAATAATTCAGTTTATTGTTGGGGCTTTTATGAATTTACGGTCACTGATGATGATGATTTATTAGTAATCAGATATTTTATATCTTTTTGTGCAGCAAGTTATGTTTAAAAATATAATATTAACTTATACGATGTTCCAAATTTTCTCAAAACGTAGCTGGAGTGATCTCAGATATGGGAATAGCTGTTATCGAACTTTCAATAGACACTATAATTATTTTGATTCAGTTGCTTGTCTTTGCATGAATCAAGTTGCTCTAAGTTCAGGCACAAATGTACATTCAGTTACTGCCTTGTTTTGTGTTACGATTAGTAGAAGATATGCTGGTGGGATACCAATATTCTATTCTCGAATTAATTTTTATTTTATACTTTGGTTTCTTTAAACTTTGAAAAAGTTGTTCTTTTACTGTCTTTTTATGCGTATATGCCTGAGTATATAGATATATATGTTGATACATTGGTACAACAAAGTTGAATTTGGATTACATAACAGAAATTAAGAATATCCAATCCCTTACTTTAACAAGGAAGACAAGATTTCTCTGCTTTCAGATTATCTGATACCCTTTTTGTAACTCTTATGTTTCTCTCTTCTATGTATATTCTCTTAAAGTTGATTTGCTTTGTGTGTAATAATAATATTTGTTGGTATTTTTATCTCATTTATGTTTCAAATAATTTTTTCTTCACCTGGCTATAATTTATTTTCCTTCTAACGTGAATGTGTGTGTGAGAGCTTTCCTCCCTTTTTCTCAAAGAACATTCACTTTAATTTCTAAGTTTGTTTTTAATTAAAAGAAGGCTACTGAAAGATTCAATGCCACTAACATATTGAATTCAATAAAGGACACTTCGTAACTTATATACACTTGCTTGCATTTTGTAAATTGTCATGACTGTTTATGGATCCAACTCTGGCACCCTTTTTAAACAATTAACATTCAAAAGAAAGCCCTGCTTGAAAAGAAGAATACCAATATTAGCACACATGTCGTAGTTTTTTTGTATAATTACTCAAAATACTTTACAAAGAAAGAAAATGTTTACATAGCATAACAAAATACAAAGCAGCATCTCATGCTTTCAAGTGTCATGCCATGCTTCTCACCCAAGCCATCCCCATACATTCTAATTTTTTAGAAACATCTCATGCTTCCTACGTATTAAGAATAAAAAATCTCTCCTTTGCTTTACCTATTTTATGGAATTTAATGGGCATGTTTCAACAAATTCAGATTTGGTTTCATTCCACTTTTCATATTTGATGCATATTGTAGATAACATCTCCTGACAGTACCTTATCGATTTTTAAAAACTTCTCAACTTACGTATGTTTAAATAACAAAAAATGTCTTTAGATGTTTTAAAAATAATATCCTTAAACTTTGGTCATTTTTTCTTTTCCATTGAAGCAGAATTTCAGTTTTTTACGCTTATAAAATGCAGCCCGGTAAACTTTAGAATTAAAGAACACCAAAAAGGACAAAAGGTTTTATAAGGTAGTGTAGAGGAACTTGGAATATATGCACTATATGGTTTTCCAACAATCTATATTAATTTCATGCTTTAATTTTCACTTATGAATTTGATGGATTGTTATGTAAATATAGGTGCCTTCCAAACACCAAAGACTTGTCGTGTTTGTTATATTTATCTGCAGTGAAATTGTTACAGCATTAATAACCACTTGTGCTTAACTGAGGTAATGTTCAAACTGATGTACTATTGTGTCACCAACGACCATCTTAGAATTATACCCAAAGTACCCCATCAATGCCTTCCTTGCATTCCCTTCGATATTGCTAACCTTAACGTGTTCACCACCTCTTTCTTGATGGAACTCAAAGTTGTTGTGATGTTTTGAGTTACCTAAGTAGATAGTATTTAACAACCATTTTCAGATTTTGAACACTATGGAAGCATAACTTGTTTTGTTTATTTCTTTGTTTAAAAGTAATGGGTGGTTAAGGTAATTGTAATGAAATATGTTCATATGTTAGATTAATAATAAAATAAGGGATAAACAGTTGAAAATATATCATCGTTGTACTCTGTGATGCCATATAAATATCATGCACGTGTGTAAGTTTGTTAACTGTTGACAAGAGCTCTTCAGAATAGAATTGTCAGCATGGAGTTATTGAGAGTTTTATTTTTTATTTTATTATTATTACTATTTTCACTAAAAGATAGCCTCCTTCATTGTGCCAAGATATAAATAAAAATAAATTGCTTATTATTATTGTATTGGCTTTTTTATCCAAATTCAACTATTTCCTTCTTATAAGAGCAAATTAGGATAAGTTGCGAAGAATAGATGTCATTATGGTGACATAAGTTAGGATATGAAAAGGAGGGTACATCTATCAGTAGATTATAAATGCCTGAAAAAGGCGTTGCATTTGGCAACATACATAAAAACAAATTTATCATATTTATAATGCCCTCATGGGGTCAATTACAATGAGTTAGGTAAGCCATGTGAAGCTAAATATTGTTGTTAATACCTATGAGTTGAAAAATAAATTTGATTTTCACTTGTGGGTGAGGCTGAATCTTTCATACCATCTAAGCCATAATGACGGCAAATGAAAAAAATTATGCTGTTGTTGTTTAACCTTTGGATCCATAAGCCTGCAAAATTAGATATGAAAAATATAGCTAAAATTATGGATGTCATCTAACTTGTGATGAATTGACATCATATTTTCAGAACTTGAAGTAAGTACTGTCATTTAAATAAATTTTTGATGCACACTGAACTTTGGAAAACACATTTCATTATTTTGATATCAATGTTTCAAAAGTAGTGTTCTATTTTTATAATTGATCATGTAATTTGTTTGTACACACCTTATTTTATAGAAAAACACACCGAAATATAGATCTTGTCCACATCTACACACATGTTGTTTGTTAAATGTACAAAAATCACAAAACTAAAGTGCAACTTTAATACAATGTAGAAGAAAGCCACTTTAAATAATATACTGACTTTAGCCTTCAACTGGTGATTGTAAAGATGGTGACAAGTTTCATGTGTGTGCTTTTTCGACAGTAACCATGACAATATGTATACTGAAATTTACATATATATGGGCTAACACCTCATGCAGTGAGGTGTGCCTACCTAGTGTGTGTGTGTGTATATATATATATAATTTTTTTGAATTCTCCAATTATAATAAAGTCCAATTACATACAACAGTAACTTTAATGTTAAAGAATAAAAGAAGAAGAAAGTTTGAGGCCACAAATTTACAAACCCAAAACATAACTAGGCCGAACTACGAAAAGTCCAAAACTACAGATTGTCCCTTCGGGGACATCCTCGAAATTGGAACGATACAAAGAAAATTAGCATGGCCCCTGTGCAAGGATGACACACATAAATCGAGAAATTGTCTAAATATTTTTTGTCAAATTTTTCCTATATATATAATTATTTTATTAGTTTTATATACTATTTTAATACATTAATATATCAATATATATATATACATATCTAATTATTTTATTAATTTTATATTTTATTTTAATATATTAATATAGCAATTACACAATGGAAGAATTTCAAATGACATAGTTTGAGCAAAGATTTGAAAATCCTACCAAAACAACTAAAAAATATCAAATTCAAATCCATTGATTTGAAATCTTGGATTTATAAATTCGCAAATTTCATTTTGTATCTATAAATGAAGGAGGAATTTATAAATCCTTCCTCAAATCATTCCATTCAAACATAACTCGACCCAACTATGAAAAGCCCAAAATTATATTTCTTGTTTGTCCCACATCGGTCTAGATTGAATTGACAAATATAGCATCATATTGTCGAACACCGTAACTACAGATTGTCCCTTCGGGGACATCCTCAAAATTGGAATGATACATAGAAAATTAGCATGACCCCAGCGAAAGAATGACACACATAAATCGAGAAATTATCCAAATATTTTTTGTCAAATTTCCCCCAAATATGTATATATATATATACACATCCCGGTATAGAAGATAGACATCTCCTACAGTACGATTGAGTACCAAACTAAACATTTCCTACTATGAGGAACAATAGAATCCATGTTGAAATGCTGGAATGTAGGTAAGCTTTCAAACACCTCAACACCTTTTGGAACGTTATATATCTAATTATTTCATTAATTTTATATGCTATTTCTATATATTAATTTATTATTTGCACAATGGATGGATTTTAAATTACATAATTTGAGCAAAGATTTGAAAATCCTACCAAAACAACAAAAAAAATCAAATTCAAATCCATTTATTTGAAATTCATTCATTTACCAACCCAAAATATAACTCGTTCAAACTTCGAAAAACACAAAAGTGTATTTCTTGTTTTGTCTCATATTAGTGTAGGTTGAATTGACAAACAACATTATATTGTGGAACACTGCAACTACAGATTGTTCCTTCGGGGACATCCTAAAAATAGGAACAATACAGAGAAGATTAGCATAGCTACTGCGCAATGATGACACGCATAAATCGAAAAATATTTCAGATATTTTTCGTCAAATTTTCCCCATATATATATATATATATATATATATATATGAGAGAGTGAGAGAGAGAGAGTTACTAGGTCTTTTTTTGGATTCAGTGCGCACGATGAAAACTAGAGGAACTAGGACTTTTTGACTAGGACTTTTTTTGGATTTAGAGTACACGATGGAAACTAGAGGAATTAGGGCAATTTGGTGTTCACGATTGCAACTAGAGGAGAAAAGGTTTTTCTTACTCTTGTTGAGTCATATATATATATATATATATATATATATATATATATATATATATATATATATATATAGAGAGAGAGAGAGAGAGAGAGACTCTCTTGTGAGATGGATGTGAGACAGGTCGATTCATCACTAAAGTATGCTTATTGTATAGTTAAAGTGTGATTATTTGTAGTTAAAATATGTTAATAATAAATCATATTATAACACATTAAAATCATACTTTAATGCATAATTCAACATACTTTAGAAAACATACATTGACAATCATTTAACATATTTTATCTATACAATAAACATACTTTAGTGATGGGTCGACCCGTCTTGTCATATATATATATATATATATATATATATATATATATATATATAATTATTTTACTAATTTTATATATCATTTTTATATATTAATATATCAATTACACAATTGAAGGATTTCAAATGACCCGGTTTGAGCAAAGATTTGAAAATCCTCCCAAAACAACTATAAAATATCAAATTCAAATCCATTGATTTGAAATCCATTTATTTAAAATCTTGAATTTATAAATCCGTAAATTTTATTTTGTACCCAAACATGAATGAGGGATTTATAAATCTCTCCTCAAATCATTCCATTCAAACACACCCTAATTGAATTACGTAATTTTATAACTTTATATTCATTTATTCATAATGTTTGTTTAAGGTTGACATTGATTCTAATAACAATTAATATAAATCTGAAATATTTTTTTTTTGAATTGACCAACTACATACAAAAATAACTTTAATGTTGAAGAATAAGAGAAGAAGAAGAAAGTTTGAAGCCACGAATTTACCAACCCAAAACATAACTCGACCCAACTATGAAAAGCCCAAAAGTGTATTTCTTGTTTGTCCCACATCGGTCTAGGTTGAATTGACAAATAGTATTATATTGTCGAACACCGCAACTACAGATTGTCCCTTCGAGGACATCCTCAAAATTGGAACGATACATAGAAAATTAGCATGGCCCCTGCGAAATGATGACAAACATAAATCGAAAAATGATCCAAATATTTTTTATCAAATTTCCCCCAAATATGTATATATATATATATATATATATACCTTTTTGGGTATTTTTTGGCCGCATATCCCGGTATAGAAGATAGACATCTCCAACAGTACGATTGAGTTCCAAGCTAAATATTTCCTACTATGAGGAACAATAGAATCCATGTTGAATGCTGGAATGTAGGTAAGCTTTCAAACACCTCAACACCTTTTGGAGCGTTATATATCTAATTATTTTATTAATTTTATATGCTATTTTTATATATTAATATATTATTTACACAATGGATGAATTTTAAATGACACGATTTGAGCAAAGATTTGAAAATCCTACCAAATCAACTAAAAAAATCAAATTCAAATCCATTTATTTGAAATCCATTCATTTAAATTCTTGTATTTATAAATTCGCAAATTTCATTTTGTACCCAAACATGAAGGAGGGATTTATAAATCCCTCCTCAAATCATTCCATCCAAACACGCCCTAATTAAATTACATAAATTTTATAAATTTAAATTTATTTATTCATTATGTTTGTTTGAGGTTGACATTGTTTCTAAAGACAATTAATATAAGCCATGGACTAAATGCACACCCTTTTTTATTGAATACACACCCTATTATTATATTATTAATATATTATATATTTCAAAAATCTATATTACCCTTAAGATCATTAAATACACACCCTATATATTTTAGATTAAATTATATTTTATAGATATCTTATCTTATACTAAATCTTTAATATCCTCGTTATTCGATTATGTTGTTTTTTTGGCGTTGAGCTCTTCTTCTCCACGTCTTTTTATTGTTGCTGCCAGTGTTCTTATGTTTTTGTTTTTTTTTAATGTCAATCTTACTTTTTTAAGTCTGAAATCAAATATTGAATAGATTTTGAAATAGAGATTTGGACAAACAAGGTTTAATTAGACGTTCAACATCGAGAATTTTCAGAGCAGTTGCTTTTTTTTCTTTATTATAATCTAGAATCCCAAAATCTATGTTTTGTCAAATTAAAGGAACTTAATTATTTATTTAAATTATCTGTTTGATTTTGGACTCAATGAACACAATGCCAATCAACTCTACCATTTTATAAACACACTCCTTAATCTCTCTCATATTTTGCTTCCTCGCACAGAATTCTTCTTCACTATGATAAACCACAAATAAGAAATCTATAGTTTAGAGAGAGAAAGTTGATTTTTAATAGTATAAAAAGTTAATATTGAATTGAGCAATTAATACATGAACATCTAACATATTTGAGTTATGAAGGAAATTATTACCTGTAAAATAATTAAGTTCAGCCATGAAATACTAATTGAATTTGTGAATTAGGATCAATTGCAGATTATATGAAGGAATTTATCTCCCTCTTCAAGTACAATATGTTAAAGTTTTGAAAAGTGTAAGAAAGTTTTTATTTTAATAAAAATAAATTGAGGTTTGTTATTGGGTGTGTATAATTTTAATTTAAAAAGGGTAATTTTGGATTTTAGGGGGTGTGCATACAACAAATTAAGAAATAAAAATTTAAAAGGGAGTGTGTATTCAATAAAAGGTGTGTATTTAATATAAAGGGGTGTGTATTTAATAATACTCTTAATATAAAACTTAATATTTATATTTTAATTGGCCAATTACATACAAAATTAAATTTAATGATAAAAAAAAGAGAAGAAGAAGAAAGTTTGCGACCACGAATTTACCAACCCAAAACATAATTCGTTCCAACTACAAACACAAAAGTGTATTTCTTGTTTTGTCTCATGTCAGTGTAGGTTGAATTGACAAACAACATCATATTGTCGAACACCGCAATTACATATTGTCCCTTCGGGGACATCCTTGAAGAGTTATATTTTCACCTAGATTTTAGTGTCTTTTTATGTCCATTTTCATAGCATTTTATCCGTATTTTATGTATAAGTTGGTTGTGTTATGTGTTTTCATGGAAATGTGTGAATGAGCTTAAACATATGTAAAACAGGTGAAAACGGAGCAAAAATAGAGACGGGAGCTGAAACGAGCAAGAAACGTGTTGCCGGGACCCAACTCGAGTTGCAAGGTCCAACTCGAGTTGAGAGAAGGTCGAGTTTGGGTCCAAAAATCGTCCAGAGAGCTTACTCGAGTTGCAACTCGAGTCGAGCTAGGAGCAGGGCAGGTGCAAAAATTGTACAGTGAGCAACTCGACTTGCAAGCTGCAACTCGAGTTGCTAGCTCAAATCGAGATGTCTTCCGAAGGATTTTTAATTTCAGAGCCTCGCAACACGATCGAACAGGCGGGTGCACGAGTAGCCAACACGAGTTGAGCTACTTTAACTCGAGTTACACACAACGTAACTCGACTCGTGTTGCAACTCTAGTTGGGTAGGGCCAACTCGAGTTGCATGCTTTTTGGGCCAAAATCTGGATTTTCACCTACCAATGTGTGTAAGTGTGTGTAAAAAGCCCATTTGATGTTAAATTCATAGCCCAACTTGGAGAGGGTATAAATAGTCTCAAGTTCAACATTTGAAAAGAGATTGGAGATTCCACACAAGGGTTTTCACCCCTACACCTAGATCACACACCATTTCCTCCATTTTTCACCTTCATCTTCATCCATCCTTCATCCCACCATCAAATCCTTTGTCCAAGTAGTTAGAGAAAAGGAAGAGAGGAGGATTGCAAAGGGAAGAAGAAGATCACTATTGGAGACATCCAAGGGAGTTTTCATCTACACTTTGTATTGAAACCTTATTGTTTATCATTTTTTGTAAGGATTTTAATGTCTATGTTCATTTCCTTTTGAATATGGTAGGCTAATCTCCCTTGTGAGATTAGCAATATGAATTGTGTTGGATAATTTTGGGTATTTGCAATTAAATGATTATGTTGATTGGGTTATTTGATTTTCTATCATTGATGATTTAGATCTTGATGTGTATGATGATTTGTGTGGTTTGTTGTTTAAAACATGTGATTAGATTGAGAAGTCAATTGCATATTTAGGATAATTAATTGAATCATTTTGTCATACGCATCATGTGCATTATAAATTGTAAAGAGATTGAGAAGTCCTTTATGATTTAGAACCCTTTAATAGGACATCCGATTGGTTTGATGGAGATGTTGATTAATCATGTGAAGGGACTCTCATTTCAAGCTTAGTACCTAGTTGGAATTGTTTGAGTGAGAACCAATCCATTGAGCATTATTCCATATCCTATTCATTCCGAGAGAGAGTTTAGGTGAACTTAGTGTTGGCCCTTAGTCTTGTACCCATGACACATATGAATTCGTTGCATGATATCTAGATTTTCCATACTTTAAGTATTTCTAGTCTCATTCTCTATCTACTTGACTCATTCATCTATTGGCTCATTCATCTATCCATTTATTTTATTGTCATTTCTTGATTATCTTCCCTTTATGATCATTTCTATAATATTATGATGAACACGAGATCGCTTAGACCCTAGTACCTTCCTCCCTGTGGTTCGATAAATTCTTTAATTAGTCATCCCGACTACAAATGGCTTATCAAATGGTGCCGTTGCCGGGGAGGCAACAGTTGCTAGTGGTTTAATGAAGGATTGTTTTGATTAGTATTACTAGACATATTTTTATTACTTTCGTTATTTGCTTTGGAAAATTTTTTATCTCACTTGTTCGTTTTGATAGGTACTTCAAAATACCTTGAGAGAAGAAGAAGAGGGATCAAAGCTAAAAATAGACAGTTTGAAGAAGAATTGTAGTAGACATTGAGAAGAGCATTTAAATGGAAGGGTGGAACCAATACTTGAGTGATGTCTTTGGGGATCAAAGTGTAAGGGTTCCACCTCAAAAATCAAGAGGCTACATGAATGAGAGAAACTATGGATATAATTTCCAAATGGATCAAGATAGCTCTCAATACTACAATCAAGGAAGAAATGTAGAATGGCAACAAGTTTACGATGCAAATACATTCCACCCTTATCAAGCATGTGCTTATTCTTCACTGAATCCCAAGACCAACCCTCAGTTCCAAAATTACGCCTTACTTGAATTATATAGAAGAAGTGCTCAAGGAAGTGATGAAGGCCAAACTTCTCAATCAAGTTTATTGTTCAACGAATCCTCCGAGATAATTACATCCGCTACCTTGGAATTGACAAGACAAATAAGGATGGTGAATCAAGATGCTTATGGTCAAGTCTTGCCTAGTTCAAGTTTGGGGGGTGGTCAAAATGTGCAAGGTATGTCAATTCCTAGTCTTATAGAGCAAGAAGAGTGGAGGATACCTACTCATCAAGTAGGAGATATTTCTTTCATGGGAGTGGATGATTTCCAAGGAAATTTGCGAAATAACTATGAGGGAAGTTTTCATGGGAATTACCCATCAATTCAAGGATGGAATTTTGACAACCAAGAGGGAGGAGACGTTCAACAAGTTATGGAAGAAAAATCATCTATAGAAGTCTTGATTGAGACGATGATAACAAACCTTGAGGAAGATAAGAAAAGAGGTGAAGCAAGAAATGAGGCAAATGAGAAGAGGTTAGAAGCCTTGGAGCATCAAGTAAGCCAAATTGTAAGTGCTTTGACCAATTTTCAACAAGTTGAAGAACTTGAAGAGGAGAGCAAAGTTGAAGAAGGATTAGAGAAAGAAGAGATGTTTGGATAGGAAGAATCAAAGGAGGTATTGGAAGAGCCTATTGAGGCAAATGATGTTGATGAAGAGGAACAAAGTCTAGAAGCAAATGATGATGACTTGAAGAGTGAAATGAGCATTTCTAAACCTTTAAACTCTTTAAGTTGCTTTGAATTTCAAAATATTGTTTACATTGACTTTGTCTTACCCATTGATTCTTCTCACATCCTTAGGAACAAAAGAGAACTCGAAGAGATGTTGAGAGTTTACTTGGAAAGAAGAAATAAGTGGTGTTCAAGAATGGAGAGGGCAATGGAGTGTAAGCTCAAGAGAATCGAATTTCTAAAGCCATGCTCGAAGGATGCAACAGAGGCCGTTACTTGCCACAAGTGCCTAATAGAGAAAGAAGCACGATGTTTAAAATTCAATGGCAAGGAAAGATATCCGTGGCCATTCCGATGAGTTTTCCATATCCCGTCCGGCTTGAAGACGTTAAACTTAGCGCTAGATGGGAGGCAACCCATCATTATCTTTATTGCTTTATTTAGTGCTTTCAATAATGATCATGGATTTGACATTGTTTTGTATTTTGGTCTTGTAGATGGATTTTCTTGTGCGAAAAGGCATAGTGAAGAAAATAGATGTGCTTCATGGATTAGAGTAGACATGTTCACCACTTGTTGCAAACTTAATTCTCGACTCTTATCTCGAGTTAAGTTTGGGGGGCTAGTGCGTGGTGGACATTGCTCAATTCGTTGGATACGTTTACTTCTCCACAAGAAGATCATCAATGGAAACTACAAGGGTAAGTCTCACAACTTTTTGCATACTTAAGTCTCAACTTGTTTTGATTTAAGTTTGGGGGGAGAGTGTGTGGTGTGACTCACCACTTGAGTGTGATTCTTGTAAAATTGGCCAAATTTTAAAAATTTTCTCATGAGTTTTGGTATGTTTTGGTCCGTTTGGTTGTATTGAAGTACATGATAGTCCATATTTTTAATGATATTGTTGAGCTAATATTTTTGATGAGTTGTTGAGCATGAATAAAGCGTAGTGGAAGCACGAATTGAGCCCGGAGATCAAGTTGAGATTCGTGGTGTATTCAATCCTAAAGCTAGTGCCAACCATTTCCACTACCAAATGCCTATTGAGGGAGTTCACTCTACACTTTACCACTTCTATTTTCTTGACATGTTTTGATTTTGATTTGGATTGATGTGATTAGCATGTTGCTTCATGTGTTATGTTTTTGGGAGGTTTCCTTTTCAATCAAGGATGGGATGATTGTGAGCTTACTTGATTATGGATGATGTAGAATGTGTGCTTCATTGTTTTATGATGGATGTGATTTTTATTTTTGCATGTTATGTGTTTTTGATCGTTTCTTGTTTGTTGAGTCCTTATTTTGTGTTTTGTGTGTTTTCTTATTCTTATTTAGGGATTGTTTAGGTGGTCTATTTTGGGATGTCGTGAGTCAGTTTGAATGTGAGTGATGACACGTTGTTGTGATAAGTGATGACAAGTTATGATTAAGAATCTCTACACTTTCGAATTGTAACATGTTTTACTTAACTTGTTCAATTTCGAGATGAATATGGTGAAATAAGTTCCTTAAGGTCGAATGCATAAACTTGTGAGTAGTTGAGCCTCAACCGTGCATATATGGTATTTTTTTCATGATTGGATCGATTGTGTTTGATAAGCTAGAACTTGCTCAAGGACTATAGGAACGAGCTCGATTAGTAGAGATTAGTGACATGATCTAAGGACATCCTTGTCATTAATAGTCATTTCCAAATATTTCCCTACCATGAACATCATCCCTAGTTAACCATTTTGAGCCTTTAAGCCTATTTATTGTGATATAAGCACATTACAAGCCTTAATTACCCACGTGAGCCTTATATATTTACCCTTTTGTATGAGTGATTGTGGAGATGTAGTTTAGAAAAGGTTTGATGAGAAAGCAAATGAAGAAAGGAAATGGTAAACAAGTAAGAAAAAGGATGAAAAGAGCAAAAACAAGAATGAACATGCAACCATAAAAAAAAGAGCAAAGTACCAACAATATGCTTAAGTACTTAAAAGTCCGAAGAAGGAAGCATGCATTGAAAGAAGCTCAATCTAAGGAAAGTTGATGATTAGTGCTTGTGATTAGCAAAGATAAGAAAGGAAGAAAGAGAAGTGAAGAAGTTGGAGAAATTGGCCATCTCTTCGATTACTTACACATGATTACTCACTCTTACCTATATTCTTCCTACCCTACCAAAGAGTCTATCATTACATCCTAATTAAAGACCTTTTTTATCACTAATGGAAACTTTTGTGGTTTGTGAATGTAGTCCACAAGTAAGCTTATAGCGAGTCGAGCCAATCGATTGATGAGTGTTGATTTACCCCACTTCATAGAGTGTTGAGTGAAATTGATATCTATGTGAGACTTGGACAAAAAAGGGACTATATTACACTTTGTTCTCTTGTGATTGAACTTGTTAATTCCTCATGTCATGAGTTTAATATTGTAGGATGACTTAGCATAAATTGTGATTCTTATTGCTATTGATGTGTTATTACTTATGTTCATTTAATCTTTTCCTAGTTGAAAATCTCACCCCTTGGTTTATCATTTTCGTTATGCGGGGACGCACAACACTTTAAGTTTGGGGGTGTGATGAGTGATATTTTCACCAAGATTTTAGTGTCTTTTTATGTCCGTTTTCGTAGCATTTTATCCATATTTTATGTATAAGTTGGTTGTGTTATGTGTTTTCATGGAAATGTGTGTGAATGAGCTTAAACATATATAAAATAGGTGAAAAATAGAGCAAAAATGAAGACGGGAGCTGAAACGAGCAAGAAACGGGCTGCCGGGACCCAACTCGAGTTGCAAGGTCCAACTCGACTAGCGACTCGAGTTGAGAGAAGGTCGAGTTAGGGTCAAAAAATCATCCAGAGAGCTTACTCGAGTTGCAAGGTCCAACTCGACTTGCAACTCGAGTCGAGCTAGGAGCAGAGTAGGTGCAGAAATTGTACAGAGCTAACTCGACTTGCAAGCTGCAACTTGAGTTGCTAGCTCGAGTCGAGCTGCCTTCCGAAGGATTTTTAGTTTCAGAGCCTCGCCACATTACCGAACAGGTGGGTGCACGAGTAGCCAACACGAGTCGAGCTACTTTAACTCGAGTTACACACAACGTAACTCGACTCGTGTTGCAACTCGAGTTGGGTAAGGCCAACTCGAGTTGCATGCTTTTTAGGCCAAAATCCAGATTTTCACCTGTCAACGTGTGTAAGTGTGTGTAAGAAGCTCATTTGATGTTAAATTCGTGGCCCAACTTGGAGATGGTATAAATAGCCTCAAGTTCAAAATTTGTAAAGAGATTGGGGATTCCACACAAGGGTTTTCACCCCTACACCTAGATCACACACCATTTGCTCTATTTATTACCTTCATCTTCATCCATCCTTCATCCCACCATCAAATCCTCCATCCAAGTAGTTAGAGAAGCAAGGAAGAGAGGAGGATTGAAAAGGGAAGAAGAAGATCACCATTGGAGACATCCAAGGGAGTTTTCATCTACACTTTGTATTGAAACCTTATTGTTTATCATATTTTGTAAGGATTTTATTGTCTATGTTGATTTCCTTTTGAATATGGTAGGCTAATCTCCCTTGTGAGATTAGCAATTTGAATTGTGTTGGATAATTTTGGGTATTTGCAATTGAATGATTATGTTGATTGGGTTATTTGATTTTCTATTATTGATGCTTTAGATCTTGATGTGTATGATAATTTGTGTGGTTTGTTGTTTTAAACATGTAATTAGATTGAGAAGTCAATTGCATATTTAGGATAATTAATTGAATCATTTTGTCATATGCATCATGTGCATTATAAATTGTAAAGAGTTTGAGAAGTCCTTTATGATTTAGAACCCTTTGTTGGGACATCCGATTGGTTTGATCGAGATGTTGATTAATCGTGTGAAGGGACTCTGATGAGAGTCGAAATTAGTGTTTTAGTGTCCAATTGAACACCTATTTGATTGATATTGTTGTAATATATTAGCACAAGTGTCTTATATTCGATATACATGAGAAAAAGGTACACTTGAGGTGTTTTGTTGTGTTTTAGGTGGAAAAAGGACCAAAAGTGTAAAGTTGGAGAAAAGGTGCAATTTATGCAAGAATGCTGAAAACGTACGTCCAACTTTTCATAATTATTCTATGTTTGTATGGAGCTCAAAACTGGTAGTGTGATACATGGTTGGAAAGACACTGAAGAGATGGTCGTTTTGGCATAAATAACATCCGAATTGGAGGTCGGACGAGGAAGTTAAAAGCAAAGTGGTGACACCACGCGAGCTGTGCCGAACATAACAGATGTATTACTTTCCATGGCTTGTTACAGATTCAATTCTTCGAGTTTTGTGATTTCTTTATATGGATAGAGAGCCCAGGAAGAGAGGATCGCGTGAGAGCAAAAATCACTCAATTCGGAGGTTGGATGTGAAAGTCAATTTGACCTGCTTCAGGTCGAACCGAGGTCGAACTGGACGGAAAAATAGCTGGTTCGACCACGACATGCATGGTTCGACCTGTTGGCTGGTCGAACCATGCACCTGGGACATCCAGAAGGGTGGTTCGACCATGGTTCGACCTCTCCTGTTTGGTTCGACCTGTTTGGGAGGTCGAACCGCGCTTCGGGAACTTACTATATCCGTATTTTCGAGGCCTAAATGCGTGTGATCACTTGAAAAGCCCATTCCAGCCCTAGGAGACATGATTACAAGTATAAAAGGAGGTCTATGCAGCCACAAAACAAGGGAAGAACACAATACAAGAGAGGGGAAGAGAGGCCACAACATACAACACCCACAAGGGGGGATCACCCCCCAACCATCATCCACTTCCTTTCTCCATCCATCCATCACTTTGAAGATTCGTTTGTGAAATCAAGAGGAGAACCAAGAGGAGGATTCAAGTCGGAGAAGGACGCGACGATGCCTACATCAAGGGTTTATTCATTTTCTAATTTATCTTGTATTTTCTGGACATCCGGGTAAGATCTATCCAATCCCCATGTGTGTTTCCTACAACACAATGGGCTAGAACCTTTTTGGTAGAACTAGGGTTGTGAAGGTTTTACGAATTAATTGAACTTCCATGTGTACACTCCGTACAACACTACTTGTAGATTTATTTTATATAAGATTGCACGTTTTTAATCCATACTCATAGTCGTTTTGTGCATCAATAATCGTTGTGTAGAGTCTTAATACATAACATGGTTATTGGTTGAGTGCATTCACTGTTGAGCAGGGTTTTATGTTATAATTCTAAGTGAAGGAATTCTGAAATCTTATTAGAACTATCTTATATGAATACTTGTTAATTGAATTGAATTCGGGTTAATAAGTAGGATAAAGAGGATAATTTTATAGTACCTATAAAGGAAGATCATATTGGGTTAGAGTATCAACCCTAGGGGAAAATAATTGATACTGATAGTACCTAGAAAGGGGGGTGAAATTATATCTCTTGCTCCGAGGTTATTCACACGTGTTACACGCATGTTTACTTGTGTCTATAGAGTAGATATGCATGGCTTAGTGATGCGTCCATATTCCACAAGGTAGAGTCGGACATCGACACATGAAAGCATGAATTAATAAGTGAAACCGGATTATCCTAGAGCTACCTATTCTCCTACTTGATCCACTTTCGTTAATTCTTCGAGTGATATTTTATTTAATTTTTTATTTTAATTTAATTGTTCAATAGTTAATAATTATATCCATTAACTATATTGCCACACTTGTCTTAATTTATTTAGTAAATAATTAAATTGATAATACGCCGTCCTTTGGGTTCGATATTCACTTGGTTGCTTGCTTAAGCTACAATTGTATCCTTAATACTTGGGGATTAATTTTGCTTCCAAAGAAAATGCGCATCAAGTTCTTGGCGCCGTTGCCGGGGACGGCTGTTATTATTGATTTTATTGTTTCTAGTTTGATTAAGATTTTTTTTCTTCTTTTATTTGTGATTATTTATTTTATCTAACCTTAAATTTTTCTGAGGTACTTGTGCACTAGGAAAAGGAAAGGAAGGAAAGGAAGGAATAACACATTGAGCTAAACATGGCCGGAGCAAGGCAGAATCCGGATAATGTTGCCATACGTGAAATTTTCACAAACTATGGGATTGACAACATGGGGTTGATAGGAGCAAGGGGGAAGATGATGATTTTGAGATACATCCCGCTCTTATTAACATGGTAGAGAAGAATCCCTTTTCTGGAGGTTGTTTTGAAGATCCATATCAGCATCTCCGAAAATTTCTTGGTTATGCAAACACTCAAAAGGGAGCTGGAGCTAATGATAATGCTATGCGGATTGCCCTATTCATGTTCTCTTTGATTGATAAGGTGGAAGCTTGGTATAAGACTCTTGATGCAGCTGATTGCACTACATGGGACCAACTGCAGCAGAAGTTCTTGGAGAGATACATGCCACCCTCAAGGATCTTAAGAAAAGCAAGAGATCACCCGATTTGTTATGAATCAGGGTGAGAAATTTCATGAGGTATGGGACAGGTTTAAAGACATGCTCAGTCAGTGCCCACAACATGGAATGTCAAAGGCTGAATACATAAGCATCTTCTACTATGGATTGGATTGTGAGTCGCGTGTTTTTATTGATGCATCATCAGGAGGAGCGCTGTTATCTAAGACAGCACTTGAAGCAGAAAGGTTGTTTGAAGACATCTCTATGAATTCACTTGACTGGCCTATGGAAAGAATAAGAGGATCTTATGTATTTGGCAAGGTGGCGCAATTTGAATATCAAGTGGTGAAGCCGAATAGGGATGATGAGATCGTCTTTAGTCTAGCTAACATCAACAAGCTACTAGAGTCCCAGTAAAGGCAAATTACAGAGTTGACACTAAAAGGGCCTAGTATGAAGCAGCAAGAAGTGAAGGCTAGTGTTGAAGATACCTTTAATCGATACATGGCTGAGAATGATGCAAGGAGTGATCGTCTTGAGGATACCATGAATGTTGATCATGCAAATTTATCTAAGCAGTTGAAGGAGTTTACCTTGATTTTGGGGCAGATGATCGCGAACGTGAATCAATTGACACAAAAATTGGAAGATGAAGCCATCATGTTGAGGTCGGGAATGCAATACGAGGGACCGATGAGGCCGGAATCAAAGATGGACATGTCTAGGACTCGATTTGACTGGGATTCGACCTTTACAACAGGTCGAACCACACAGGGCATGTCGAATCGGAGCTCTGGACATGATCAGGAAGCACAGCAGCATCGGTTCGACCAATTTCCAGATGGTTCGACCTGGCCCACAGGTCGAAACCTGGTCAAACCAGACCATCGAGAGCACTCTGTTTTGACAGAAGGTCAATTCGACCAAAGCAACATTGGTTCGACCTGGTCATCAGGTCGAACCGAGGTCAAATCGTATTTGGCGAAGCACCCTGTTTCATCGCAACATCGATTCGACCACGTCAGATACGATTCGACCTGTCCCATTGGTCGAACCAAGATCAAACCGGAAGTCAGAAATCATCCAGAGAGCCAATTCGACCTGGGAGGAGTTGGTTCGACCAGTACCCCTGGTCGAACCCAGGTCGAACCCAAATTACAAAGTGAGAATGGACTTCCAAGAGCTCGGTTCGACCACTATGTACCTGGTTTGACCAGTACCCCTGGTCGAACCCAGGTCGAACTAGTCCAGAATGCACCTATTTCTACGCCGAATGCTCTGCATGATGTTGATGTTACTCCAGTACCATTACATGAGCAGAATATTGAGCTTACAATGGAGAAAAAGTGGGAAAGAGCAAAGAAGTTGAGAGCCGAGAAGCTTAAACTGCGGATGGATAATGAAGACATGGTTTTCTCTCTTGATCGTGCAATGAAGATGCCCATGGAGCCTAAATCGTGCAAGAGCATAGATGTAGTTTCTAACTTGTTTAATCTTGATGTTTCTAAGGCAGATGATTCAGAAATTTGGGTGGAAGATTGACAAGGAGGTGTCTAGACAGCCATGGGATGAAGAAAATTTCAATGATCATATTTTTGTGACCAAGAAAGGTGAGGTGTTGAATGTAGACAAGAAGAGGGAAAGAAAGTACTTGAAGGTGAGGATGCGACAAGACCGTCCTGTGATCCAGTAGTTCAAAGTTGTAATCCGTCATGACTCTCCGACGTTAAACATGAGCGCCTGTTGGGGGCTTGCCCTTCCATTTTATTGATTTATTTCTTTTTTGTGAGTGAGAAATTTTTATATTTAATGTGCTTATTATTCGGCAATTACATCTCTTTTCAAACTTAGTTTCAACTTACGTTTCTACTAAGTTTGGGGGGTGTGATGTAGTTACCTCATTGAAGCACCAAGAGTATAATCTTTTCTTTGTAATGTTTGCTAGGGGAGTTGATTTTTTGCGGTATGTTGAAACTTTAATCGGTTTTGATGTGTCGATTTTTTGCAATTTTGCCTAGTGTTCTGTGGTGTTTCTAGTGTGTGTGGAGTCGATTACATAGTCAATTAATTCTTTCTTAGAGTTCTCATAGATGAATCTTGTGATGATGAGTGTGCTTGAGATTTGATGATAGAAAAAGGTAGAAGAGTGGCATGATAATCGAGTTGAACAACTCGAGGAGCTCGTGCGTTTCGAAGGAGAAATCAGGTGCCCTCGTTTCCTTATTCTAAATTTTATATGTGCTTTTAATTCATGGAGTGAAGGGTTGAGTTATGGTGGTGATCCATGTGAGCTTATATTGTTTAAATTGTCTTGGAATTCATATGCTCTTGAAATTGATAAAGGAAGTGTACTTGAGTTATATTGTGATATGAAGTTCTATGTGTACTTGTGGGATATTACTTACCATGAAAAGTGTTCTATTACTTGTTAAAACCCATGTGAGATTTTGAGCCTTGTTGATCATGTTAATTAATCACATGATATTTCTTTCTGGTGAGTATCATTCTTGTGCGTGTATTCTAGAACTTGTCTCTTGTCTTACTTGAAACTACATGTGTGTTAGATGATGGGAGATGATTTTAGGCCATCCTTGAATTTATGAGTCACTTAGCCAAATAATTCCCTACCAAATAATTATATATCCGTAGTTAGCCCCGTTGAGCCTAAAAGCCTTATTTCTTTGGCAACCTACAAAGATAGCCACTTTGATATCCTATTTGAGCCTTAAATTCCTATATTTAATGGAGAATTAAATGCTGTCAAAGTGTGTGAATTGATTTTGATGGAGTTTGGAAGGAATAAATATTTGGAGCTGTACAAGTGATTATGAGCTTAAAAATAAGTTGATAAGGGGTAGTACCCAAAACTAGTACCCCAAAATGTTAGAGGTAGTGCCCGAAACTGGTACCTCGAGAAAGAAAAAAGGAAAGAAAAAGTATGTTGAGCTTGAAGAAAAAGGAGAGAAAAGAAAATTAGAAGAGCATGAAGCTGGATAGCCTTGAAGTGTAAAAATCTACAGTACAAAAGATCTTCGATTTTAATTCTCTACTAATTGAGTCACTTTATCCATATATTTCCTACCCTTACCAAAGAGCCGACATTACATCCTATTAAAAGTCCATTTTGATCCCATTGTCGAATCATACTTTTAGTGGTGGAGAGTTTGAGACGTTTGGTAAGCTTATGGTTACGCATGCACTTGAATTGAATCTGAGCGTAAACACCCTAACCCATAAGTGTACATCTTTACACTTGAGTGTGAGTGATATATACTTCCCGTGAGAACATGTCAATGGAGCATTTGAATTGGTGGTGATTGTCTTAACTTGTATGCTACGAATTGATTATAACATGTAATGAGAGTTGCATGACCTAAGTTGAGGACAATTGTATTTTGAATGAGTATTGGTCATAGTCCTTGTTTCCCCGCTAATTTTCTTACTCTTTCTCTTTATTTTTATTTTGTTGCCTTGGGACGAGCAACGGGCAAGTTTGGGGGATTGATGAGAGTCAAAATTAGCATGTTTTAGTGTCCAATTGAACACCTATTTGATTGATATTGTTGTAATATATTAGCACAAGTGTATTATATTCAATATATGTGAGAAAAAGGTGCACTTGAGGTGTTTTGTTGTGTTTTAGGTGGAAAAAGGACCAAAAGTGTAAAGTTGGAGAAAAGGTGCAATTTATGCAAGAATGCTGAAAATGCACGTCCAACTTTCATAATTATTCTGTGTTTGTGTGGAGCTCAAAACTGGTAGTGTGATACATGGTTGGAAATCCACTGAAGAGAGAATCGTTTTGGCTTAAAGAACATCTAGATTGGAGGTCGGACGAGGAAGTTATGAGAAAAGTGGTGACGCCACGCGAGCTGTGCCGAACAGAACAGATGTGTTACATTCCATGGATTGTTACAGATTCAATTCTTGGAGTTTTTGTAATTTCTTTATATGGATAGAAAGCCTAGGAATATAGGATTGCGTGAGCGCAAAAATCACTTAATTCGGAGGTTGGATGTGAAAGTTATACGCGAAACAGTGAGCCTGCGCAAATCGATTCGACCTGCTTCATGTCGAACCGAGGTCGAACTGGACGGAAAAATAGCTGGTTCGACCATGACATGCATGGTTCGACCTGTTGGCTGGTCGAACCATGCACCTGGGACACCCAGAAGGGTGGTTCGACCTCCCCTATTTGGTTCGACCTGTTTGGGAGGTCGAACCGCGCTTCGGGAACTTACCATATCCGTATTTTTGAGGCCTAAACGCGTGTGATCAATTGAAAAACCCATTCCAACCCTAGGAGACGTGATTACAAGTAGAAAAGGAGGTCTATGCAGCCACAAAACAAGGGAAGAACGCAATACAAGAGAGGGGAAGAGAGGCCACAACATACAACACCCTACAAGGGGGGATCACCCCCCAACCATCATCCACTTCCTTTCCTCCATCCATCCATCACTTTGAAAATTCGTTTGTGGAATCAAGAGGAGGATTCAAGACGGAGAAGGACGCGACGATGCCTACATCAAGGGTTTATTCATTTTCTAATTTATCTTGTATTTTTCGGACATCCGGGTAAGATCTATCCAACCCCCATGTGTGTTTCCTACAACACCATGGGCTAGAGCCTTTTTGGTAGAACTAGGGTTGTGAAGGTTTTACAATTTAATTGAACTTCCATGTGTACACTCCGTACAACACTACTTGTGGATTTATTTTATATAAGATTGCACGTTTTTAATCCATACTCATAGTCGTTTTGTGCATCAATAATCGTTGTGTAGAGTCTAAATACATAACATGGTTATTGGTTGAGTGCGTTCACTGTTGAGCAGGGTTTCATGTTATAATTCTAAGTGAAGGGATTTCGAAGTCTTATTAGAACTATCTTATATGAATACTTGTTAATTGAATTGAATTCGGGTTAATAAGTAGGATAAAGAGGATAATTTTATAGTACCTATAAAGGGAGATCATATTAGGTTAGAGTACCAATCCTAGGGGGAAATAATTGATACTGATAGTACCTAGAAAGGGGGGTGAAATTATATCTCTTTCTCCGAGGTTATTCACACGTGTTACACACATGTTTACTTGTGTCTATAGAGTAGATATGCATGGCTTAGTGATGCGTCCATATTCCACAAGGTAGAGTCGGACATCGACAAATGGAAGCATGAATTAATAAGTGAAACCGGATTATCCTAGAGCTATCTATTCTCCTACTTGATCCACTTTCGTTAATTCTTCGAGTGATATTTTATTTAATTTGTTATTTTAATTTAATTGTTCAATAGTTAATAATTCTATCCATCAACTATATTGCCACACCTGTCTTAATTAATTTAGTAAATAATTAAATTGATAATACGCCGTCCTTTGGGTTCGATATTCACTTGGTCGCTTGCTTAAACTGCAATTGATATCCTTAATACTTGGGGATTAATTTTGCGTGCAAAGAAAACGCGCATCAGACTCTCATTTAAAGCTTAGTACCTAGTTAGAATTGTTTGAGTGAGAACCAATCCATTGAGCATTATTCCATATCCTATTCAATTCGAGAGGAAGTTTAGGTGAACTTAGTGTTGGCCCTTAGTCTTGTACCCATGACACATATGAATTCATTGCATGATATCTAGATTTTCCATACTTTAAGTATTTCTAATCTCATTCTCTATCTACTTGGCTCATTCATCCATTGATTCATTCATCTATCCATTTATTTTATTGTCATTTCTTGATTATCTCCTCTTTATGATCATTTATACTATGATGAACACGAGATCGCTTAGACCCTAGTACCTTCCTCCCTGTGATTCGATAAATTCTTTAATTAATCATCCCGACTACAAATGGCTAATCAATCCTCAAAATAGGATGATACAGAGAAGATTAGCATAGCCCCTGCTCAAGAATGACACGCATAAATTGAAAAATATTCCAAATACTTTGTCAAAATTTTCCCATATATATATATATATATTTACTAGGTCTTTTTTTGAATTCAGTGCACACGATGGAAACTAGAGGAACTAGAACTCTTTGGCTAGATCTTTTTTTGGATTCAGAGCACACGATGGAAACTAGAGGAACTAGGGCTCTTTGGTGTTCACGATGACAACTAGAGGAGAAAGGGCTTTGCTTACTGTTGTTGAGTGTTTCTTTTTACTTTTTTACGAAAAACGTTACATATATATATATATATATATATATATATATATATATAATTATGTTACTAATTTTATATACCATTTTTATATATTAATATATTAATTACACAATTGAAGGACTTCAAATGATCCGATTTAAGCAAATATTTGAAAATCCTCCCAAAATAACCATAAAATATCAAATTCAAATCCATTTATCAAAAATCTTAAATTTATAAATCCTCAAATTTCATTTTGTACCCAAACACGAAGGAGGGATTTATAAATCTCTCCTCAAATTATTCCATCCAAACACACCTAAATTAAATTACGTAAAATTTATAACTTTAAATTTATTTATTCAAAATGTTTTTTGAGGTTAACATTGCTTTCAAAAATATTAATATCAATCTGAAATGAAATATATATATATATATATATATATATATATATATATATATATATATATATATATATATATAATATTAAAGCCCAATTACATAAAAAATAACATAAATATTGAAGAATAAGAGAATAAGAAAGTTTGAGGCCACGAACTTACCAACCCAAAACATAATTCGGCCCAACTACGAAAAACCCAAAAGTGTATTTCTTATTTTGTCCCACATCGGTCTAGTTTGAATTGACAAATAGCATTATATTATCAAACACCGCAACTACAGATTGTCCCTTTGGGGACATCCTCAAAATTGGAACAATACAGAGAATATTTGCATGGCACCTGCGCAAGGATAACACACATAAATCAAGAAATGATCCAAATATTTTTTTGTCAAATTTTTCAATATATATATATATATATATATATATAAATAATTATTTTATTAATTTTATATACTATTTTTATATATTATTATATAAATAAATTACACAATGGAAGGATTTCAAATGACATAATTTGAAATAAGATTTGAAAATCCTCCCAAAACAACTAAAAAATATCAAATTCAAATCCGTTGAATTAAAATCCATTCATTTAAAATCTTGGATATATAAATCCGCAAATTTCATTTTGTACCCAAATATGAATGAGAGATTTATAAATCCTTCTTCAAATTATTTCATCCAAACACACCTTAATTAAATTACGTAGATTTTATAACTTTAAATTTATTTATTCATAATGTTTGTTTGAGGTTGACATTAATTCTAAAAACAATTAATCAATCTGAATATATACATAACTCATAAAGAAAGTTTGAGGACACAAATTTACCAACTCAAAACATAACTCGTCCCAACTACGAAAATCCAAAAATTGTATTTCTTGTTTTGTCCCACATCGGTCTAGGTTGAATTGACAAACATCATTATATTATCGAACACTGCAACTACTGATTGTCCCTTCGGGTACATCCTCGAAATTGGAACGATACAGAGAAAATTAGAATGGCCCCGGCGCAAGGATAACATGCATAAATTGAGAAATTGTCTAAATATTTTTTGTCAAATTTGCCTCAAATATATATATATATATATATATATATATATATATATATATATATATATATAATTATTTTATTGATTTTAATATATCAATTACACAATAGAAGGATTTCAAATGATACGGTTTGAGCAAAGATTTGAAAATCCTCCTAAAACACACCCTAATTAAATTATGTAATTTATAACTTTATATTCATTTATTCATAAAGTATAACGTTTGTTTGAGGTTGGCATTATTTCTAAAAAAATTAATATCAATCTGATATATATATATATATATATATATATTTGGATTTCCCTATTACATACAAAAGTAACTTTAATGTTGATGAATAAGAGAAGAAGAAGAAAGTTTGAAGCCACGAATTTACAAACCCAAAACATAACTCGACCCAACTATGAAAAGCCAAAAATCATATTTCTTGTTAGTCCCACATCGGGATAGGTTGAATTGATAATCAACATTATATTGTCGAACACCGAACGATACAGAGAAGATTAGCATGGCCCCTGCGAACGGATAAGACACATAAATCGAGAAATGGTCCAAATATTTTTGTCAAGTTTTCCCCAAATATATATATATATATATATATATATATATATATATATATATATATATATATATATATATATATATATATATATATATATATATATATATATATATAATTATTTTATTAATTTTATATACTATTTTTATATATTAATATATCAATTACACAATGTAAGGATTTCAAATGACACAGTTTGAGTATAGATTTGAAAATCCTCCCAAAACAAATAAAAATATCAAATTCAAATTCATTCATTTAAAATCATGGATTTATAAATCCGCAAATTTTATTTTGTACCCAAACATGAAGGAGGGATTTATAAATCCCTCCTTAAAACATTCCATCCAAACACACTCTAATTAAATTACGTAAATTTTATAACTTTAAATTTATTTATTCATTATGTTTGTTTGAGGTTGACATTGTTTCTAAAAACAATTAATATCAATCTGAATATATATTATTTTAATTGCCCAATTACATTAAAGCCCAATTAAATGCAAAAGTAACTTTAATGCTGAAGATTAAGAGAATAAGAAGAAAGTTTGAGGCCACAAATTTTCCAACACAAAACATAACTCGGCCCAACTATGAAAAGCCTAAAATTGTAATTCTTGTTTTATCTCACATCGGTCTAGGTTGAAATGACAGACATCATTATATTATCGAACACCGTAACTACAGATTGTCCCTTCGAGGACATCCTCAAAATTGAAAAGATACAGAGAAGATTAGCATTGCCCCTGCGGAAGGATGACACGCATAAATCGAGAAATGATTCAAACATTTTTTGTCAGATTTCTCCCAAATATATATATATATATATATATATATATATTAATTTTATATACTATTTTTATATATTAATATATCAATTATACAATGGAAGGATTTCAAATGACACGGTTTGAGTATAGATTTGAAAATCCTCCCTAAACAACTAAAAAATATCAAATTCAAATCCATTGTATTGAAATCCATTCATTTAAAATCTTGGATTTATAAATTCGCAAATTTCATTTTGTACCCAAACATGAAGGAGGGATTTTTAAATCCCTCATCAAATCATTCCATTCAAACACACTCTAATTAAATTACGTAAATTTTATAATTTTAAATTTATTTATTCATTATATTTATTTGAGGTTGACATTGTTTCTAAAAACAATTAATATCAATCTGAATATATATATATGAAAATATTATTTTAATTGTCCAGTTACATTAAAGCCCAATTAAGTACAAAAGTAACTTTAATGTTGAAGATTAAGAGAAGAAGAAGAAAGTTTGAGGCCACGAATTTACTAACTCAAAACATAACTCGGCTCGACTACGAAAGGCCCAAAAGTGTATTTATTGTTTTATCTCACATCGGTCTAGGTTGAATTGACAAACATCATTATATTGTCGAATACCGTAACTACAGATTGTCCCTTCGAGGACATCCTCAAAATTGGAAAGATACAGAGAAGATTAGCATGGCCCCTACGCAAGGATGACACGCATAAATCGAGAAATGGTCCAAATATTTTTTGTCAAATTTCTCCCAAATATATATATATATATATAATTATTTTATTAATTTTATATGCTATTTTTATATATTAATATATCAATTACACAATGGAAGGATTTCAAATGACACGGTTTGTGCAAATATTTGAAAATCCTCCCAAAACAACTAATAAATATCAAATTCAAATCCATTGATTTGAAATCCATTCTTCTAAAATCTTGGATTTATAAATTCGTAAATTTCATTTTGTGCCCAAACATGAAGGAGGGATTTATAAATCCCTTCTCAAATCATTCAATCCAAACACACCCTAATTAAATTACGTAAATTTTATAACTTCAAATTTATTTATTCATAATGTTTGTTTGAGGTTGACATTGCTTCTAAAAACAATTAATATCAATCTAAAAATTCTACTGCGAACCTAAGTATAAGAATCTAAATTCGAGTAATCACATACATAATTTATATACTATTACATAAAAATATACTTTGGCATCAATTTTAGGGAGCTTCATAGTCATATTTGTAAAGGATGGCTTCTTGCATTAGTCTTGCCGGCATTAATTCCTTTGATGGTCCTATCTGGTGGCATTGTGTATTTTCTTAGATTCAGGATGACTCTCCGAACACAAAAAGCATATGATGATGATGCCAATGTAGTCCAACAAATAATTGGAATTTTTTAATTATGTATGTAGTGTCATTACATTCGTTCTTAAAATTTTTAGTTTATTATATTTAGTTTATTATTAATAATCTTAATTTTTCTATTAATATTTTATAAATAAAAAAATTATAGGTGGTGTCATCCTTTCCTCCTAGAAAATTTTTGTGTATATAATATCACCACATTCATTCCTATATATGTAGCGCTATCATGTTAATCTTGCAATTAATATTTTCACATTAATAACAATTCAAATAATAAAAAATTATTATATACATATTAAATAAAAATCTAAACATGATAATATACAGAATAGTGATTCTGGTGAGAATTAGCTAAGATCGCGAGTTTATATAGTTCTATCTCATGATATTAGATTCATAAGATGGTAAAACAAAAATGTTTGTTTAAATTTATTAATATTTTTAATAATATAGTAATAAAATTTAATTAAAAATACTTTAATTAGTAATTAATTTTCTATTATATTTCAAATATTTATTGTATAGTTGATATGGGTATCAAATTAAAGATTTTAAAAAGATGAATAATTTGATATAATTTTTATTAATAATAGAGATTTATAAAGAGAATTTTAAATGTTTGAATTTTTTCAACTATCCAAATAAAATCTAAAAAGCACTAATAAAAATAAAGTACACCATTGAAATTCTAAATCGACATATCATCTAAGAACACAAAAAAATATTTGTGGAACAAATTAATTCAAGAGTGAAAAGTAAAAGGTAAAATAAAATGATGCAACCTAAAAAAACACGATTCCGAAAAAATAAAAGGATTCCAATCGTAGTTGAATAATACATACATATATCTATGCACTTTCCAAGAAGGTGGAGAGAATATAACATGTTCACATTGGGCTAAACTCTGAAAACTATGCCGAAATAATCGAGGGTATGAAGTACTCGGGCAGCACCAATGCACTACAGTTACCATCTCTGCCAGCGCGCTACCGTTCTATTCGTCCTCTAATTCTGATGAAAATATGAAAACATAATGTACTAAATCACTTTATTCTGTGACCACCAATCTAGACATAACTACAATTATAGTGATTGTAAATTTCATATTCACATACTTATAGGATGAACATGTTTCTGTATGTTCTATAAATTTCCTCTATGAAAACATTTATTTATAGGAATTGGTTACTTACAATTACAACAACAATTGAAGTTGTGGTCATGAATACAGTCTAGACATACCTTTCTGGAAGATCATGAATTGATCGCAGAGCGAGTGATGAAGTCATGGCCCCTCGAAGCTCAATGATAGACATCTTATATAAGTTTAGGTTGTCAAAGAGTGTCTTAAAATGCATGAAATAACTAAGCACAAGGAGGTCGAGGAAGTGAAATAAGATAAGAGATAGATAATACAAGAAAACTCTTAGATACATACCACTATACCTAAGAGCTTTTTGATGCTTCATTTGGTATTTTTCTATGGACAAGTCTAGCTAGTTGACCAGAAAAGCGCATGAGAACACATTTTCAGCTTTGCAAGGGACATGTAGAGCAAATTTAATTTTTATAAACAAGAATGATGAAAATAGTTTTGATCGTATTTGCTTCTGTACACTTTGTCCTAATATATGAACAATACAGAAATCTTGAGAATCAAGAAAATCCCCTAAAATCAGGAAACAATTCCTACAATTAAGTAAATTAAATATTCATAATTATTCTACATATTATCTAGAACATTCTATGGGGTGGAAGCCTTTATACGCCCTTGCAAAATCGACGTTCCATCAGCAACAGAGATTTGGAAGCGTAAAAGTTCAAACAGTAGTAGAGGAAGTGACTTGGATAAGGATATCTGCTAGTTGACCAAAGGTATTGACATGAGAGACTTGAAGAAGCCCACGCTCTGTAAGATCACGTACAAAATGGATGTCAATTGTCATGTGTTTCATACGAGAGTTCAAGATAGAATGCAATGTCAGTCGAGTTGCACTGGTGATATTATCCCAAGATCATGAAATAGGTGCTTGATCTAACAAACTTCAGCTGCAGCAGAAGTTAAGGAACGATATTCAGCTTCGGTGGATGAACGTACAACTCCATTTTATTGTCGTGATCGCCATGAAATCGGGTTTGGACCAAGAAAAACAACAAAGGTAGATATGGACTTTTCTTCAAGTATGTTTCCTCTAAAATCAGAATCTGTGAAGGCGGTGACTGTTAGATCTGTGGGGCGTCGGGCAATTGGCCATGGTGATGAGTACCCTTCAAATATCAAAATAGTCGTTTAACAACAAGCCAATCATTATTTGTCGGAGAGGACATGAACTTGTTGATAGTAAATGATACGTCTGGATGAGATATGATGAGATATTGGAGTCCTCCAATGGCTCATCTGTACTCAATAGCATCAACAGAAAAGATTTGATCAGAAGAAGATTTAGCATTCATAGGAGTGCATAGAGGTTTTTCACCCTCCATTCTATGACGATGTAGAAGGTCAATATTTGTGATAAGAAAAGTCCTTCTTTGCATGAGGCTACTTTAATGCCTAGAAAATAAGTAAGAGACCCCAAATCTTTAATATCGAAATGTGACTGGAAGTAAGTGATGACATTTTCTATGATGGAATTTTCGAAACCTTTAATAATCAATTCATCCAAATAAATGAGGATAAACATATGAACAGAGCCTTAATTTATGCAATGTGAAAAGAGACGTGTCTACACGAGATTGGGTGAGACCAAAGTCAATCAAGGATGAACTAAGGGCATACTACCACTCCCATAGTACTTGTTTAAGCCTGTAAAGTATTTTACATAGACAACATGCATGAGATGGGTGAGAGGGATCCTGGAAACCTGGTGGTTGACACATGTAGTCGGGTTTTGTAAGAGTTCCATGTAGAAATGTATTGCTTATGTCAAGCTGTCGAAGAGACCATTGGTTCATGAGAGAAATAGATAATATATCATGAATGGTTACTGGCATGATCATCGAGATGAATGTTTCGTTGTAATCACACCTTGCAGTTGATGGAAACCCTTAGGAATAAGATGGGCTTTGAACTTATCAATGTTGCCATCTAATTTTCTTTTTATTCAGAAACCTATTTTCAACCAATGATATTTACATTAGGAGGTGGTGAAACCAAATCCCATGTACCATATTTGAATAAGGCAGTGAATTCTTTCGACATAGCAGAACGCTATCAAGGATCAGAGAGAGCTTGTGATACACATGATGTTTATTCGTGTTCCTTTCATCTCACCTTCCTGCCATAGTCATAGTCATCTTCTTCATCATCCAGGCTTTCTTCCATCATCATTGTCATCTTCTTCATCGTCCACGGTGTTGTATTTCTCTATGTCAACAAGGCTGTCAAAGATTTGATAAGAGAGATTGATAGTGGTGAGAAACATGTGAATTTTACAGAGTGGTGTGCTTCACCACCAAATTGTTGTCGTCTCCACTGGCACCTTCATCTGTCAGTTGAATCGATTTGGAACCGAATTCGTAGCCATCTCTATGCAAGAAAGAAATGGCTCTTGTTCAAAATCGATTGGATTGTGAACATAGATTATAATTTTTTTTATTTTCTAATTACAAAATTTCAAATTATTTTGTTTATTTATATTCTTCTAATTTTTGTTATTTTGATGAGTTCATTATATTCATCCATGTTCTTATGCTGATCGACAAATCAATCTTTTTGTAATATATTGAATCCTGTAGAAATAGAAAAAGGAGCCTAAACAAAACATAGCAATACGCAAAAAATGTTTTTGCATCAATAGATGAAATTAAAATCCCACATCACAATATTATACAGATCAATGTGCTTCACTCATTGTGCAAAAAATTAAAAATGGTGTGCAGTAATATAGATTGTGCATACTTTTTAACATATTATGCAACAATATAAATAGGTTGTGCAATATTTTAAACCCTGTTGTGCAGTAATATAATCGTGTCGTGCAACAAACTAATTATACTCTTAAATGTGTTGTGCAACAATATAAGGTGTATTGTGTAGCAATTTAAAAATATTTATAATAATTATGATGCGCGAATTTATAAGAGATGGATTCTCATGATTGGTTTGTTCAACAATAATATAACTATTGTGCAATAAATATAACGATATTATTAAATTATGCAACACTGTTGTGCAATAATATAGTTGCGTTGTGTAACAATTTAACTGTATTATGCAAATTTATACACTTGTTGTGAAAATATACATTTAAACACTATTATTTCCTAATTATTTACTATTAGTTAATCTGGGTATAAGATGAATACGTGCATAAAAAATTGAATTTTCATAAATATACTCACTCTGTCCCGCGTTAACGTTTATGTTTGCTTTTTGTACGTAGATTAAGAGATATAACATTATAATGTGTAGTAAAGTGAAACAAATAATATTTAATGTAAAGTGGGTAGTTGTATTAGTGTTGTGTGTTGGCCCTATATGGAATAACAAATTATTTTATATGGGACCAACTTGACAAAAAAATATAAATCTTAACTTTAGACAGATCATAATAGAAAAAGTAAACCTTAACGCGGGACGGAGAGAATATGTTGTTTCCAAAAATATAAATAAATTAGATAAAGGTACAAATCACATTAATTAAGGGATTGATAAATTTAATTTTGAGAAAGCACGTAATATATGTTGTTTCCTAAAATATAGCTTGGATAAAGATACAAATGCTTGATAAATTCAATTTTATGAAAACATATTTGCATTGGTACTAAATATATACAAATATCTTTTTTGTGATCGACTTTGAATAGTTATGGGATAGAATAAATATTTAACTCTTAAGTAATAACAATAATAATCATCACGAGCTGAATTTTTTTTTCTTTTACACATGTCATTGATTCACATATATTTTTATCTCACATTCTCTCTTCTTTTTTTCCTTCACACAATTAGTATTTACCCGGCCGCGCGTTGCATGGACAGGGATATTTTTTAAATGTTTTTATATGTTAATTTTTATTTTTTTATGAGGTTAATAATATTTCCTTGGAATTGAAGAGTAATTTATTTTAATCTAAAACCACAACGATTTCATGCATAACTTGATTGTGATTCTTAAACCGCTGTCATTAACAACTATGAGGACTGGAATGCTTAGTTTGGGAAGAAGCATGAGCAATGTGATAGTTTTACCTGGTGATGATGATCATATTGATGAGCAAGCGTTGTCGTTCTAAGTTGAATTTCCCAATTGTTGATATTAGCATGTATAGAGCTTGAGCATGGAACTAAATATATGGAAGAAAATGCAAATTCATTGTCACATTAGATAGAAATTTTCATGAGGAAGATTATAGATATGTAATGATGAGAAATGTTACTGATATGTAAAATAATGTGAGTATTAAATTGCAACTCTGTTAAACATGTTAAGAACTAATTATGTTTGAACTATGATCAATTATAACCGTCATGGGTTTCTAATTCATTTAAGAATTCATTTGCCCAGATTAGTGCATATGGTTATTAGTTAAAGAAACCTGGTTTTTTGAATAATAGTCATGAATACTTAGAATTTATCAACTTTTTTTTTTGCAGTAGAAGAGATATACAACATAACTTTTAAAAGTTGATATATTACAAATTCTACCAAACTTACTGATTCGTACTTTATCGATAAATAAACGATGAATATGATCTTGAAAAAGAAACACAAAAAACATAAAAGTGAAAGAAAATATAACTAATGAGAAAGTGTGATCAAAGGGTTATCAAATCCATTAACAAAGAGAAATACCAATCATCCATACCTGTATTCTAGTAAATTTCCATCACTCGTACCCGTATCTAATTAGAACATGATATGTTCAATAACAACTACTTTAATCAGCTGATAGATTAAAAAAATCTTCTTATACATCTTTTAAAAAAAAATAAACTCCTTACACATTTAGAGACTTATGTTTATAACTAAAACAATTTTTTTTCTAATATACTTAAACACATATATCCAATAATTTATCCAATAATATTGTACTAACAATTCTAAGCCCCAAAAGTACAATTCATTGAACCAAATCACAATATAATTTGAAATTTTCATTGAGGTATTTTTACGGACACATGGCTTGCTTGGATTTTATTAGTTCGAATTTTGAAGAGCAATGCATCAACTAATCACAAATTACTCAAAAAATAACCAAACATTTAATTTTAGTTCATCATAACGCAAACTACATTTTCTTAGTTACCTCTTGTTATGTTAGAAAATAAAAAATTGAAGAAGATGAAGAACAATATCATATTTGAGAACGATTAATTATAAATTGCGTTAGTTAATATATATGTACTACATCCATATCCATGTTATTTGTTATTGTGAATAAGTGTGCGTCTATTAAGAAATTGATTTTTTTAGATGTATGATGTAAAAAATTATACTTATGAAATAGCAATTATTTAAAAGATTTTGAAATGCCACAAACTCAGAGCTACTTCCATGGAAAAAAATAAGATTAGTGGAATGAAGAAAACGATAGCTGGTTTGTCACGACATTTAGTACATAAAAATATAAAGCTTTGTTAAACAGTAATTGTATTAAAGGTTGAATTGTTATATAAATAAAATATAGTATTTATATAATTAAAGTATATTCCTAATTAATCATATTATAAAACTATAATATGATTTGATAGTCCTGTGAGTTTTGAAAAGATTATTACAAATAAATAAGTTGAAAAGGAAAAAATTATGGAAATTTAATAATAAATAGTTGAAAATGTAAAAGGAGAAATTATAGAACTTGAATAAAAATAAGGGGATTGACATTAATATTATTTCATTTAATTTTATATTGATTTCACACATAGATGACAACGGTAGAGTATTCTTATCCCTATTAATTTAAATATAAATTACTCGAATTCATATTCCATCATATTTTAAAAATATATATTCTGATACTCGTATTCATCTCAAACTCGTTTATCAATATACATGTTACCGTACTTTTTTAATATTTATTTATTTATCTAAAACATATAAAAACTTGCATACCTTAACACACTATTCTTCAATCTCGTGGCGAAGCTTCAAGACAAACTCACTACTGACATCTAAGTAGTTCAAGGCCGTAGAAATCTCTGTGCCAGTCTTCTGTACCCTGACACTACCCAAAAATAATTTTGCTCTAAGATTGGGCTCCCTCGTCTTCTTGCGTAGCACGGGAAAGATTTATACTCCCTTTGTCACATATGTTTACTGTTTGTATGGAAATTAAAACATATTGCATTTTAATGTTTAGTGGGTTGAGTTGTGAAATATAATATTTTAATATATAATGAGTAGTTGTATTATTGTTGTGTGTAAGCCCTATAATATGAAGATAAGTGTAGGACGAAAGTAGGTATAGCAACGGGTAGGGTACCCGACCGCTTATTTTGGGGACCCGTACCCGATTAAAAATAACTACCCATAACCATACATATCCCGTTTAAAAAATTTATTATGGTACCCGTACCCGTCTCATACCCGTTTGTCATACCCACAGGTACCTGTATCCGTTTAATATTAATTTGATTTTATATATATTTATATTTTTTTGTTTAAATAAATATAATAATAAAAATTACATTATTATTAATTAAATAAAAAATAAATATAATATAATTTCTATTATTTGAAATAAATATTTAATAAATATGATTAAATAATACTTAAAATTATTAATTAAATATATAAAATACTCTCTCGGTCCCCATACTTATGTTCATAATTTTTGTTTTCGTTCGTCTCACACTCACCACCCAAAAAATGAAACTTCACATTAACCAACAATCTCAAAAGTTCTCTTAATTTCAAAAATATCATTCTCACTTAACACGCATAACATACTTTATAATTTATTTATTACCTAAAAATACCACAATACCCCTAAAAGTCAATAAAATTGGTCAAAAAGTAACTTTTCTTAAACTTCGTATCTGCAGTACCCGTGAACATAAGTCCGAGATAGAGGGAGTAACTCATAATATATAAACTATATAATATATATTAAATTTTATAAAAATATATATATAAACGGGTACCCACTGGTATTAAGTCATTACCACGTATTCATCTCAAATTCTAATGACATTTTCTAAAACTTTACGTACCTGTACCAAACATGTTTACAATTACCTGTACACATCCATTAGAATTGGGGTAAACCTAATACCCAAAAAAACCCGTCCCTTTGTCATCCCTAAATGGAGGGAGTATAATATAAATTCTATTTTTTAAATAAATATTTATTAAATATAATTAAATAAAACCTACAACTATTAATAAAATAAATAAAATATCTCATAATATATGGAGTAAATTAATTATATTAAAAATACATATATATATATAGAAGAATACCGCGGGTACCGAAAGATTACCTGTACTCATCCCAAAAATTAATGAATAAAAACACTGCATCAACTAAACAGCTAGAAAAACACTGCATCAAGCTTTACGATTTTTATTTATATTATAAAAATCTATTTGATCTTACAACTTCTAATAAAAAGAGCAGATAAAATGCATTGCAAGCTGATATGCACACTGGGCAACACAACTGGCAAAATATAGGGAAACTTAAAGCAGAAGTAAAAAAAAATATAAGCATCAACTCGCAACGTAATTACCAGAGAGTAGGGAGACAAAAGGAGAAGAGCAAATATAAATGTCAGAAGTAAAAAAAAAATATAAGCATCAACTCGCAACGTAATTACCAGAGAGTATGGATACAAAAGGAGAAGAGCAAATATAAATGTCAGCATTTACTTGAAGCCATGACAAATTGTACCTTACTTCATTAACAAATAGTAGCAGTCGAAGGGTCTATGGTAAAGATACAAAAATTATTTTCTAATTTGTAATTCAACCTGTTGTAGAAGTATTAATTACATTCTCATATAAAACTGTTGCAATTTGTACTTTAACATCATTACCTCTTCCAAAAACACAAACTACACAGGCCTCGGGAATACAACATTCTTCAACCAATCAACTACTTTTGTAGCAACCAAATCAGACTAAATAGTAAAATCACCAGCTTCCAACCATGTTCTAATGTTTATTGGAAAGTTTCTCAAAGGTACCATCATTTTGGTGAATATGGAATCAGTTGGTGTCAATAAAACATGTCCATGGTTGAGATCAGTATGATGTTTGTTCTTCCTCGAGGTGTTTTTTTGCTTTCTCCACTGAACATCCACTCCTTCACATCTAAAAATCCAACAATACTTACATGTTTCACAGTCCTTTTGATGACAGACACAACTATACCAATGCACCTGTGCAACTCTTTCAGATTCCGCATTTAGTGCACTTGCTGCATCGTCCAACAATAAGATTCTCGGGTCTTTCAACCTTTTTCTAGCTATGGAAACTCTTTATTTTCGGCTACCAACCATTGTATCGACTCCCTGTTGGTTCATTAAGAGAGTAAAAAACTATGTATAAGAAAATAAATATGAGATCAGACTACCTGGGGCAGTTTATCAATGAATTTAGCAGCAGTTGAGAACTGCAGTGCGTCCAAAATAAGAGCTACTAATTCTTTATATAAATTTAAATTTATATAAATTTAAATTCAAATTTTGGAAGGTTAGAATTCTAGCTCTTCCAGAAGAGCTACCAACCATTTTGAATTTTTCTTTTTATATTTAAATTTAATTTTGGACTCATCTTGTTGAAAATGATGTCAAATCAGTTTCTCAATTGCTAGGAAAAGAGATATTAAACATTGAGCACAAATCATGTACATTCATTTCAATTTTAAGAATAAATCAAAAATTTAAATATCCAATAAATAATAGAACTCTAAAACAGTACAAAAATAATAAAAACAACATTAAAAAAGGGGAAAAACACAGGAAAGAGAGATTAATGTTACCAGCATTTCAGGAAGCATTACCTTAACATGTCAGAAGACCCCTGATTCAAGTTTAATCTACTTTGATCACACCTATACCCAATGATCAAGAAGAAAATCATAATTTACATCTTGATAACGTTCAATGCAAGAATGGACATAGCAAGTCAATTCAGGAATAAGAAGACATTACAGGACATTTAAAATCAACAAAAAAGTTGACGACAAATGATATTAATTGAGAAATAAGAGTACACTGCATATTTAGAGTAGGCATCAAACTAAAAATTTCCCCAGCATATGTCTGCTGGAAATCAAGGAGCATATGGATTACACAACACATGAGAAAAAATACAAAGAAAATAAAAATGCATTGAATTTTTTCCACATAAAAGAACTTCAAAAAATATTATACGCAATAAGATAGCCCTCTAAAAATTCCATTAGCAGGACATGGATAAAAAATAGTGCTCACACATGCAGCTAGTATACAGTTGTAACAAATAATGTCCTTTGTTCAAAATAAGAGGAATTCACAAAATCCAACATCCACCAACAATTTTCAACATCAACTCATTCAGTAATTAGAGGCATAAGTTTTATGAAGTCTTTCTTACCTAAGACTTTCACAGATAGAATCAATTCCATCAAAATGTATTTGTATTATATTAAGCCAATGAAAGTTAATGTACACATTATAAGCAATGAAATCATTCGTTCTATGTAGTCTGACCGAGCATTTAAGATACCACTAAAACAATTCAAATAGATCCAATAGTCTAGTTGAAATAAGTAGAAAAAGTAAAGGTAGTCATATCACATAATTCAACTAACAAATCACAATAACTGCGAAACAAATTGAGACATTGGAATAACATATGTGGTTTGTAGTTTGATACTTCAAAAGAAGCTGGAACAATTTATTATTTGCATTCTTATTTTAGGGACAGAGATTGCTTATAAAATACTTATATTCTTTGTGCATTCAAGTCAAAAAGAACATTTAACATATAAGAGCAAGAAGTAGAAATTTTTTAAAGCAATAGCATATGATTGGAAAAATCTGCAATTAGAATTTCAGATTATAAAATAAAATTAGGAAGCAGTCTACTATCCCTAAAAAATATGAACAAAGCAGGAATATATTTTATGTGCGTGTAAGTGTGTATAGATGTAAATGATACAAATGAAGGGGGTATAAGAAAATAAACATTGCAACGGCTATAGAAGTAAATAAAGAATCATGATACAAATGAAAGAGGATAGAGATATAATTAGATTTCTACTTCCTGAAATTTCTTTTATCACAAAAAGGATAAATTATAAGCTCATGTAATTTGAAAAGGAATACTCGAACCAATACTTGAAACAAACTTCAAACCTAAGAAATTTAATGCATGAAACATGGAAAGAGAAGCATATCTAACCAATTTAACACAATTAGTAAGAGAACATAATGGAGAAAGGTCTTATAAATTTTGTCAGTTTGAGTGACTACTTAAACCAAGAATGCTCTGCAAAGAGCAGGGCAAATATCTTAATTAACGTATCATATATAATTCTACTTTATTCCTCGTCTCAGAATTATATATTTGCAAAAAAAATTACCTTCCTAGTAGGAACTTTGCTAATTCAGCCAATTTATTTCCATTAACCCGATGAGCATTGAAATGTGTAAGCTCCTCCTACAGAGTCCAAGTATCCTTCTTAATATGTGGATTTAAATGGTCGTGCCACCTGAAAGTTAAAAAACCATATTTATTCTTATTAAATAATTTGTCAATTAAGCATGAAATATAAGACTATGCAAACACATATCAATATTGTGCTTGATCAAGATTTATTTATATTTAATTGTATACAACACATCTTTTTTTAGTCTCTTTCCTAGAAGGCCTGACAAACAAAAGTTCACCTAACCGAAATATTTCAAATATAATGCAATAAAAAAATAGTACAATAATGGATATGGTTTTAGATGTTAAAATAAACGCTTCTTGTTACTTAGATGACCTTATATGATTTAAGACAAAGTGCATCCACACAAATAAATATAAAGGTTCAGTTTATTTAACGTGGTTACTCGATATCACTTGCATTTGAACTGAATCGGCTATTTATTTCCATAAACTTTAATTTACTGAAACTATTCATATAGATACAGTATCAAAGAACACAATATGACATTTGTAATAGTTGATTCCAATATACATAACAGTTTACAGGTATTTAGATGTCATATTATGAAATACCATAGGTATGCAATTTAGAACGTGGAGTTTACACTTCAAGTTCTTCTTATATGATCAGGCTGGCTCATTGAATTCATAGTTATCAACCTCAAACAAAGATATGAAAATCTGTCTAGAAGGTGCAATGCTAAATAACCTTGCATAAATGGCAACTTATATAAATGCCGAGTTGAATTGAAATCTACTTGTGAAGTTTTACAGAAGGGAAGAGCAATCTTTGACTTAACGGGTGAATACACACCTTGATATAAAAGATTGAGATTGTTACCATCCTTCCATACTCATAATGTTATTCCCAAGAATTCATGAAAAACTATTCCCTCTTTTCAAATTCAGTTTACCAACTGAGTAAGATTAAAGTTCAATTGAAAAGTAATCTTAATCCGTATATAAAACTATTTGAAAAACAAACACGAAAAATGCAAGTAAAACTCGATATTAGTGTTTTGAGGCTGAAGATGAGACACCCTGATTATAAGTATCTGCATTAAGAAATTCTTGATGAAGCGTGTGATCGTAATTACATCAAATTGCAGAATGCACTGCATATGAGTAGAGGGGTTAAAAAAAAGGCCAAAAAATAAATAAAAATGTTTCACTTGTTATGAGTCTGCTAATAATATATTTCTTAACATGGCTTCTCATTCGCATAGCATGATACAAATGTGCTTTGAAAAGAGGTAACAAACAATGTGAAACATCATTGAAATTTCACATGAGAAGCCAACTATTAACACTCCACATTCATGTTATATATTTTTCAGCATAATCACATTGAAAAAAATATGTACTTTTACATGCGTGGTCGAATAAAAGAGGCAAACAATTCAGTGAACAAAACTCCTCAAAACACATTGTCCAAGTGATTTTTGAGACGTTACTTTAAACAAAATCTCTACTAAATACACAATCAGTTTAAAGCAACATGTGACAAATCAAAATCCAATATTAAAAAATAAATAAATAAGAAATGGAAGAAACCAAATTTACCAAATGACCCTCAAGATCGAGACTCATGAAAACGCAATTCCTCAAATAATCTCTTCTCCTCCTCCTCAAAGTCAACAGTTTCGAGTTTCAGCTTCATTGACCCTCTAATCTGCCCTATATGCAAAATCCATCAAAGCTTCATTTCATCAATTAACATAGACCAAGAGTCAAAATTGTGTAAAAAGGTAGAAAAATAATACATTAATACCCAAAATTTACAGAGGTCTGCCCTATATGCAAAATCCATCAAAGCTTCGTTTCATCAATTAATAGAGACCAAGAGTCAAAATTGTGTAAAAAGGTAGAAAAAAATAATACATTAATACCCAAAATTCACAGAGAAAAAATATCATCCGTGATCAAATGTCATTGCTTTCTACACATATCAATTGAACACATCATCGTCTTCACCTTTCTCTGAGCACATCATCTCAACAGTCTTCGCAACAAATCAATTGAATCTGTTATAAAATGAATTGGTCAGTATATCTCTTGTAAATCGGTATAGAGCGCGAAATCAAAGAACCGATGCCTAAAATCTCTCTTGAGAAATACTACCATATACGTTACTCATATAAAATTAAGAAACTCAATATCTAATGTCCGATCTGCGCCACATCGGTCATGGCTCGACGAATACGGCGATCAATTTCCAATTTTCAAGTGGGGCATCCGCTCGGCGACCTCGAATTGAGGTTCCACTTCTTTGGGCTCCAGTATCGGTGGGTTCTCGACATTTTACAGCGAAAAAAATGATCAGGCCGACAAAAAAATAAACAAAATGAGAGGATAAACAACACAAATTCAAACTAACCAAATGAGAGGATAAACAACACAAATTCAAATTAACAATTGCAATTATGTACGTTAAATTTACCTTCTTGCTTCACAGTAGAAAAGTAGAAAGAGAAACCCTAACTTCAACCAAAGAAATCGTTGGATGTGGAAGGCGGAAACGAAATTGAGATTAGGGTTCAATTTGTGTTTTGTTGATAAAGTTTATGTAATTATAAATAAGTCCTTAATCTTTGTTAAAAATATGAAAAAGGCACCGAATTTTTTAATTAAAAAAATAAGGATAAATCAATGATTGAGATGCATTATTAATTAATTGATGGCTAAGATTAAAATTGAATTTGGTCAAAATTGGTCAAAATTGAGTAAATTCATTTTGCTTTTAAAGTAGTAAGTATAGATAGATATAGATATAGATAGATAGAAGATATAGATAGATAGATATATATATATAGATAGATAGATATAGATAGATATACATTACCTCATTCAATTTGTCTTTAAGTGACAACTTGACACTTACTCCAACACCTTCTCATTTTCCTCCTCCCTTTCTCCTCCCTCATGTTCTTACTCTCACTTTATACAAAAATAGTTGCTATAAATATATTAATTAATCATCACACATTTCCTTCTATATACTTTCACTTTATAAAAATAATTATTATATTATATATAAATAAAATATAAATTAATTAATTTTAATTATCACAAATTCCATAAAAAATTATAGTACTTACAAATAATTTTTTTCGTACATTAATGTTACTAATTATTTTAAATTCTAAATAATTGCTTAATTAATTTTGAATGTATTATGTTATACTAATTAGTTTGAATTTAAATTCATTTTTATAAATTTTTGTAATTTTTATTTATAGTTTGTAGGGTTGATTCATTTAGCCAAAACCCGTTAGGGTTAGGGTTATGTTCATCTTTTAGTGGCCCGTTTAAACATACTCAATTAGCCCGAAGTCTGTTTAACATGAAAGATTGCTGACATCAATGGGTTAAAGCTGACTCGTTTAATAAATTTAATTTACGTGTAAAAAGCAAACACAAATTTTAATACATCACAAAGTGATTAATGCAACGAAGGAAAATAATAATAATAATAATAATAATAATAATAATAATAATAATAATAATAATAATAATAATAATAATAATAATAATAATAATAATAATAATAATAATAATAATAATAATAATAATAATAATAAGAGTGGTGTTAATGTTATATATACACCCTTTCTATTAAATACAATTCTTTTATTAAATACACATCCTCTTTAATTTTTAATTTTTTTATTTGTTATATACACACCTCCTAAAATTCCTAAAATATCCTTTAAAAATTAACATTATACACACTCCATTTACCAATCTTCCTCCCTTTTAAAACTTAATTTCTACTACGGTACTATCAACAATCAATAATTTTTTTAAGACACAGTTAATCTAGCCCTTAATTCCATAAAACACTACTAAAGATTTCAATCTCAAACCCTTTCAATCTGCAGTTTTTTTCTCTTGAGAATGTAGCAATGTTTTAGATCCTAGCTCGACGACTCACTGCCGCTGAAATTCACCATTATTGGTACTTGCGGGCGGGTCCGGATCTTCTGTGACACTTTGGTGTGACATTTCTTGTGCCACTCCAATAAATGAGCAACACGTAGGAGAGATGAGAGATATTATACCCTAACCAATAAACCCTTAGGGGTAAGGATTGATTCAACCTGCCACGTGTGATTCTATTAAGAGATGTCACAGGAGATGTCACACCAAAGTATCACAGGACATCCCGTGCCCTTGCGGGCCGCTGGCGAAGTACTTATTATGAGGCGGCGGATTTCTTCTATACAGACTGATTGCTGGGTTTGGTTGATGTGTAATTCGCTGCCGTCCACTTCTTTCCAGTGGAAGTTGCTCCAAAGTCAGAAATTCATGTTCATCTCCATAGTTATTGTGAAACTTGGAATTTAAGGAAGAATTAATGAGTATGGATAAGAGTGGAATTACTAACAATGTCGAATTATTTTCTTCTGGTTTTATCATTAATCCTAAATTCTTAACTATGTTATAAAATATTCGACAGGCAAGACGTTGCGAGTGTCGATGTTGATGAAATCGTTTGTAAATCTGAACCAAGTACAACAGCTGCCTCTTCTTCTCTACTGTGATGTAGAGTATTTATTTGTTTTTGGATTAAGCGTGTGGTTAATTAATGTTCTGATTAAAAAGATTTATTTATAATAATTTTTTGGCTGCTCTAAGTTCGACGTTTTGTAAAAAGGTTATCAAGTGTTATGAACTATAACATCTTGTGGGTTTACCAAATTGGAAAGTTCACAAACAATCAAGAAATCATTTGCATTAGCTAAAAGTTTAAGCATGACCTATGAAAGAATTTAAATAATTGTAACTTTTTTTTCTAATCTTTTACTTTTATAAATTATTTTTTTTTAAAATCGATTGAGTATCACTTTTCACTAATGATGTTATCACTTTTTATCCATCTCATCCAAGGGCTTACGTGAGACAGGTTGAATTCCCTGTTACATTTTTGGTGTTTCATTGATGTTTCACAACATAAAAATACTATACCCTACAAATGACCATTAAACCCTTGGGGCAAGTATTAAATTTTGGGCATTGATTGCGCCACGTGTCAATCATTTAATTTATGAAACAGTAGATAGAACACCATTGTGAAACAAGTGATCTCATTTGTACGTGAGATGGTGTCACATAAGACTTACCCAACTTATAAATATTAATTAAGTATATAAAATATCTCATAATATATATATGTATATATATATATATATATATATATATTAATATACATATATAAATTAAAAAATTTCCATATATAAACGAATACACGTGGATCTTCAAGGCAAATACTCACACCCATCTCCAATAAGATTTCTTAAATTATCCGTACCCATCTCAAACTTGCTTAGAACTACCCGTATCCGTCCCAATGGGGTTTAAGTAAAATGGGTACAAAAAAATACATGTCCTGTTGTCATCCCTACCTATACCAAACACATTCTCTAGTACTATTACTTGTAAGTATTTAAACTTGTAGAACTCTATCTCATGTCTCTTAATGATCAAACGTGTACTTTTGCATAACATTTTGCATTATATATATTTCTCTCATATACGGGCCGGCGGTGAAATGCTTGTGATTAGTCGGTGGATTTTTTCTGTACAGATCAATTGTTGGGGTTTGGTTGATATGCTGCTCGCTACTGTCCACTTCTTTTCGGTGAAAGTTGCTCCAAAATCAGAAATTCTTGTTCATCTCCATAGTTATTGTGAAACTTGAAATTTAGTGAAGAATTAATAAGTATGGATAAGAGTAGAATTACTAACAATGTCAAGTTATTTTCTTCTGGTTTTCATCATGAATCATAAACTCTTAACTATGTTATAAAATATTCAGCAAGTAAGACGTTGCGAGTGTCGACATTGATGGAATCATTCATAGAATCTGAACCAAGTGAACCAGCTTCCTTTTCTTCTCTACTGTGATGTAGAGTATTTATTAGGCGTGTGAATTTTTTATGTTTAAAATATAGATTTATTTATAATCATTTTTTGGCTGCTCTAAAGTTCGACTTTTGCAGAAGGTTGCCAAGTGTTATGAAATATAACATCTTGTGGGTTTACCAAATTGGAAACATCACGAACAGTCAAACTGTATTACGAAATCATTTGCATTAGCTAGAAGTTTAAGCATGATCTATAAAAGAATTTAAATAATTGTAACTCTTTTTTCTAATCTTTTACTTTTATAAAGGAAAAATTACTCATAGGTACACACTTTGTATCCTAAATTATTAGGAGGTACAATGAATTCAAATAATTACTCTCACATACAAAATATTAAAGTAAAATACCAAATATAACCTTAATTCATTATAATCTTATACACTTTTAAACCACAAACCCTAAACCCCTCACCCACCCACTACCGCCGCCGGACCATCATCGGACTGCCGTCAGACCGCCCCCAGCCGACCGCCGGAGAGTAGGAGTATATAATTTTTTCACTGCACATGACACTTTTTTGCTGCACACTTTTTTTTATTGCATATAATTTTTGTTGCACACATTTTTTACTGCACATAACTTTTTCTGCACACAATTTTTTATGCTGCACACAAACATTTATGTGCAGCACATTGTAATGGTAATATTGGAATATCACTACATATTTATGTAGTTTGTAGTAATATTTTTGTATATATGTATCTCATAGTAATTAAAGAGATTCCAATGTACCTTACAGTAATTACCCATATAAATTAACTTAATTTTTTTTAATAGATTAACCCAATCAAAATATTTAAATATAAAAGGAAAGATTACTACTAGGTACACTAAAAAACCCTTAATTACTATGAGATACAAACATACAAAAATATTACTATTAACTACAAAAATATTTAGTGATATTCCAATATTATCCTTACAATGAGCTGCACATAAATGTTTGTGTGCATCAAAAGTTCGTGTGCAGCAAAAGTGTGTACAGTAAAAAAGGTGTGTGCAGTTAAAAAAGTGTATGCTGCAAAAAAGTGTAGTGGTCCGGCAGAGATCAAGCGACCGGCCGACGGCGGTCTGGCGGAGGTCCGGCGACCGGCCGACTGTGGTCCAGGGGTGGGTGAGTGTTTAGGGTTTGTGGTTTAAAAGTGTATGGGTTTAGGGTTATATTTGGTATTTTACTTTAATATTTTGTATGCGAGAGTATTTTTTTTAAATCAATGTATCTCACAGTAATTATGGGTATAAAGTGTGTACCTATAAGTAATTTTTCTAATATAAAAACATATTAAAACTTATTATTATTATTTATTATTTTAAATATTATTTATAAGTTAAAAAGAGGAGAGACTAAATAAAACAATATTAGTTAAAATGTAAAATTACTAAAGTACTTAAATAATCGTATTAAAATAAACTAAATCTTCATAAAAATTACTTAGAATAAAATATTAATTATAAGATTATAAAATTTAATTACTTTAAATATTAAATTACTTAAAATAAAATATTAGTTGTATCATTAAGATTATCTTAATCTTAATATATAAAAATGCAGAATAAATCCAATCCTGGCCATCTGTTTTTTAAACAAATCTCAGTCACCTATTAAAATAATTAAATAATTATAATTATGACTTTTTCAAATTAGAAAATAATTTAGTCCAAATCCTTATCATCTACTTCTCAAACAAGTCTAAGTCAATTGTAATCATGACTTTCAAATTAGAAAATAAGATATTATTTATTAAAAATTTAATAATAATAAATATATTTGAATATATTCAAAATATTTAAATAAATCTCAACCACTCATTAAATAATTAAATAATTAAAATTATTATTTTTTCAACTTTTTTAAATCAGAAAATAAGATATTATTTATTAAAAGTTGAATAATAATAAATATATTATTTGAATATATTCAAAATTTTCAAACAAATCTCAGTCATTCGTTAAAATAATTAAATGATTTCAATTTTGACTTTATTAAATAATTATAATTATGACTTTTTCAAATAAGAAAATAATTTAGTTTAAATCCTGAAAATTTATTTCACAAACAAATTTTAACCTCCCATTAAAATAATTAAATAATTATAAGGATTTAGGGTTTAAGGCATAATGAGGGCTTATAATTAAGGGTTAAGGGTTTAGGATTTCCAGAGGATTTAGGGTTTATGGCATAATGTTTTCAGTCGACTACCCATTAAAATAATTAAATAATTATAATTATAACTTTTTCAAATTAAGAAATAATTAATTAATCCAAATCCTGACCATCTATTTCTCAAAGAAATTTAAGTCACTCATTAAAATAATTAAATAATTATAAGGGTTTAGAGTTTATAGCATAATGTTTATGACATAATATTTTCAGTCAACAACACATTAAAATAATTAAATAGTTGTAATTATGACTTTTTTAAATCAGGAAATAATTTAATTCAAATCCTGACCAAATATTTCTCAAATAAATCTCTGCCACCCATTAAAAAAATTAAATAAATATAATTATGACTTTTTCAAATCAATAAATAAGATATTATTTATTAAAAACGGAATAATATTAAATATAGGGAGAATCACTAATAGATACACACTTTTAATCTAAATTACTATGAGATACAAGGAATTCAAATAATTACTCTCACATACAAAATATTAAAGTAAAATACTAAATATAACCTTATAATCTCATACACTTTTAAACCACCAACCCTACCTCTCACCCACCCACCCGCCGGACCGGCGTTGACCACCGGCCGGACAATCGTTGATCGATGTTGACCACCGGCCGGACAACCGTTGACCGGCATTGACTGCCGGTGTTGACCACCGTTCGGACCGGCGTTGACCGACGTTGACCTCCGGCCGGACAACCGTTGACCGCCACTGACCGCCGCCGCCTGCTGCCAGAATTTAAAATGTGAAAAAATAAAATTGTGCAAAGCAAATTGTGCAAAATCAAATTGTGCAAAACCAAATTGTGCAAATAAATTGTGCAAATACATTGGGGTATTTATGGTATCACAATCATAATTCTGTAGTTATGAGTAATAGTACTTTGAGTCATGTAGTTTACAGCAATTATGCGTTATTTTATGTATCCAATAGTAAGTGACCCTTAAATATATTATTTGAATATATTAAAAAATTTCAAACAAATCTCAGCAACCCATTAAAATAATTATATAATTGTAATTATAACTTTTTCAAATAATGAAATAATTTAGGTCAAATCCTGAAATAATTTAGTCCAAATCCTAACCATCTATTTCTCAAATAAATTTCAGTCGCCCATTAAAATAATTAAATAATTATAAGGGTTTAGGGTTTATTGCATAATGTTTATAGAGGGTTAAGGATTTATGGCATAATGTTTCCAGAGGTTCAGGGATTTAGGATTAAGGGTGTAGAATTTAGAGTTTCCAGAGGGTTTAGGGTTTATGATATAACTTTTTCAGAGGTTTTACCAATTATCGGTATGGTATAGTGTTTTTTCCATGTGTAAAATATATAAATTCAAAAAAAATATAAATAAATAAATTTTTATAATGATTAACATAAAAATATCAACTTAAAATTAAAAGAAAGTAATTTATTCCAAAACCTGACCATTTATTTCTCAAATAAATTTCACCCACTTATTAAAATAATTAAAAATCTCGGCCACCCATAAAAATGATTAAATGATTGTAATTATGACTTTTTCAACTTTTTCAAATCAGGAAATAAGATATTATTTATTAGAATTAAATAATATTAAATATGCTATTTGAATATTGTTCTTAGACGTATTTTTAGTAAATGTGAAGAATAAGAGACTCTATCGTCGATAAACGTGTGACCAAGTATAAAATTTATAGTAATATCGTCCCAAGAGAAATGAAACTTAGGTTTGTATCCGGATTTTCCATTGATTTGTGCTTTGTAAGGATGATAGAATGAAGATGTTGTATTTAAGACAATTACTTCATTCTCTACTCAATTAACAAGAATTAAAATTAATCAAAATAAATGCTCAAACAACAAGCAAATGATGAATGAAATGGATGTACAATTCACTTGAGAAGAGAGCAAGGCTAATCATACTTATGGTGAAGACTTGAGCTAGATATGCAAAACTCTTGATGGTAATTTTCATTAACTTGTGGACTAAAAGCAATCACGATTTTACCCATAATCCCTATGGCCAAGGCAATTATGTTCTCGACTCTTTTACAAGTCTAAGTCTTCTAGGATTGGTCTTAATCTCAATTCCCTTAAGGTACTATGATCATAAGTTGGTTCTTTTCACTCAATTTCTTAAGTGTCCCTCTATGAATGTTCTAAGCTTAAGGAGGGTATGACTTACCTCCCCTTATACTAACTTGCATGCACAATTCAATGTATGGTTCAATTAAACATCCACTCACAACATTTGAATGGTCATCCTAATACTATGAATAGAGAATTTAATAACACAAATATTAAAATGAAACATGATTGATATATCATAAAAGGAAATCCACAAATCAATTCAAATCATTACTCAAGTTCTACATATCTAACTCTTCACCTCAACCATTCATATGATTAGCCCTACTATAGGACTAACCACTAAACATAGTGATTAATTCAATACAAATTAAGATTTGCTCCAATTGATCCATAATAAGAAGAAATTCAACAACTGGAAAGTAGATTGGCTTCCCTTGCATGGAAAGGACTCTCCTCCTCTTCAATGTATCAAACTCCTCAATCCTTGATGCTTCAATCTTCTCAAATGGTGGAAGGATAGATGGAATGATGGATTTATGGAGTGAAAGTGTAGATCCAATGAAAATTGGATGGATCTAGATGGTAGAAATGGATTATGGATCTAGTGTGTGAGGAAATGTGGTGTTTTAGTGTGTGTGTAACTGCTCTCAATCTGATCTACTCTTTAAAAATTCACACAAATCATCCTTGTACATCACTAATGGACCTTCTAGAAGCTTCCGGAACTTTCACAAAACTGCACAAGTTTTTGCACCTACACGGCCCGTGTAGCAGCGCACGGCCCGTGTAAGGCACTCCTACTTCGGCGTGTTGTGCGTGATTCCGGACACGGTTCGAGCTGCAGTACACAGTCTTCGTTGCGACCGTGCAGCGTTTTCTGATGTAAGTACACGGCTTCTTCTTACAGGACCGTGCTCTGCACAAGGGGCGTACAGCAACGCACGGCCCGTGCACTAGCGCACGGCCATCCTCCTTGGCGAGCAGTGATTTCTGATGACAATACACGGCCACTTGTTATAGGGCCGTGTTCCGCACACGGCCCGTGTACAAGAAGGTTGTGTCCTTCCGACTCTGTTTTGCTCCCGACTCCGTTTTTGTCTATTTCTTGTCCTGTTTTACACATATTTAAGCTCATTTACACAATTCTATCAAATCATATCACATTCTTCAAAATAACAATAACTCCACCAAAAGTAATACAAATACGGATAAAAACATAAAAAATACACAAATAACGACACTAAAATCTAGGTAAAAATGACAACGATCAATCCCCCAAACTTAAAGTATTGTTCGTCCTCGAACAATGGGAAATGATAAACAAGAGGAGTAATTTTCACCTAGAAAACATCTAACGAACATAAACCACAATACATCACAAGTAATAAGGACTACAAATTCATATTAAGTATCCATACCTCATCAAACTTATAACATTAAAGATTAACAAGTTCAATCTTAAGAATTACACAAGAGTACTCAAATCCCTTTCAATCCAAGTCTCTTATAGGATATCAAATTCACTCAACACTCTATAGAGTAGGGTTTTGATCATCACTCACCAATCGGTAAAATTGACTCACCATAGATTTGCTCATGGACTATGTTCACACGCCACCCTAGTTTCAATAAGTGATCAAAAAGGTCTTTATCTTAATGTTTAAACTCTTTGGTAGGGTAGAAAACTTTTGGATACTAGTGACTAATCAAGTGTAAGTAATTTAAGAGATGATACCTTTCTCCAACTTACTCACTTTCAAGCTTCCTTTACTTTCTTCTTTAATCACAAGCACTATCCATTATCATTCCTTGGATTTCTTGAGCTTCTCTTGGTTTTAAAGGCTTGTATTGTGCTTGAATCACAAAGAAAAAGGCTTATAGGCTCAAAGTGGCTTACTAGGGATAATGTTTTTGGTAAGGAACTTTATGGCTATGACTTCTCTTAACAAGGATGGTCTAAGATCATTTCACGAATTTCAACCATTCCGGCGTTCCTATAGTCCATGAGCAAGTTCTAGTTTGTCTAAGTTCAACCGGTCCTCTCATCAAAAATTAACCATGGAGGCACGATTGAGGCTCAAATCTCTCAAGCTTTTGCTTGGACCAAAAGAAACCTAATTATCCTTCATACTTCTTAAAATTGAACAAATTATGTAATTCATGTCACAATTTCAACAAGTAGAAACCATTAACATGCTTGCCACACTCATCACAAACAATGCATCATAGCTCACATTAAAAAATACTCAACACCTTCCCAAAAACATACCACCAAACCATCCCTACAAGAATAAAAATAATAACAAACACTACAATGATCAAAGAATCACCAAACAATCCAAAAACATATAACATGCATAAACCAAATCATCCATCAAAAAGTATCAACACATCAATTCACATCCATAGCAATGAAAATCAAATTCCCATCACATCCAAACAATAAAAACCAAAATACCAAAATAACTAAAAGAAATACGCATAAAACTAAAATAAAATCCCAAAATAAAGAAAACCTCCCAAAATCACACAATTTAAGTACAAATCAACCGAATCAAATCAAATCACTTCAAAAATTCTTCCAATAATCTAATCATAGCTAAGATGAATGGACAAAAGTACCGAGCACTCAAAGTACTCCCTTCATGGCTCTGGAGATGGAGGTGGAGGATAGGCATTCCATGGAATGTATGCACGAGGAGATCTGGGGAACTGGAAGTTGAACATCATTGTTAGCATCTCCTCCATGTTGTTAGCGTGCATCCGTGATCACTCCTCGTAATACTCCCTCCGATGCTGTCCAGCTCTGAGCTCCTGAATATGCGCTCCATGCTCATGTTGGATCTCTCGGATCTCCCTGATCTGTGCTCCGTAAGTTTGCTGTATGTGCCTCATATCTCGCACCTCATCCATCATGTAATTCCATCTATCATTCCCTTGCTCAGGTCCCACTGGTGGCTATTACTCTTCTTCCTCAAACTGTGGTGGATCAAGGCCTTGCTCCTCAAACTCCACCTGCTCCGGTGGTGCATTTTGTTCATCTCCCTCCATGGACACTGGCTCAGCTCTCAAGTTAGCTAGCTCGAGGTTCTCTTCAACTCTCAGCTGTCTTAGAACCTCTTCCACTTCATCTCTATTTTTTCTATAGAAAGCTCTCATGACCCTTGAGTGATTAGCACTCGCCATTGCCAAGTTGGCATACTTCCTTCGAGTGTAGACCATAGTGAGCTCTGAAGTTGGCAAGGGAAACGAAGCTCCCTTCTCCTGCCTCAAATAATATTGGTTCCCAACCGTAGTCAAGAATTCTATTCTCATCAACTGTTGGTAATTCAGCCCTTCACTCACCATCCGATTCTCCATCCCTGCAAGATTAACTCCCAATCCTTGAGCTATCATAGTGATCATCCCTCCTAGCATTAGACCTTGAGAAGATTGCCTCTTAGCAACTCTATCCACATATTGCACAAAGTGTGCTGTAACATTCAACGGTCGCTCATTGTAGATGCAAAACATAATGTAAAGCTGTTTTTCTCCCACAGATCCTCCTTCAAATCTCCCTAAAATGGTATTTGAGACTATCTTCTCCAAGTATCTCATCACTGGATTCTGGATTGCGGTCCCCTAACACTAGGGACGTATCTTGCTCTTTCTGTCCCATCGTTCACTAAGCTTATCCACCATTCTTGTTGGTTGAAACCACCTCCTTCGTAGAAGCTTTGATGGTTTGGACATGGTGGCAGCCAAAACACTCATTCAAAATAGCCGGGGGAACCTTCTCTCTCAACACATTGTCTAACTGGAATGTCACCCAAATAGGAAACCCATTCCGATCCTTCTTGACCTGCAACGTATTCATGAATTCTGCAGTTAAGTGGTAGTAGGTTGGTGGCCTCTTGTCAAAGAATGCTTCCATCTGAGCAAAATGGAATAGCTTCCTCAAATCCTCCTTTATTCCTAGTCCTCTCATCGTCTCCGTATCTTGGAAATGTGGGCTTGATTTTTGGAGCCAACGTTTGCCAACGGAGCACATACTTTTCCCAATAATCCTCAAACTCAATACCAAAACTGTCCGGATGTACTCCTTCTTCCATCAACTGTGCATCCAAATTAGCCAATTCCCCTAGATCGGTTATCACAATGAAGTCCTCATTCCTTGGTCTAACTCTCCTCTCGGCCATCTACAAAACAACAATTTTCAAGTTATAATCAATTACCTTAATAAGAATGTAAATGCTCTTAGTTAAATTCCACCCTAGTTATTCAACTTAGCATGGAACCTACTATGCATCAACATACCTATTCACCTAATTAGTATTTCAAATCATAATAGGTACTTCACCATCATTCATCTTGACTAATCAACGATTCATAACTAATTTTAAGCTTTATCACACATATGAATTCCAAATTACATCATCATCAAACAACATTCAAAGATGATCTTCAAATTCCAACAAAATTCTCTCTTAGACATTTCATCGAACACTTGGCCGGCATAAAGTTTTAACATAATTTCAATATTCAATTCACATAGCCTCATGCCCAAATCCTCAATATCTAAGTTTAATTCCTCACAAATAAACACTAAACTCATGTAATTCTTCAATTAGCACAACACAATCACTCAAATTCATGATTCTCACACAATCCCCAAATTACTCCTCATGAACCCTAATTCAACTTTATTCAAAAATCAAATTGAAACATGTATGATAATCACTCAATAAAGCATACTAACTTCACACTAAAACAAAGCCCATGTATCATTTCAATCAATTCATATCAAAATTTATAAGTTAGGGTTCAAAAATTCATACCTCTTGACAATTGGATGTGGAGAAGTGTTTTGGATGTGCAAAATTGACGAACTTCACTCACAATCTCTCAAAACTCACCTTGGTGGATGATTCGTATGCTTGGGAAGATGAATGTGGTGCAAACGGAGTGTATACGGAAGAAGGAGGGCGTGTGGAATGAGTACGGATCGGCCCTATTTAAAACCTAGAACAAACCCTGCACTGCCTGTGCTGCGCTGCACGGCCTCAAGTGAGGCCGTGTAGCATTTTCTGATGCTCCCGCACGGCTAGTTGTTACAGGGTCGTGTGCGGAATAAGTCCCATGTATCTTCTCTCCCGCACAGCTCGTGCTGCAGAACTCGGCCTTCCTCCTGGCCGTGTAGCATTTTCTGATGTAACTACATTGCCAACTGCTACAGGGCCATGTGCGGAGCATGGCCCATTTAGCAGTTTACCCTGTTTTTACACTTTCATACTTCACCTCATTTTTGCCCTGTTTTTCCACTTCTTATACACCCTATTCATACTCACAACACTTCAAAACATCAATCACACCACACTTATGATCAACAATGGATTGCAATATAGTTAAACACCACCAAACATACCAAAACTTAGACTAACTCATGAGAAAATTTCAAAATTGACCATTTTGCAAGACAACAATATAACATATAATACACATGGTTCATCACACACTAATAAACAAAGTATAAGTCGCACCATGCACTATCTCCCCAAACTTAAATAGAAATAAGTTGCGAATTAAGTTTGTAAAAAGTAGTGAGACGTACCTTTGTTGTTTCCATCAATGCTCTTCATGAACCTTTTTCCTGATGACTCTTGTGCATCTTTGAAATATGTATGATCAAGTATGACCACCACGCAACCTCCCCCCAAACTTAAATTAACACAAGTGTTAAAATTTAATTTTGTAAAGAGTGGTGTGGCATACATCATCACTTCATCTTTAGCCTCTTTGTCTTTCGTCTTATGCATTTTTCTCACAAGCTTAACCACCGTCACACCAAATCTACAAGAAAACTAACAAACACAACAAAAAGAAAATAAAATCTACACTACTCTACATACAATCAAAGAAGTTTAGGAAGAGAGAGTATCCACATACACTATCTCCTTTTGTGAAGGAGATAGGTAATGCTTCACTCTATGACCATTTACCACTAACTCATTATTCGAACCCTTGAGCTTCAATGTATGTCCATTTAACACTTCAAGCACTTCATATGGCCCCATCCATTTAGACTTGACCTTTCCGAGAAACAACTTAATCCTCGAATTGAATACAAGAACTTTGTCCCCCGGATCAAACGTCATTTCCTTCAATTTAGCATCATGTCGTCTCTTCATATTCTCCTTGTAGATGCTTGAGTTATCGAATGCTCTTCCTCTAAACTCCTCCAACTCGACTAACTTCAACAACCTCGCTTGACCTATTCTCCCTTTCATCCATATTGAGGCGTTTGATAGCCCACAATGCATGGTGTTCCAACTCTACGGGGAGGTGACAAGCTTTGCCATAAGCCAATTGATATGGTGGCACATCAAGAATGGTCTTAAAAGCCGCCTGATAAGCCCATAAGACATTATCAAGCTTGTCCGATCAATCCTTCCTCCCTTCATTGATTGTCTTCTCCAAAACTAACTTGATTTGGCGGTTTGAAACCTCCGCCAAACCATTTGCTTGATGGTGGTAGGGTGTAGCCACTCGATGCTTGACCCCATATCTCTTCAACAAACTCTCCATCAACTTGTTGACAAAGTGTGATCCTCCATCACTCACTAAAGCTCGTGAAACTCCAAACCTAGCAAAAATATTCTTTTTCAAGAACCTTTGCACAATCAAAGCATCATTTGTCTTAGTGGGGATTGCTGATAGGGGTTTTCTCAACACACAAATTAATCCTCAAGTATAAGGATATCAATTGTAGTCGCGAAGATGACCAAGTTACAATATCGAACCCACGGGACGAATAAATATCAATTTTGTGATCTTCTAGTATATTTTAGACTATGTTGGTAATTGTAAAGGTTTAATGGATAGTAACTTCTAATCGAATTAACAAAAGAAATAGCAAAAGTAGAGAGAAGTGAGTTGTGATCAATAAGAATGATAGGTAGTTCATTGGGTCATCCAGTTTCACTAGCAATTCGTATTTTCGTATCATGGTGTCCGACTCTACCCTGTGGTTTGTGGACGCATCACTAGACCATGCAAGTTTACTCTATAGACACAAGTAAATATGCGCTTGACACGTGTGAATAACATCGGAGCAAGAGATATGCTTCATCCCCCTTTCTAGGTACTACCATAATCCATTATCTTCTACGTCTAGAATCTAACCCGATTTGATTTCCCTTTTTAGGTACTATAAAGTTATACTCTTCATCCTATTCATCAACCCGAATTCAATTCAATTCATGAATATTCATATAAGACAGTTCTAATAATACTTCGGAATCCCTTCACTTAGAATTATAACAATAAACCCTGCTCAGTAGTGAACGCACTCAATCAATAACCATGTTATGTATTCAGACTCTACACAACGATCATTGATGCACAAAACGACTATGAGTATGGATTAAATATGCAATCTTATATAAAACAAACCACAGGTAGTGTTGTACGGAGTTTTACACACGAAACACGAATTACATCATGAAACTTTCATAACCCTAGAACTACCAAGGTGGTTCTAGCCCATGATTGATCTAGGAACAATCATGGTTAGATTAATCATTCTTACTTGAACCTTCAGTGAACCTCTGTCACAGCCCTCCGAATGGATCACCACCTCTACTCTTGTCTCTCCTACGATTGACGATCAAAAGCTCTCTTTATTCTCTGTATGAGCCTCCTTTTATACTTGTAATCACGTCTCTAGGGCTTGGAATGGGCTTTCTAAGTGATCTCACGCGTTTCGGCCTCGAAAATCCGGATAAGGTAAGTTCTCGCACACAGGTTCGACCACGTCAAGCAGGTCGAACCCCGAGCCACAGGTCGAACCCCGCTACTGGAAGAATTCTGCACAGGTTCGAACTTCTGGACAGGTCGAACCACTTAGGTTTTGGTCGAACCCCAGGTCGAACCTCAGCACTGGACAACTCTTGCTCCCGATTCGACCAACGGGCAAGTCGAACCCCAACATCGTGGTCGAATCCTCCTTCTTGCAAACTGGTTCGACCATGGTTCGACCTGATGGCCAGGTCGAACCAACTGAGTCATGGTCGAACCCTTCTCTGTATTGTCCAGCAACGTTGGTTCGACCTGCTGGAGAGGTCGAACCAACCTCCAGCCAGGTCGAACCCACCTACTTCTTGGGCGGTTCGCGTGGCTTCGACTCCGTCTCTTCGATTCTTGGCTCTTTCACTTCGTTTTTACTAAGAAAACACTCAAATAGCTCCACTAACATCTGATTCATGCTATTTCACAATATATATAGGTTTTCCACCTATTTCCACATCAAAACTCTCCAAAACTAGCACAAAACATAGCGCCAAACTTGTGAATTTACACACTCATCAAACCCCCAAACTTACATGTTGCTCGTCCCGAGGCAACCAATTTAAACCACAGGAGTCGTGTATAATTCAACAAGATCAAGTACAACACATATTACACATGCCACTTCATTGAATCAAACAAGAATTACTTGCATCAAATATGTCACTCATGTAAAATCAATCTAATCACACACCATTCGGAGCACTAAGTAATCTCACTGACAAGATAAGTCTTTACTCTCATTCACTCGTGCGTGAGGCACTATAAGCTAGTATAAACACTCATATCAATTCATATTCACGCGTAACCATAAGCTTGGCAAAGGTCTCAGAAATCAACTTACATTAGATTAACACTAGGATCACAAAGGACTTGTTTCTAGGTTGTAATGTTGGCTCTTTGGAAAGGGTAGGAAAATTTGATCATAGTAACTTAATACACTAGTAGAGAGTTACCTTGGAGGTTCTTGATTTCCCATTCGGCTTCATATTCTCCTCCAATTCTTCTCTTGCACTTGCAATTATCAATTTTCCTTCTCTTCCTTGCATCAACATCATTCTTCTTTTAATTGCTCGGGTACCAGTTATAGGCACTACCCTTCTCGAACATCGTTCGGCTGTTTCTTAGAAACTTCAAGCCCCATGTATAAGCAATTCGGGGTACCAATTTTAGGCACTATCCCTAACAAGATTTAACCATGCATATTTCTTACCGAACCTCATTCCATCTTCCCTTTGTTCCACACTCATTCACCTTATTCTCTCTACCAATGGATAGGGTATTTTCAAAGCTCAAATAAGGTAATTAAAGCTCGTATATCTGGCTTGCCAAAGAAAAAGCTTTTAAAAGGCTCAAACAGGGCTACCAAAGATTTATAAGATCATTAGGAAAGGTGAAATTTGGCTAAGTGACTCAATTAATCAAAAATGGCCTAAGAACATATCCTAATATTTCATCAATTGTAAGTTTCACACAAGACTCCAAGCCAAGTTCTAGAATACGTTCATACGAATGATTCTCTCAAGAATAAACTATCATGATTAATCATGATGAAGGCTCAAATCCTCACATAGGTAATCAATTCCTAATACTCCTCATAGCACATAATCAAAATCAATTCCTCATGAATTCCATATACTTAACAAATTATTCATGCTCTTTCCAAATGAAAATAAACATGTAAACATATGAATGCACATAATCAACACCCATACAGAGCAACGATACAAGATCAACTATATCAAGTACATTCCACTCACACATGAATCACACCCCAATCTGTAAAAATAAAAAGAAGAATGGGAGATAAGATGAATCGGAGAAACCAAAAGAAAACCTGAAACTACTCCTTAGGAGCATCATCATCCTCATCATCATCGTCATCCTCATCCATTCTATTTTCCACAGCTCGGCACAAACTGGTAATGTGTTTGTCCATCATATCAACTCGACTACTCACTCTACCAACACGCTCATCCAAGGCAGAATACCTTTCGTTCAGCGTGGCGTAGTTGGCGTTAGCGAGCGCGAGTTGCCTGTTCATCTCTTGTTGTGTAGCTACCACCGCGATCAGCTGCTCATGAATTAAGCGAAGCTGCTCCCGAGTACCTGGAACTGCTCGCCGCTGCTGCGGTTCTGGAGCATGCTGAGGCGCATCATGCTGCTCTCCTTCCGGAATCTCCATCTCCAGCTGCTCCTCTACCTGATCCTCCTCTTCAGACTGCTGTGGCTGAGGTGGACGGAACTCTCCTCGATCAACAATCTGCTGTAACTCAGCCATCCTTCCCTCAGCACACATCTATGCTACCGCTCTCCAATCACCCCCCGACTTCGCTGCCACAGATAAAGCGGTGTGTCCTAGAGAATTCATTAGTCTATTCCTTGCTTCCCGAATAGTTGTCAAGTTGCTCACGTCGAAGGGGAATATAAATTCGAAAGGCTTGACACCTCTCGTGAAAAACCAATCTCCATTTCTAAAATGGGCAAACCCTCCCTTCGCGCACGTGCTCATAATCAAATCGGGTTCTCCTTCTACTGGTGTAATGCCGGTGAGGTCCAAGTTGTAATGCTCAGCCAAAATCGTCAATAACCCTCCAATATTCACCTTTTGAAAACCAATGGTCTTGAATCGATTCAGCTGCGCAATAAAATAGGCTCCAACGTTGAACTTCACTCCGTGCAACATACACCACAAGGCATATAACTCTCCTCTAGACCCAACACTGCCCTCCGAGCGGGCGAACAACGTGTTGCTCAGGATGCGGTCCATGTACCTCAAGACAGGGTTCTTTATTGCGGAAGCACGAGCCTGTCTAGTCTTGTAATCACGAATCTCCCCCGTGATCTCCCTCCAAAATCGCTTTACACCGAATGCAGCACTTTCTAAACGAGGGATCTCCAAAGGTGTCTCAAACAGCTCGTTGAAATCCTCAGACGTCCATCTCCTACTCACTCCACCAAGCTGAAACGTACACCGATAGGGGTATCCAAGCGGGTCCTTCTCCATCTCAAACGAACAAACCACTTCCGCTGTAACATGGAAGTACGTCGGCCTCTTCAGCTCCATGAATCTTCGGATCCCTACTTGATCAAACATCCAAAATATATCATCCCCTATTCTCATTATCCTCATCGCTTCATCATCTTGGTATCGAGTGCGAGCTATCTTGTCTGAAACTTCTTCCCACTTCTCTTTAATCTCATCCCAACCTTGCATCCTAATCTTGAAGTTATCAGGCAAACGGTCTTGTAGCCTCAGTTTTCTTGTCACTTTGTCCAAGTTTGAAGGTCTGTCATGCCTCTTCTTTGATCTCTCCTCCTCTGCTTTTCCTTTCCCTTTGCTTGATACTTGTCCCTTTCCTGAAAACAAATACTTCAATCCAACCAACAAGACAAGAAAGCAAGTATTGTACTAGCACATCACATACTCTACTCAAGACTTCAAGCATCAATGCATATTCATACAAACTATCATCTCAACACCACTTGCTTATTCAACATTTTCAAAACATCTTCAATTATACCTTCTTTAATCATCAAAACAGAACCAACAAGCATGCATTAAGCAATTCAAGTAATTCAATCAAAAATTCAACATGCTTTCCTCCATAAACTACTTTAATTCTATCAATTTCAACCAAATCAACATGCTCATTCTATGATATATTCTATATCCTTGATTAATTCACATAAAAATCCAAGTTCTATCAATAATCAATCAACCACAATCCAAGAAACAAGAATTCATATGAAACCAATCAAAATATCAACATTCACCATGAAATTCAACCATACTCAACATCAATTCTCTATTACACATCAAATTGCTTACCTAAACCTTCAATCCTAGAGTAATTAAGTTGGAAAAAACGTACCTTGTGACTTGCCCATGGTGAAAAACCGATCGAAAACACAAAACACCCAGAAACGCGATTTCAGCCCTAACTCGCGACGAAATCCGCCCAAATCCGCGACCAAATCGATAATTCAAGGTGTAATGTTGTGTAATCGGTGCGAAATCAAGTGTAATTGAAGAATTTGTGCAAGGGTGTAGAGGTTCGAAGAGGGTTCGAGGTTTGATGTTTCGAAAAAGTGATCGAACCCCTCTGAAAATTCGAACTTAAAACGCGTACCTGGCTTGGTTCGACCTCGGGTTCGACCACCTGTACTGGTCGAACCATGGATGGCGAGGTCGAACCTCTCTTCTGGACAAACAATCTTCTTGGTTCGACCAGGGGTTCGACTTGCTAAACAGGTCGAACCTTTCATGAATTGGTCGAACCTCTCTTCTGGAAAACAGAGTGCTTCCGACTGACAGGTTCGACCTTAGGTTCGACCCCATGATCAGGTCGAACCACTATAGCTTTGGTCGAACCTCCTCTCTGGACAACTTTCAATGTCAGGTTCGACCATAGGTTCGACGTCATGGTCAGGTCGAACCACTATGGCTTTGGTCGAACCTCCTCTCTGGACAACTTTCAACGCCGGTTCGACTTCCTCTGCTTTTGTTCGACCTCTGGCTCTGGTCGAACCACTGCTAGACTTGGTCGAACCTACCTCCTGATTTCCAAAACTGAGTGTTCTTCATTCACTACATACTTCAAACTTCAACACAACCTCATTAGGTATAATCTAGAGCACAACTTCAGAAATTGTTCCACATAATATCATTCATGAGTATCTCCGTATAAGAAAAACACAACCAAAAACCACTGAACATTAGGCAAATTGTAAAAAATCGTCACATCAAAATCGATTAAAATTTCAACATGGCCGCAAAAACCAATTCCCCTAACAAACAATACAAAGAAAAGATTATACTCTTAATGCTTCAATGAGGTAATAACATCACACCCCCCCCAAACTTAGTAAAAACGTAAGTCGAAACTAAGTTTGAAAAAAGATGTAATTGCCTATTGGTAAGCATCTTAAATACAAAAATTTCTTACTCACACGAAAAAAATAAAGCAATAAAACGGAAGGGCAAGCCCCCAACAGGCGCTCATGTTTAACGTCGTAGAGTCACGACGGTACCAAATCAGAACAAGGTATCATCAAAAATGACACACGCATCATCCGGCGACCTATAATGCTTCAATCGATGCTCATTCGCCGCGATAACGTCACCATCTTTGTCAATAAGCTCATAACTCCCCCCTCCTAAGGCTCGATGAATCATGAACGGTCCCGTCCACTTAGACTTCAACTTGCCTGCAAAGAGCTTTAAACGAGAGTTAAAAAGTAGTACCTCATCTCCTTGCTTGAACTCCTTGTACGAAATTTTAGAATCATGCCACCTCTTCATTCTTTCCTTATAAATCTCTGAATTCTTGAAAGCACGACTCCTAAACTCATCCAATTGATTCATGTGAGTTAGCCTCAACTCCTTTACATCCCTAAGGGTCAAGTTCAAGCGGCGCAAAGCCCAAAACGCTTTGTGTTGGATTTCTACGGGTAAGTGGCACGGCTTCCCATAGACAATTTGATACGGTGACATATCTAATACCGTCTTGTAAGCGGTCCGGAACCCCCATAACACATCATCAAGCTTCATAGCCCAATCTTTTCGATTAGTTCCTACCACTTTCTCCAGAATTTGCTTTACTTGACGGTTGGAGACCTCCGCCTGCCCATTGGCTTGCGGATGATAGGGTGTAGTAACCCTATGCCTAACACCATAATCCTTAAGCACCTTCTCCAGAAATTTATTGACGAAGTGGGAACCTCCATCACTAACTAATGCTCTCGGAACTCCATAACGGGCAAAAATATGTTTCTTTAGGAAAGATAAAACAACTTTCGAATCATTAACACGAGTAGGAATTGCTTCCACCCACTTCGAAACATAATCCACCGCAAGAAGAATGTAGAGAAACCCATTCGACGGGGGAAAAGGTCCCATAAAATCGATCCCCCATACATCAAATATCTCCACGACTATGCTAGGCTGCAATGGCATCTCATCTCTCCTACCTATATTACCCATGCGCTGGCATCTATCGCAAGACGCCACATAGCTCTCACTATCTCTAAACAAAGTAGGCCAATAAAGAGCGGATTGAAGTACCTTAGCTGCAATCTTTTGCGCTCCGAAATGCCCCCCATTCGGTTGTGCATGGCAGAACTCCAGCACACTTTCCATTTCCATCTCGGGTACACATCTTCGGACAATAGAATCTGTACAAATCTTATAAACAAACGGATCATACCATATAAATGTCTCAACATCCCTACGAAATTTCGCAAGTTGATATCGGTTGAGATCCCTTGGAATTTCACCAATGACAATGTAATTAACATAATCCGCGTACCATGGATCCATACCTTGCGCTGCAACCACACATGCTCGCTCGGCCCCTTCAACAGCCACAGCCATGATCTTCTCATCAGGGAACATCTCTTCAATATACTCGAAAGAATTATCACAATGCTCCCTAGTCTCCAACCTTGACAAGTGATCGGCCAACACATTTTCTGTTCCTTTCTTATCCCGAATCTCCAAGTCAAACTCCTGCAGTAGTAGAATCCATCTTATAATCCTAGGCTTTGTCTCCTTCTTCTCCATCAAATAACGAATCGCTGAGTGATCCGTATACACAATCGTCTTCATGCCAACCAAATACTGACGAAACTTATCGAATGCATACACAACAGCCAAAAACTCCTTTTCAGTTAATGTGTAATTCTTCTGTGCCACATCGAAAGTCTTACTCGCGTAGTAAATGGCGCAGAACTTCTTCTCCCTTAGCTGCCCAAGCACCACACCCAATGCTACATCACTTGCATCACACATAAGTACAAACGGTTGTGTCCAGTCCGGTGTGATCAAGATAGGGGCAGTAATAAGCGCCTCCTTCAAAACTTGAAAAGCTGTTAAACACTCATCATTAAACACAAAAGGAATATCCTTTTCAAGTAAATGAGATAAGGGCTTAGAGTATTTTGAGAAGTCTTTAATGAATCTCCTGTAAAAACCGGCGTGTCCAAGGAAGGATCGCACTCCTCTTTCATTGGTCGGTGGTGGAAGCTTCTCAATTGCCACCACCTTAGCACGGTCTACCTGTAATCCCTTGGCGGAAACATAATGCCCAAGAACAATCCCATCTTTCACCATGAAATGGCACTTCTCCCAATTCAAGACAAGATTAGTTTCTTGACACCTTTTCAAAACAACAGCAAGGTTAGACAAACACATATCAAAAGAAGAACCAAAAACTGAAAAATCGTCCATGAATACTTCCATGATCTTCTCTATCAAACCATCAAAAATCGCCATCATGCATCTCTGAAAAGTAGCAGGCGCATTACACAATCCAAACGGCATTTTCCTAAAAGCAAAGGTCCCGTAGGGGCAAGTAAAAGTGGTCTTTTCTTGATCCTCGGGAGCAATCATGATTTGATTATACCCCGAGTATCCATCCAAGAAACAATAGAACTCATACCCTGCAAGACGATCCAACATTTGATCCATAAATGGAAGAGGGAAGTGGTCCTTACACGTGTTCTCATTCAATTTCCTGTAATCCACACATGTACGCCATCCCGTAGGAATTCTCGTGGCTATCGCTTCTCCATCCTCAGCTTTCACTACAGTCATACCCCCCTTCTTAGCAACTACATGCAATGGACTCACATGGGGACTATCACTAATAGGAAATATAATTCCAGCATCCAACCACGTAAGAATTTGCTTCCTTATCACCTCTTGAATTGCGGGATTCACCCTACGCTGATTCTGAACACTAGCTTTGGCTTCATTCAACAACCCAATCCGATGCATACAATACGAAGGACTAATACCTTTCAAATCATCAAGTGACCACCCTATTGCAGACTGATACTTCCTCAAAACATCTAATAACTCCTCAAGTTGATCATCATTAAGAGAAGAAGATACAATTACCGGATATTGTGCATCATCACCAAGAAAAGCATACTTCAAGTGATCCGGCAATGGTTTCAACTCCTCTTTTCTTTTCTCCACTGGAGTGTTTTCATTATCCAAAGGCAAGTACTTCCTGGTCCATTTGACTTCTTCCACTTTATTTCTCTCCAATGCAAACCTGTCATCACCAAAAGCAAGTAAGTTTTCAAGAAATTCAATACATACCTCGTTAGAAAGTCCGTCAAGCTCCGTAGTGGGATAAGTAAGAGATTCCATCAAACATGTCTCAAGAGGATCCTTTGACAAGATCAAAGACATATCCTCCTTCACAATCTCCTCCACCACGTCAATACTATAACATTGGGACTCCATTGGCATTTTCATCGCTTTGTCCAAGTTGAAAAGTACTTCTTCTTTGTCCATTCTCAACTTCAGTTCTCCTTTCCGAACATCTATCATAGCTCCAGCCGTAGCAAGGAATGGCCTCCCCAAGATTAAAGGAACATTATCCTTGTCAACATCCATTTCTAATACAAGAAAATCCACAGGAAAAACTAGCTTCTCCACCTTTACTAGAACATCTTCAACTATTCCTTTCGGAAACGTCATTGATCTATCTGCCAATTGGAGAGCAACAGTTGTCGGGGTCATCTCCCCCAAACCAAGCTTCTGAAAGATGGACAACGACATCAAATTGATGCTTGCCCCAAGATCACATAAAGCTTGCCGTGCTGGCCCCTTCCCGATCTCACAAAGAATAGTAAAGCTCCCCGGATCTTTCATCTTTGGTGGCAACTTCTTTTGAATAATTGAGCTACAATTCTCAGATAAGTTTACCGTTTCAACTCCGGTTAAGCTTCGCTTCTTCATCAATATGTCTTTAAGGAACCGAGCATGATATGGCATCTCCATGATTGCCTCTGAAAAAGGGATGTTCAAGCTTATCTTGTTCATTATCTCTGAAAACTTCTTGAACTTCTCTTCCAACCCCTTCTTCACTAGCTTGTAGGGAAACGGTGGAGGTATCTTTGTTTTGGGAATCCCCCATTCATCACGATCAACCTTTTCCGCTTTCTCCTTTTTGGCTCTTAATCGCTTAGCTCTTTCCCATTTTTTTTCAGCTATTATGTCTGTACTTTGCTCATTCCGTACCACTGGAGTTGCATCAACATCAAAAGGAACAACAGGTGCATCAAACAACACATCTCGGCGAGGTTCGACTGGGGTTCGACCAGGCTGAAAGGTCGAACCAGGACTGTATTGGTCGAACCTCTCTCCTGGAAGACTGATCTCATTCTGCTCCGGAGGTTCGACTTGGGTTCGACCAACATTAGAGGTCGAACCACTGACCCTTTGGTCGAACCGCTTCACTGTATAATTTCCATCCTTCGGTTCGACCTGGGTTCGACCTGAAGAGTTGGTCGAACCTTCGTGATCGTGGTCGAACCGCTCCTGCGTCGAAACAGAGTGTTCTGGCCGATGAGGTTCGACCAGGGTTCGACCTGAAGAGTTGGTCGAACCCTCTGCGTGTTGGTCAAACCGCGGCTTAGAAAATTCCAACTTCGATTCCGGCCTCATCGGTCCCTCGTACTGCGTTCCTGACCTCAGTGTGATGGCATTACACGACTTTGGATTCTCTATACTCTGAGACGAAAACTTACCTTTTCCTACAGTTTGAGTCAATGTGTTCACATTCTCTGCAATTGTACCCATCAATAATGTGAGATCTTTCACTTGAGTGGACAAATCTCTGTGGTGATCATCAATCTTTTTCTCAAGCTTTGCCTCAAGGCGATTCACTCTTTCATCATTCTTTACCATGTACCGGTTCACAGTATCCTCGAACCCAGGCTTTCCTTCTTCCACCTTTTCTCCCGGATCAACACCCATCGGAAGTTGCACTGCATTGTTCGTATTGCTCCATGAAAATTCAGGCCTCCTTGGTTGCTGTTGATAACTACCAGATGGACCACGATTATTCAAGTTCCCTCGATAGTTCCCTTGGTAGTTCCCTTGGTAGTTCCGGTTTCCTTGATTTGGGTACCTCGTTCCTTGGATACTTTGACCCATGGCATAATTTGCTTCCTCCAATTCGTCTTGGATGGTTCCATTATTCATCATCTCTTGCTGCAAGATTGGCACTCGTTGGGATATCTCGCTGATCTGCTTCTGTTGAGACTCAAGTAGCTTGTTGATATTAGACAAGCTCGAAACGATCTCATCCTCTCTCTTAGTCTTCACCATTGCTTGTTCAACCTGAGCTACCTTTCCAAGAACATACGTACCTCTAACTCTATCAGTGGGCCAATCCCTCGAATTCATTGATATGTCTTCAAACAATCTCTCGGCCTCAACGGATGACTTTGTAAGCAATGCTCCATTAGAAGAAGCATCAAGTAGCACTCTTGATTCACAGTCCAATCCGTTATAAAATATACTGATATATTGGGCTTTAGATAACCCATGTTGAGGACACTTCCTGAGTATGTCCTTGAATCTATCCCACGCTTCATGAAATTTCTCTCCCCCACTGATAGCAAATTGGTTAATATCTTGCTTCATCTTAAACACCTTCGAAGGTGGCATATACCTCTCCAAGAATCTTAACTTCAATTGCTCCCACGTGGTGCACTCAGCTGCATTAATAGTATCGTACCAATCCCTCGCCTTTTCAGTAAGCGAGAATTTGAACAAAAGGATCTTCCTAGCATCTTCATGTTCTCCTACGTTTTTTTGAGTACTTGCATAGCCCTAGAACTTGTTCAGATGCTGCTGCGGATCCTCGAAAGACCCTCCTGAAAAGGAGTTCCTTTCTATCATGCTAATAAGAGCGGGATGAAGATCGAACGCTGTGTTAGTTCCCCTTGCTTCTAAAAGCTCATAATTTCCAGCCCCATTATTTCTGAAAACCTCACGGATGGCTAGATTATCCGGATTCGCTGCCATGTTGACTGTTACTACTTCCAAATTAACTTCAGTTGTAGCCTCAATCGCTTGCGAAATCTGCTCGTCAACCTCAACTCCAAAATTCAGAGCTTCAGTTGAGTCTATTGCCTTTGCCTTGCTCTTCTTCTTTTTCTTCTTTCTTGATGATGCTCCAATCTCAGGATTATACGGTTCAAGATTACCTTTCTTTGATCTTGTGAGCATACACCTAAAACGAATAAGAAAGAAAACAACAAAACAAGGTAAATAGTCCTAATAAACTAGAAATAATACAAAAAAGATAGTTTACGCCGTCCCCGGCAACGGCGCCAAGAACTTGATAGGGGTTTTCTCAACACACAAATTAATCCTCAAGTATAAGGATATCAATTGTAGTCGCGAAGATGACCAAGTTACAATATCGAACCCACGGGACGAATAAATATCAATTTTGTGATCTTCTAGTATATTTTAGACTATGTTGGTAATTGTAAAGTTTTAATGGATAGTAACTTCTAATCGAATTAACAAAAGAAATAGCAAAAGTAGAGAGAAGTGAGTTGTGATCAATAAGAATGATAGGTAGTTCATTGGGTCATCCAGTTTCACTAGCAATTCGTATTTTCGTATCATGGTGTCCGACTCTGCCCTGTGGTTTGTGGACGCATCACTAGACCATGCAAGTTTACTCTATAGACACAAGTAAATATGCGCTTGACACGTGTGAATAACATCGGAGCAAGAGATATGCTTCATCCCCCTTTCTAGGTACTACCATAATCCATTATCTTCTACGTCTAGAATCTAACCCGATTTGATCTCCCTTTTTAGGTACTATAAAGTTATACTCTTCATCCTATTCATCAACCCGAATTCAATTCAATTCATGAATATTCATATAAGACAGTTCTAATAATACTTCGGAATCCCTTCACTTAGAATTATAGCAATAAACCCTGCTCAGTAGTGAACGCACTCAATCAATAACCATGTTATGTATTCAGACTCTACACAACGATCATTGATGCACAAAACGACTATGAGTATGGATTAAATATGCAATCTTATATAAAACAAACCACAGGTAGTGTTGTACGGAGTTTTACACACGAAACACGAATTACATCATGAAACTTTCATAACCCTAGAACTACCAAGGTGGTTCTAGCCCATGATTGATCTAGGAACAATCATGGTTAGATTAATCATTCTTACTTGAACCTTCAGTGAACCTCTGTCACAGCCCTCCGAATGGATCACCACCTCTACTCTTGTCTCTCCTACGATTGACGATCAAAAGCTCTCTTTATTCTCTGTATGAGCCTCCTTTTATACTTGTAATCACGTCTCTAGGGCTTGGAATGGGCTTTCTAAGTGATCTCACGCGTTTCGGCCTCGAAAATCCGGATAAGGTAAGTTCTCGCACACAGGTTCGACCACGTCAAGCAGGTCGAACCCCGAGCCACAGGTCGAACCCCAGGTCGAACCCCGCTACTGGAAGAATTCTGCACAGGTTCGACCTTCTGGACAGGTCGAACCACTTAGGTTTTGGTCGAACCCCAGGTCGAACCTCAGCACTGGACAACTCTTGCTCCCGATTCGACCAACGGGCAGTCGAACCCCAACATCGTGGTCGAATCCTCCTTCTTGCAAACTGGTTCGACCATGGTTCGACCTGATGGCCAGGTCGAACCAACTGAGTCATGGTCGAACCCTTCTCTGTATTGTCCAGCAACGTTGGTTCGACCTGCTGGAGAGGTCGAACCAACCTCCAGCCAGGTCGAACCCACCTACTTCTTGGGCGGTTCGCGTGGCTTCGACTCCGTCTCTTCGATTCTTGGCTCTTTCACTCCGTTTTTACTAAGAAAACACTCAAATAGCTCCACTAACATCTGATTCATGCTATTTCACAATATATATAGGTTTTCCACCTATTTCCACATAAAAACTCTCCAAAACTAGCACAAAACATAGCGCCAAACTTGTGAATTTACACACTCATCAATTGCCTCCACCCACTTTGACACATAATCCACGGCTAGCAGGATAGACACATATTCTTTTGACGAGAAAAATGGTCCCATAAAGTCAATGCCTCATACATCAAATATTTCCACATCAATTCTCAAGGTCTTGGGTATTTCATCTCTCTTACCTATTCCCCCAATCCTTTGGCATCCATCACACTTAGCCACAAACTTTTTTGCATCTTTAAACAATGTTGGCCAATAGAACCTCGATTGTAAAACTTTTGCCCCCGTCTTTTGATGAGCGAAGTGACCTCCACACAAAGACGAATGACAAAGTTCAAGAATTCCCATAACTTCTTCTTTGTCCACACATCTTCTTATCACTCCATCATTACAAATTTTAAACAAATATGGCTCATTCCACATATACTTCTTCACTTCAACATGAAACTTCTTCTCCTTGTACTCATTATATAGTTGACATAGTCGGCATACCAAGGCGACACATTCACAATGATAGCACACACTTGTTCAACCTCTAACATCAAAATTTCCTCATCCGGGAATTCATCCCCAATTTGACTCATATCCTCATTCTCACCTCCATTCTCCAACCTAGACAAATAGTCCGCGATCACATTCTCCACGCCTTTCTTATCCTTTATCACCACATCAAATTCCTGCAAAAGCAACACCCAACGGATTAAATGAGGTTTAGCATCTTTCTTACTCATGTGGTATTTTGTAACCGCGTGATCTGTGTAAACAATCGTTTGTGTTCCAACCAAATATGGTCAAAACTTCTCAAAAGCATATACGACGGCTAGAAATTCCTTCTCCGTTTGGAGGATAGTGCGTGGTGCGACTTGTACTTTGTTAATTGGTATGTGATGAACCATGTGTATTATGTGTTATATTGTTGTCTTGTAAAATGGTCAATTTTAAAATTTTCTCATGAATTAGTCTAAGTTTTGGTATGTTTGGTGGTGTTTAAGTACATTGCAATCCATTGTTGATCATAAGTGTGGTGTGATTGATGTTTTGAAGTGTTGTGAGTATGAAGAGGGTGTATAAGAAGTGGAAAAACAGGGCAAAAATGAGGTGAAGTATGAAAGTGTAAAAACAGGGTAAACTGCTACACGTGCCGTGCTCCGCACATGGCCCTGTAGCAGTTGGTCATGTAGTTACATCAGAAAATGCTACACGGCCAGGAGGAAGGCCGAGTTATGCAGCACGAGCCGTGCAGGAGAGAAGATACATGGGCCATATTCCGCACACGGCCCTGTAACAACTAACCGTGCGGGAGCATCAGAAAATGCTACACGGCCTCACTTGAGGCCATGCAGCGCAGCACGGGCCGTGCAGGGTTTGTTTCAGGTTATAAATAGGACCGATCTATACTCATTCCAAATGCTCTCCTTCTTCCGTACACACTACGTTTGCACCACATTCATCTTCCCAAGCATACGAATCATCCACCAAGGTGAGTTTTGAGAGATTGTGAGTGAAGTTCATAAATTTTGCACATCCAAAACACTTCTCCACATTTTCTTCCGTAGGCTCTAACACTCCTCTTCTTTGTCTTCTCAAAGTAGCTTCCAATTCCAAGTTCAAAGGTTCAATAGAATGAGACCTTGAACGCATTTGCATGTACCTACAAGAATTTCCAAATTAGCTCCTCAAACAACCAAGACAAATAAACAAGTAACAAATAAAAGAAATATCCTTATCAAAACTAATCAACTTCAAACTCGTTACAACCTAAAGTTTAACATTTCCCCGGCAGGCGGCGCCATGTTCTTATTCGCATTTTTAGTAAATATGAAGAGTAAGAGACTCTATCGTCGAGTAAACGCATGACAAAGTACAAAATTTATAGTAATATCGTCCCAAGGGAAATGAAACTTAGGGTTGTATCCGGATTTTCCATTGATTTGTGCTTTGTAAGGATGATAGAATGAAGATGTTGTATTTAAGACAATTACTTAATTCACTACTCAATTAACTAGAATTAAAACTAATCAAAGTAAATGATCAAACAACAAGCAAATGATGAATGGAATGGATGTAGAATTCACTTGAGAAGAGAGCAATGCTAATCATACTTATGGTGAAGACTTGAGCTAGATATGCAAAACTCTTGATGGTAATTTTCATTAACTTGTGGACTAAGAGCAATCACGATTTTACCCCTAATCCCTATGGCCAAGGCAATTAGGTTCTCGACTCTTTTACAAGTCTAAGTCTCCTAGGATTGGTCTTAATCTCAATTCCCTTAAGGTACTATGTGTTGGATTGTATACTAAAAGTCTAGCTTTAGTATGAACAATGTCATAACAATATTTGAAATGAGAATCATTGATCAAATGATTGCATCTTATAATTTATTTTATATGCATGATGCAATAGTCCATTTATTTTATACTGTAGATAATATGTTGTGCGACAACATGCAGAAGATCATATTATCGGTTTCCTTATAAAGTATAAACAGATGCTCACAACTGAGATAGACGGGGACTCTCTATCGGTATGGTTGTAGTGTGGTTTGGTATTAGCTTGTCTTGGCTATAGAATCACATTAGTGCACTTGTGTGTATTGAGCAGGACCGCTTGAGATCGTTCTTCTTATACTGACTATATAGTAGAACTTGATCTCTGTTATTATGGAAGTTCATGCTCTTAATCCCTATACAATAACCTCGACACGTAAGGCAGTATGTATTTCTTTGATTCATCAATGGGTGAGATTTATATGTATTAAATCAACAAACTCGGTGAGTTGGGAAGTAGTGCTGTATCTATGGTGTGCTGTTGATTGTAGAAGGAATCCATGTCCGTCATAGGTTGATGATGTCCCCTTGAGGAGCTCATAAGGTTTATCATGTAAATCTTGCAAGTGGATTAATTTCCGGCATGATAATAAGTTTGAGTGGTACTACTATAGGATGAGATATTAATTAATTTGAGTTGTCAGTAACTTAATTAATTAATGGACATTGTATATCTTAAATATGGGGAGACTATCGGGCTTATAATAAGAAGGAGCCCAGAACATAATTTTGGGATTGGACGGGTAGTGCAGTAATAATATTTTAGTGGACTATATTATTATTATTGGATTTAATTAAAAGCTTTGGGCTAAGCTTGGTTAATTAAATTCAATTGAGGCCCAGTCCAATTTCTCCTCCTGGTCCCTGCTGTAGCCCAAGTATATAAGTCATCTCAGTTCCTGTTAAACCTAAGTCTGTGCCTCTTTTGACACACGGGAGAAAACAGAGAGCAGAATGAGAGAACTCTGGGGATTGTTGACCACTCAACACCAGAGTTGACTTTGGGACATACAGTAGAAGATCAGAGGTGTTCTACACTGCTGTTCATCCTCTACATCGACCCAGAAGTACGGTAAACACGTTTAATCGCTTCCGCTAATTTTGTTTACCTATTTTTCCTAACGAATCACGTTGAACCGCACGATCCAATTGCCAACAAGTGGTATCAGAGCGAAGGTTTCGTGGTGAAACGTGAGACGTTGGATAGGCTTAAGCCATATGTGTGTTGATGGTCAAATTGATAGCATGTATGAATCTGGTTATTTGATTATTTAGTTAATTTGGTTTTAATCAGAAGAGTTTTGTACTGTTTTCAATTTTCACCATGTTTTCCAATATGATTTGTGTGATCACTGTTGATTGTTTATTGCTGTAAACATCTTTCTTTTTCCCCACTATCACACTGGCCACACCTTAACACACACACACGCCATTCTGTTGATGATGGGGGAACGAAAACGATGCGGCGGTGATGGCTTCACGGCGAGGCGTGTCTGGGTGCTGCATCGTCGCGACCTGGAGGCTCACAAAGTGACGGCGTCGGAACATCAGAACAGCAGCGTCTGACGGAGCTGCTTCCGGAAAGTCACCGGTAGTTTCGATCGGGTAAGGAGGCGTTCTGATCGAATCCTTCATGGATTCTGTTTTTCTCCCTACGATTGGATCTGGGCGATTCGAGGCGCGACGTTGAGAAGGATATGCTGGAGGTTTCGGCCGGATCTGGTGGGCTATGGTCGGCGATCGTCGGGAACGGAGGCTGGCTTGTGGGAATCGCGCGGATGCGCGACGGCGCTGGACTGCGTCACACCTTGCCGACCAGACTCGGCTCTCGATCTGGTCAGTCTGCTATTGGCGGCTGTTGATCGGTGGTGGGGTGTAAGGCGGGCGCGGCTGCGGAGCACCTCTGGCGTGCTGGGAGTGCGTCAGCCGGCAGCGGTGGCGCCAAGTTACGCTAGTGACACTGGCTTGTGGTGGCAGCAGGGGCGACGACTAGCCTCAGGCTGGAGATGGTTGGTGGCAGGCGAGGCAGCAGCGTCGGATCAGTCGCAACTCGCTGGAAGGCGGCGGATCCTCGAACGGAGTAGGTGCGGCTGATCCCAGTCGATTGCGCCGGCAGTGTCCTACAGTCGCACCACTGTTCGTCTTCCAAGCTGGAGTCGACTGGCGTGTGGCATGGTTGTCGGCGGCCGTCGATTGGCTGCGTGTGCGTCGCTGGAATCCATGGCGGCTGGCAGCTGGAGGACTGATGGCGCGACTCAGGTGGCTGCTGGCCGGAGGACTGACGGCGAAACTCGGGTTGTCCGGAGTAGCAGAATGGTTGCGGCTGGAAGTATTTAGGGCAGCAGAGGATTTGGGCTTCTGGGCCTATTTTTTTCATGTTTTGCTGGGCCTATTAATTTAGGTGTTATGGGCTGGCAGGATAATGGGCAATTAAAATGCATGTTGGGCCTCTTAGCTTATTTCTTGCTGCTTGGGTTTAGTGGGCTCAATTTTATGTGGTGTTGAATGGGCCCAATTCAGTAATAAATAAAAGGCTGCTCATTTTTTAATTTGGTTTTGGGCTGTTGGGCCCAAATTTTATTAAAATGGAAATGGGCTGCTGGGCTATTATTTTATTGCTGGTTTTAATTAATTGTGAGTAATGGACCAAGCATAATTAATTAATTATATTAATGGACTAATTGTGCTAGTGGGCTTGGTGGATTTAATTTGATTTTGGGCTAAGTTTATGGGCCATGGATAATGGGCTTGATTAATTATTTAATCTGCTGCTCATTTTGTGCTTATTTGTTGCTCTTGAGGCCCAAATTAATTGATCTACTATTTATACAATTAATTATGTTATATAACTGATTAATTGATTTAATTGTCAATTATTGTTGTATATGTGTAAGGCATGTTCTATGTGATTTATTTATTTAAATTGCTGTTAATAGAAGCATGTCTTAGTTGTATATTTTATTCTGGAATATTATATGCATGTTAAAACCCTCGGTGTTAAATAACTAAGTGGGAGAGGGGATTGGTAATAAATTCCCGCAGCCTCCATTATTGGTTTGTTAGCGATGTGAATAGACTTGCGCGTCGGCATTAGAGCCTTCCTCCCCATCGGATGAGTTTATTCATGGATTCCTGGAACAGACTTCATTAAATAATTACGTTTGTAATGTGATGCATATGAACTTGCGCGTTGGCTTAGACCTTCCTCCCTATCGGATGAGTTTATATGCGGTTCACTGGTACAAACTTGTAATTGATGACTGTAGGAAGTTATCCGAGCGCGTGTGTACTTCTCCATCTGTAAGGCACACAAGCTTGGGCCGCGGACTTGGGGTCAAATAATGGTGTACACTTAGATGTAAATAATAAGTATCCTCCCCATCGGAGTCACTGCTTTTATTTGCATGGCTAAAAAGGAACCGACTATTAATTATTTTGTCATAAAGTGAGGTTGACAAATGAAATTAATGGGTAAAACCTTCTCTTGTAAATGTTCGGGTTTGTAAACGTCCACACTATCGTGGCTTGCAGACTCACGGTGCTTGAGATGTCGGTGAATTTTATTTTTATATTATTTTGAGGGAGTCAATATAAAAAGAATAAAATTCGAAGATTTGATCGGTAAATTTATTTGTGATTCTCTGAATTTCGAATGGTTTTATTTCACTAATTGTTAACTAAAAGACATTATATTTACTTTTCCATATTAACTGATTAGAGAAGAATCTTGGTTTTAAAATTACTGCTTAAGAAAATACATGTGTATTCTCACAAAGGACGTCTCATGATGCCTATTAAAGTCTCTAGTGAAGATATGAGAGGTTCATAGAAATATGATGATCTCATGTAACTCTTCGGATACTTGAGTAAATTAAAAGACAGAAGATCATGGTCGAATTGATGAATGAATTGGAAAAGCTTGGAATAGAAATTGAAAGGGAAACCTAAATCAATTTATTCTTCACAATTTGCCTGGATGTTTTGAGCAAGTTCTACCTGAAATACGAGAGGATGTATATGGTGGGAAACTTCTAACAAAACATGTGGCAAAAGAAAGCCATTTTTCATCATGATGTGAACAAGTTTAATATCTTATTTACTAATGGTTTAAACATGATTAGTGATGGCATCTACTGACACGAAGTATGTAGATACTGGAATCACTAAATGTTTATCACTGAGTAAGGATAAGATTGTTAATAACATGGGTAAAACTACAAAGGTAGTGGATATTGCAGTGGGAGTTGTTTATTTATCTCATGATAAGAATAAACGATTGATTATGAGAAATTGTCTTTACGTATGTTCCATAGAAAGAATTTAATTTCGGTTTCTATGCATTAACGGATGGATACTTCATTTCATTTAAATGACATGGTCATAGAAATGAGGAATGAGGTTATAATCCGTTAAAGTATGTTGGTGGATAAAAAGTATACTCTTGAATCATGTACATCCCACAGATGCAGTAAATAGTAATTAAATAATGCATCTTCTAATATTAGTAAGAGAAAGGAACCTTTGGAGAAGAACTAAAACATACATTTGGCATCTAAGATTAATTCATTTTACTTGAGTAGAATTCAAAAGTTGATAGCCGATAGACCGTAAGGTTTATCTGAAGTGGAAACTATTGAACTTGCGAGTCTTTCTTGGAAGTAAAAATGATTAACCGCCTTTTCAAGGCTGTGGGGTGTAGAGCCAAAGATATATATGTTGGAATTAGTTCATTCTGATTCAAGCGAACCTAATATTATCCAGGCGAGAGGTAGTTATGAATATTCGAAGATTATTCTGGAAACCAATATATTTATATGATGCACTGTAAGTCTAAGTTCTTTGATTAATTCAAGAATTGTAAGGCTGGTACAGTGAAGCGTCATGGAAAATATATTAAGTCATTACGATTCAATCATGATGGCGAATATCTCTTGGGATAGTTAGGAGCTATTGATCAGAAGTTGAGATTAAATCTCAAGTTGACTACACCGGGTATGCCCCAAACTGAATGGTGTGATGGATAGAAGGAATAAGGCTCTTATGGTTATGATTAGATAGATGATGAATTATTTGGAATAATTAAAATTCATTTTATGGATATGCCCTAGAAACAGTAATTCGTAAAACATTTGTCTGTTTGTGGGACATCCTAGAAAAATGGAGGGTGATTTATTTAGTCCAAAAGATCGAAGGATAATTGTTAACTCAATAACTAGATTTTTGGAAAAGGACTATGTAATAAATCACAAACCCATGTATAAGTTGTTCTAAAGGAAGTGAGAGGAAAACACTAAGTATAAGTACCAAGTGTACAAGAGGATATACCACAAGGTAAACTGCAACGCGTGTCACGTCTGATACACAATTACATGTAGTGCCTTGTCGTAGTGGGAGGGTTGTATGACAACCCATAAATATATATTTTGGGAGAGTCGTGAGACTTGATCCCTAGTGAACATGGTATTGTCCCACGGATACGACGTAGCACTACAAGTTGAAAATACGGAATCTTAGTAAGTTGCAATGCATGTTGAAATAGAGTCTACGGATTCTATATTAAGTCTGGGAACTTGTATGACCACTAAATGGTGTAAAAGCCATTGCAAGGGTCAAAGGAAATAAAAGAGGATCATACAGAAAGGTGAAAACCTTGGAAGCAAAGCTTGTTGCGAAAAGGTGTACTCAGAAAGAAATGGTTCGATTATGAGGAAACATGTTCGCTGGTGGCTATGCTTATATTGATCCGGATTCTTTTATTGGTGCTATGAGGAACAGCAAATAGATGTCAAAGACAGCTTTCCTGATTGGAAGTCTTGAGGAAAACATCTATGTGAAGCGACCAGAGTGATTCATTGCAAAGTACTAATAGCATTTTGATAGTAAGCTTAAAATTGTCCAGCGATGGACTAAAGCAATCTTTAAATCGTGAAGCATCTGTTTTGATTAGGTAATCCAGTGGCATGGATTTAAATCAATGAGCGGATGAGTCTTGTGTGTTGTAAAGAGTGACGGAAACGTGGTGGTGTTTCTTGTACTATACGTAGATAGTATCTTGCTCATTGGAGACAATGAAAGAGTATTATCGGGCGTATGGGTATGGTTAATAAAGCGGTAGAGATGAAGGACTTAAGAAAGGCAAAATATATCCTTTTGATCACGGTAATACGGATCACAAGAAAGGATATTATGCTTATCTCAAGTTTCATAAAATGATACAGTCCATACTCGTTTAGCATGTAAATTTATCTAAGTGAATGTGTCTTTGAGACACAAGAAGAAGATAAAGAGGATGAAAGCGGTTCCTTATGCTTCGGCGAATAAGGAAGCTTAATCTAAGAAATGCTATGAACGATGTTGGACATCTGTTTTGCTAAATGCAAGAACAGTGGGTATCAACGTAACTCGGAACAAGAATGATGAACTGTGGTAAGACATTTATAAAGTGCCTGAGAAGGACTGAAAATTATATGTGGACTTACTGGAAGATTCACTGCTTCTTGTGGATTACGTAGATTCGGATTTTTTAGTCAGATTGGACGGCAGTAAATTCACCTTAAAGGTTATGTGTTTAATCTTAGGAAGTAGAGTCATAATGTGGAGGAGTGTTATATAGAAATATATTTCAGACTCCGGACTCCATCATGGAAAGATGATGAATTGGAGCCTATGAGGCAGCCAAAGTATCTATATGACTCTAGAGACTTCATGATGGATTTTGAAGTGTTTCTAAGTTTGCCCAAGGTAATCACAATTTACATTGATGATATTGGTGCAGTTGCAAACTTGAAGAAATCACAAGTCCATAAGGCAATTAAACACATGGAGCGCGAGTACCACCTGTTACGAGAAATCGTATGATGAGGGGAAGGTTGTTGTCGCCTAGATTGCATCGGATGATGACCTAGGAAACCATTTACAAGAACCTTAAGGCGAGAGCTTATAATGGTCGTGTAGTGGGAGTAGGAATCAGATGTATGGCAGAAGACATGACAGCATAGTCTTTTAGTATAAGTGGGAGATTGTTGGATTGTATACTAAAAGTCTAGCTTTAGTATGAACAATGTCATAACAATATTTGAAATGAGAATCATTGATCAAATGATTGAATCTTATAATTTATTTTATATGCATGATGCAATAGTCCATTTACTTTATACTGTAGATAATATGTTGTGCGACAACACGCAGAAGATCATATTATCGGTTTCCTTATAAAGTATAAACAGATGCTCACAACTGAGATAGACGGGGACTCTCTATCGGTATGGTTGTAGTGTGGTTTGGTATTAGCTTGTCTTGGCTATAGAATCACATTAGTGCACTTGTGTGTATTGAGCAGGACCGCTTGAGATCGTTCTTCTTATACTGACTATATAGTAGAACTTGATCTCTGTTATTATAGAAGTTCGTGCTCTTAATCCCTATACAATAACCTCGACACGTAGGGCAGTATGTATTTCTTTGATTCATCAATGGGTGAGATTTATATGTATTAAATCAACAAACTCGGTGAGTTGAGAAGTAGTGCTGTATCTATGGTGTGCTGTTGATTGTAGAAGGAATCCATGTCCGTCATAGGTTGATGATGTCCCCTTGAGGAGCTCATAAGGTTTATCATGTAAATCTTGCAAGTGGATTAATTCCCGGCATGATAATAAGGTTGAGTGGTACTACTCTAGGATGAGATATTAATTAATTTGAGTTGTCAGTAACTTAATTAATTAATGTATATTGTATATCTTAAACATGGGGAGACTATCGGGCTTATAATAAGAAGGAGCCCAGAACAAAATTTTGGGATTGGACGGGTAGTGCAGTAATAATATTTTAGTGGACTATATTATTATTATTGGATTTAATTAAAAGCTTTAGGCTAAGCTTGGTTAATTAAATTCAATTGAGACCCAGCCCAATTTCTCCTCCTGGTCCCTGCTGTAGCCCAAGTATATAAGTCATCTCAGTTCCTGTTAAACCTAAGTATGTGCCTCTTTTGACACACGGGAGAAAACAGAGAGCAGAATGAGAGAACTCTGGGGATTGTTGACCACTCAACACCAGAGTTGACTTTGGGACATACAGTAGAAGATCAGAGGTGTTCTACACTGCTGTTCATCCTCTACATCGACCCAGAAGTACGGTAAACACGTTTAATCGCTTCCGTTAATTTTGTTTACCTATTTTTCCTAACGAATCACGTTGAACCGCACGATCCAATTGCCAACACTATGATCATAAGTTGGTTCTTTTCACTCAATTTCTTAAGTGTCCCTCTATGAATGTTCTAAGCTTAAGGAGGGTATGACTTACCTCCCCTTATACTAACTTGCAAGCACAATTCAATGTATGATTCAATTATACATCCACTCATAACATTGGAATGACCATCCTAATACTATGAATAGAGAATTTAATCACACAAACATTAAAATGAAATATGATTGATATATCATAAAAGGAAATCCACAAATCAATTCAAATCATTATTCAAGTTCTACATATCTAACTCTTCACCTCAACCATTCATATGATTAGCCCTACTATAGGACTAGCCACTAAACATGGTGATTAATTCAATACAAATCAAGCTTTGCTCCAATTGAGCCATAATAAGAAGAAATTCAACAATTGGAAAGTAGATTGGCTTCCATTGCATGGAAAGACCTCTCCTCCTCTTCAATGTATCAAACTCCTCAATCCTTGATGCTTCAATCTTCTCAAATGGTTGAAGGATTGATGGAATGATGGATTTATGGAGTGAAAGTGTAGATCCAATGGAAATTGGATGGATCTAGATGGTAGAAATGGATTGTGGATCTAGTGTGTGAGGAAATGTGGTATTTTAGTGTGTGTAACAGCTCTCAATCTGATCTCCTCTTTAAAAATTCGCACAAATCATCCTTTTATATCACTAATGGACCTTCTAGAAGCTTCCGGAACTTTCTCAAAACTGCACAGGTTTTTACACCTACACGGCCCGTATAGCAGTGCACGGCCCGTGTCGGGCACACCTAGTTTGGCGTGTTGTGCGTGCTTCCGGACACGGCTCGAGCTGCAGTACACGGCCTTGGTCGCGACCGTGCAACATTTTCTGATGTAAGTACACGACTTCTTCTTACAGGGCCGTGCTCCGCACACGGGGCGTGCAGCAACGCACGACCCGTACACCAGTGCATGACCATCCTCCTGGGCGAGCAGCGATTTCTGATGACAATACACGACCACTTGTTACAGGACCGTGTTCCGCACATAGCCCGTGTACAAGCAAGCTGTGTCCTTCCGACTCTGTTTTTGTCTATCAAATCATACCACATTCCTCAAAATAACAATAACTCCACCAAAAGTAACACAGATACGAATAAAAATATCCAAAAATACACAAATAACGACACTAAAATCTAGGTAAAAATGACAACGATCAAATATATTCAAAATTTTCAAACAAATCTCAGCCACCCATTAAAATAATTAAATAATTATAAATATAACTTCTTGAAATTGGAAATAATTTAGTCTAAATCATGAAATCTCAAGCACCCATTAAAATAATTAAATAATTATAATTGTGACCTTTTCAAATCAGGAAATAATTTAGTCCAAATCCTAAAAATCTATTTCTCAAACAAATCTAAGCCACCCATTAAAATAATTAAATAATTATATTTATGAATTTTCGAATTAAAAAATAAGATATTATTTATTAAAAATATAATATTAAATATGTAATTTGAATATATTCAAAATTTTCAAACAAATTTCAACCACCTATTAAAATAATTAAATAATTATAATTATAACTTTCTCAACTTTTTCAAATCAGAAAATAAGATATTATTTATTAAAATTTGAATAATATTAAACATATTATTTTAATATATTAAAAAATATTAAGCAAATCTCAGCCACCCATTAAAATAATTAAATAATTATAATTATGACTTTTTCAAACCAGAAAATAATTTAGTTCAAATTCCGATCAAATATTTCTCAAATAAATTTCAGCCACATATTAAAAAATTAAATAATTATAAGGGTTTAGGGTTTATGATTTATGTCATAATATTTCCAAAGGGTTTAGGGTTAAGGATTTAGCGTTTCATGAGAGTTTAGAGTTTAAGGTGTAGGGTTTAGGATTTAGGTTTAGGGTTTAGGGTTTATGGTTTAAGTCATAATATTTTCAATCAGCCACCAATTAAAATAATTAAATAATTATAATTATCACATTTTCAAATCAATAAATAATTTAATCTAAATCATGACCATCTATTTCTCAAACAAATCTCAGCTACCCATTAAAATAATTAAATAATTATAATTATGATTTTTTCAAATCAGGAAATAAGACATTATTTGTTAAAAATTGAATAGTATTAAATATATTATTTGAATATATTCAAAATTTTCAAACAAATATCAACCACTCATTAAAATAATTAAATAATCATAATTGTAACTTTTTCCAGGAAATAATTTAGTCCAAATTTATTTCTCAAACAAATCTCAGTCACCCATTAAAATAATTAAATAATTATAATTATGACCTTTTTAAATCAAGAAATAAGATATTATATATTAAAAATTAAATAATATTAAATATATTATTTGAATATATTCAAAAGATCTAAACAAATCCCAGCCACCCATTAAAATAATTAAATAATTGTATACACGAAATTTTAGATGAGTCTTTTAAATTATTGGCAATGAAAGTTTGGTTGAGTTAATTAACAGTAAAATATTTTATTAATTGATTGATATTTATAAATTACTAATATAGAGTCTGACCTTATAATTGTGAAAAAAGAAAATTTTATTGTTGAATTTTAAATTACTAAAATTTTGCATTTTAACCTCATTGCAAAAGATATTAGTAAACTTATATTATTTGATCAACTTATCAGGCTCGCAAGGTTTTATAAGTACTTTGCCCCTAGCTACATTAGACTTTAATATTTAAACATTACGTTAGATGTAATTCAAATAAATATTATTTTGTTCAAACATCATAAAATTAAGTAAAGTTATTGCCCTAAAAATAATACATCTCGTGCAACGCACGGGTTCTGTTACTAGTTAATAATAGGGATTAAATAAAATAATATTTAAATTGTTAAACTATTTAAAATAAAACATTAATTTCAGGATTAAAATGAGAGCGCCACATATACAAAATTTTTCAAGAACGAAATTGCGACGCCATATACATAAATCTTTTTAAGGAGTAACGTGGTCGCTATAAGAGTTACATTTCATTTTTTAGTAGATAGGACCCACATAAATAAATTATTTTATTTTCATGGGATCCACACAACACTAATACAACTACCCACTGTACATTAAATTATTATATCTCTCAACCTACTACACATTAAAATATTATATTTCTTAATCTCCATTCAAACAGTAAACGAACTATTTTTATGGGACAGATGGAGTATTAAAATATTAAATTACTTAAAATAAAAATTAATTGTAGGATTAACATGAGGGTGACACATACATAATTTTTTTCTAATATTGAATGTGGTAACGCCACATACACAAATTTTTTTAAGGAGGAAGATGGCTTGGCCACATACACAATTCCAAAACTTTATTTTTGGCAAACACTTGTAAATTAATTATATTAATAAAATGGTGATGATTATGAAATGATCCTTCAAAATGTAAAAAACAATAGACCAAAATTATACTACTCCCTCCGTTCTTTTTGAAACAACGTGAAAAAAATGCCTCTCGGCGATGGCACTTGATCGGAGAAGAATCATCAGATAGGCTTTCTAGTCTTAAAGATGATCTCCAATGCAATGGCCTAGTGATTCTTTCTGAGAAGTGTTTGTGAATCAAAGGCATTACTTCTCATTCGTTTTAGGAGTCAAACCGGCCACGAGAAAGGCAGCCGACTTCTATGGGCTAAGGCTTGGCTTGAAGTTCTTTCCACCGAAAGGTCCTCATTTTACTATATTGGGTGTCACCTTCAAAGCTACTCCCTCTGCTCTGTTCTAATAGTTAGATATTTCCAATTTGGGCGTTCCATCCTATTGATTATATTTCTCTTTTTGGTATATGGGATCCACACAACACAATTACAATATGTTCATGGAATCCATCTACAACATTAATGCAACTACCCACTATTCATAAAAATATTATATTTTTCACATGAATACACATTAAAATACTATTAGTACGTAACCATTAGGATGGGATTGATGGAGTACCTATTTTCTCTTTTTAGTAAAAAGAACTCCACACATGACCTCACTACTAATACAACTACCCACTAATTTGCTTCTTAATTCAAGTGAAAAAAATGACTTATGGATGTGACAGAGGGAGTACAACCAAATATTTCATATGATTGATCAGAGGTGTGCAATGGATAATCAATTTAGAATTTATAAAATAATAATAATGTTATATAAAAAATTTAAGGTGTATATTGATTGACCATTTTATAGTTGGGATGACCAATTCAAGAATTTATCGAACCACAGGGAGGAAGACACTAGTGCTTAAGCGATCTCACGTTTTTCGTAATTTTATAGAGACTCATCATCAATGGATTTGATTGTAAAACAAGTAAATTAAATTGATTAAACTAAACAAGTAAGCAATGATCAACAAACAAGACGGATGGATGAAAAGTGGTTTACCAAATTGATTAAAAGTGAGATCAACAACAATCAAGAAGTTGTAATTCTAGGAATTATGTATTAAATGCATATGTTTCATGGATGTATGATTAAGGGCCAACACTAGTTTCTTCTAAACTTTCTCTCGAAATGAATAGAATGTGAATCCAAATAAGAATCCCTAAATAGCTCAATGGATTGGTTCTCACTCAAGAAATTCCATCTAGGTACTAAACTTAAATGAGAATCCCCTCACACAATCAATCAACCTCTCGATCAAACCAATCGGGTGTCCTATCAAAAGGTTCTAAATCCTAAAGGATATCTCTATCTCTTTAAGACTTGTAATACACATGAAGTGTATGATGAATTGATTCAATGAACTATCCTAAACATATAATTGATTTCTCAATCTAATCACATGCCTATGACAATTAATCACACAATTCAACAATACAATTCAAATAATTAACAATCAATGATAGAAGATCATAAATCCATTCAACACATAAATTAAAATACATTGATCCCCAAAATTAACCAACAACTCTCATGTTGCTAATCTCACAAGGGAGATTAACTTACAATCTTCATAAGATTATTAACATAGACATTAAAAACCTTACAAGTCATGATAATCAAATAGGATTACTATAAAATGGGATAAAAACTCCCTTGGATTGGTTCCAATGGCTATTTCACTACACCAAAAACGCTGATAGATATCACCAAATAGACATCGATTCACCATAAAATCGATGTCTTTTCATGTAAAACCGATATCTTTTCCAAAACTGATGTCTATCAGTGTGAGAAAATGCTGATAGACATCGGTTTTCAAAGAAAAAGTGCTGATAGACATCGGTTTTTTATTAACCGATGTCTTTAAAGTGATGTCTATTCGGAATAAAAAAATGCACAGATAGACATCGATTTTTAATAACCAATATCTTTTCTTGCGATGTCTATTCGCACTTCTAAAAAACTGCACTGATAGTCATCGATTTTAAAAACCGATGTCTTTTGCGTGATGTCTATTCCATAATAGACATCGGCTCCTTTAAAAATAAGCTGATTGACATCGGTTTTGCGAAATCGATGTCATTTTTCCGATGTCTTTTTAAATTAAAAATTAAAATTTTTACAAACCCTAAAAAGTCTTCTCCGAACTTATTTCATTATCCCGCCGCCTAGACACTTAGAAAGATTTAGAAAGACCCGCCGTTCTTTAGGAAGCAGAGCCACCGTCGTCGTTCCTTCTTTGCTGAAATTGCGATTCCACGAGCAAGAAGCAGAGCAGCCGTCGGTCGGGTGGCAGAAAAAAGGGGCAACTGATTAGCCATAACTTGTAGTCGGGTTGATCAATTCAAGAATTTATCGAACCACAGGGAGGTCGATGCTATCACTTAAGCGAGATCACGTTTATCACGATTTTATAGAAACGAATCATAGAGGGTTGGTTGATTAAACAAGTAATTAAATGAAAATCAATGCAAGTAGACAAGCAATGATCAAGTAACAAGATAAAATGATGAAATGAGTGATTTTCCAAATTGAGTAGAAGTGAGATTAACAACACTAATGAAGTGGTAACTCATGGATTCATGCATTAAACTAATATGTATCAAGGGTTAAGACTAAGGGCCAACACATATACCACCTAAACTTCCTCTCAAAATGATTAGGATGTAGATCATTTGCACAATCTCAAAATAGCTCAAAGGTTAGTTCTCAATTAAACTATTCCAACTAGGTACTAAGTTCAATTAAAGAATCCCTTCATATAATCAATTGACTTCTCAATCTAACTAATTACATGTTCTATCAAAGGGTTCTAAATAATAAAGGACTTCTCAATCACTTTACAATTTATAATGCACATGAGATGTTTGATGAAATGATTCACTTAACTATCCTAAGCACATAATTGATCTCTCAATCTAATCATATAATTAGAACAATCAAACACACAAAACATCATAGATCTCAAGATATTTAAGCTTCAATGATAGAAAATCAAAAATCCCCATCAACATATGAATTTAATTACATAGATCCACAAATTAACCAACAACTTTCATGTTGCTAATCTCACAAGGGAGATTAGCCTACAATCTTCATAAGATCCATAACATAGACATTAGAAACCTTACAAATCATGGTAAACTAAAGGATTAACACAAAATTGGAATGAAAACTCCCTTGGAAATGGATCAAATTGAATCTCCTTTCTTCCTTTGGTGATCACCCACTCTTCCTTGCTTCTTCACTTGATTTGGATGGTAGAATTTATTGAGAGATGATGTAGGATCAAAGGATGGATGAATGGGATGAAGAATATGGTGTAAAATCAAAGGAATGGTGTGTGAGGCGTGTGGGTAGCTGTATTTCGGATCTCCTTCTCTCAAAATGTTGAATGGATTGGTATTTATACCCCATGGAGATCTTCTAGAAGAGTTTAAAAAAATATTCTGTTCTGGTGCTGACACGAGTCATGCTACGTAGCACGAGTCAAGTCGTGTCAGGGTTCCTTGGCCAACTTTACTCAAAACGGCACACGAGTCATGCTGCGTCGCACGGCCAAAGAGTGGCCGTGTTGGACAAATCTATGGCTCCACACGGCCGTCGCTTACAGGCCCATGTCTGGTACACGGGCCGTGTGCTGCAACACGGGTCGTGTTATGTTGCACGGCCAAAGAGTGGCCATGTTGGACGAATCTATGGCTCTGCACGGCCGTCGCTTACAGGCCCGTGTCTGGTACACGGGTCGTGTGCTGCAACACGAATCGTGTTGCCAGCACGGCCAGCCGTGTTCTTGCACTTTTGTTTCTTCATCCTTGTTTGATCTTCCGTCTCTATTTTTACTCCATTTTCACCTGTTATACATATGTTTAAGATCATTCTCACACATTCCCATAAAAACACATAACACCACCAAAATACACAAAAATACGAATAAAATAATACAAAAAATACACACAAAAAGACACTAAAATCTAGGTGAAAATAACAATAATCACATCCCCAAACTTAAAGTATTGTTCGTCCCCGAATAATAAAAATGATAAACCGAGGGAGGAGTTTTCACCTAGTAAAAAGACTAAACGAACACAAGTAATAACACATCATTAGCAACAATAACTACAAATTATGCTAAGCTATCCTACAACATTAGATTTATGATATGAGAAATTAACACTTTTAGTCTAAGCCTCACATAAGTTTATCAATTTCACTCGACACTCTTTAAATAAGGTAAATCAACACTCCTCAACCAATTGGTTCGAATCACCATACACTTGCTCGTAGACTCTATTCACAAACCACCAAAATTTTAATCAATGATCAAAAAGGTCTTTAATTAAGGATGTAATGATAGGCTCTTTGATAGGGTATGAATAATTTAGATAAAAGTGACTAAACAAGTGTAAGTAATCGAAGAGGTAGCTACTTTCTTCCATTCCTTCACATTCCTTTTCTTCCTTTCTTTTCTTTATTGATCACAAGCACTAATCATCACTTCCTTGGATTTCTTGAGCTTCTTATAGATTCATGCCTCTTTTCTTTGATTTTTTAAGTACTTAAGCATATTATTGTTGCTTTGCTCATTTTCTTGTTTTGAGGTTGCATGCGCATTCTTCTTTTTGCTCTTTTCATCCTTTTTCTTGCTTATTTACCATTTCCTCTTTCTCTTTTGTTATCTTATCAAACATTTCTAGCCACCATCTTCTTTATTACTCACACAAAAGGTATATATCTTAGGCTCATGTGGGTAATTAAAGCTTGTAATGTGCTATATTCACAATAAATAGGCTTATAGGCTCAAAGTGGTTGACTAGGGATGATTGTAAAGGTAAGGAAATATTTGGCAATGGCTATTCATGACAAAGATGGCCTTAGATAATTTCATCGATCTTCACTAATCGGATTCATTCCTAAAGTTTTTGAGCAAGTATTTAGTTTATCAAATCTCAACCGATCCACTCATGAAAAGATATACCATGTATACATGGTCGAGGCTCAAATTCTCATAAGTTTATGCTCGACTTAAAAGGACTTATTACAACACATTCATCTTTTAATTGAATTAGTCAAATAAAACATATCACAATTCAAAAGTGTAGAATTTCTTAATTATGATTCGACATCACTTATCACCATAATGCATCATCACTCATATTCAAAACGACTCACAACCTCCCAAACAAACCACCAAATCAAAACCTAAACACGAATAATAAAAACAACTACACACAAATACAAATAAACCAAAGACAACACAAAGACAAAACTAAAAGAAAAGACACAAAGAAAATCACCCCATCCATGATCAATACACATCAAAATCATCTCAATCCTTAATTGAAAATAAAAAATAAAATACGAAATTAAACATCCCAAAACAAAACAATAAGAAGTCTCAAATCCAACACAAATCAATCCAACTAAAATAGATAAACTAATGAAGTGATGAGCACTAAAAGTACTCCCTTAGTTATCCGGACGAGGAGGGGGACGATTCTGCCATGATCCCCAATGGGTATAAGCACGAGGTATGGTAGGGAATAGGAAATTAAATATCCTCGTGATCATCTCCTCCATGTTGTTCGAGCGTGATCGCGTATTCTCTTCATAGTGCTCCCTACGACGCTGTCCCTCATGGATCTCCCTAATCATCGCACCCTGTCTCTGCTGCTCCTCTCGGAACTCTCTCATCTCATCTCCATGCGCCTGCTGCGTCTGCCTGATCTCCCTGAGTTCGTCTTCTAGAAAATTCCATCTTGCATTCCCTTCTCTTGGTCCATCTCCTTTCTCTTGGAGTTCTTCTTCTTCTTGTTCAAATGCCGGAAGCTCTGGTGCATGCTCTTCAAATTCCACCTGATAAGGTTGCTCTTCCTCTCCTACTTCCATGTCCACTGGCTCAGCTCTCAAATTCCTTAGCTCAGGATTCTCCTCTACTCTCATCTGCTGGAGTACTGCTTCCACTCCTTCTCTATTCTCTCTGTAGAAGGCTCTCACAACTGCTGAGTGATTGGGACTCGCCATTGCTAGATTCTACTGCTTTCTTTGTCCTCGCAATGTGGTGAGCTCAGGAGCAGGTAGAGGAAATGGAGCTCCCTTATCATGCTTCAAGCAATACATGTTTCCTATGAACGATAGGAACTCCATCCTTATGAGTTGATTATAAGTGAGTCCCTCACTAACCATCGAGTGTTGCATCCCTCTAAGGTCGATGCCTAACCCTTGAGCAATCATTTTCACCATCCCTCCAATCATAATCCCTCGAGTGTTTTCTCTCTTCGCCACTCTCTCAACATGCTGAATGAAATGAGCTGCAATGTTCACTTTAAACTCCTTGAACATACTGTACATGATGTAAAACTGTTTTTCACCAACAGATCCACTCTCAAACCGGCCCAGAATGGTATTGGATACTATCTTCTCAAGGTATCTCATGACTGGGTTCCTTATAGCTGTCCATTTGGAAGAACTTGGAATGTACTCTGGAGGCTCAGTCCCATCCTCAACCAATTTTCTCCACCAAGTCTGTTGATTGAAACCCCCTTGTGGTAGAAAGTTCTGATGACCTCTCATAATTGGGCACCCAAAGTACCTATTTAACTCATTCACATGAATCTTCTCCAACATCTCATTGTTCAACTGAAATGTGATTGCGATAGGAAACTTGTTCCTATCTTTATGAACCTCCAGGGTGCTCATAAACTCGGCTGTAAGATGGAGGTAAGTGGGAGGTCTCTTGTTGAAAAACTCTTCCATTTCCACTCGACGGAATAGAGTCCTCAGATCACTCTCTATTCCGAGACCTTCCATGGTTGCTTGATCCTGGAATCGAGTTGCTCTAATCTTTGGGATTATGTATTCCCATCTCAATGCATACTTTTCCCATTCCATGAACTCAACTCCGAAATTCTCGGGGTGTTGGTCCTTCATTATCAGTTTTGCATCAAGGTCGGATAGTTCCATTTCCGACTCAACAATAATGAAATCCTCATTGCGTTTCCTCACTCTTCTTTTAGCCATCTACAATTTTCAAAATAATTCAAATTATTTTCACTTCAACTCAAAGCAAAATATCTCATATTAATTAGAATTATCACTAGTTATTCAACCAAGTGTTAATTCTAGCACATATTCAAGCACAACAAACAATGTGTTTCAAAGACTTTAACATTTTGATCCAACCAACTTAACACAAAGTTATTCCAAAAATTTTATTCAATCAATCAATTTCAACATCCTAATCCTTCCATTCTTTCATAAAATTTCACTTCTTCATGGGCACAACTCAATTCAATAATGCTTCATGCAAAAGCTTTGAATTCCAATTGAAATTTCATTTAAGCATTTCATCAAACACTTGGCATGCACATATTTCACACTTCAATTCAACAAGACTTAACTATGCCTTCATGTTCAAATCCTCATCACCTAAACTAATTCACATCAATACAATCATCATAGAAGCATTATTAATCAATTTAAACATCACATGCCCTAAATTAATCATCCTAAAAAAATATCCCCAAATTATTTCTTCATGAACCTAATTCTTCCTAAAATTCAATCAATCCAACATTTAAACTTGCAAATTCATGTTTCACAATCCTAGACATGCTTCATACATACTATCATTCCAAACCCATACATGAATTTCGAAATTTATGCCTTGAAATGAAAATTAGGGCACAAGAGTTCATACCTTGAATTTTCTTGAATAAAATGGAAGGGGATTGTTGTTTAAACTTTGAAATTCACCTTTTAATCTCACAATCTTACCACTCTTTGATGTTTGGGTGACAATTGGTGGAGTTTGGACGGAAATCTCACGACGGGGATGAAGTTAAGACACGAATGGAATGAGTGGTCGTGTCCAGAAATCTGACTTTTAAAATGCTGCCTCAGACACGACACGAGTCGTGTTACGCAACACGGCCATAAGGTGCCCGTGTTGCGTGAATGGATGCTCCCACATGGCCGTCGCTTACAGGCCCGTGTTGGCAACACGGCTCGAGTCTCGGTGCATGGACACGACCCGTGTGATGACACACGACCAAAATCTGCTCGTGTTGGACGAATCGATGTCGCCACACGGCCACCTGTTACAGGGTCGTGTCGGCAACACGAGTCGTGTACCCGTTCCCCTGAATTCTCTAATTTTCAACTTCAAATCTTGTCTTTCCCTGTTTCAATGCTTCCAATACTCCCTATTCATGCTCACAACTCAAAAACATCATTATTTCAACCTTAATATAAAAAACCAAAGGATTATCAACTTCAACACCACCAAAATGAACCAAAACCAAACCGAACTCATGATAAAAATTCAAATTTGCCTCAAAAACACAAGAATACATGTCAACATAGAATATAACATATCATACCACACCATATCCCCCCAAACTTGAATTGAAACAAGAGTTTCAAAGTAAGTTTACAAAAAGTGGTACGATATACCATTCACATCAATGACACACTCTTTGTATCTTCAATAAATCTTCTCCTCATAAGCACAATCCACCTACAAGACCAAAACAAAGCAAAACAAGAAAAATAAATATTTACAAACCTAAACTACTAAAAGGATACGAGCCTTCAAGAGGTGAAAGTGTCAACATATGCCAACTCCCTTTGAGAGGGAGAATGGTAATGTTTCACCCTATGACCATTAACTACAAAGGCATTTTCATCCGCTCCTTCAAGTTTAATCGAGCCATCATCTCTTACTTCGATCACCAAGTACAGTCCGGTCCATTTCGAATGAAGTTTTTCGGGGAATAATTTAAGCCTTGAATTAAACAATAGAACTTTATCCCCCAGAATAAACTCCTTCGTTTTGATCCTTTCATAATGCCATCTTTTGAGCTTTTCCTTCAAAATTCTTGAGCTTGAGTAAGCTTCATCCCTAAACTCTTCTAATTCAATCAATTGGAGGCACCTTTTCTTCCCGGATTCCTTTTCATCAAAATTCAACTTCCGAAGGGCCCGTAATGCTTTATGTTCCAACTCCACGGGTAAATGGCATGCCTTTCCATAAACAAGTTTGTAAGGAGAAAATCCAAGAGCGGTCTTGTAAGCCGTTCGATAAGCCCATAAAGCATCATCTAACTTAGAAGACCAATCTTTTTGATTCCCATTGACCGTCTTTTGAAGAACAAGCTTCACTTGTCTATTTGACACTTCCGCCAAGCCATTTGTTTGAGGATGGTAAGGTGTTGAAACTTTGTGCTTTACTCCATATCCACTTAAAAGCTTCTCAATAAGCTTATTGATGAAGTGTGATCCCCCATCACTAATTATAGCCCTTGGCACCCCAAATCTAGCAAAGATGTTCTTCTTTAAGAAACCCTTGACCACTAGAGCATCATTTGTCCTTGTCGGAATGGCTTTGACCCATTTAGATACATAATCCACCACAAGCAATATGTAAAGGTAACCATTGGAAGGCGGAAATGGCCCCATGAAGTCCATCCCCCATACATCAAACACTTCAACTTCAAAAATGTTCCTCATAGGCATCTCATCACGTTGCCCTATACTTCCAATCCTTTGGCACCTATCACATCCCTTGATGTACTCCTTACAATCTTTGAACAAAGTTGGCCAAAATAACCCCGATTGAAGGATCTTAGCCCCCGTCTTTTAAAATCCGAAATGCCCTCCACAAGGTGAACTATGGCACATCTCTATTACACTTAACTTCTCATCCTCCGGGATACACCTCCTTATGATCCCATCCGGACAATTCTTAAACAAAAGAGGATCATCCCATAGATATTCCTTGACATCATGATAGAACTTCTTCCTTTGAGATTCGGTGAGATGATCCGGCTTGAGGCCACAAGCTAAATAATTCACGAAATCCGCATACCACGGCCTTCCGGTCTCACACAAAGTGTACATTCTTTGAAAATCAACTAGAAGAATCTCTTCATCCGGGAATGCATCCTTAATGAACTCCATGGTTCCTTCTTCATCAACATTTTCTAAGCGTGACAAGTGGTTGACTATGACATTTTCGACTCCCTTCTTGTCACGTATCTCTACATCGAACTCTCGCAACAAAAGAACCCAATAAATTAGTCTTGGTTTAGCATCTTTCTTACTCATCAAATACCTAATGGCGGCATGATCCGTATAAACAATGGTTTTCGTGCCAACTAGGTATGGACGGAATTTTTCAAAAGCATAAACCACGGATAAAAACTCTTTTTCCGTTGTAGTGTAATTCTTTTGATTTGCATTGAACGTCTTGGATGCATAGTAGATAGCCCGAAACTTCTTCTCTCTTACTTGTCCTAACACTACTCCCAAAGCATTGTCGCTTGCATCACAATGGAGCTCAAAAGGCTTGCTCCAATCGGGAGAGACAAGTATTGGTGAAGAAATTAAAGCCTCCTTAAGCACCCTAAAAGCATCAAGACATTCATCATTAAATTCAAATGGAGCATCTTTTTCAAGCAATTTACACAAAGGTTTGGCTATGTTAGAAAAATCCTTTATAAAACGTCGATAGAATCCAGCGTGGCCAAGGAACAATCTAACCCCTTTTTCATTCTTAGGTGGGGGAAGATGTTCAATGGCTACAACCTTCGCTCTATCAACTCTCAAACCTTTTTCCGAGATATGATGACCAAGTACGATACCCTCTTGAACCATAAAATGATATTTTTCCCAATTCAAGACTAGGTTCGTATCTTGACATCGCTGCAAAACCATAGAAAGATTAGCCAAGCATTTATCAAATGAAAACCCAAACACGGAAAAATCATCCATAAAAACTTCCATCACATTTTCAATCAATCCTCCAAAAATAGCCATCATGCAACGTTGAAAGGTGGCGGGTGCATTGCATAACCCAAAAGGTAATTTATAGAAAGCAAATGTGCCATACGGACAAGTAAAAGTTGTTTTCTCTTGATCCTCGGGGGCTATCATGATTTGGTTGTACCCCGAGTAACCATCTAGAAAACAATAATACTTGTATCCCTCCAACCTATCAAGCATTTGATCAATAAAAGGCAAAGGGAAATGATCTTTATGAGTGTTTTCATTAAGTTTTCTATAATCACAATACACTCTCCAACCCGTTTTTACCCGTGTAGCAAGCTCTTCATCAAATTCCATTTTAACAATAGTCAATCCCCCTTTCTTAGCCACCACATGCAAAGGACTCACATGAGGGCTATCACTTATGGCATAAACAATATTAGCATCCAACCATTTTAAAACTTCTTTTCTTACCACTTCTTGCATAATTGGGTTCAAACGCCTTTGAGGTTGTATGCATGATTTACCTTCATCTATCAACCTTATGTGATGCATGCAAATTGTGGGATTAATTCCTTTCAAATCATCCAAACTCCACCTTATAGCACTCTTATGATCTCTAAGTACCCTCAACAATTTATCAAGCTCTAAAGGTGAAAGGGATGATGATACAATTATCGGAAAATTCTTGTTGTCCCCCCAAATACGCATACATAAGGTGATCGGGTAGTGGCTTCAATTCTTCCTTTCCCTTGTCAACCTTTGACTCTTCATTCTCAACCTCTAATAGAAGATATTCCCTTTTTCCATAGTACATCAACTTAGCTTCATCTTCTTGCATTTCCCTACAAGCATTCAAATCATTTAAGCAATCATTAATATCATCATCTTCCAAACAATAAAAAGAAGAGTTTGAGTTAAAAGATAAAGTAAGAGAATGGCTTATGCTTGTTTCGAGAGGATCTTTAGATAAGAAGAATGGCAAATTCTCTTGAACAACTTCATCAATCATGTCAATCCTTCTACACTCTTCTTTTTCATCCGGATGCCTCATAACACTCCTTAGTGAAAATACCACCTCTTCTTCATTCACTCTCAATGTCAACTCCCCCTTGTGTACATCAATTAAAGCTCTTCCCTTGGCCAAAAATGGACGTCCCAAAATCAATGGAATATTTGCATCCTCGTCCATGCCAAGCACTACAAAATCCACCAGGAATATGAACTTTCCAACTTTAACTAACACATCCTCAACTACTCCCTTAGGATAAGTCAAAGACCTATCCGCAAGTTGCAACGTCACGGATGTAGGCTTTACTTCCCCTATACCAAGTTTCTTGAAGATAGACATAGGCATTAAGTTGATACTAGCTCCAAGATCACAAAGAGCTTTGTGTACTTCATTCTTCCCCATCTCACATGGTATAACAAAACTTCCCGGATCCTTAAGCTTTGGAGGCAACTTCTTTTGAATTATGGTACTACATTCCTCTGTCAAGTTGACGGTCTCATTCTCCACCAAGCTCATCTTTCTTGCCATTATGTCTTTCGAAAACTTAGCATAGTGAGGCATTTGTCTCAAGGCATCCGCAAAGGGTATATTAATGTGGATCTTCTTGAAAATTTTCAAAAACTTTGCAAACTTCTCATCCAACCCCTTCTTAAAAAATCGATGTGAAAAAGGAATAGGTACTTGTGTTTTTGGAATTCCCCAACTATCCCTTTCCACTTCAATTTCTTCCTCCTTCTTTTTCATTGCCTTGGTTCTTTCCCATTTCTTTTCAACAACCTTATTATCAATCAATTCTGGTTCCTCATTCATTTTAGCCTCAACTTCACTTTCAACGTCTAATTCTTCTTCAACCAAGTTTTTCTCAACCTCTTTCTCTTCCACCTTATCATCTTCCATTGGCATAGAAGGTCCATCATAATTGGTTCCACTCCTCAAGGTAATTGCCTTGCATTGTTCCTTTGGATTTACAATGGTGGTGGAAGGAAATTTTCATTTCTCATTCGCACTCACTGAGCTAGCAATTTGACCAACCGAATACTCCAAAGCTTTGAATCTTCTATCACTATTTTCCTCAATAGCTTTGAATCTTCTTTCATTAGATTCATCAATCTTTCTCCTTGTTTCATCTTGAGCTTTGTTGGAAGCAATCAACTTTTCAAGAAGTTCTTCGGTGGTTGCCTTCCCTTCATTATTTGGCGCTTTAGCTCCCGGATGATACCCCGGAGGATAAGCAACCGCATTGCTTGGGTTTGAATAAGAGAAATTATCTTGCCTCCTTTGTTGTTGTGGGTATGAGCTTCCAATTCCTTGACTATTGAACCCTCCTTGTCTTGGTGGGTAATTTTCTTGATTGCGGTTGAAATTACCTTGGTAATTATTTTGATAATTACCTTGGTAATTTCTTCCTTGCATATATTGCACATCTTCCACACGTGTCATTGTCATAGCCCATTGTTCCCCACTAACACCATTTGGAGGAAGCACACTTTGATCTATTTGCCCATCAACCATATTAACTCCTTGATTAGTCACTCCGTGGTTCAAATTCATTTGCTTCATTACCTCCGCTACTATCATTTCCATGTTTGGCGTTTGTGGCTCAACATTCACACTCTTCACACTTGAGTGTTGCCCTTTATCATAGCTCTCAAATCCGTAGCATCCACTAATCCTCTCCGATGGCCATTGGTAGACATTTGTAGCAATTTCATCAAAAATCCTTATAGCCCTTTCCGGAGTCACTCCAAGTACGTATCCACCCGCCGAAGCATCAACAAGCACTCTTTGACCATTTACCAAACCTTGGTAGAAAAACCCCACTTGTTGATTCTCCGGGAATCCATGTTGAGGACACTTGCGTAGCATTTCCTTAAATCTTTCCCACGCTTCGTAAAAGCTCTCTTGAGGCAATTGCTTGAATTGAGTAATCAAGCTCTTCATTTGAAGCGTTTAAGAAGTTGGGAAATACTTGTCCAAGAACATTTGTGCAAGTTTCTCCCAAGTGTTTCACGTTCCCGGAGTAAGAGTAGATAGCCATGTGCGAGCACGATCTCTAAACGAAAATGAAAATAACCTCATTTTGATGCAATCTTCGCTCACCCCATTCATCTTCACGGTGTTTGCAATCTCAATGAATTGAGCTAGATGAGCATTAGGATTTTCATTCGGAGTTCCACTAAATTGTTGCTCTCTCACCAATGAAATTAGGCCCATTTTAAATTCAAAGTTGTTGGCATGAATTGGTGGTCCCATCATTTGTGGCATTGTCCTCGACATGAAGAAATCCCGGATCACCCTTTGATCATTGTGAATTCCATGTTGCACCGGAGGTGGTGGTACATATACTTATTATGGAGGAGCATAAGCTTGTTGAAAGCCTTGTTGAATCATAGCTTCTTGCACCATTTGTTGAATCAAAGCTTGATTATTAAACTCCCCAAATTGTTGATAAGCTTGTTGAGGAAGATTGACATTGGCTTGATCTTGCATATTTTGCACTCCGCCTCCATCATTCCTAACATTGCCACGTTCATCTTGATTGTTTTCCATTTGGTCCTTCTTTTTGGTTATGTTCTCCTTTCTCTTTCTCCTCAAAGTGTTCTCAAGCTCTAGATCAATAGGTTCAACTTGTTCCCCTTTTGACCTTGTTTGCATACACCTTCAAGATAAAAGAAGTTAGAACAAGATTTTCAAAAAAAAACAAATAATAAATAAAAGAAAAATGTCTCTAGTAAGATCGCTCAAAACGTTCCTTCTTTAAGCTACTAGCAACCGTTACCTCCCCGGCAACGGCGCCATTTGATTAGCCATAACTTGTAGTCGGGTTGACCAATTCAAGAATTTATCAAACCACAGGGAGGTCGATGCTAGCACTTAAGCGAGATCATGTTTATCACAATTTTATAGAAACGAATCATAGAGGGTTGGTTGATTAAACAAGTAATTAAATGAAAATCAATGCAAGTAGACAAGCAATGATCAAGTAACAAGATAAAATGATGAAATGAGTGGTTTTCCAAATTGAGTAGAAGTGAGATTAACAACACTAATGAAGTGGTAACTAATGGATTCATGCATTAAACTCATATGTATCAAGGGTTAAGACTAAGGGCCAACATATATACCACCTAAACTTCCTCTCGAAATGATTAGGATGTAGATCATTTGCACAATCTCAAAATAGCTCAAAGGTTAGTTCTCAATTAAACTATTCCAACTAGGTACTAAGTTCAATTAAAGAATCCCTTCATATAATCAATTGACTTCTCAATCTAACTAATCACATGTTCTATAAAAGGGTTCTAAATAATAAAGGACTTCTCAATCACTTTACAATTTATAATGCACATGAGATGTTTGATGAAATGATTCACTTAACTACCCTAAGCACATAATTGATCTCTCAATCTAATCATATAATTAGAACAATCAAACACACAAAACATCATATATCTCAAGATATTTAAGCTTCAATGATAGAAATTCAAAAATCCCCATCAACATATGAATTTAAATATATAGATCCACAAATTAACCAACAACTTTCATGTTGCTAATCTCACAAGGGAGATTAGCCTACAATCTTCATAAGATCCATAACATAGACATTAGAAACCTTACAAATCATGGTAAACTAAAGGATTAACACAAAATTGGAATGAAAACTCCATTGGAAATGGATCCAATTGAATCTCCTTTCTTCCTTTAGTGATCACCCACTCTTCCTTGCTTCTTTACTTGATTTGGATGGTAGAATTTATGGAGAGATGATGTAGGATCAAAGGATGGATGAATGGGATGAAGAATATGGTGTAAAATCAAAGAAATGGTGTGTGAGGTGTGTGGGCAGCTGAATTTCAGATCTCCTTCTCTCAAAATGTTGAATGGATTGGTATTTATACCCCATGGAGATCTTCTAGAAGATTTTAAAAAAAATATTCTGTTCTGGTGCCGACACGAGTCGTGCTACGTAGCACGAGTCGAGTCGTGTCAGGGTTCCTTGGTCAACTTTACTCAAAACGGCACACGAGTCGTGCTGCGTCGCACGGCCAAAGGGTGGCCGTGTTGGACAAATCTATGGCTCCGTACGGCCATCGCTTACAGGCCCGTGTCTGGTACACGGGCCGTGTGCTGCAACACGAGTCGTGTTGCCAGCACGGCCAGCCGTGTTCTTGCACTTTTATTTCTTCTTCCTTGTTTGATCTCCCGTCTCAATTTTTACTCCATTTTCACCTGTTATACATATGTTTAAGATAATTCTCACACATTCCCATGAAAACACATAACACCACCAAAATATACGAAAATACGAATAAAATAATACGTAAAATACACACAAAAAGACACTAAAATCTAGGTGAAAATAACGACAATCAGTAACCAGCGCCTCTATTTGCTTATTCAGTACGACATCACCTCCACCACCTTTGATTTGTAGAACTTCAGCACTTTGTTGAATTCATCATCCAGCCTCTTGAAATACACCAGCTCGTACTCCCCGCCGTCGTCCGCCGCGTTCAGAAATATCGTCTCCGACCGCTCATCGCCGTCGCGCCGGACGTCCTGCCCTACAATCACCTGACTCTCGACGTCCTGCGCAACTGGTGAACTCGCCCGGTGAGTCAACCCACTGAAAGCTCTATACAGAGTCTTGCTCTGTTTCATGCCGTTCGGCCATGTATGACTCTGAAACGGGTTTGGCTTATACTCTGGAGTGGAGTTTAGTTTGGACCCGAAATGGTTGGTGGATCCGAAGCTGCTTTTTGTTGGGCCAAAGATTGGAGAAGGAGCTAACGCCAAAGTCTACGAGGGAAAGTAAGTTATTTTTCTTCTTCTTCAAATTGATCCTCAACTTAAATGGTTTATACTTGTTTGATTAATTGATTGAAAGAACAAAACAAATCATGTGATAATACATATATTATGCTTTAATTAAATTATATGCATAGCATTATTATTTAATTCATATCAATCATTTCATATTGTTTAAGAGCATTATGCAGAAGTTGTTAAATAAACTGAAATATGAAAAAGAGCAATGCCCTGAAATTGTGCTTTGTGGGCGAACTATTTTTTGCCAACTTGTAATTGTTTTTTGATCAGTTCAATCTTGTATTTTAATAGAAATTAAGAATAAGATTTTGTTGGTAATTAATTAATTTTCAGATACAAAAATCAGAATGTTGCTATCAAGATTATTGAGAGAGGGCAAACACCTGAAGAGATTGGGAAAAGGGAAGGCAGATTTGCAAGAGAAGTTGCAATGCTTTTCAGAGTCCAACATGTGTGATTTCACACACACTCATTCCTCACACAAGGCTGCCACTCCACTCACACTCTCATCATGTCTCAATTCATTAAGGGTTTCAAGAAACCAACTTCTAATATTCTCAAGCACTTGAATGTTTTCATTTCAAGCAAACTAATGTATAAATCTCTTATCACTCTTACATCAATTAAATTTTAGCAGTTGAGGTTAGTAGAATAATTAGCTTTTAGAATAAATCATTGCAATTTGGGTTTGTTCCAATTCGGTTCTACCTAGTTTTAAGTTTTTTAGTCTAATTTTTATTTTTCTACTTTAAGTTTCTAGCAAATAATTGAATTGATATGAGAGTTACATTGTTGGTTTTGTTTGATAAAAAAGGGAATAAATTGCATTGCAAATTGTTATAATTCTTATATGTTTTGAAAGTGAATGCAAGGTGTTTGAGAAAATGCCCAAATGAAATTTTTTGCTTTTAGGTGTTTAATTTTGTTATAAGTTGAGAAATTGTTGTTCATGAGAGAAGATATGATACCTTTATGCATGATTGTCTAAGAAATAGTGGAGGTGACGTGATGCGTAAATCATTCTTTGGAAAAGAAGAGCCTTATGCTTTGAATTGACTACTTTTGTTTTTTTTATTAGTGTTGTTCTTGTTTTAGTTGCTGTTACGGTTTGTGATGTTTGTTCTTGTGCCTGTTATTTTTTATTTGAGTTCTTTTTTTAGTTGTTTTGGTTTGTAAATCGTTGTTGTTGGCTTTTCAGTTATATTGCTCTAAACTTCCTTGAACTGTTTGAGAGTCGTTATTGGATTTTCGTAAATGAATTTACTCATTAATTGGTAATTATCAATGTTGTAATCCATTAGCTTTAGTTCACTGTTTCTTTGTTTTAATTGGTTGCTTCCAATTTTTTATATGAGCGATTATTATGTTTAGGAAATGAATCTATTTTTTGTTTTTTGTTTTTTGTTTTTTGTTGTCCATTAAGTGTTTGACGAAATGCTTTAAGGACTTACTGTTTTTGTGCTGCCCATGCCATTTTCCTCCCCAAAGATGATTAACTATTGAGACCTTTTATTGTTGTTATCTTTTTTTATGTGAAACTAAGACTCGTGAATCAGAAAATTCTCTCTCTCTCTCTTAGTATGTCGAGATTAGGTTGTGACATTGAAAGTTGCCATTCCTCAGCAGGGTTAAATGTGAAGGGTCGGTATCATTCTAGAGATAAGGGACCGACAACATATTTATTTATTTTTTATTTGTTGTGAACTTTAAGTTATCAGGTGTGCTATTTTGCATTCATTCATTATTTCTCTGTTAGAAGCCTAGTTACAAAAAAAAAATGTTATGCATGGTACTTATGCTAAGTAATATTTTTGCCTTTTAGTCTTCTGCCAAATGTTGGAATTAACATTACCCTCTGATGAATGTACAGGAAGGATGCCTCAAAACTTAGGTCGATTGGATATTAAAATTCTTAAACGAGAAATAGATGCACAATGTTGTGATGGTGGCTTAAAAGGGCAATCGAATTAATGTTAGGTTTGATTCTCTTCTTTGTTTGTAATATTTTCAAACTATCTTAGAAAAATGAAAGCCTGAGTTCATAAGTCCTATTTGTCTTTAAATCTCAACAAAAATGAAATCTAAAATTTTGTAGAATTAACATATGAACTTAATGTGCTTTAGCGTAGGAATTCATCAATATAATTATGTAAACTTATATGTTTATTTCATGGTCTATTCTTGTTACAAAATACAAATTTTGTATAAGAAAAGCATATTTGTTTATATGTAAACTTTTATGTTTATTTATTTTGATATTGCGCTCAGTTTTTTTGTAGTAGAGCTAAGAATGTGGTAATTTTGGTAAACTGAACTTGCTTCTTTGTTTAAATTTTTAGTACTTTATTTGTACTTTATACTTTATGCATGCGAGCCTTGAATTAGTTATATGAGTGTTATTGATGGCTATTTGTTTTATAAAAAAATTAATAATATGAAACTAAAGTGTGTCAGCAAATATATCGATCTTTGTTAGTACTTTTAAAGAACTTTAAATATAATATTAGAGAATTAGAAATGGGTTTCAAAAAATTTTCATTGAAAAGATGGGATGAAATATGAATTGCATGAATGTTTGATTAAATTTTTTTATACACGTTCTTCTACTAAATAATATCTCATTTAATATTAAAGAGTATAACTTTTAAAAAATACGAGATTTGGGGGGCATGATGTCTCCGAGACATGCAAATTTTAGCCAAATGCTATTATAGATTTATATAAATTATAATTTGAGATGATGTAACTTTATCCGATTAATTATGTATTATTCATTAGTAGAATATACTAATTTCATATCAAATTATAGGGTTATTCTGTGGTGCACTTGGTACACTGGTGTACCTAAAATTTTATAGGGTAATGTTATGATGTAGTGTGTGGTTATTGCTCAACTCTTATTCCCCACCAACTCCAGTATCCCTTTCGGCCCCTCCTACTACATCGGAACGCCCTCAACAGCAATGCAATTGTCGTCCACATCCCCAACACTTCCTCAAATTTGTCCTGCCGCAGGAACCGGGCGTTGCAGAAATCCCAGATGATATGCTAGAGGATAATGAATGGAAACATACCCTGATTGGCTGTTTTGCAGAAAGATACCCGGGTTTCCAAGCGGTCAAGGACATCATTAACAGATGGGCAGTGGACGTCCGTGTGTTTAGTCACGACAGCGGCTGGCTAAACTTCAAGCTCGATAGCGAGGAGGATGTACAAAAGGTGCTACAAAATGGCCCATATGATGGGAAATTTGTTTATCTCATGTTAAAAAGGATGCCCGACGATTTCCAATTCGACGAAGCTGGCCTCTCCATTGTGCCAGTGTGGCTCAGACTGCCGTTGCTCTTTCTCAAGTATTGGGCATCCGATCGGTTGAGCATCATCGCATCAGCAATCGGTGAACCGATAATGATGGATTATTACACCACCAATAGGGAGAAGATTTCGTTTGCATGTATCCTTGTCCATGTCGATGCCTCACAGAATCTCCAGGATGAAATTTGGGTAAAGAACTGATTTGGGGGATTTAAGCAGCAAATTCAGTACGAATTTCATCCAAAATTCTATTCGTCGTGCAATTCCCATGGTCATCGGGTGCCAGATTATCGTAGATCTAGCGATCCCCAACTTGCAGAACAGTCATCTGAAGTAGATCCATCATTCCAGCCTGGAAGAAGGAAGCGTAACCGCAATCGTGGTAATAAGCCAAACCCTAATCCTAACTCTAAAGCTGACGCCCATCCAAATCCTAAGCCCAATTTTTATCATAAGCCCAACATTAATGCCAAACCTGTCATCCCTATTAAAACCAATACTAAACCTCAGACCAACCGCTTCTCTCCACTCAGCCCAGACTCTTCTTTAATTACCCCCAAAACTAACCCCAAACCTACTCTCCCAAATAATCCTAATCCTTTTTCCCAGCCCAACCGATACTCTCCACTAAGCCCAATAGTCTAAAAAAAACTACCCAGTACCATGTATCAGCCCAAACCCAAGCCCTGTCCTCCTACCCCTTTCGTTAACTCTGAGCCCATCCTTACCCATGAGGATACTTCGCCTCTTCATCCCTTCCTTACTGATATCGAACAAGTGCACGAAACACCCCCTTCTCCCAGGGCATGATCTATGATAACATACTCAAAGGCTGTTTGAATCATTCGAACCCTGAATACGGTGGAGAATCTTCGAGGTCCACTAGTAGGAACTTCAAACACAGGAAATCAAAATCATGGCACACAGGTGAAGATGAACAAGATGACGGAGGCACAATACAGAATTATGAAGATTGGATAGGCAGAATGATAACGGATGAAGGTACTCCATCCTCTAATTCCCTATGGCCCTCTTCATTTGGAACGTGCGTGGGTTGGGGCATACACCAACGTACAAAGCACTCAAAAAGATTGTGCAAGAACATGATGTCTCGATCATGGGGTTGTTGGAAACTAAACTGAATTCAGAGAAAGTGAAGGCAGTGGCCACTAGGCTCTTCCCAGCTTGGAGTTATCATCATAATTTTGAAGCGTGTATTGGAGGCAGAATCTTGATCATCTGGAATCCAGCGAGACTGTCCTTAAGCAGTTTCACAACTACCGACCAAGTCATCACTGCTTCTGTTCGTTGCTTGGTCACTGCTAAAGTGTTTACTCTCTCCATTACATATGCTCATAACAGATATGTAGCCAGAAGACCACTGTGGCAACACCTTTATTCCCTGTTCTATTCTAGCAATATGCCTTGGCTCATGGGAGGGGACTTCAACTGCGTTCGTTATGACGGCGAACGAACGAACAATAATTCTAATTCTGGGACTAGAGAATTTCAAGATATTTGCTCTTTGATGGGTATTTTCGTCTGGATGCTTTTATACTTGGAGTAATGGCACAGTTTGTTCGAAATTAGATAGAGTGATGACGTACAAGATTTGGAGAAGTATGGGTTGGGAACTTCACCCCATCTATTTAGCCCAAGGATCACAATCGTATCACTGCCCATCATTACTTCACTCCTAAACCATAACCCTAACTCTATAAAGCCTTTCAGATTTTGTAATTTTTGGACTAACCATGATAATTTCCTCTCTCTTACTTCTTATCATGGCAGGTACAAGTAGTGGGCACAAAGCAATTCTACTATGCCAAAAGCTGAAAACCTTAAAAAAGCCACTGAAAGAATTACACAAGCAGCACTACAATCACATCTCTGAAAGAGTGGCTAGAGGAAGAGATCGATTACATCATCTCCAAACCCTCTTTATGACGAGCTTGAATAATCTGGAGCTTCAGCAGGAGATCAGAGAGGAAATCAAGAGACAAAAGCACTTGGAGGAATGTGAGACTAATTTTATTATGCAGGTACTCAAACACAAGCACATTAAGAACTAGGACTGTGCTACTAAGTACTTGTATTCTCTTATTAGAAGTAATGGAGCGAGAAATTGTATTCATTCGATTAGCACTGACGGAGGACCTACTTCTTCATATCAAGAATTGATTGATAATTTCCTCTCTTATTACCAATCAATACTTGGTGAGGAGGGGTTGACATCTCAGTCAATGGAGCAGGATGTGCTGGATAGAGGACCTAAGCTTACTTCTGTAGAAGCTAGTAGGCTGGAGGCATTGGTTGAAGAGGTAGAAATTAAGGAAGCATTGTGGTCAATCAACAAAAACAAATCTCCTGGCCCTGATGGCTATACCTCGGCTTTCTTTCAAAGTGCATGGAATGTGGTTGGTGGAGATGTGGTGGCAGCGGTGAAAGAATTCTTTCGGAAAGGGAAATTGCTTAAGCAGCTTAACTCCACCTTTATCTCCCTTATTCCTAAAAAGAGCCATGAACCGAGAGTCCAAGATTTTAGACCCATTTCGTGTTACAACACAGTGTACAAAATCATCTCTAAAATCCTGGCATCTCGACTCAGACTCTGTCTTCCTTCCTTAATAAATCAATCCCAGTTTGGATTTATTAAAGGAAGGAAAATGAGGGACTGTGTGATGCTTGCAGAGGAGATCTTCAGGGGCTACGGGCGGAGAGTATGGACTATCTCCCCTAGGATGGCAGTTAAAGTAGATATTTCTAAAGCCTATGACTCTGTTACTTTGAAATATCTCTTTGAATTGCTTACGGGGCTAGGTTTTCCCTACACCTTTCGTACTTGGATTGAGCAGTGTGTAACTACTACTTCCTACTCCCTACTCATTAATGGCAAACCGGAGGGTTTTTTCAAGGGCAAGAGAGGGCTTCGACAAGGTGATCCAATTTCTTCGCTCCTCTTTGTTATATGCATGGAGTATCTTAGTAGATTGATGAGTAGAGCAGTAGATCTTGACGAGTACAAATTTCACTCTAGAATCTGTAAGCGTGTAGATGTCTCACACTTGATCTTTGCGGATGATCTTCTGATTGTGGGCTATGGAGATGTAGCAACTGCAACGTGTATTGATGGGATATTGAAAAGGTTTTCTGAAGTCTCTGGGCTAACTGCAAATCCTCAGAAATCCAATCCCATTACTTCAGTAATTTTGACACGTGTTCGATGATGGATTGCTCAGATTCTTCCTTTCAGTACAGGTAACATTCATTTCAAATACTTGGGCATCCCTATTTGTAGCAAGAGGATAGAAGTGGAAGACTTTACACCCCTTCTGAATGACATTAATAATATTATACATACTTGGTCTTCTAAACTATTGTCATTCACGGGTCAATTGGAACTTATCACCTCTGGGATATATGGTATTTTAACTTCTTGGTGTGGCATTGTTAAAATCCCAATTGTGGTGGTCAAAAAGTGGAGACCATTATTCGCAGGTTCTTGTGGGGAACGAAGGTGAGCCCGGTGAGTTGGAGTGACATCCTTCAACCTAAGAATGCAGGGGGGCTAGGGTTGAAGGACGTTACCACTTGGAACAAGGCCCTTTTAGCTGGGGCATTATGGGATGTCCACAGGGAAGCCTCATCTCTGTGGGTGAAATGGATCCACACTGTCTACCTCTCTTCCTCTCAGTGGACAGTGATCTCTCCAAGTAATAACTCTACATACTTATGAAGAGTTCTCATTGCAATTAGGAATGCAGTAGAAAATGAATTAGAAGGGAATGAAGGAGTGATTGAAGTTATAGAGAAGTGTTGTGAGAATGGAGTATTCAAAGCCAGCCGTATGTATGAACACTTGAGGAGTAGATGCACAGCAGACTCGAGCTTTGTCTATAAACAGGTATGACACAAATGGATTGTGAGGAAGTACAATTTCAGATTATGGTTGGTGCATAGGGATAGAGTGGCTATGAATGACATGATATGGTGCACAGGAGAAGACAAACAATGTGGTTTCTGCTTCGAACAGGAGACTACATCGCATCTCTTCTTTAATTGCCCTTACACCACTCGCATTTGGGATGAGGTCAGCGGGTGAATTGGATGGAGAAGACGAAGGCTATCATCAGTCACAGGCGCCTTTCGGAAGATTATGTAGGATACCAGAAGCAACCAAAAGGCAAGAAGACTTCTTTTCATCACCTTTGCTATCATCATCTACTACACTTGGATGGAAAGGAACGCTCTTCATTTCGGCACGAGGATGCTGTCCCCGACTCACGTTGCAGATAGAATCAAAATTCAGATAACATCTTTGCATATGAATCCTTAATGTATTTTCTTTATTCACCTTAAGCATTATGCTTAAGTAGGTTGCATAGGTTGGTTTGATCTTATATTCACATCGTACGTAAGTACTTGATGTAACCGTATTCAGTGAAATAACATTTTCCAATTTCACTAAACCCTAAAACCCTAAACCCTAAACCCTAAACCCTAAAACCTAAACCCTAAACCCTAAGCCCTAAACCTTAAACCCCAAACCTTAAACCCTAAACTAAACCAAAAAAAACCACAAAAAACCAAAACCTAACTTTCTCTCTCTAGCTTTTTCTCTGCCCTCTCTCTAACTCCAGCCTCCTTTTTTTTCCTTTTTCCTTCCTCCTTCTCCGGGAAGCAAGGATGGAGGCCAGAGTGCTGGCTACCTTCGTGTAGTCTTCTTCTTGTTGTGTCATGTTTTGGATTTGCTCAATTCATGAGGCTCCAAAGTGCTTCGGCAGCCACTGCTTCCCCCTCTAGCAGGAAATCGAGCCATGGGAAAAAGTTTAAGAAGAAGAAGTCGAAAATCACCTCTAAAGGTGTCTCTAGAGCAAACCCTATTTCTCCTTCATGCATGGAGTGTAATTTTAACACCCAAATGTCCATCTTGGACCTTCCTCCGACCGCAGCCGCTGTCGAGGAATTTTTGGGAGATGAAGGTATGGAGACTAACAGATCGGCTGTTATAGAAATATTGGAAGGAAACTCAACTGCCAAATAGTACAAATTGAAGAAAGAGAGTGTGATGTGTTCCCTTTTTTTATCTAAGAAGTCAAACTTCTTTCCTAATTCATCCATCTATCCTCTTGTACAGCAAAAAAACCCCCTTTTATCATTCAAAGATAAATTATTGGCATCTAATCCTTCTCTCTCCTTTTCACCCATCCCATCGGCACCCCCTCATGCTTCCATCCCTCCTTCTGCCACCCCCTACCTACTCTGGCCCCACCTCTTCTCCAAACCTCTTGTTCATCTCCTATGCTTTGTTTTGGGGACAGCAATGGTGTTCATTTTCTGGATGCTTCTGCCCCCTGCTGCCTTTCCTCCTTCCCACCTTCTCCACTCCTCGCCTCCACCACTATCAACCGTCAACCCGATTTCCAATTCTAACCATTCTCTAACTCTTCTGCACACTCCCTTCTCCTGCTCTGCCCCTCCCCCCCGCTCTTCGGAGCTTACTCTTGGGGCATTCTCTTCCCGACCGTCCACATCCCAGCCTCTTTGCTCCTTCACTAAACCTCAATCATCAACCGCCTGGTAATCTTCCCCCTATTCCTCCGGCCATCCATAATTCTCCTGTCTACCACCTACCCTCAAACAATCCTAATCCTCCTCTACAAAATCCCAATCCCGATCCCTCTTCCCACAATCGTCGGCCTATCCCCCTCCATTACCTTAAATCTATTTTCCCTTCTGAACCGGGTATTGCTAAGATTCCAGATGAACTGGTGGATGATGAAACTGATGAATGGAGATTCACCCTCATCGGATGCTTTGCAGGATGATATCCAGGATTCCAGGTGGTGAAAGATATTGTCGATAAATGAAAGGTTAATGTCCGTGTCTTCAGCCATGATAGTGGGGTGATTATTTTCAAACTTAATTGTGAAGCGGATGTTGAAAAAGTCTTTCACAATGGACCTTACGAAGGTAATCTCATATACCTTATGCTTCGAAGAATGCCTCAGGACTTCCTATTTGATGAGAATGGACTCTCCATAGCCCCGGTTTGGATTCATTTCCCTTCCCTCCCTCTCAAATACTGGGCAGCGGATCGATTGAGCATCATTGCCTCAGCCTTAGGAGAGCCTATCATGATGGATTTTTTCACGACGAACAGGGAGCGGGTTTCATTGCATGAGTGCTTGTCTATATTGATGCCTCAAGAACCCTGCCAGATGAAATTTGGGTAAAGAATAGATTTGGGGGTTTCAAACAAAAGGTGACTTATGAATTCTATCCCAAATTTTGTACTGATTGCACCTCTCTTGGACATCATGCTTCGAAATGCCGCTGTGATGATAATCTGCAACAAACGGTAGAGAGTAGGGATGATGTTCCGCCCTTCCACCCAGGTAATCGTAAGAGAAATAGAAAAAGGGGTCGTAGGCCCAACCCATTTCATCTGAGGCCTAAAACCAACCCCATCTATAAACCTGTCCAACCTTCATCTGGGCCCCATTCTAATAATCCATATCCATCTACTCCTAAATCCCTTACTGAGCCCATTAATAACCAATCCCAAGCCCAGCCCAATCCCTCTAATAATTCTCACCCGAATCCTTCTCATAACCTTAAGCCCATTTCTTCTTCTTCTAATTCTTCCAGAAACCCGTCCTCTAAGCCCATCCACTCTATAATAGATTCTTATCTTAGACTATCTAACCAATATGCTATCCTGGAGTCTCTTACGACTCCAGAGGACCTATCACCACATCTCCATCCTCGGCCAGAATGTGTACAGGAAACTCCTACTGCTGCTCAAGGGATCCACACAACAACAAACACATTTTGGACACCAGTGGACAGTGGTGACTCGTCACGCTCCACTGGCATGAATTACAAACATAAAAGAGCAAAATCAGGGGGAAGCAAGGAGAAAGCTGAAACTAAAGGAGATGAGAACTTTGAGGATTATGGAGATTGGAAAAGCAAGCAGATTGCAAAGGAGGGTATTCCATCTTCAGAATACTCCTCATGAGTTTTCTAATTTGGAACGTGCGTGGGTTGGGGCGCACACCAACCCACAAAGCACTTATCAAACTGGTGCATGATAATGATGTTGTAATTATTGGTCTAGTGGAAACAAAATTGAAGACTAATACAGTGAATGATGTTGTAAGTAGGATCCTTCCCTCTTGGAATTGTTCTCACAATTTTGATTGTTGTGAAGGGGGTAGAATTTTGGTTATTTGGAACACCTTGAGAGTACAGCTTCAAAACTTTATTACTGTAGATCAAGCTATAACTGCCAACGTACACTGCCTTACTACAGCTAAGGATTTTGTTCTCTCAATCGTATGTGCTCATAATCGTTATATTGCCAGAAGATCTTTGTGGTCTTATCTTATCTCCCTTTTTCACTCTAACTCACAACCTTGGATTATTGGAGGGGACTTCAATTGTGTAAGATTTGAGGAAGATAGAAATAATTCAACTCAGAATACATGGACGAGGGAAATGCATGAAACTTGCTCCATTCTGGGAGTGGAAGATACTTTTTCATCAGGTTGTTTTTATACTTGGTCGAATGGTACTTCATGCTCAAAAATTGATAGAGTTATGACGTTCAAGATTTGGAGGAGTATGGGTTGGGACCTTCACACTATTTTTCTTCCTCAGGGCACTCATTCTGACCATTGCCTTTCCATCACTTCCTTCCAAAACCTGAGCCCTCACTATATTAGACCCTTCAAATTTTACAATTTTTGGACTTACCATGATAATTTTATTGCTCTTGTTTCTTCTTATTGGCAGGTACATATAGCAGGAACAAAGTAATTCATTATGTGCCAAAAGTTGAAATCTCTGAAAAAGCCTCTGAAGGAATTGCACAAACAGAACTATCACCACATTTCTGAAAGAGTGGCTAGAGGAAGAGAACACTTGCATCATTTCCAGACACTTTTCATGTCGAATTTGAATAATCATGTGCTACACCAGGAAATTAGTCAGACACTCAAGGAATATAGGCATTTGGAGGATTGCGAGACTAACTTTCTTATGCAGGTTCTCAAACATAAGCACATTAAGAGCCAGGACCGACCTACTAAGTACTTCTATTCTCTTATTCGAAGTAACAGAACGAGGAATGGTATTTATTTTCTTCACACTGATAGTGGTCCCACTACTTCATACCAAGAATTGATTGATACTTTTCTCACTTATTATCAATCAATCCTTGGAGAGGAGAGCTTCACCTCTCGTTCACTGGAGCGGAGGTGTTGGATGGAGGCCCAAAACTCTCTTCTATTGATGCTAGTAGCCTGAAAGCACCGGTTGAGGAGGCAGAGATCAAAGATACACTGTGGTCAATCAAAAAAAATAAATCACCGGGCCCAGACGGTTACACCTCGGCTTTCTTTCAGAGTGCATGGAATGTGGTTGGTGGAGATGTAGTGCCAGCGGTAAAGGAATTCTTCTGGAAAGGAAAATTGCTTAAACAGTTGAATGCTACATTTGTCTTTTTGATCTCCAAGAAGAGCCATGAGTCTAGAGTCCAAGATTTTAGACCCATTTCGTGTTGCAATACTGTATACAAAATCATATCTAAAATCTTGGCTGCTCGATTCAGACTTTCCTTCCTTCTATAATAAATCAATCCCAGTTTGGATTTATTAAAGGAAGGAAAATGAGAGACTATGTGAAGCTGGCAGAGGAGATCTTCAGAGGTTACGGTCGGAGAGTAGGGACTATCTCCCCTAGGATGGCAGTCAAAGTAGACTTTTCCAAAGCTTATGACTCAGTCAGCTGGAAATATCTCTTTGAATTGCTTACAGGATTAGGTTTTCCCTCTACTTTTCATACTTGGATCGAGCAGTGTGTTACTACTACTTCCTACTCTCTACTCATCAATGGCAAACCAAAAGGTTTTTTCACAGGCAAGGAGGGTCTTCGACAGGGTGATCCGATTTCTTCGCTCCTCTTTATCTTATGCATAGAGTATCTTAGTAGATTGATGAGTAGATCAGTAGATCTTCACGAGTACATGTTCCACTCTAGAATCTGTAAGCATGTAGGTGTCTCACATTTGATTTTTGTGCATGACCTTCTGATTGTGGGCTATGGAGATGTAGCAACTGCAAAGTGTATTGATAGGATATTGAAAGGATTTTCTGAAGTCTCTGGGCTATCTGCAAATCCTCAAAAATCCAGTCTAATTATTTCAGGAGTTTCGACTCGTGCTCGACGCAGGATTGCTCAGATTCTTCCTTTCACTACAGGTATCATTCCTTTCAAATACTTGGGCATTCCTATCTGTATCAAGAGAATTGGAGTGGAGGATTTTACGCCCCTTCTGAATGACATCAACAATATGATTCAAACTTGCTCTTCTAAACTATTGTCATACATGGGTAGATTGGAACTTAACACTTCTGGGATTTATGTTATTCTTTCTTTTTAGTGTGGCATTGTCAAAATCCCAATTGTGGTGGTCACAAAGGTGGAGACCATTATTCACAAGTTCTTGTTGGGTACGAAGGTGAGCCCGGTGAATTGGAATGACATCCTTCAACCTAAGAATGCAGGGGGGCTAGGGTTGAAGGACATCACTACTTGGAATAAGGCCATTTTAGCAGGAGCATTGTGGGATGTACACAGGGAGGCTTCATCTCTCTGGGTGAAATGAATCCACTTTGTTTACCTCTCGCCTTCTCAGTGGACAGTGACCTCTCCTCGTAACAATTCTACATATTTATGGAGAGTTCTCATTGCCATTAGGAATGATGTAGAGAATGAATCAGAAGGGGATGAAGAAGTGATTGGAGTTATGGAGAAGTGTTGTGAGAATGGGGTATTGAAGGCCAGCCGTATGTATGATCATCTGAGAAGTAGATACACAGCGGACTCGAGCTTTGTCTACAAACAGGTTTGGCAAAAATGGATTGTGAGAAAGTTCATTTTCAAATTATGGTTAGTGCATAAGGAGAGAGTAGCCACGAAGGACAGGGTATGGTGCACAGGAGAAGACAAACGATGTAGTTTTTGCTTCGATCAGGAGACTACATCGCATCTCTTCTTTAATTACCCTTACACCACTCGCATTTGGGATTAGGTGAGAGGATGGATTGGATGGAGAAGACGAAGGGTAACATCAGTCACGGACGCCTTCAGGAAGATTATGCAAGATACCAGAAGCAACAGAAAGGCAAGAAGACTTCTTTTCATCACCTTTGCTACCATGATCTACCACATCTGGATGGAAAGGAATGCTCTTTATTTTGTCACGAGGATGCTGTCCCCGACTCAAGTTGCAGATAGAATCAAAATTCAGATAGCATCTTTGTATATGAATCCTTGATGTATTATCTTTATTCACCTTAAGCATTATGCTTCGATAGGTTGTATAGGTTGGTTTGATCTTGTATTCGCATCGTACTTAAGTACTTGATGTAACCGTATTCAGTGAAATAATATTTACCAATTTCACTAAACCCTAACCTAATCCCTAAAACCATAAAACCCTAAACCCTAAACCCTAAACCCTAAACCCTAAAACCCTAAACCCTAAAACCCTAAACCCTAAACCCTAAACCAATCCTTAGTAAATCAATCCCAATTTGGATTTATTAAAGGAAGGAAAATGAGAGACTATGTGATGCTAGCTGAGGAGATCTTCAGGGGCTATGGAAGGAGAGTAGGGACTATCTTCCCTAGGATGGCAGTCAAAGTAGACATTTTCAAAGCTTATGACTCTGTTAGCTGGAAATATCTCTTTGAATTGCTTACGGGATTAGGTTTTCCCTCTACTTTTCGTACTTGGATTGAGCAATGTGTTACTACTACTTCCTACTTCTTACTCATTAATGGCAAATCGGAGGGTTTTTAAAGGCAAGAGGGGACTTCGACAAGGTGATCCGATTTCTTCGCTCCTCTTTGTTATTTGCATGGAGTATCTTAGTAGATTGATGAGAAGAGCAGTAGATCTTCACGAGTACAGGTTCCACTCTAGAATCTGTAAGCGTGTTGATGTCTCTCATCAGATCTTTGCGGATGATCTTCTGATTGTGGGCTATGGTGATGTAGCAACTGCAAAGTGTATTGATAGGATATTTAAAGGATTTTCTGAAGTCTCTGGGCTCTCTGCAAATCCTTAGAAATCCAATCTCATTACTTCAGGTGTTTCGACTCGTGTACAATGCAGGATTGCTCAAATTCTTCCTTTCAGTACATGTACCATTCCTTTCAAATACTTAGGCATTCCTATCTGTAGGAAGAGAATTGGAGTGGAGGATTTTACACCCCTTCTGAATGATATTAACAATATGATATAAACCTGGTCTTCTAAATTGTTGTCATTCACGGGTAGATTGGAACTTATCACCTCTGAGATTTATGGCATTCTATCTTTTTGGTGTGGCATCGTTAAAATTCCAATTGTGGTGGTTAAAAATGTGGAGACCATTAGACAGTGACCTCTCCCGGTAATAATTCTACATACTTATGGAGAGTTCTCATTGCTATTAGAAATGCTGTAGAGAATGAATCAGAAGGGGATGAAGGAGTGTTTGGAGTTATGGAGAAGTGCTGTGAGAATGGGGTATTCAAAGCCAGCCGTATGTATGATCATCTGAGGAGTAGATACACAGCGGACTCGAGCTTTGTCTATAAACAGATTTGGCATAAATGGATTGTGAGGAAATTCAGTTTCAGACTATGGCTAGTGCATAGGGACAGAATGGCTACGAAGGACAGGGTATGGTGCATAGGAGAAGACAAACTATGTGATTTTTACTTCGATCAGGAGACCATATCGCACCTCTTCTTTAGATGCCCTTATACCATTTGCATTTGGAATGAAGTGAGAGGTTGGATTGGATGGAGAAGACGGAGACTATCATCAGTCACAGACGCCTTCCGTAAGATTATGCAGGATACCAGAAGCAACAAAAAGGCAAGAAGACTGCTTTTCATCACCTTTGCTACCATGATCTACTATATTTGGATGGAAAGGAATGCGCTTCATTTTGGCACGAGGATGCTGTCCCCGACTCATGTTGCAGATAGAATCAAAATTCAGATAGCATCTTTGTATATGAATTCTTGATGTATTTTCTTTATTCACCTTAAGCATTTTACTTGAGTAGGTTGGATAGGTTGGTTTGAGCTTGTATTCGCATCGTACGTAAGTGCTTGATGTAACTGTATTCAGTGAAATAACATTTACCAATTTCACTAAACCCTAAACCCTAAACCCTAAAACCTAAACCCTAAACCCTAAACCCTTAACCCTAAACCCTAAACCCTAAACCCTAAACCAAACCCTAAATCCTAAACCCAAACTTTTGCTCTGCCTTCTCTCTGAACCACACGCTGATTTCATCCCTGCAAACACGATGATGTCCAGTGTACTCTGGCTGCCCTAGTGTAGATATCATCGTGTGTTGCATCAGCCCAGATTCTGGTGAGCCATGAGGCTCCGGAGCTCCGGCGCGGCTCCCTCCTCCTACAGCAGGAAGTTGACCAATAGAATAAGAAAGAAGAAGACTAAAGTGAATATCAACGGAGTACTAAAGCTAATCCTCTCTCCCCGTCATACATGGACTGCTCTCTTAACTCTCAAATGTCCATCCTTGATGTTTCTCCGGATGATGTCGACGTTGAAGAAATCCAACGGGATGAGGTTGTACACAAAATACTAGGTCACTCTTCTAAGATAATAGATAAGGAGAAAATGAAGGAACATCTGTTAGAAGTACTACCTGGAACTGGCGAGTCGATTCCGGTACCGCAAATCTAAAGGATGATTCTCCAATTCTGAACAATAGTTTGAATCTGCATCTACTTTCTACAATGGAAGAGTTGAGAAATAGTACTATTTTAGTAGGTGAAGCAGGCAACTTGTCACGTGATGCCCTTTTAGAGAAAGGAGGAGATGACACGTTTCCACCTTTATTCAATAATTCAAAATCCTCAACCCTTTTGTCCACCTGCCCTTCTGTACTTCCTGAAAGCCCCCCACCTCTTTCACGTTTAGAGATAAACTAGTATGATCCAAAGCTTCTCTCTCCTCCCTCCCACCTACTCCCACTCTCTCCCCTCCGGCTGTTCAGTCCACCCTCATACCTCCGGCAATAAGCTCTCTGAGAACTATGCTTGTTGCTCTCACTCCTTTCAACCCCAAACATCCTACCTCTCGTTCAACCATCAACTCTCCCTGCTCGGCGCCTACTCCAGAGCCTTCAACCTCTCTGATTTTTCCTGTTTCTGGTGCAACCCCTCCCCTGCTGCTTCACCACTCAATACCGGAGCCTCATCCATCTCCCATGCACACTCTTCCATCTATACTGCCTCCTCCGCTCACTCTTCCCATTCATACTCAGCCTCCTCCACCCTCTACCCATCCCCCTATACATACAGATCCTACCCTGTTAATCCAAATACCCACAATCGTCGACCACATCCCAAACACTTTCTCAAATTCATTCCACCTCTTGAATTCAGAGTTGTGCAAATACCAAATGAAATGTTGGAAGATAAGAATGATGAATGGAATCATACCCTTATTGGTTGCTTTGCCGGACGTTATCCAGGTTTCCAAGCTATTAAGGATATAACCAATAAATGGGGTGTTGAAGTCCGAGTCTTTAGTCATAACAGTGGATGGATAATCTTCAAGCTCAATTGTGAGGAAGACGTCCAAAAAGTTTTACAGAATGACCCGTATGAAGGGAGTCTCATGTACCTTATGCTTCGAAGAATGCCCGATGACTTTCAGTTCGATGAAAGTGGACTGTCCATCGTCCCTGTATGGATTAGGCTTCCATCTCTTCAACTCAAATATTGGGCATCTGATAGATTGAGCCTCATCACCTCTGCCATCGGAGAGTCCATTATGATGGACTACTACACCACAAACAAAGAGAAGGTCTCCTTCATGCATGTCCTCGTGCATGTGGATGCTTCTAAGGTTCTTCCTGAAGAGATTTGGATAAAAAATTGGTTCGGCAGCTTCAAGCAGAGAGTATTATACAAATTCCATCCTTGATTCTGCTCTTCTTGTAACTCGCTGGGTCATCTCACCCTCGATTGCCACCGTACCGGTGACATCATGCAGCGCAAACCCCAGATGAACATGGACCCTATCAATTTGGGAATCAGAAAAGAAATAGGAATAGAAAAAAGAGGCCGCTGCCCAAAACCTAGGCCCAATGCCACTAATCTCAAGCCCAATCTACCCAAAAACATCCCTACTCAAAACAGGCCCAACCATACACCCCTTAATCCTAATCCTGGTCAGCCCACTTATAACGCTCCCAAACCCGTTGCCAAAACCACTCACAATAATCCAAACTTAAATCCCACTCTGTTCAGCCCTAGCCCATCAATTGACCCTAACATTCATAACTACTCCACTCCTGTCTCCCCTAACAGATTCGACCCCCTAGCCCAATTCGAGCCTCTTACCTCTCCAGAAGACTTAATCTCGTATCTTCGTTCTCTTCAAGAACGAATTGATGAAACCCCTCAGTCCAACCCTTTTTCCACACCGAATCAGAGGCATGCTTCCAAGCAAACCTGGAGACCAGTGTATACTAGTGAGTCTTCTGATTCGACAGGTTGAAATTATAAACATAAGAAAACTAGAACAACGGGTAGTTTAAGCACTGAGCAAGAAGAGGATGAGAATTTTCAGGACTATGGTGATTTTATTAGCAAGAAGATTTCAGAGGAAGGCATCCCATCCTATGAATATTCATCATGACTCTTCTTCTATGGAATGTGCATGGGATGGGCCGCACGCCAACCTACAATGCACTAAAAAATCTGGTGCGTGAACATGATGTGGCTGTTGCAGGCTTAGTAGAAACAAAACTTTCTCTTTCTTCTGTTGATGTTGTTATTAAGAAAGTTCTTGCGAGTTGGAATTATATTCACAACCTCGAGCTTTGTAGTGTTGGTAGGATTGTGGTTGTTTGGAATCTAATGGTTCTCTATTTGGAAAATTTTATCTTAAGTGATCAATCAATTTCGATGAATGCCCGTTGCCTTACAACCTCAAGAGAGTTCTTTATCTCAATCATCAATGCCCACAATCGCTATGTTGCTAGGAGGAACCTGTGGCAGCACCTCATCTCTCTCTTTCATTCAAACCCGTTGCCAGGGATTTTTGGAGGAGACTTCAACTGTGTAAGATTTGAGGGTGAAAGAAATAGTGCTACTCACAATACGGGGACTAGAGAAATGCATGAAAGTTGTTCTATTATAGGAGTGGAGGATACTTACTCGACAGGCTGTTTCTATACTTGGTCGTATGGAGCTTTGTGTTCAAAAATCGATACAGTGATGATGTTCAAGATTTAGAGGAGTATGGGTTGGGATCTTCAAACCATTTATCTTCCTCAGGGCACTCATTCTGATCACTGCCCTTCCATCACATCCTTCCAAAATCTGAGCCCCCACTATATAAGACCCTTCAGATTCTGTAATTTTTGGACTAATCATGATAATTTTATTGCTCTTGTTTCTTCTTATTGGCAGGTACAAAGCAGTTCATCCTTCGCCAAAAGCTGAAAACTCTAAAAAAGCCACTAAGGGGGTTGCACAAACACAACTATCACCACATCTCTGAAAGAGTAGCTAGAGGGAGAGAGCACCTGCATCACCTCCAGACTATCTTTATGACGAGATTGAATAATCAGGACCTACAGCAGGAGATCAGTGAGGAGCTCAGGAAACAAAAGCATCTGGAGGAGTGTGAGACTAACTTTCTTATGCAGGTTCTCAAACACAAACACATTAAGAACTAGGATCGAGCTACTAAGTACTTCTATTCTCTTATTTGAAGTAACGGAGCAAGGAATGGTATTCATTCTCTACACACTGATAGCAGTCCCACTTCTTCTTATCAAGAATTGATTGATACATTTCTCTCTTATTATCAATCAATCCTTGGTGAGGAGAGCTTGACTTCTCATTCAGTGGAGCAGGAGGTGTTGGATAGAGGACCAAAACTCTCTTCTGTTGATGCTAGCAGCCTGGAAGCACCGGTTGAGGAGGCAGAGATTAAAGAAGCGTTGTGGTCAATCAACAAGAACAAATCACCCGGACCTGATGGCTACACCTCGGACTTCTTTCAGAGTGCATGGAATGTGGTTGGTGGAGATGTAGTGGCAGCGGTGAAAGAATTCTTTCGAAAAGGCAAGTTGCTCAAGCAGTTGAATTCCACATTTGTTTCCTTGATTCCCAAAAATAATCACGAGCCGAGAGTCAAATATTTTAAACCCATTTCTTGTTGCAACACTGTGTACAAAATTATATCTAAAATCTTGGCCGCTCGACTCAGACTTTGCCTTCCTTCTTTAGTAAATCAATCCCAGTTTGGATTTATTAAAGGAAGGAATATGAGAGACTACGTGATGCTGGCAGAGGAGATCTTCAGAGGTTATGGTCAGAGAGTAGGGACAATCTCTCCTAGGATGGCAGTCAAAGTATACATTTTTAAAGCGTATGACTCTGTTAGCTGGAAATATCTCTTTGAATTGCTTACGGGATTAGGTTTTTCTCTCCTAGGATGGCAGTCAAAGTATACATTTTTAAAGCGTATGACTCTGTTAGCTGGAAATATCTCTTTGAATTGCTTACGGGATTGGGTTTTCCCTCTAATTTTCGTACTTGGATTGACTAGTGTGATACTACTACTACCTACTCCCTACTCATAAATGGCAAACCGGAGGGCTTCTTCAAAGGCAAGAGAGGCCTTCGACAAGGTGATCCAATTTTCTCTCTTCTCTTTGTTATTTGCATGGAGTACCTTAGTAGATTAATGAGTAGAGAAGTGGATCTACATGAATACAGATTCCATTCTAGAATTTGTAAACGTGTAGATGTTTCACACTTGATCTTTGCGGATTATCTCTTGATTGTGGGTTATGGAGATGTGGCTACTTCAAGGTGTATTGACAGGATTTTGAAAGGGTTTTCTAAAGTTTCTGGGTTAAATGCGAATCCTCAGAAATCTAATCTCATTACCTCGAGATTCTCGACTCGAGACCGACATCGTATTGCTCAGATTCTTCCTTTCAACACAGGTACCATTCCTTTCAAATACTTGGGCATCCCTATTTGTAGCAAGAGAATATGAGTTGAGGATTTTACACCCCTTCTGAATGACATTAATAACATGACACATACTTGGTCTTCTAAGCTTTTGTCATTCACGGGTCGTTTGGAATTGATCACTTTTGGGATATATGGTATCCTATCCTTTTGGTGTGGTATTGTTAAAATTCCAGCTGTAGTGGTTAGGAAGGTGGAGACCATTATTCGCAGGTTCTTGTGGGGAACGAAGGTGAGCCCGGTGAGTTGGAACGACATACTTAAACCTAAGAATGCAGGAGGGCTAGGGTTGAGGGATATTACCACATGGAATAAGGCTCTTCTGACCTCAGCTTTGTGGGATGTACATAAGGAAGCCTCATCTCTATGGGTAAAGTGGATTCATTCTGTCTACCTCTCATCTTCCTCATGGACAATGATCTCTCCATGTAATAATTCTACATACTTATGGAGAGTTCTCATTGCCATTAGGAACACCATAGAGAACTAATCGGAAGAGGGTGAAGGAGTGATTGATATTATGGGGAAGTGTTGTGATAGTGGAGTATTCAGAGCCAGTCGCATGTATGACCATCTGAGGAGTAGATACACAGCAGACTCGAGCTTTGTCTACAAACAGATTTGGCACAAATTGATTGTGAGGAAATACAACTTCAGACTTTGGCTGGTGCATAGAGACAGAGTTGCTACAAAGGATAGGGTGTGGTGCACGGGAGACGACAAACGATGTGGTTTTTGCTTCGATCAGGAGACCATATCGCACCTCTTCTTCCACTGCCCTTACACCACATATATTTGGGATCAAGTCAGAAGATGGATTGGTTGGAGAAGACGAAGGCTAGATTCAGTCACAGATGTCTTCAGGAGGATACAACAGGATATGAGAACCAACAAAAAGGCAAGAAGACTCCTTTTCATCACTTTTGCTACCACGATCTATCACATATGGATGGAAAGGAATGCTCTTCAGCATGGAACAATGATGCTGTCCCCGAACTACATTGCAGATAGAATCAAGCTTCAGATAATATCTTTGTATATGAATTCATGATGTTTTTTATTATTCACCTTAAGCATTTTGCTTAAGTAGGTTGGATAGGGTGGCTAGACTTTGTATTCATATCGTACGTAAGTACTAGATGTAACCTTTTCCACTGAAATAACATTTACCAATTTCACTAAACACTAAACCCTAAACCCTAAAACCCTAAACCCAAACCCTAAACCCAAACCCTAAACCCTAATCCCCAAAAAACCAACCCAACCCTTTCTCTCTCTAACTCTTTTGCTCTGACCTCTCTCTAAACTGCTCACCGTCCCCCCCTTTTTTTATCTGCAAGCAGGATGATGTCCAGGGTTCTGGCTGCCTTTGTGTAGCACTCATCTTGCTGTGCATCTGCCCTGTCTTCGGTGAGTCATGAAACTCCGGCGAGGCAAAGTAGTTCCTTCCTCATCCTCCAGTAGGAAGTTGAGCAATGGCACAAGATCAAAAAAAGAAAAAAAACAGTGTTCAAGGTGTGTCTAGGGCGAATCCCTTCTCCCCATCATGTATAGAGTGCTCCCTTAACACCCAACTCTCCATTCAGGAATTTTCTCCAGCTGCTACTGCCGTTGAGGAGATTCGAACAGAGCTTCATCTCAGTTCACTTCATGAACCCACTTCAGACGTGATGGAGAAGGAGAGTCTAAATGATAGAATTTTGGAAGAAAGATCGGATGATTAGCAGACAGACCTCAGGGATACAGATCTGATGGAGAAGGTTCCACCTCCTTCTTGCAGTTTGAATTTGCACCTCCTTTCTGCTTTGGAAGCCGTGAGTAATGGTACAATAGAAGCAGGTAAAGTTGGCTGCTCTTCTCGGTCTATTTTTGTGAAAGGAGGAGGAGTTGACACGTTTCCTCCTTTAATCAATAATTCTAACTTTGTTCCTCTTTCTTCATCTGGGCCCACTGTACTCCCTGAAAGACCCACTAACTCCTTCTCGTTTATAGAACAGTTGGTAGGATCTAAAATATCTCCCTCACCTCACCCACCTACCCCCCTCTTCCCCCAGTCGTTCATCCAGCCACCTCCTCACCTCCGGCAATGGCCTCTTCGGAAATCCATTACGTTGCCTTGACTCCATTCAATCCTAGTCATCCCATCAGCCGCTCCTCTTCTACCCCTTCTGCCTCTGTTCTGACCCATGGAGTTTATTACACCACAATTCAACATGCTTCCCTTCTGCACCCTCAGCCTTCTTCGTCCCAGACTCCTCTTCTTCTTCACCATTCCATCCCGGATCCCCTTTACCCTAATCCTCCCCTTGCATCGCATCCCTCCCCTGATATCTCCCCCTCTGATCCTTCTCTCCATCATCCCTCTCTCCGACATCCCTCTCCTCAAGTACACCCTCGAAACCACTCCCCCACTCCTCCCCCAATCCTCCCTGATTCCCCCATTGACAAACCCAACTGCCACAACCGCCGTCCCCAACCAAATCATTTTTTTCAAATTTGTCCCCCCTTTGGAACCAAGAGTGGTTTACATACCTAATGACATGCTCGACGACGAGAATAATTTATGGAAGCACACACTTATTGGCTGCTTCGCCGGCAGATATTCGAGATTTCAGGCGATGAAGGATATCATCAATAAGTGTGGTGTTGATGTAAAAGTCTTCAGTCACGACAGTGGCTGGATAATCTTCAAATTATAATCGGAGGAGGATGTCCAAAGAGTGCTTTAGAATGGCCCATATGAATGAAAATTTGTCTATCTCATGCTTCGACGAATGCCCGATGACTTTCAATTTGATGAAGCTGGACTGTCCATTGTTCCGGTGTGGATTCGCCTGCCTTCCCTACCTCTCAAATATTAGGCATCTGATCATCTCAGTCTTATTGCTTCGGCTATTGGGGAGCCCGTTGATGAGTGACATTTTCACCTAGATTTTAGTGTCTTTTTATATATGTTTTTGTATTTGTTTATCCGTATTTATGTGTTATTTAGTTGTGTTTTATGTTTTTATTTGAAATGTGTGTGAATGAGCTTAAACCTATTGGATGCTAGATATGATAAGGAAGACGTAGAAAAAAGCGGATCTCAATTTAGAGTTGAAACGAGGAAGAACGAGCCAAAACAGTGAAGCAGACAGCACAACACGGCTAGCTGAGTCCAGCAGCATGACCCATGCCGAGTGCAGAACATGGGCCGTGTACCGCACACGACCCTATCCAGAAGGCCATGTGAGAGCACCAGAAGACACAACACGGCCACTCTTGTGGCCGTGTGCTGAACACGAGCCGTGCCGGAGGTAGCAATACGAGCCGTTTGGATAATCAATTATGTGATTAGATTGAGAAATCAATTATATGCTTAGGATAATTGAGTGAATCATTTCATCAAACACCTCATGTGCATTATAAATTATGAAGAGATTGAGAAGTCCTTCATAGTTTAGAACCCTTTGGTAGGACATGTAATTGGTTTGATCGAGAGATTGGTTAATTGTGTGAAGGGACTCTCAATTAAGCTTAGTACCTAGTTGGAATTGTTTAAGTGAGAACCAATCCATTGAGCTACGTTTTGAACTATATCCTATTCATTCCGAGAGGGAGTTTAGGTGAACTAGTGTTGGCCCTTAGTCTATACCCATGACACATATGAGTTCATTGCATGATACCTAGATTTTCCATGCTTTAAGTATTGTTAGTCTCATCTCTATCTACTTGGCTCATTCATCCATCTCTCATTCATCTATCCATTTATTTTATTGTCATTTATTGATTTATCCATCCCTTTCATGATCATCTCTATAATATTATGACGAACACGGGATCGCTTAGACCCTAGTACCTTCCTCCCTGTGGTTCGATAAATTGTTTTAATTGGTCATCCCTACTACAAGAAATGGCTAATCAAACGATGATTCAATTTAATTGAATTTAATTGATGAAGGAATTGATGTGTGGTGGCTTTCATGGAAGAGGGTATTTATAGTAGTAAGGGTGAGAGAAATTTGAGTGAGTTTCCAATGTGGGACAAGTGGGTTCATGTAGTGGTAGAGTGAGAGGAATTTGTGGTAAGTAATCAATGTGGGATAATTTAGCTCATGGGACAAAAAATGAGATTTATAGCAAATTTTACTTTGGCCCGTTCTTGTAGTAGTTATTAATCACTACAAAGACATAATTATAAATTTTCCTCTCTTTTATAAATTGTTTGATCGGCATGAAATTCACCTAGAATTTGGACTTAATTGCATGAATTTAATTTGATTTATTTGGCTTTAATTCAATAATTAAGCATGGTTTTAATGAAAATTCTATTTATTGCTTAATTAGTTTGAGAAAGGTATTTTTGTTTATTTTTGCATAAAAAGGGTGATTTTGAGACAATAATGGATTCTACAAGTGAAGAGGAACCAGGACCGAGCTACAAAGTACTTCTATTCTCTTATTCGAAGCAGTGGAGCGAGGAATGATATTCATTTTCTTCACACTAAGAATGGCCCCACCTCCTCGTACCAAGAATTGATTGATACTTTTCTCTCTTACTATCAATCAATACTTGGACATGAGGGTTCGACTATTTAGTCAGTAGAGCAGGAGGTTTTGGATAGAGGACCGAAGATTTCTTCTGTGGATGCTAGTACGCTTGAAGCTCCAGTCGAGGAGCCAGAGATTAAGGAAGCATTGTGGTCAATAAAAAAAAACAAATCGCCTAGACCTGATGGTTACAACTCGGCTTTTTTTTAGAGTGCAAGGAATGTTATTGGTGGAGATGTAGTGGCAGCAGTCAAGGAATTCTTTCGGAAAGGGAAGTTGCTCAAGCAATTAAATTCCACATTTGTCTCCTTGATTTCCAAAAAGAATCATGAGCCGAGAGTCCAAGATTTTAGACCTATTTCATGTTGCAACAATGTGTATAAAATCATTTCTAAGATTTTGGCCGCCCGACTCAGACAATGTCTTCCTTCCTTAATAAACCAATCCCAATTTGGATTTATTAAAAGAAGGAAAATGAGAGACTGTGTGATGCTAGCTGAGGAGATTTTCAAGGGCTCTGGGCGGCGAGTAGGGACTATCTCTCCTAGGATGGCACTCAAAGTAGACATTTCCAAAGCTTATGACTCTGTTAGCTGGAAATATCTCTTTGAATTGCTTATGGGACTAGGTTTTCCCTCTACTTTTTGTACTTGGATTGACCAGTGTGTTACTACTACTTCCTACTCCTTACTCATCAATGGCAAACGGGAGGGTTTTTTCAAAGGAAAGAGGGGACTTCGACAAGGTGATCCAATTTCTTATCACCTCTTTGTTATATGCATGGAGTATCTTAGTAGATTGATGAATAGAGCAGTAGATCTTTACTAGTACAGGTTTCACTCTAGAATCTGTAAGCGTGTAGATGTCTCACATCTGATCTTTGCGGGTGATCTTCTGATTGTGGGCTATGGAGATGTAACAACTGCAAAGTGTATTGATAGGATATTGAAAGGTTTCTCCGAAGTCTCTGGGCTATCTGCAAATCCTCAGAAATCCAATCTCATTACTTCAGAAGTTTCGACTCGTGTTCGACGCAGGATTGCTCAGATTCTTCCTTTCAGTACAGGTACCATTCATTTCAAATACTTGGGCATCCCTATCTGTAGCAAGAGAATTAGAATGGAGGATTTTACACCCCTTCTGAATGATATTAACAATATGATACAAACTTGGTCTTCTAAGCTGCTGTCATTCACAAGTAGATTGGAACTTATCACTTCTGGGATTTATGGAATTCTATCTTTTTGGTGTGGCATTGTCAAAATCCCATTTGTGGTGGTCAAGAAGGTGGAGACCATTATTCGTAGGTTCTTGTGGAGAACAAAAGTGAGCCCGGTGAGCTAGAAAGACATCCTTCAATCTAAGAATTCAGGAGGGCTAGGGTTGAAGGACATCATTACTTGGAAAAAGGCGCTTTTGGTAGGAGCATTGTGGGATGTACATAGGGAAGCTTCATCTCTCTGGGTGAAATAGATCCATTCTGTCTACCTCTCGGCTTCTCGGTGGATAGTGACCTCTCCCTGTAACAATTCTACATATTTATGGAGAGTTCACATTGCCATTTGGAATGCTATAGAGAATGAATCAGAAGGGAATGATGGAGTGATTGGATTTATGGAGAAGTGTTGTGAGAATGGGGTATTCAAAACCAACCGTATGTATGAACATCTGAGGAGTAGATACACAGCGGACTCGAGGTTTTTCTATAAACAGGTTTGGCATAAATGGATTGTGAGGAAGTTCAGTTTCAGATTATGGTTAGTGCACAGGGATAGAGGGCCACGAAGGACAGGGTATGGTGCACAGGAGAAGACAAACGATGTGGTTTTTGTTTTTATCAGGAGACTACAACGCATCTCTTCTTTCAGTTCCCTTACACCACTTGCATTTGGAATGAATTGAGAGGATGGATTGGATGGAGAAGACGAGGGTTATCTTCAGTCACAGACGCCTTCTGGAAGATTATGCAGGATACCATAAGCAACAAAAAGGCAAGAAGACTTCTTTTTATCACCTTTGCTAGCATGATCTACTACATTTGGATGGAAAGAAACGCCCTTCACTTTGGCACGAGGATACTGTCCCCGACTCACATTGCAGACAGAATCAAAATTCAGATAGCATCTTTGTATATGAATCCTTGATGTATTTTCTTTATTCACCTTAAGCATCTTGCTTAAGTAGGTTGGATAGGTTGGTTTGATCTTGTATACGTATCGTACGTAAGTACTCGATGTAACCGTATTCAGTGAAATAATATTTACCAATTTCACTAAACCCTAAACCCATTACCTTTAGCATTTCGCTAAAGTAGGTTGGATAGATGGTTAAACTTTGTATTCCGATCGTACGTAAGTACTCGATGTAACCGTATTCAGTGAAATAACATTTACCAATTTCACTAAACCTTAAACCCTAAACCCTAAAACCCTACAACCCTAAACCCTAAACCCTAAACCCTAAAACCCTAAAACTCTAAACCCTAAACCCTAAAACCCTAAACCCTAAACCCCAAACCCTAAAACCCTAAACCCTAAAACCCTAAACCCTAAGGTTTGTCTTTGTATTCGCATCGTACGTAAGTACTCGATGCAACCGTTTCCAGTGAAATAACATTTACCAATTTTACTAAACCCTAAACCCTAAAACCCTAAACCCTAAACCCTAAACCTAAATCCTAAAACCTTAAACCCTAAACCCTAAACCCTAAACCCTAAAACCCTAAACCCTAAACCCTAACACCCTAAACCCTAAACCCTTTTCTCTCTTATTATCAATCAATCCTTTGAGACGAGAGCTTGACCTCTCATTCAGTGGAGCAGGAGGTGTTGGATAGAGGCTCAAAACTCTCTTGTGTTGATGCTAGTAACCTGGAAGCACCGGTTGAGGAGGCAGAGATTAAAGATGCATTGTGGTCAATCAATAAAGACAAATCACCTGGTCCTGACGGTTACACCTCGGCTTTCTTTTAGAGTGCATGGAATGTGGTTGGTGGAGATGTAGTGGTAGCGGTGAAGGAATTCTTCCGGAAGGGAAAACTGCTCAAACATTTGAATGCAACATTTGTCTCTTTGATCCCTAAAAATAGTCATTAGCCGAGAGTCCAAGATTTTAGACCCATTTCGTGTTGCAACACTGTATACAAAATCATCTCTAAAATCTTGGCCTCTCGTATGAGAGGTTGTCTTCCTTCTTTAATAAATCAATCCCAATTTGGATTTATTAAAGGAAGGAAATGAGAGACTGTGTCATGTTAGCAAAGGAAATCTTTAGGGGATATGGACGAAGGGTAGGGACTATCTCCCCTAGGATGGCAGTCAAAGTGGACATTTCCAAAGCTTATGACTCTGTTAGCTGGAAATATCTCTTTGAATTGCTTACGGGACTGGAATTTCCCTCTACCTTTCGTACTTGGATTGAGCAGTGTGTTACTACTACTTCCTACTCTTTACTCATCAATGACAAACCAGAAGATTTTTTCAAAGGCAAGAAGGGACTTCGACAAGGTGATCCGATTTCTTCGCTCCTTTTTGTCTTATGCATGGAGTATCTTAGTAGATTGATAAGTAGAGCAGTGGATCTTCATGAGTACAGGTTCCACTCTAGAATCTGTAAGTGTGTAGATGTCTCACATCTGATTTTTGCGGATGATCTTCTAATTATGGGCTATGGAGATGTAGCAATTGCTAAGTGTATTCATATGGTTTTGAAAGGATTCTCTGAAGTCTCTGGGCTATCTGCAAATCCCCAGAAGTCTAATCTCATTACTTCAGGAGTATCGACTCGTGTCAGACGCAGGATTGCTCAGATTCTTCCTTTCAGTACAGGTACCATTCCTTTCAAATACTTGGGCATTCCTATCTGTAGCAAGAGAATTGGAGTGGAGGATTTTACACCCCTTCTGAATGACATTAATAATATGATACAAACTTGGTCTTCTAAACCGTTGTTATTCACAGGTAGATTGGAACTTATCACTTCTGGGATTTATGGAATTCTATCTTTTTGGTGTGGCATTGTTAAAATCCTAATTGTGGTGGTAAAAAAGGTAGAGACTATTATTCGCAGATTCTTGTGGGGAACGAAGGTGAGCCCGGTAAGCTGGAGTGACATCTTTCTGTTGGATTGTATACTAAAAGTCTAGCTTTAGTATGAACAATGTCATAACAATATTTGAAATGAGAATCATTGATCAAATGATTGCATCTTATAAATTTATTTTATATGCATGATGCAATAGTCCATTTACTTTATACTATAGATAATATGTTGTGCGACAACACGCAGAAGATCATATTATCGGTTTCCTTATAAAGTATAAACAGATGCTTACAACTGAGATAGACGGGGACTCTTTATCGGTATGGTTGTAGTGTGGTTTGGTATTAGCTTGTCTTGGCTATAGAATCACATTAGTGCACTTATGTGTATTGAGCAGGACCGCCTGAGATCGTTCTTCTTATACTGACTATCTAGTAGAATTTGATCTCTGTTATTATGGAAGTTCGTGCTCTTAATCCCTATACAATAACCTCGACACGTAGGGCAGTATGTATTTCTTTGATTCATCAATGGGTGAGATTTATAAGTATTAAATCAACAAACTCGGTGAGTTGGGAAGTAGTGCTGTATCTATGGTGTGCTGTTGATTGTAGAAGGAATCCATGTCCTAACAAGAATCCATGTCCCAAGTATTAAAAGCTTTGGGCTAAGCTTGGTTAATTAAATTCAATTGAGGCCCAGCCCAATTTCTCCTCCTGGTCCCTGCAGTAGCCCTTATAAATAAGTTATCTCAATTCCTGTTAACCCTAAGTCTATGCCTCTTACGTAGAAAAGGGAAACATGAGCAGATTGAGAGAATCCTGCAGATTGTTGCCCACACAACAGCAGGATTCAACTTGGGACATACTGCAGAAGATTGAGAGGTGGTTCTCTGCAGCGATTCATCATCTACACCAACCCAGAAGTACGGTAAACGGTTCAATTGCTTCCGCTGCTTATTATTTATCTTTTATCCTAACGATCACGTTTGAACCACATGATCCAATTGCCAACAATTGGTATCAGAGCGTTGGTTTCGTGGTGAAACGTGAAATGTTAGGAAGGGTTTAGTGCTATACGTGTATTACTTGTCGTATAGATAGCATGTGAATTAGAATTTAAATAATTTTGTATTATTTATGAAAACTCTATATGTATTAATCATTGATTCAAAGCATGATGAAAGGGATTGAATATGTGAGAATTGCCCTAAATTCCTATGTGCATTGTTGATGATAATGAGCGTGTATTTGTTGATGGATTAACATCCTGGACACAACACACTCTGTCGAAACCCATCCACTTTCTATCAAACTGGGCACCGCATACTCACGCACACGGCGATGGCTGCTGGCCTTGACGGTGAGAACGAACGAAGCGATCTCCAGCACCCGACAGCGAGAAAAGGCTACACCATGGGCGACGGGGTGATGGCGGCTGAGACCATCACTGGACTGTACGTGGTGGTGGCTGTCCCACAGCAACAAGGCGATCAGATGGTGACTGGATTGCTATCGCGCAATCGCGACACTGGAGGCCCGATTCCCGGTGGTAGGCGACAAGACTTCGGTAGGCTGTTGACACGGCTGACGGCGCGGCTTCTCGTGTGATCCATCTATGTGGATCAAGGCGCTGAATGAGATCGACGAGCAGGGTAGATGACGCTGGTATTGGCTGCGATAAATCGGTGATCTGGATGGTTCAGACTAAGAATCCGAGCGTATCAGGCGAATCAGTAGCAATTTTCATCGAGTGAGAGGCGCTTTTCCGATCTGGTCAATCTGCAAGGAGCGACTGATGATCGGAGGCAGCGTGGCATCGATTGGAAGCTGCTCTCGGTGGTGAACGACAGCTTGTTTTGGACGGCAATGGAATCTGATGTTGGTTGTCGTTAAGGCAGAACCTTCCAGGCGAATCCATGGCTGCACGATTCCGGTTGGTTGTCGTTGGCGGCCGCCGGGAGCAGAAGGCTGGTGGTGTCTGAACGGCTGGCAGGAAACCAAGAGCACGTCTGGGCAGTTTCTGGAAGAGCCATCTGCTATTTCTGGGCGGCGTCTGACGTTTGCGGAATTCCGATCGCGGTGCCCTGACGGTGCGGTTCCGATGGTCTCTGGGCTGTGGCGCCGGTGTGCCCTTCCAATCGGACGGCGGCTGATGGATATGGTAGGGCAGCAGGGGAGTTGGGCTTATGGGCTTGGTGGCTCATTTTAATTGGTTTTGAGCTTGGTTTGCTGGGCCCAATTATTAATTGAGATGTTCATTGGGCTTATTTCTTATAATTGGTTTTGGGCTGCTGGCCCAATTTTATTAAGGAGTTTATGGGCCCAATTCAGTAATATATATATAAGGCTGCTCAATTTATTTTAATTTAGCTGTTGGGCTTAGGGGTCCAATTTAATTAAAATATGTTTTGGGCTGCTGGGCTGTCACAGTTGGGCCTTTTATTTTAATTAAATGGTTTTGGGCTGTGGTCATGGGCCAAATTTTAATTAAATGCTAATGGGCTGCTGGGCTAATCCTATTTTAATTAATTGTGGGTAATGGGCCAAGCATGATTAATTAATTTTATTAATAGACTTTTTGTGCTAGTGGGCTTGGTGGACTTAATTTAATTTTGGGTTAAGATTATGGGCCATGGATAATGAGCTTGATTAATTATTTAATCTGCCGCTCATTTTGTGCTTATTTGTTGCTCTTGGGCCCAAATTAATTGATCCACTAATTATGCAATTAATTAATGTTATATAACTGATTAATTGATTTAATTGTCAATTATTGTTGTATATGTGACAGGCATGTTCTATGTGATTTATTTATTTAAATTGCTGTTAATAGAAGCATGTCTAAGTTGTATATTTTATTCTGGAATATTATATGCATGTTAAAAACCCTCGGTAATTAAATAACTAAGTGGGAGAGGGGATTGGTAATAAATTCCCGCGGCCTCCATTATTGGTTTGTTAGCGATGTGAATAGACTTGCGCGTCGGCATTAGAGCCTTCCTCCCCATCGGATGAGTTTATTCATGGATTGCTGGAACAGACTTCATTAAATAATTACGTTTGTAATGTGATGAACTTGCGCGTTGGCTTAGACCTTCCTCCCTATCGGATGAGTTTATATGCGGTTCACTGGTACAAACTTGTAATTGATGACTGTAGGAAGTTATCCGAGCGCGTGTGCACTTCTCTATTTGTAAGGCACATAAGCTTGGGCTGCGGACTTGGGGTCAAATAATGGTGTACACTTAGATGTAAATAATAAGTATCCTCCCCATCGGAGTCACTGCTTTTATTTGCATGGCTAAAGAGGAACCGACTATTAATTATTTTGTCATAAAGTTAGGTTGACAAATGAAATTAATGGGTAAAACCTTCTCTTGTAAATGTTCGAGTTTGTAAACGTCCACACTATCGTGGCTTGCAGACTCACGGTGCTTGAGATGTCGGTGAATTTTATTTTATATTATTTTGAGGGAATCGAGATAAAAAGAATAAAATTCGAAGATTTGATCGGTAAATTTATTTGTGATTTTCTGAATTTTGAATGGTTTTATTTCACTAATTGTTAACTAAAAGACATTATATTTACTTGTCCAAATTAGATGATTAGAAAAGAATCTTGGTTTTGAAAATTACTGCTTAAGAAAATACATGTGTATTCTCACAAAGGACGTCTCATGATGCCTATTAAAGTCTCTAGTGAAGAGATGAGAGCTTCATAGAAATATGATGATCTCATGTAACTCTTCGGATACTTGAGTAAATTAAAAAGGCAGAAGATCATGGTTGAATTGATGAATGAATTAGAAGAGCTTGGAATAGAAATTGAAAGGGAAACCTAAATCAATTTATTCTTCACAATTTGCCTGGATGTTTTGAGCAAGTTCTACCTGAAATACGAAAGGTTGTATATGGTGGGAAACTTCTAACAAAACATGTGGCAAAAGAAAGCCAATTTTCATCATGATGTGAACAAGTTTAATATCTTATTTACTAATGGTTTAAACATGATTAGTGATGGCATCTACTGACACGAAGTATGTAGATACTGGAATCACTAAATGTTTATCACTGAGTAAGGATAAGATTGTTAATAACATGGGTAAAACTACAAAGGTAGTGGCTATTGCAGTGGGAGTTGTTTATTTATCTCATGATAAGAATAAACGATTGATTATGAGAAATTATCTTTTCGTACGTTTCATAGAAAGAATTTAATTTCGGTTTCTATGCATTAACGGATGGATACTTCATTTCATTTAAATGACATGGTCATAGTAATGAGGAATGAGGCTATAATCCGTTAAAATACGTTGGTGGATAAAAAGTATACTCTTGAATCATGTTCATCCCACAGATGCAATAAATAGTAATTAAATAATGCATCTTCTAATATTTGTAAGAGAAAGGAACCTTCGGAAATGAACTAAACATACATTTGGCGTCTATGACTAATTCATTTTACTTAAGTAGGATTCAAAAGTTGATAGCCGATAGACCGTAAGGTTTATCTAAAGTAGAAACTATCGGACTTGCGAGTCTTGCTTGGAAGTAAAAATGATTAACTGCCTTTTCAAGGTTGTGGGGTGTAGAGCCAAAGATATATATGTTGGAATTAGTTCATTCTGATTCAAGCGAACCTAATATTATCCAGGTGAGAGGTGATTATGAATATTCGAAAATTATTCTGGAAACCAATATATTTATATGATGCACTGCATGTCTAAGTTCTTTGATTAATTCAAGAATTGTAAGGCTGGTACAGTGAAGCATCATGGAAAATATATTAAGTCATTACGATTCAATCATGATGGTGAATACCTCTTGGGATAGTTAGGAGCTATTGATCAGAAGTTGAGATTAAATCTCAAGTTGACTACACCGGGTATGCCCCAGCTGAATGGTGTGGTGGGTAGAAGGTATTAGGCTCTTATGGTTATGATTAGATAGATGATGAATTATTTGGAATAATTAAATTCATTTTATGGATATGCCCTAGATACAGTAATTCGTGAAACGTTTGTCTGTATATGGGATATCCTAGAAAAATGGAGGGTGATTTATTTAGTCCAAAAGATCGAAGGGTAATTGTTAACACAATAACTAGATTTTTGGAAAAGGACTATGTAATAAATCACAAGCCCATGTATAAATTGTTCTAAAGGAAGTGAGAGGAAAACACAAAGTGTAAGTACTAAGTGTATAAGAGGATATACCACAAGGTAAACTGCAACGCGTGTCACGTCTGATACACAATTACATGTAGTGCCTTGTTGTAGTGGGAGGGTTGTATGACAACCCATAAATATATGTTTTGGGAGAGTTGTGAGACTTGATCCCTATTGAACATGGTATTGTCCCACGGATACGACGTAGCACTACAAGATGAAAATGCGGAATCTTAGTAAGTTGCAATGAATGTTGAAATAGAATCTACGGATTCTATATTAAGTCTGGAAACTTGTATGACCACTAAATGGTGTAAAAGCCATTGCAAGTGGTCAAAGGAAATAAAAGAGGATCATGCGGAAAGGTGAAAACCTTGGAAGCAAAGCTTGTTGCGAAAAAGTGTACTCAGAAAGAAATGGTTCGATTATGAGGAAACATGTTCGCTGGTAGCTATGCTTATGTTGATCTGGATTCTTTTATTACTGCTATGAGGAACATCACATAGATGTCAAAGACAGCTTTCCTGATTGGAAGTCTTGAGAAAAACATCTACGTGAAGCAACCAGAGTGATTCATTGTAAAGTACTAATAGCATTTTGATAGTAAGCTTAAAATTGTCCAGCGATGGACTAAAGCAAGTTTTGAGATCGTGAAGCATCTGTTTTGATTAGGTAATCCAGTGGCACGGATTTAAATCAATCAGCGGATGTATCTTGTGTATTGTAAAGAGTGACGGAAACGTGGTGGTATTTTTTGTACTATACGTAGATAGTATCTTGCTCATTGGAGACAATGAAAGAGTATTATCTAGCGTATGGGTACGGTTAATAAAGCGGTAGAGATGAAGAACTTAAGAAAGGCAAAATATATCCTTTTGATCACGGTAATACGGATCACAAGAAAGGATATTATGCTTATCTCAAGTTTCATAAAATGATACAATCTATACTCGTTTAGCATGTAAATTTATCTAAGTGAATGTGTCTTTGAGACACAAAAAGAAGATAAAGAGGATGAAAGTGGTTCCTTATGCTTCGGAGAATAAGGAAGCTTAATCTAAGGAATGCTATGAACGATGTTAGATATCTGTTTTGCTGAATGCATGAACAGTGGGTATCAACGTAACCCGGAACAAGAATGATGAACTGTGGTAAGACATTTATAAAGTGCCTGAGAAGGACTGGAAATTATATGTGGACTTACTGGACAGATTCACTGCTTCTTGTGGATTACGTAGATTCGGATTTTTTAGTCAAATTGGACGGTAGTAAATTCTCCTCAAAGGTTATGTGTTTAATTTTAGGAAGTAGAGTCATAATGTGGAGGAGTGTTATATAGAAATATATTTCAAACTCCGGACTCCATCATGGAAAGATGATAAATTGGAGCCTATGAGGCATCCAAAGTATCTATATAACTCTAGAGACTTCATGATGGACTTTGAAGTGTTTCTAAGTTTGCCCAAGGTAATCACAATTTACATTGATGATATTGGTGCAGTTGCAATCTTGAAGAAATCACAAGTCCATAAGGCAATTAAACACATGGAGCGCGAGTACCACCTGTTACGAGAAATCGTATGTTGAGGGGAAGGTTGTTGTCGCCTAGATTACATCAGATGATGACCTAGTAAACCATTTACAAGGACCTTAAGGTGAGAGCTTTTAATGGTCGTGTAGTGGGAGTAGAAATCAGATGTAAGGCAGAAGACATGACAGCATAGTCTTTTAGTATAAGTGGGTGATTGTTGGATTGTATACTAAAAGTCTAGCTTTAGTATGAACAATGTCATAACAATATTTGAAATGAGAATCATTGATCAAATGATTGCATCTTATAAATTTATTTTATATGCATGATGCAATAGTCCATTTACTTTATACTGTAGATAATATGTTGTGCGACAACACGCAGAAGATCATATTATCGGTTTCCTTATAAAGTATAAACAGATGCTCACAACTGAGATAGACGGGGACTCTCTATCGGTATGGTTGTATTGTGGTTTGGTATTAGCTTGTCTTGGCTATAGAATCACATTAGTGCACTTATGTGTATTGAGCAGGACCGCCTGAGATCGTTCTTCTTATACTGACTATATAGTAGAACTTGATCTCTATTATTATGGAAGTTCGTGCTCTTAATCCCTATACAATAACCTCGACACGTAGGGCAGTATGTATTTCTTTGATTCATCAATGGGTGAGATTTATAAGTATTAAATCAACAAACTCGGTGAGTTGGGAAGTAGTGCTGTATATATGGTGTGCTGTTGATTGTAGAAGGAATCCATGTCCGACATAGGTTGATGATGTCCCCTTGAGGAGCTCATAAGGTTTATCATGTAAATCTTGCAAGTGGATTAATTTCCGGCATGATAATAAGGTTGAGTGGTACTACTCTCGGATGAGATATTAATTAATTTGAGTTGTCAGTAACTTAATTAATTAATGGACATTGTATATCTTAAACATGGGGAGACTATCGGGCTTATAATAAGAAGGAGCCCAGAACATAATTTGGGATTGGATGGGTAGTGCAATAATAATATTTTAGTGGACTATATTATTATTATTGGATTTAATTAAAAGCTTTGGGCTAAGCTTGGTTAATTAAATTCAATTGAGGCCCAGCCCAATTTCTCCTCCTGGTCCCTGCAGTAGCCCTTATAAATAAGTTATCTCAGTTCCTGTTAACCCTAAGTCTATGCCTCTTACGTAGAAAAGGGAAACATGAGCAGATTGAGAGAATCCTGCAGATTGTTGCCCACACAACAGCAGGATTCAACTTGGGACATACTGCAGAAGATTGAGAGGTGGTTGTCTGCAGCGATTCATCCTCTACACCAACCCAGAAGTACGGTAAACGGTTCAATTGCTTCTGCTGCTTATTGTTTATCTTTTATCCTAACGATCACGTTTGAACCACACGATCCAATTGCCAACACTTTCAACCTAAGAATGCAGGGGGGCTAGGTTTGAAGGACATTACCACTTGGAACATGGCCCTCTTGGCAGGAGCCTTGTGGGATGTACACAGAGAAGCTTCATCTCTCTGGGTCAAATGGATCCACTATGTCTACCTCTCGAATTCCCAGTGGACAGTGACCTCTCCCGATAATAATTCTACATACTTATGGAGAGTTCTTATTGCCATTAGGAATGCTGTAGAGAATGAATCAGAAGGTGATGAAGGAGTGATTGGTGTTATGGAGTAGTGTTGTGAGAATGGGGTATTCAAAGCTAGCCGTATGTAAAATCACCTGAGGAGTAGATATACAGCGGATTCAAGCTTTGTCTATAAACAGGTTTGGCATAAATGGATAGTGAAGAAGTTCAGCTTCAGACTTTGGTTGGTGCATAGGGATAGAGTGGCTACTAAGGATAGGGTATGGTGCACAGAAGAAGACAAACGATGTGGTTTTTGCTTCGATCAGGAGACTACATTGCATCTCTTCTTTAATTGCCCTTATACTACTCGCATTTGGAATGAAGTGAGAGGATGGGTTGGATGGAGAAGACAAAGGCTATTATCAGTCACAGATGCCATCCGAAAGATTATGCAGGATACAAGAAGCAACAAAAAGGCCAGAAGACTTCTTTTCATCACCCTTTCTACTATGATCTACTACATTTGGATGGAAAGAAACGCTCTTCATTTTGGCACGAGGATGCTGTCCCCAACTCATGTGCCAGACATAATCAAAATTTAGATAGCATCTTTGTATATGAATCCTTGATGTATTTTCTTTATTCACCTTAAGTATTTTGCTTAAGTAGGTTGGATAGGTGACTAGACTTTGTATTCGCATCGTACATAAGTACTCGATGTAACCGTATTCAGTGAAATAACGTTTACCAATTTCACTAAACCCTTAACCCTAAACCCTAGGGTTGAAGGACATCATTACTTGGAATAAGGCACTTTTGGCGGGAGCACTATGGGATGTACACAGGGAAGCCTCTTCTCTCTGGGTGAAATGGATCCACTCTGTCTACCTCTCGGCTTCTCAGTCGACAGTGACCTCTCCCGGTAACAATTATACAAACCTATGGAGAGTTTTCATTGCCATTAGGAATGCTGTAGAAAATGAATCAGAAGAGGGTGAAGGAGTGATTGGAGTTATGGAGAAGTGTTGTGAGAATGGGATTTTCAAAGCCAGCCGTATGTATGATCATCTGAGTAGTAGATACACAGCGGACTCGATCTTTGTCTATAAACAGGTTTGGCACAAATAGATTATGAGGAAGTTCAGTTTCAAATTATGGTTAGTGCATAAGGACAGAGTGGCTACGAAGGACAGGGTATGGTGCACAGGAGAAGACAAACAATGTGGTTTTTGTTTCGATCAGGAGACTACATCGCATCTCTTCTTAACTGCCCTTACACCATTCGCATTTAGAATGAAGTGAGAGGATGGCTTGGATGGAGAAGACGAAGGCTATCTTCAGTCACAGACACCTTTCGAAAGATTATGCAGGATACCAGAAGCAACAAAAAGGCTAGAAGACTTCTTTTCATCACCTTTGCTACTATGATCTACTACATTTATATGGAAAGAAATGCTCTTAATTTTGGCACGAGGATGCTGTCCCCGACCCATATTGCAGAAAGAATCAAAACTCAGATAGCATCTTTGTATATGAATACTTGATGTATTTTCTTTATTCACCTTAAGCACTTCGCTTAAGTAGGCTGGATAGGTTGGCTAGACTTTGTTTTCGCATCGTACGTAAGTACTTGATGTATTCAGTGAAATAACATTTACCAATTTCCCTAAACACTAAACCCTAAACCCTAAAATCCTAAAATCCTAAACCCTAAACCCTAAAACCCTAAACCCTCTTATACCACTTGCATTTGGTATGAAGTGAGAGGATGGATTGGATGGAGAAGACGAAGGCTATCATCAGTCACAGACGCCTTTTGGAAGATTATGCAGGACACCAGAAGCAACAAAAAGGTGAAAAGACTTCTTTTCATCACCTTTGCTACCATGATCTACTACATTTGGATGGAAAGGAACTCTCTTCATTTTGGCACGAGGATGCTATCCCCGACTCACGTTACAAACAGAATCAAAATTCAGATAGCTTCTTTATATATGAATCCTTGATGTATTTTCTTTATTCACCTTAAGCATTATGCTTAAGTAGGTTGGATAGGCTGGTTTGATCTTGTATTCGCATCGTACGTAAGTACTTGATGTAACCGTATTCAGTGAAATAACATTTACCAATTTCACTAAACCCTAAACCCTAAACCCCTAAAACCCTAAACCCAAAACCCTAAAACCCTAAACCCTAAACCCTAAACCAAAACCCCACCCAACCCAACTTTCTCTCTCTAAAATTGTGCTCTGACCTCTCTCTAACTTTCCTCCTGTTCCGGTGACCCCCCTACGAGCAAGATGTTGTCCTGTTTGCTGGCAACTCCTCTATAGTCAACATCTTATTGTGCTTCATTCAGTTGATTGGGGTGATGAAGCTCCGGAGCTCTACTTTCAGATTCTCCTCTTCCTACAGTAGGAAGTTGAGTATGGGTTCCAAATCCAAGAAATCAAAGGTTTCAAAAAAGGTGTGTCTAGAGCGAACCCTCTCTCACCGTCGTGTATGGATTGCTCTTTTAACTTTCTGATGAGTGATATTTTCACCTAGATTTTAGTACCTTTTTATATCCATTTTCGTATTATTTTATCCGTATTTATGTGTATTTTGGTTGTATTTTTTGTTTTTATGGAAATGTGATTATGTGTATTTATGTGTATTATGATTAGTGCTTGTGATTCCCAAAGATAAGAAAGGAAGAAGGAAAAGTGGAGAAGTTGATGAAGTTGATCATCTCTTCGATTACTTACACTTGATAAGTCACTCTTGCCTAATTCTTCCTACCCTACCAAAGAGCCTATCATTACATCCCTAATGAAAGATCTTTTTGATCACTAATGGAAACTTTGGTGGTTTGTGAATGTAGTTCACAAGAAAGCTTATAGCGAATTGAGCCAATCGATTGATGAGTGTTGTTTTACCACTTTAAAGAGTGTTGAGTGACATTTATAACCTATGTGAGGCTTGGACCAAAAAGGGACTACATTACACTATCATTCTCTTGTGATTGAACTTGTTAATATTTTTTTCATGTTATGATTTTAATGTTGTAGGATGACTTAGCATAGTTTGTGGTTCTTATTGCTATCGATGTGTTATTACTTATGTTCATTTAGTTTTTTCCTAGGTGAAAATCTCTCTCTCCTTGGTTTATCATTTTTGTTATTCGGGGATGCACAACACTTTAAGTTTGGGGGTGTGATGAGTGATATTTTCACTTAGATTTTAGTACCTTTTTATATCCGTTTTCATATTATTTTATCTGTATTTATGTGTATTTTGGTTGTGTTTTGTATTTTCATAGAAATGTGTGTGAATGAGCTTAAACCTATGCTAAATATGATAAGGAAGATGTAGGAAAAAGTGGATATCAATTCGGAGTTAAAACGAGGAAGAATGAGCCAAAACAGTGAAGAAGACAGCACAACACGGCCAGCCGAGTCCAGCAACACGCACCGTGTCCAGTGCAGAAACATGGGCCGTGTACCAAACACGGGCCTATAATGGAGGCCGTGTGCGGACGCCAGATCACACAACACGGCCACCCATGTGGCCGTGTGCTGCACACGGCTCGTGCGCTGTATGAAGCTCGCGTTGACCAGAAGCCCTAGACACGACTCGGGCCGTGTTGCAGCACACGAGCCGTGTCGGTGTCAAAATTCCTGAAATTTTCAGATTTCTTCTAGAAGGCCCACAAGTGTATAAATACCACTCCATTCAACATTTTGAGTGAAGATCCGAAATTGAGGGCTGCCCACATACCTCACACACTATTTCTTCCATTCTTCACGTTCACCTTCATCTATTCTTCATCCTTTGGATCTACCATCATCCAACCATCAAATCCTTCATCCAAGTAGCTAAGAAGCAAGGAAGAGAGGAGGATTGCAAAGGGGAGAAGAGGATCACCATTGGAGACATCCAAGGGAGTTTTCATCTACACTTTGTATTGAATCCTAATGTTTATTATGTTTTATAAGGATTTTAATGTCTATGTTAATTTTCTTATGAACATGAGAGGCTAATCTCCCTTGTGAGATTAGCAATATGAATTGTGTTGGATAATTTTGGAGATTTGTGTATTTGAATTCATATGTTGATTGGATCTATGATTTTCTATCATTGATTATTAATTGCTTGATTTGTATTGATGATTTGTGTGTTTAGTTGTTCTAAATATGTGATTAGATTGAAAAATCAATTATATGCTTAGGATAATTGAGTGAATCATTTCATCAAACAACTCATGTGTATTATAAATTGTAAAGAGATTGAGAAGTCCTTTAGAATTTAGAACCCTTTGATAGGACATCCGATTAGTTTGATCGAGAGGTTGATTAATCGTGTGAAGGGACTCTCATTTCAAACTTAGTACCTAGTTGGAACTGTTTGAGTGAGAACCAATTGTTTGAGCTATGTTGAGAACCATATCCTATTCATTCCGAGAGGGAGTTTAGGTGAACTAAGTGTTGGCCCTTAGTCTTCAATCCATGACACATATGAATTTGATACATGATACATAGATTTTCCATACTTTAAGTATTGCTATTCTCATCTCTATCTACTTGGCTCATTCATCCATCTCCCATTCATCTATCCATTTATTTTATTGTAATTTCTTAATTTATCCATCCCTTCCATGATCATCTCTATAATATTATGATGAATACGAGATCACTTAGACCCTAGTACCTTCCTCCCTGTGGTTTGATAAATTGTATTAATTGTTCATCCCTACTACAAGAAATGACTAATCAAATGGCGCTGTTGCCGGGGATTTGATTGGTCGTATATAGTCGGGATGACCAATTAAAGAATTTATCGAACCACAGGGAGGAAGGCACTAGAGTTTAAGCGATCTCAAGTTTATCGTAATTTTATAAGGACGACGGAATGTGAGGATAAGATGCAAACAAATGCAATTATACTAATGCAAGAAATAAAGATAAACTGAATTCAAAGATAAGATGGGTTCCAAATGATGCAAGGATGAGATTAACAACAATCATGACATAGATAATTAAGTAATCATGCAATTAATTCTAATCTCTCATGGACATGGCATAGGAGCGATCACTAATCCCACCTAAACTCTCTCTCGAGATGGATAGGATGTAAACCCTCAACAAGACCCCCAAAAGCATATAGGATCAAGACCAAAGTGAACACCTCCCATTAGGTACTTATTACTCTACGAGTTCCCTATGAGGTACTAATTCATAGGCAATATTCCCTTTTAAGGTACTATGAATTCACTAATGGCTTGGTTCTCCTCACCTAATCAATCAATCTCTCGATTAAGCTAATCAAATGTTCTATCAAAGGGTTCTAAATCTAGAAGGATATCTATATCTCATTCTAAATTAATACACATGAAGTGTATGATAAAATGATTCAATGAACTATCCTAAACACATAATTGATTTCTCAATCTAATCAAATGCCCATGACAATTAATCACACAAATTAATCATATACATCAAGCAATTAACAATCAATGATAGAAATAACACAAACTCATTCAAGATTAAAATCAATTTGCATAATAACTAAATTATCTAACACCAATCATGGAGCTAATCTCACAAAGGAGATTAGTCTATCATAGTTTTAGAGAAAACAATCATGGACAATTGGATCCACAAATTCCATGACAAATCTATAAAGAATTTCACAAGACATAGAATTAGATTCCCCCTTTGAAGGTCTTCAATGGAGATCTCCTTCTTCCTCTTGTGATCTTCACTCTCCCTTGCTTCCTTGATCACTTGGATGGTGGATTTGATGGAGGGGATCAAGTGTAGATGGATGGAGATGAGGATGGGTGAATGGGATGAAGGGTAGATGGAATGGAGAGGAAAAGTGTGTGAAAAATGGTGTGAATTTGGTGTGGATCTGATCCCTTCTGATCTTTACACTCAAAAATGGGTGTTTACCCCTTGGAATCTTCTAGAACACATTCTAATCATAAAATTGACTTTGGGCCGAGCTCAGGTCGGATTCGGGTCAAGTTCGGGTTGGTGCAGCGCAGTCTCACTGTTTTGCATATAACTTTCTCATACGAAATCCAATTTGGGTGATTCTTGCGCTCACGCAATCCTCTCTTCATTGGCTTTCTATCCATATAAATATCTGACAAAACTTCCAACATTTGAGGGTGTAACAAGTCATGCAAATTAGCACAATCATGCTGAGTAGGAACAGCTTGCGCGACGTCACCATTTTAATCATAACTCTCTTGTTTGGGCTCCAATTGAAGTGTTTCTTATACCAAAATGATCCTCTTTCTGTGGCTTTCCAACCATATATCACACTTCTAGTTTTGAGCTCCAAAAGAGTATAGAAAAATTACACAATTTAGACGTGCGTTTTCTAGTATTTTTCTTAATTTGACTCATTCTCTCTCGTTTCAACTTCGAATTAAGCTCCGTTTTTTCCCAAATCTTTCTTATCACGTCTAGAATCCATTTTTACCTAAAAATCATACGTTTAAGCTAATTCACACATATTTCCATAAAAACACAAAACACAACCAAAATACACATAAATACGGATAAAATAATACGAAAATGGATATAAAAAGATACTAAAATCTAGGTGAAAATATCACTCATCACACTCCCAAACTTAAAGTGTTGTGCGTCCCCGAACAACGAAAATGATAAACCAAGAGGAGTGATTTTTACCTAGAAAAAGACTAAACGAACATAAGTAATAACACATCGATAGCAATAAGAATTACAATTTATGCTAAGTCATCCTACAACATTAAACTCATAACATGAAAAATTAACAAGTTCAATATAAAGAGAATAAAGTGTAATATAGTCCCTTTTGGTCCAAGCCTCACATAGGTTATCAATTTTACTCAACACTCTTTCAAGTAAGGTAACAACACTCATCAATCGATTGGCTCGACTCGCTATAAGCTTGTTCGTGGACTACATTCACAAATACCAAAGTTTCAATTAATGATCAAAAAGGTCTTTCATTAAGGATGTAATGATTGGCTCTTTGGTAGGGTATGAAGAATATAGGTAATAGTGACTAAACAAGTGTAAGTAATCAAAGAGATGGTCAATTTCTCCAACTTCTTCACTTTTCTTTCTTCCTTTCTTGACTTTAATGTTCACAAGCACTAATCATCAACTTTTCTTGGATTGAACTTCTTTCAATGCATGCTTCCTTCTTTGAATTTTTATTTTCTTGAGCATCTAGTTGTTGCTTTGCTCATTTTTCTTGTTTTGAGGTTGCATGTCCATTCTTGCTTGTGCTTTTTTCATCCTTTTTTCTTACTTATTTACCATTTCCTTTCTTCGTTTTGCTTTCTCATCAAACCTTTCTAGCTACCATCTCCTAAATCACTCACACAAATTGTATATATATAACGCTCATGTGGGTAATCATGGCTTGTAATGTGCTAAATTCACAAGAAATAGGCTTATAGGCTCAAAGTGGTTGACTAGGGATGATATTCAAAGTAGGAAAATATATGGCAATGACTTCAAATAACAAGGATGACCTTAGATCATGTCACTAATCTCCACTAATCGGGCTCGTTCCTATAGTCCTTGAGCAAGTTCTAGCTTATCAAACACAACCAATCCACTCATGAAGAAAAATACCATGTATGCACGGTTGAGGCTCAAACGCTCACAAGCTTGTGCTCGGACCTTAGGAAACTTATTACACCACATTCATCTCAAACTTGAATAAGTTAAATTAAACATGTCACAATTCGAAAGTGTAGAGATTCTTAATCATAACTTGTCATCACTTACTACCACAACATATAATCACTCATATTCAAAAATGACTCACAACATCCCAAAACAAAATACCAAAATAATCCCTAAACAAGAATAAGAAAACACACAAAACATAAAATAAAGACTCAACAAACAAGAAACAATCAAAAACACATAACATGCAAACACAAAAATCACCATCATTAACAATAAAGCACACAGTCTATATCATTCATGACAATTAAGCTCACAATCATCCCAACCTTGATTGAAAATTGAAATCCTAAATTACGAAAGTAAACATCCCAAAACATATCAAATGAAGTAGCATGCTAACACATTAATCCAAATCAAAATCAATTTATGTTAAGCAAATAGAAGAGATGAGGTGTAAAGTGAACTCCCTTAGAAAGCATTTGGTAGTGGAAATGGTTGGCACGGGCTTTCGGATTGAATGCACAATGAATCTCGACTTGATCTCCGGGCCCAATTCGTGCTTCCACTACACTTCATTCATGCTCAACAACTCATCAAAAATATTAGCTCAACAATATCATTAAAAATATGGATTATCATGTACTTCAACATAACCAAACGTACCAAAATCATACCAATACTCATGAGAAAAAATTTAAAATTAGCCCAAAAACACGAAAAGTATATGTCCTCAAAACAAAGTATGCCACACCATGCCATATCCCCACAAACTTAAATTGAAACAAGAGTTTCGAGTTAAGTTTGCAAAAAGTGGTGTAACTTACCTATACACTTCAAATCAAACACTATTCGTATCTCCAATACGCATCTTTCTCACGAGCACAATCAACCTACAAACCAAAATTGCAAAACAATATCAAATCCACAATCCTTATTGAAAGCACGAAATAAAATAATAAAATAATGATGGGTTGCCTCCCATCTAGCGCTAAGTTTAACGTCTTCAAGCCGGACGATAGTCTTTAGCTCATGGTGGTCTTGAATAGTCCTTAGGCACTATCTTAGGTTTCTTCTTGAAGTAGTGCCTTGTGCTCTCTCGCTCAACCACAAGAATGTTTCCCTTCTTATTAAATAGTTCAAGCAATTGTTCTCCGAAGGCGTTCTTCACAAGGAATGGCCCTTTCCACTTGTTCCACTTCTTCCATGGGGCTTTATATACATTTTGAACTTTAACCACATCCCCCGGTAATAATTCGGGCATTGACAAGTGTTGATGCCCTCTTGCAACCTTTTTCCTACAATCACCAAACAAATTTTTATCAATAAAATCATGGAAGTTCTTAAGAGAATTTGAAATTTCAATAGAATGAGAAGGTTTTGGCTTGTGTGGGTATCGTTTGTAATCTTAGTTTCCGGAGACTTCTTTTCTTCCATAAGGGTATGAATCTCCTCTTGGTTTCGAAGCTTTACTTTCTCAACCATCACTTCAAGAGACTCGACAAATCTATCGAATTCCCCCTTCAACTCTTCTTTCAACTCTTTAGCTTTCACCCACTTAGGCACCCTTTCTCTTCTTTCCTTCATAACCTCATCAACCACCAAACTAGCCTCGTTCCGATCCTTAATGACCATGCATTCACTTTTCATTCCGGAGGTAGAAGGCTTGTTGTTCTCTTCTTGAAGTCTCTCCACGGTGGACACTATTTGACTTACTTGGTGCTCCAATGAATCCAACTTAGCATTGAATGCTACCATTGTATTCATCATCGTTTCACACAAGTTTCCAATTCTATCAATCCACACATGATTAGACTTCCTCCCCTCTTCTAAGCGATCCATAACCATTTCAAACAACTTTTCTCCAAGCATCGCTATGTGGTCATTTCGGGTGGAATAAGAGGTGTTGGAGTCTTGAAAAATTCCCCATAGTTGTGGTTGATTTCCTTCTTGATGTCTAGAAAAATTTTCTTGAAAAACATCTTCCACACCTTGAGGGTATACTTGTTGACACATTTGATGAGGGACTCCAAAATTCTCATAACGTTGTTGTTGGAATTGCATATCTTGTACTTCGAAATCCGATTGTAAATTAGGCTCACAATTTGGCATTTGAAATCCTTAAAAAAAAATTTTGTGTGTTCATATTGGGATAAGCACTTCTATTCACCATATCTCGAAGAATATCCATGTAGCCATATTTTTTGCTTGTTCTCCTTCTTCTTCCTTCTCAAGGTATGCACCTATAAAAGAAAGAAAAATTTAAACAAAATTTTCTAAAACAAATATAAGATGCAAAAATAAAATAAATGTACTTAGTAAAACCACTCTAAACAATCCTTCGACAAACTACTAGCGACCGTTACCTCCCCGGCAACGGCGCCATTTGATTGGTCGTATATAGTTGGGATGACCAATTAAAAAATTTATCGAACCACAGGGAGGAAGGCACTAGAGTTTAAGCGATCTCAAGTTTATCGTGATTTTATAAGGACGACGGAATGGGAGGATAAGATGCAAACAAATGCAATTATGCTAATGCAAGAAATAAAGATAAACTGAATTCAAAGATAAGATGGGTTCCAAATGATGCAAGGATGAGATTAACAACAATCATGGCATAGATAATTAAGTAATCATGCAATTAATTCTAATCTCTCATGGACATGGCATAGGAGCGATCACTAATCCCACCTAAACTCTCTCTCGAGATAGATAGGATGTAAACCCTGAAAAAGGCCCCCAAAAGCACATAGGATCGAGACCAAAGTGAACACCTCCCACTAGGTACTTATTACTCTACGAGTTCCCTAATGAGGTACTAATTCATAGGCAATATTCCTTTTAAGGTACTATGAATTCACTAATGGCTTGGTTCTCCTCACCTAATCAACCAATCTCTCGATTAAGCTAATCAAATGTTTTATCAAAGGGCTCTAAATCTAGAAGGATATCTCTATCTCATTCTAAATTAATGCACATGAAGTGTATGATAAAATGATTCAATGAACTATCCTAAACACATAATTGATTTCTCAATCTAATCACATGCCCAGGACAATTAATCACACAAATCAATCATATACATCAAGCAATTAACAATCAATGATAGAAATAATACAAACCCATTTAAGATTAAAATCAATTTACATAATAACTAAACTATCTAGCACCAATCATGGAGCTAATCTCACAAAAGAGATTAGTCTATCATAGTTTTAGAGAAAACAATCTTAGACAATTGGATCCACAAATTCCATGACAAATCTATAAAGAATTTCACAAGACTTAGAATTAGATTCCCCTTTTGAAGGTCTTCAATGGAGATCTCCTTCTTCCTCTTGTGATCTTCACTCTCCCTTGCTTCCTTGATCTCTTGGATTGTGGATTTGATGGAGGAGATCAAGTGTAGATGGATGGAGATAAGGATGGGTGAATGGGATGAAGGGTAAGATGGAATGGAGAGGAAAAGTGTATGAAAAATGGTGTGAATTAGGTGTGGATCTGATCCCTTCTGATCTTTACACTCAAAAATGGATGTTTTTACCCCTTGGAACCTTCTAGAACACATTCTAATCATAAAATTGACTTTGGGCCGAGCTCGGGTCGGATTCGGGTCAAGTTCGGGTTGGTGCAGCGCAGTCTCACCGCTTTGCATATAACTTTCTCATATGAAATCTAATTTCGGTGATTCTTGCGCTCACGCAATCCTCTCTTCGTTGGATTTCTATCCATCTAAAGATCTGAAAAAACTTCCAACATTTAAGGATGTAACAAGTCATGCAAATAGCACAATCATGCTGAGTAGGAACAACTTGCGCGATGTCACCATTTTAATAATAACTCTCTTGTTTGGGCTCCAATTGAAGTGTTTCTTATACCAAAAACGATCCTCTTTTCTGTGGCTTTCCAACCATATATCACACTTCTAGTTTTGAGCTCCACAAGAGTACAGAAAAATTACACAATTTGGACGTGCGTTTTTCAGTATTTTTCTTAATTTAACTCATTCTCTCTCGTTTCTACTTCAAATTAAGCTCCGTTTTTTCCCAAATCTTCCTTATCGCGTCCAGAATTCATTTTTACCTGAAAATCATACATTTAAGCTCATTCACACACATTTCCATAAAAACACAAAATAAAACCAAATTACACATAAATACGGATAAAATAATACGAAAACGGATATAAAAAGATACTAAATTCTAGGTGAAAATATCACTCATCACTCTCAGATGTCCATTCTTGATCTGTCTCCGGACGTCGCTTCCGTGTAGGAGATCAAACATGATGAGGAACTGCTCATGCTTCCTAATGTGTCAATGAAGCAGCTGGATCATGACAAAATTATGGATAATCCCTTAGATGATTTGCAGATTGAAAGGCGGACTTCTTCTGTTTCTGCAAATCTGATAGACGATGTTCAGGTTCACAATTTGAATCTGCAAACTCTTTTTGCTTTGGAAGAGGTGAATAATTGCAAAAAGGTAACTTGTGGAACAGATAGCTGTCGAAAATGAGGAAGTATCACTGTTGGAAAGTTTGATACGTTTCCTCACTTCTCCAATAATTCAAAATTCTTTCCTCTCTCTACCTCCTGTCCCACTCAGCCCCTAAAAAGCCCACCTAATCCAATTACATTCAAAGACAAATTGTTGGGACCCCAACCTACTCTCTCTCCTCCTTGTTTCTCCCATCCACCTACCTCATCCATGCATACAGCTGACCCATCCCCAAAAATTAGGCCGATTCTCTGGCCGTGAATCCTCATATCTTGTCCATGCTGGCTAGTTCTCTTCCGGCAACTACTCTTGTTGGACTCACGCCCTTCAACCCAAATCCCAACCCTGCTCTTCTCACCGAACCCAACCAAGCTTCTTCATCCACTTTCCAGCCTGCAGCATCCAAATCTCCGACTCCTCATGCCGTTGGTGTTCAGGCCCTGAATCTGACTGGATTGGACTCACTGGGCAGCTCTCTTTCAGCAACTAGAATCGTTGCCCTCACTCCCTTCAACCCCAACATCGTCTCTTCTCCTCTCCTCGGCCACCTTCCATCCCCCTCCTCTTCCTTACAGACATCGCCATCCAAACCATCGACTACTCTGTCGGAAGTTAGGATGCTTTCTGATGAGTGATATTTTCACCTAGATTTTAGTATCTTTTTATGTGAGTTTTCGTATATTTTTATCCGTATTTTATGTATTATTTGGTTGTGTTTTGTGTTTTTATGGAAATGTGTGTGAATGAGCTTAAACTATAATTTTATCCGTATCTTTTTATTTGATGCTAGATATGATAAGGAAGACGTAGGAAAAAGCGGATCTCAATTCGGAGTTGAAACGAGAGAGAACGAGCCAAAACAGTGAAGAAATACAGGAGCCAGCACCAACACGGGCCGTGTAGCCAACACGGCCCTGTAAGAGGTGGCCGTGCGGCGACACCAATTCATTCAACATGGTCAACTTAAGGCCGTGTCCAGTCACACGAGTCGTGTTGGCAGCACGAGACGTATCATCAACACGGCCCTGTAAGAAAAAGCCGTGCGGGAGCATCAGTTCACACGACACGGCCACCTTATGGCCATGTGGCAGAGTACGACTCGTGCTGTGTAAAATTCTAGAAAAAAATCAGAATCCTTCTAGAAGCCTCCCAAGGGGTATAAATACCCAATACTTCAATATGTGAGAAAGATCCGAAATTCCACCCTTCCACACACACATCACACACAATTCTCTCCATTTTACATCATCATCTTCATTCATTCACCATCCTTTGGATCTACATTCATCCAACCATCAAAATCATCATCCAATTGAAGAAAATAAGCAAGGAAGAGAGGAAGATAACAAGGGAAGGAAGGAAATCACCATTGAAGTGACATCAAGGGAGTTTCCATTTATTTCTTGTATTAAACCTCATAGTTTCATCATGTTTTGTAAGGATCTTAATGTCTATGTTCATTTCCTTCTTAATATGGTAGGCTAATCTCCCTTGAGAGATTAGCAACATGAGAGTTGTTGGATAATTTTGGGGATTTGTGTATTCAAATTCATATGTTGATTGGATCTATGATTTTCTACCATTGATTATTAATTGCTTGAATTGTATTGATGATTTGTGTGTTTAGTTGTTCTAGATATGTGATTAGATTGAGAAATCAATTATATGCTTAGGATAATTAAGTGAATCATTTCATCAAACACTTCATGTGCATTATAGATTGTGAAGAGATTGAGAAGTCCTTCATAGTTTAGAACCCTTTGGTAGGACATGTGATTGGTTTGATCGAGAGATTGATTAATTGTGTGAAGGGACTCTCATTTAAGCTTAGTACCTAGTTGGAATTGTTTAAGTGAGAACCAATCCATTGAGCTATTTGATATTCATGTCCTATCCATCTCGAGAGGGAGTTTAGGTGATTTTAGTGTTGGCCCTTAGTCTTCAATCCATGATACATATGAATTTGATACATAATTCCTAGAATTACCACTTATTGATTATTGTTAATCTCGCTTTTAATCAATTTGGTAAACCATTTTTCATCCATCCATCTTGTTCGTTTGATCATTGCTTGTTCACTTGCATTAATTAATTTAATTTCTTGTTTGATCAACCTCCCTTTGATGATTAGTCTCTATAAAATTATAAGAAAAGTGAGATCGCTTAAGCACTAGTGCCTACCTCCCTTGGGTTCGATAATTTCTTGAATTGGTCATTCTCCACTAAACTATGGCTAATCAAATGGCGCCGTTGCCGGGGAGGTAACGGTTGCTAGTAGCTTAACGAAGGATCGTTTTGAGTAATCTTAATAGAGATATTTTTTTTTATATTTTATTTGTTTACTTGTATTTGCTTTGTGAAACTTTATTCTAATCTCTCTTAGTTTTGAAGGTATATGCAAACAAGATCCAAAGGGAAACAAGTAGAACCTATCGATTGGGAGATTGAGCATACGTTGAGAAGGAGAAGAAAGGAGAACAAAAATAGTGAGCGAATGGAGAACTTTCAAGAGGATAATCGTGTGGAGATGGAGCATGATGGGGAAGGAGGACACAATATGAATGTGCATGACAACGCACCTCAATTCAATGCAAATCTTCCTCAACAAGCCTATCAAAATCATGGAGCTATGAACAACCAAGCTTTGCTTCAAAAAATGGTGCAACAAGTTCTAAGGCAACAAGGCTTTCAACAAGCTTATGCTCCTCCGCAACAAGCATATGTACCACCACAACCACCTCCGGTGCAACATGGAATTCACAATGATCAAAGGGTGATCCGGAATTTCTTCATACCGAGGACAATGCCACAAATGATGGGACCACCAATTCATGCCAACAACTTTGAATTTAAAATGGGCTTGATTTCATTGGTGAGAGAGCAACAATTTAGTGGAACTCCGAATAAAGATCATAATGCTCATCTAGCTCAATTCATTGAGATTGCTAACACCGTGAAGATGAATGGGGTGAGTGAAGATTGCATCAAGATAAGGTTATTTCCGTTTTCTTTGAGGGATAGAGCAAGAACATGGCTCTCCACCATCACTCCCAGTACGTGCAACACTTGGGACGAGCTAGCACAAATGTTTTTGAATAAATACTTCCCACCTTCCAAGACCCTTCAAATGAAGAGCTTGATCACTCAATTCAAGCAAATGCCTCAAGAGAGTTTTTATGAAGCGTGGGAAAGGTTTAAGGATATGCTACGCAAGTGTCCACAACATGGTTTCCTGGAGAATCAACAAGTTGGATTTTTCTATCAAGGACTTGTGAATGGGCAAAGAGTGCTTGTTGATGCTTCGGCGGGTGGATCCGTACTTGGAGTGACTCCGGAAAGAGCTATTCGAATTTTTGATGAAATTGCTACAAATGTCTACCAATGGCCATCGGAGAGGGTAAGTGGATGCTATGGGTTTGAGAGCTATGATCAAGGGCAACACTCGAGTGTGAAGAGTGTGAATGTTGAGCCATAAACGCCAAGCATGGAAATGATAGTAGCGGAGGTAATGAAGCAAATGAGTTTGAAACAAGGAGTGATTAATCAAGGAGTTAATATGGTTGATGGCCAAATGGATCAAAGTGTGCTTCCTCCAAATGGTGTTAGTGGGGAACAATGGGCTATGACAATGCCACGTGTGGAGGATGTGCAATAAATGCAAGGAAGAAACTACCAAGGGAATTACCAAAATAATTTCCAAGGTAGTTTCAACCAAAGTCAAGAAAACTATCCATCAGGGCAAGGAGGTTTCAATGGTCAAAGTAGTGGAAGCTCATACCCACAACAACAACAAAGGCATGGTAACTTTTCCTACTCTAATCCGAGCAATGCGGTTGCGTATCCTCCGAGATATCAACCGGGGGCTAAGGCACCGAACAATGAGGGAAGAGCATCAACCGATGAGCTACTTGAACAATTGATTGCATCAAACAAAGCTAGAGAAGTATCGGAAAATGCTAGAGATGAAGCTAATGAAAGAAGATTCAAAGCTATTGAGGAAAATAATGAAAGAAGATTCAAAACTATTGAGGAAAATAGTGATAGAAGATGCAAAACTTTGGAGTACAATGTTGGACAAATGGAAAGTTCATTATGTGCTCAACAAAAAGGAAAGTTTCCGGCCACAACCGAAGTTAATCCAAAGGCTCAATGTTTGTTAGTTGATATGAAAGAGAAACGAAAGGTTGAAGAAGGGTTGGTGGAAAGCAAGGTTGTTGGAGAAATGGAAGAAGTATGTAAGAAAGAAGAGAAGGGGCCTAAATGGATACCCAAGTGGAAGAGGGTGCAAGAGGAAAAGAAAGTAGAGGAGAAGATCAAAGAAGAAGAGTACAAACGTGACTATTGGGGTATCCCGATCACTCCATTCCCTATTCCCTATCCACAAATGTTTATAAAGGAGGAGAAGAAGAAGGAATTTGAGGAGTATGTCATGTCGCTCAAGAAGAAGTATGAAGAGAAAAAGAAAGAGGAGCAACCCGAAATGAGTAAGTCGATGCAAAAAGGAGGACCTACGAAGGTTGGTGATCCGGGGAAGTTCATAATCCCGTGTGATTTTGAAGGAAAAGGCACTCTCGATGCATTATGTGACTTGGGGGCAAGTGTCAACGTGATGTCTCATGCCACGTTTAAAGACCTTGAAATTGGAGAGCTAAATCCTACGACTATCTGTCTTGAAGTGGTAAATGGTGAAGTTGTGAAGCCACTTGGGATTGTTGAAGACGTGGAGGTGAAAGTGAAGGGGTTAGCATTTCTGGTTGATTTCATGGTTTTGGAAGTGAAAGCGGACCCTAAAGTTCCACTTATTTTAGGAAGACCGTTTCTAGCCACCGGACGAGCAGAGATTGATGTTGGTAGAGAGGAGTTATCATAGAGCTCAAAAGGAAAAAGTGTCACATTCTTGTGCAAGAAAGATAAAGGGATCAAGCCTCATCATACAAGGCCTACGGATGATTTCGATGATCATGATTCTCTTCTCTTTGATAATTTAAATTCATTTCTTCATGATTATATGAAATTGTCAAATGCTAACTTGTCTTCTTGTGATGTTAATAGGATAAAAGCATCGGAGCTCGATTGGAAACTTGACAAAGGAGAAAGAGGAAGTCCACTAGAATCACTTCTCAATGACGATTTGATGCTTGTAAGCAAGAATGGTGAGGTTGAGCTAGTGGACAAGAAGAAGGCCAAGCTAATGTTCAAAGTGAGGATGCGAGGAGAAAGTGGGATGGACCATTATTTGGTCCAATGATCGTGAAATTCCGTCCGGCTTGAAGACGTTTAACTTAGCGATAAATGGGAGGCAACCCATTCTTTTGTTATTTTGATGCTTTTTGTTGATTTTTGGTCGTGTAGGTGGATTGTGCTTGTGAGAAAAATGCATGTTGAAGAAAGGAGAAGTGCTTCATGTATTTGAGTAAAAATGTCACCATTTGTTGCAAACTTAATTCTCGACTCTTGTCTCGAGTCAAGTTTGGGAGGAAAGTGCATGGTGAACATAGCTTGAGTCGTGTGGATGCGTTTACTTCTCCACAAGAAGATCATCAATAGAAACTACAAGGGTAAGTCCCACCACTTTTTGCAAACTTAATTCTCACATCTTAGTTTGATTTAAGTTTGGGGGGAGAGTGCGTGGTGTGACTCACCACTTAAGTGTGTTTGATATGATGATATATTGATGATAATAGGTCTTCTTGTAAAATTCACACCCAATTTTAAAATTTTTCTCATAAGTTTGGTTGGATTTTGGTATGATTGGTTGTGTTGAAGTGCATGTGAATCCATATTTTTAATGCAATTGTGGAGCTAATGGTGTTGTATGAGTTTTGAGTATGAATGAAGTGTAGTGGAAGCACAAATGGAGCTTGGAGCGAACGCTTTCCTTACCAAAAGCTTATTGAGGGAGTAGTCTACACCTTATCACTTTTAGTTGCTTGACATAATTTGATTTGGATTGATGTGATTTGCATGCTACTTCATTTGTTATGTTTTTGGGAGGTTTCCTTTTCAATAAGGTTGGTATGAATGTGAGCTTAAATGTCATGGATGATATAGAATGTGTGCTTTATTGTTAATGATGGTGATTTTTATTATTGCATGTTGTGTGTTTTTGTTTTGTTTCTTGTTTGTTGAGTCTTTATTTTATGTTTTGTGTGTTTTCTTATTTTTGTCTTGGTATGTTTGGTGGTTTGTTTTGGGATGTTGTGAGTCATTTTTGAACATGAGTGGTGACATGTTGTGGTAGTAAGTGATGACAAGTTATGATTAAGAATCTCTACACTTTCGAATTGTGACATGTTTTACTTAACTTGTTCAATTTTGAGATGAATGTGGTGTAATAAGTTTCTTAAGGTCCAATGCATAAGCTTGTGAGAATTTGAGCCTCAACCGTGCATACATGGTTTTTCTTCATGAGTGGATCGATTGAGTTTGATAAGCTAGAACTTGCTCAAGGACTAGAGGAACGAGCCCAATTAGTGGAGATTAGTGAAATGATCTTAGGCCATCCTTGTTATTCACAGTCATTGCCATATATTTCCATACCATGTACATCATCCCTAGTTAACCACTTTGAGCCTTAAAGCCATTTTATTGTGAATTTAGCACACTACAAGCCTTAATTACCCACTTGAGCCTTACATACATACCTTTTGTGTGAGTGATTGAGGAGATGTGGTTTAGAAAGGTTTGATGAGATATTGTGCAAAACATGAAAGAAATGGTAACAAGCAAGAAAAAGGATGAAAAGAGCAAAGATAAGAATGAACATGCAACCTCAAAACAAGAAAATAAGCAAAGAAACAACAAAATGCTCAAGTATTTAAAAAGTTCGAAAAAGGAGGCATGCATCTATAAGAAGCTTAAGAAATCCAAGGAAGTTGATGATTAGTGCTTGTGAGTAATAAAGAAAAGATAGGGAGAAACGGAAAGTGGAGAAGTTGAGGAAATTGGCCATCTCTTCGATTACTTACACTTGTTTAGTCACTATTAGCCATATTCTTCCTACCCTACCAAAGAGTCTATCATTACATCCTTAATGAAAGACCTTTTTGATCACTAATTGAAACTTTGGTGGTTTATGAATATAGTCCACGAGCAAGCTTATAGTGAGTCGAGCCAATCGGTTGATGAGTGTTGATTTACCTTACTTTAAAGAGTGTTGAGTGACATTATAACCTATGTGAGGCTTGGACCAAAAAGGGACTATATTACACATTATTCTCTTGTGATTGAACTTGTTAATTTTTCATGTTATGAGTTTAATGTTGTAGGATGACTTAGCATAAATTGTGATTCTTATTATTATTGATGTGTTATTACTTATGTTCGTTTAGTCTTTTACTAGGTGAAAATCACTCTCCTTGGTTTATCATTTTCGTTGTGTGGGGACGCACAACACTTTAAGTTTGGGGGTATGATGAGTGATATTTTCACCTAGATTTTAGTATCTTTTTATGTGAGTTTTCGTATATTTTTATCCGTATTTTATGTGTTATTTGGTTGTGTTTTGTGTTTTTATGGAAATGTGTGTGAATGAGCTTAAACCTATAATTTTATCCATATCTTTTTATTTGATGCTAGATATGATAAGGAAGACGTAGGAAAAAGCGGATCTCAATTTGGAGTTGAAACGAGGGAGAACGAGCCAAAACAGTGAAGAAATACAGGAGCCAGCACCAACACGGGCCGTGTAGCCAACACAGCCCTGTAAGAGGTGGTCGTGCAGCGACATCAATTAGTTCAACACGGGCAACTTAAGGCCGTGTTCAGTCGCACGAGTCGTGTTGGCAGCACGAGCCGTGTCATCAACACGGTCCTGTAAGAAAAGGCCGTGCGGGAGCATCAGTTCACACGACACGGCCACCTTATGGCCGTGTGACAGAGCACGACTCGTGCTGTGTAAAATTCTGGAAAAAAATCAGAATCCTTCTAGAAGCCTCCCAAGGGGTATAAATACCCAATACTTCAATATGTGAGAAAGATCTGAAATTCCACCCTTCCACACACACATCACACACAATTCTCTCCATTTTACACCATCATCTTCATTCATTCACCATCCTTTAGATCTACATTCATCCAACCATCAAAATCATCATCCAATTGAAGAAAAGAAGCAAGGAAGAGAGGAAGATAACAAGGGAAGGAAGGAAATCACCATTGAAGTGACATCAAGGGAGTTTCCATTTATTTCTTGTATTAAACCTCATAGTTTCATCATGTTTTGTAAGGATCTTAATGTCTATGTTCATTTCCTTCTTAATATGGTAGGCTAATCTCCCTTGAGAGATTAGCAACATGAGAGTTGTTGGATAATTTTGGGGATTTGTGTATTCAAATTCATATGTTGATTGGATCTATGATTTTCTACCATTGATTATTAATTGCTTGAATTGTATTGATGATTTGTGTGTTTAGTTATTCTAGATATGTGATTAGATTGAGAAATCAATTATATGCTTAGGATAATTAAGTGAATCATTTCATCAAACACTTCATGTTCATTATAGATTGTGAAGAGATTGAGAAGTCCTTCATAGTTTAGAACCCTTTGGTAGGACATGTGATTGGTTTGATCGAGAGATTGATTAATTGTGTGAAGGGACTCTCATTTAAGCTTAGTACCTAGTTGGAATTGTTTAAGTGAGAACCAATCCATTGAGCTATTTGATATTCATGTCATATCCATCTCGAGAGGTAGTTTAGGTGATTTTAGTGTTGGCCCTTAGTCTTCAATCCATGATACATATGAATTTGATACATAATTCCTAGAATTACCACTTATTGATTGTTGTTAATCTCGCTTTTAATCAATTTGGTAAATCACTTTTCATCCATCCATCTTGTTCGTTTTATCATTGCTTGTTCACTTGCATTGATTAGTTTAATTTCTTGTTTGATCAACCTCCATTTGATGATTAGTCTCTATAAAATTATAAGAAACGTGAGATCGCTTAAGCACTAGTGCCTACCTCCCTTGGGTTCGATAATTTCTTGAATTGGTCATTCTCTACTAAACTATGGCTAATCACTTTCCCTCACCCCCTTTAACCCTAAACATCCGTCCTCTAAATCTATTCATCCTTCATCGTCATCTCATAACCCTCCCCTTCCGTCTCCTTAACCTGCTTCTTCTTCCCCTCCCCTCCCTCCTCCCCTCCTCATCCCCCACTCCACCCCGACTCAGCCTCCTTCCATCACCACTCAACCTCCAATCCCTCATGTTCCTTCCCCCATCTCGAATTCCTCTCCTTCTACTCGCCTTCCTTTATCTCCTCCTATTCCACACTCTCCTCCCCCTGCCCCGCCTATATAAAACCCCCATAATCGACACCCCCATCCATCTCATTTCCTCAAATTTGTCCCTCCAGCCGAGCCAGGAGTTTTTGAAATTCCCGACCATATGATGGCAGAAGAGAATGATGAATGGCAACACACCCTTATTGGATGTTTTATTGGCCACTACCCGGGATTTTAAGCCGTTAAGGATATTATCAACAAGTGGAATGTTGACGTTCGAGTGTACAATCACGACAGTGGCTAGATAATATTCAAACTCACCTGTGAAGAAGATGTCCAGAAAGTTCTTCAAAACGGTCTTTATGATGGTAAATTCGTCTATCTGATGCTCCAAAGATTGCCAACTGATTTCTAGTTGATGAGGCTGGATTGGCAATAGTTCCTGTTTGGATTAGACTCCCCTCCCTCCCTCTGAATTACTGGGCATCAGATTGCTTAAGCTTGATCGCATCAGCAATTAGAGAATCGGTCATGATGGATTACATCACAACTCATTAGGAGAGAGTTTCCTACGCACGCATCCTCGTGCACGTTGATGCTTCAAAACCCCTTCCGGATGAGATATGGGTCAAGAATAAATTTGGTAGATTTAAATAGAGAATTGAATATGAATTCAATCCAAATTTTGTAGACATCTAGAGGTAGAATGCCGCCAGAATGCAGATCAAGCAGATAAGATCCGTGATGGTGAGCGGCCGTTCCAATCTGGTAGGAGAAACATGAAGCGTAATAGGGGTAGGAAGCACATTAACCCCACTCATAAGCCCAACACTCTTCCTAAACCTACTGATCAGCCCAACATCCCTTCGCAGCCCATCATATCTGACCCTCCTTTCTTTTCCAACAGGCCCAACATCCCCAAAAAGCCCAACTCTTTCAATTATCAGCCCAATAGTTTCCATCCCCTCTGAAATCAGCTTACTCTAAACTATCAGCCCATCTCCAAAGCCCAACCGAATACACACCCACCCATCCCCGAAACCGAAACCATGACCTCTCCAGAGGGTCTCTCTCGACACTTCAATACAGAATCTGATCAAGTTTTAGAAACACCTCAAGGTAATCCTGTTGCCCCTATTCAGGATTATAAATTGAAAGGTATCTCGATTCTGTCCTCCAGTGGAGAATCGTCCGCATCCACTGGAAGAAATTTCAAACTCAAACGAACAAAATCATTGGGAAGAACTGATGTGGATAGGACACACTCTGAAGATGGAATTTTTTTTATTACGGAGACTGGATTAGTAGAGTGGTTGCGGAGGAAGGTATTTCATCCTCCGAATACTCCTCATGACTCTTCTCATCTGGAATGTGCGTGGGTTAGGGCGCACACCAACCCACAAAGCAATCACGAAGCTTGTGCGAGATCATGATGTTTCGATTATGGGCCTTCTGGAAAAGAAGTTGAATACTGCTAATGTAGCGGCTGTAATTGGCAAGATCCTGCCATCATGGGAATTTCATCACAATTTCAAGGTTCACCAGGGAGGCAGAATCATTCTTCTATGGAATCCTTTGAGAGTTTCTTTGTGTGATTTTATCATTTTTGAGCAATCCATTACTGCAAACATTTGTTGCCTTACTACAGCGAAGAAATTTACCCTCTCAGTTATTTATACCCATAATCGTTATGTTGCTAGAAGACCATTGTGGCAGCACCTACTCTCCTTGTTTCACTCTAATACGTTGCCTTGGATCTTAGGGGGTGATTTTAATTGTGTAAGATTGGAAGGTGAAAGAAATTCCTATTCTCATAACACAAGCACTAGGGAAATGGATGATACATGTTCTATTTTAGGAGTAGAAGATACCCTCTCTTCGGGTTGCTTCTATACTTGGACTAATGGGACCTCGTGTTCAAAAATTGATAGAGTCATGACGTGCAAGATTTGGAGGAGTATGGGTTGGGATCTTCACACCACTTTTCTTCCTCAGGGCATTCACTCAGACCATTGCCCTTCCATAACAACCTTCCAAAATCTGAGCCCTCACTATATAAGACCCTTCAGATTTTGTAATTTTTGGACTAACCATGATAATTTCATTGCTCTTGTTTCTTCTTATTGGTAGGTATATGTAGAGACTACAAAGCAATTCATCCTTTGCCAGAAGTTGAAATCTCTAAAAAAACCATTGAAGGGATTGCACAAACAGAACTATTATCACATCTCTAAAAGAGTGGCTAGAGGAAGAGAACACTTGCATCACCTGCAAACTCTATATATGTCGAGGTTGAGTAATCAGGAGCTTCAACAGGAGATCAGTGAGGCGATAAGAAAGCAGAAGCACTTGGAGGATTGTGAGACTAACTTTCTTATGCAGGTTCTCAAACACAAACACATTAAGAACTAGGACCGAGCTACAAAATACTTCTATTCTCTATTCGAAGTAATGGAGTGAGGAATGGTATTCATTCTCTACACACTGATAGCGGTCCCACCTCTTCTTACCAAGAATTGATTGATACATTTCTCTCTTATTATCAATCAATCCTTGGTGAGGAGAGCTTGACTTCTCATTCAGTGGAGCAGGAGGTGTTGGATAGAGGACCAAAACTATCTTCTGTAGATGTTAGTAGCCTGGAAACACCGGTTGAGGAGGCAGAGATTAAAAATGCATTGTGGTCAATCAACAAGAACAAATCACCGGGACCTGATGGATACACCTCGGCTTTCTTTCAGAGTGCATGGAATGTGGTTGGTGGAGATGTAGTGGCAGCGGTGAAGGAATTCTTTCGGAAAGGCAAGTTGCTTGAGCAGTTGAATTCCACTTTTATCTCTTTGATTCCCAAAAAGAATCATGAGCCGAGCGTCCAAGATTTAAGATCCATTTCGTGTTGCAACACTGTGTACAAAATTATATCTAAAATCTTGGCTGCTCGACTCAGACTTTGCCTTTCTTCTTTGATAAATCAATCCCAGTTTTGATTTATTAAAGGAAAGAAAATGAGAGACTGTATGATGCTGGCAGAGGAGATCTTCAGGGGTTATGGTCGGAGAGTAGGGACTATCTCCCCTAGGATGGCAGTCAAAGTAGACATTTCTAAAGCTTATGACTCTGTTAGCTAGAAATATCTCTTTGAATTGCTTACGGAATTAGGTTTTCACTCTAGTTTTCAGACTTGGATTGAGCAGTGTGTTACTACTACTTCCTACTCCTTACTCATCAATGGTAAACCGGAGGGTTTTTTCAAATGCAAGAGGGGACTTCGACAAGATGATCCGATTTCTTCGCTCCTCTTTGTTTTATACATGGAATATCTTAGTAGATTGATGAGTAGAGCAGTAGATCTTCACGAGTACAGGTTTCACTCTAGAATCTGTAAGTGTGTAGATGTCTCACATTTGATCTTTGTGGATGATCTTCTAATTGTGGGCTATGGAGATGTAGCAAATGCAAAGTGTATTGATAGGATATTGAAAGGTTTTTCTGAGGTCTCTGGGCTATCTGCAAATCCTCAGAAATCAAATCTCATTACCTCGGGAGTTTTGACTCGTGTACGGCGTAAGATTGCTCAGATTCTTCCTTTCAGTACATTAACAATATTTGGGTATCCCTATCTGTAGTAAGATAATTGGAGTGGAAGATTTTACACCCCTCCTGAATGACATTAACAATATGATACAAACTTGGTCTTCTAAACTATTGTCATTCACGGGTAGATTGGAACTTATCACTTCTAAGATTTATAGCATTCTATCTTTTTAGTGTGGCATTGTTAAAATCCCAATTGTGGTGGTCAAAAAGGTGGAGACCATTATCCGCAGGTTCTTGTGGGTAACTAAGGTGAGCCAGGTGAGCTGGAACGACATCCTTCAACCTAAGAATGCAGGAGGGCTAGGGTTGAAGGACATCACTACTTGGAATAAGGCCCTTTTGGCAGGAGCATTGTGGGATGTACACAGGGAAGCCTCATCTCTCTAGGTGAAATGGATCCACTCTGTCTACCTCTCGGTTTTTCAATAGACAGTGACCTCTCCCGGTAACAATTCTACATACTTATGGATAGTTCTCATTGCCATTAGAAATGCTGTAGGGAATGAGTCAGAAGGGGATGAAGGAGTGATTGGAGTAATGGAGAAGTGTTGTGAGAGTGGGGTGTTCAAAGCCAACCGTATGTATGATTATCTGAGGAGGAGATACACAGCGGACTCGAGCTTTATCTATAAACAGGTTTGGCACAAATGGATTGTGAAGAAGTACAGTTTCAGATTATGGTTGGTGCACAAGGAAAGAGTGGCTATGAAGGTCAGGGTATGGTGCACAGGAGAAGACAAACGATGTTGTTTTTGCTTCGACCAGAAGACTACATCACATCACTTCTTTAATTGCCCTTACATCATTCGCATTTGGGATAAGGTGAGAGGATGGATTGGATAGAGAAGACGAAGGCTATCATCAATCACAGACGCCTTCCTAAAGATTATGCAGGATACCAGAAGCAATAAAAAGGCAAGAAGACATCTTTTCATCACCTTTTCTACCATGATCTACTACATTTGGATGGAAAGGAATGCTCTTCATTTTGGCACGAGGATGCTATCCCTGACTCATGTTGCAGATAGAATCAAAACTCAGATAGCATCTTTGTATATGAATCCTTGATGTATTTTCTTTATTCACCTTAAGCATTATGCTTAAGTAGGTTGGATAGGTTGGTTTGATCTTGTATCGGCATCGTACGTAAGTACTTGATGTAATCATATTCAGTGAAATAACATTTACCAATTTCACTAAACCCTAAAACCTAAATCCTAAAACCCTAAACCATAAAACCTAAACCCTAAAACCCTAAACCCTAAACCCTAAATCCTAAACCCTAAACCCTAAACCCTAAACCATAAAACCCTAAAACCCTAAACCCTAAATCCTAAAACCCTAAAACTAAAACCCTAAAGCCCTAAAACCCTAAAACCCTAAACCCTAAAACCCTAAACCACCCAAAAACCCTAAAACAAAACCAAAAACCCAACCTTTCTCTCTCTAGATCTTGTGCTCTGACCTCTCTCTAAACCTTTCCCCTTCACGCCTACCTTCGCTATACACAAGAAGATGGCCGGTGATCTGACTACATAGTGTAGTCATCTTCTTATCTTGTTGTATCACCATCCTGCCGGTTCCATGAGGCTCTGGCGACCACCGGTGGCTCAAGCCTCTACTCCTGATAAAGGTAAGAAAGCCTCTCCTTCAGTTAGGGGTTTAAAACTCAAAAAGAAAACTAGTTTTCCAAGTAAGAAGTCCAAAGTTTGTGCTAGTAGAGGCCCATCAGTGGAAGATGGCTCCCCATTCTGTGTGGTGTGTACGTTCAACACCAACCCATCTATCCTTGATTTTTCTCCGGCAATGGCTGTTGAGGAAACAAGAAGAGAAGAGGATTTTTCTCTGGCAATGGCTGTTGAGAAAGCAAGAGGAGAAGAGGATCTTTTGAAAAGAACAGATAACCTGTAGAAACACGCTGCCTCTCGGATACCTCCTCCATTGCCGGCAATTGCAGGAGTCTCCAATGAAGAATGCTCTGGTAATAGTAGTTCTGGTAATTTGAATTTTCTCATTCGATCTGCTTTGGAAGCTACCTCTGGCAGAAAAAATAAAAAAAAAATCTTGTTCAAAAATGGATAGTACAGAAAGCTGCTTCCACCGCTCCAACTGTCCTCTTGGACTCCCCATATGGCAACATACAGAACACTTTATCCAAAAAGTCAAACTCTTTCCCTTCTAATCCCACCTACCTTCATGAATACTCTTCTTTGCCTGCCACACCATGCTCTTTCAAGCAAATTTTGTTAGGCTCCATACACCATACCCAATCTATCCAATCAACATCTCATTTCCCTCCGCCCAGCCTGCCTAATCATTCTGGCCACCCCCCTCCAACCACCCTACCTCCAACCAACTTACCTCCATCCACCCTACCTTGTCTCGATTTCTCCTCCCCTCCTCTCTCCTTGCCGCCGGCAGCTTTGGTAATTTCATCACCTCCGCCGTTGATCAGACACAATCCCTCCACTCCTCCATCATCGCTGAATTTACATGTTCCCCTATCCACTCTACTCCTACATCTTGCTGAACCCCCTTACGTCCCCCTCCCTGAATCCGAACACCTCTCTTCTTCTCAGCCTCATTCTGGTCACAAACATCTGCCTCTCCCCTTGCGTCTTCCCTCTTCATTCAGAAACTTTTGCTCCTCCACGCCTTTTCTGGTTCAGACAGCAATTGTGCCTCTCCCCCACCCCCAAACTCTGCTCCCCCCCTCTGTCATCTATCAATCTTAACCCTCCTCAATCACAATTCGACCTCATAACCGATGCCCTAACCCCCTTCATTACCTCAAATTCATTCCCCCAACAGAACCTGGTACTGGTGTAATTCCCGATGAATTGATGGAAGATGAGAATGATGAATGGAAATTCACACTCATCGAATGCTTTGCGGGACGCTACCCCAGGTTTCAGGCAGTCAAAGAAATCGTCGACAAATGGAAGGTGGAGGTCCATGTGTTCAACTATGATAGCGGTTGGAGTATTTTTCGCTTCAATTGTGAAGAAGATCTTCAGAAGGTTCTCCTCAATGGACCTTAAGATGGAAATCTCAAATATCTCATGCTTAAAAGAATGCTGGTAGACTTTCAATTTGATGAGGCAGTGCTCTCGATCGTCCCAATTTGGATTCGCTTCCCCTCCCCCCCCTCAAATATTGGGCTGCTGACCGCCTGAGCATCATAGCGTCCGCCATTGGAGAGCCTATTATGATGGACTTTTTCACCACTAATCAGGAACGAGTTTCGTTCGCTCGTGCCCTAGTGCATATCGATGCATCTAAAATTTTTCCGAATGAAATTTAGGTAAAAAACAGGTTTGGTGGTTTTAAGCAAGAGGTGATCTATGAATTCTACCCTAAATTTTGCAATAAGTGCAACTCTCTTGGACATCATGCACCCGAATTTCGTTGCGGTGAAGTTCAGCAGGAAACGGTGCTTGGTCTGGATCAAGATGGACCTTTCATTCCAGATAATCGTAAAAGGAGAAGAAATAGAGGTCGCAAGCTCATCCCTCTTCATCCGAGGCCCAAACCCAACCTAATTTATAAACCCACCAACCCTTCATCCGCCCCCTTTATAATCAAACCCAATTCTCCTAATAATCCTGAGCCCAATACCCATATCCAATCCCAACCCATTCACACCGATAATCTTAAACCCATTTCTTCCCCTTCACATTTTAATCCAAACATAACAGCCTCTAAGCCCTCTACTTCCAATACCCAGCCCAAATTGTTCAACCAGTATGTTGTTCTAGACTCCACTACCATTCATGAAGAATTTCTCCTCTCCCTCGGTCTGAAGATGCTCAAGTTCAGGAAACCCCAGCAATTGCCCAAGGCAGGAAGACATCACCCTCTAAAATCTGGTCACCAGTTTTTAGTGGAGAATCCTCTGGCTCTTCAGTGAGAAATTACAAACATAAAAGACCAAATTCGTTGGGAAACAAGGATAAGACCGATGATGAAGTGGATAAGCATTTTGATAAATATGGGGATATGATTAGTAAGAAGGTTGCAGTGGCGGGCATGCCCTCTTCAAATTCCTCATGAGCCTTCTAATATGGAACATGTGTGGGTTGGGGTGCACACCAACTCGAACAGCACTAAAACAATTGGTGCATGAACATGATGTCGTTATTATTGGTCTGGTGGAAACCAAACTGAAGTCTAATTCAGTGAATGATGTTGTTCACATAATCTTTTCCTCTTGGAATTGTATTCATAACTTCGATTGCTGTGATGGAGGAAGAATATTGGTTATTTGGAACACCATGAGAATGCAGCTTCAAAACTTTATCATTTTTTATCAAGCTATTACTGCCAACGTTCACTGCCTTACTATAAATAAGGATTTTGCTCTCTCAATTATATATGCTCACAATCGTCATGTTGGTAGAAGATCCATGTGGCAACATCTCATCTCACTTTTTCACTCCAACGCTCTGCCTTGGATCATTGGAGGTGACTTCAACTGTGTTCGATTTGAGGGGGAAAGAAATAACTATTCACAGAATACGGGGACTAGGAAAATGCACGAAACTTGCTCTATTTTGGGAGTGAAAGATACCTATTCAATAGGTTGCTTCTATACTTGGTCAAATGGTACTTCGTGCTCAAAAATTGATAGAGTTATGACATGCAAGGTCTGGAGTAGTATGGGTTGGGATCTTCACACCATCTTTCTTCCTCAGGGCACTATCTCCGATCACTGCCCATCCATTACATCCTTCCAAAACCTGAGCCCTCACTATATAAGACCCTTCAGATTCTGTAATTTCTGGACTAACAATGATAATTTTATTGCTATTGTTTTGTTTTATTAGCAGGTACAGGTATCGGGTACAAAGCAATACATTCTCTGCCTGAAGTTAAAAAGTCTTAAAAATCCATTGAAGGTGCTGCACAAACAGAATTATTACCACATCTCTGAAAGAGTGGCGAGAGGAAGAGAACATTTGCATCATCTCCAAACACTCTTTATGTCAAGCATGAATAATCACGAACTACATCAGGAGATTAGTGAGGAGCTCAATAAACAGAGGCACTTGGAGGATTGTGAAACTAACTTTCTTATGCAGGTTCTCAAGCACAAGCACATTAAGAACCAGGATCGTGCTACAAAGTACTTCTATTCTCTTATTCGAAGCAATGGAGCAAGGAATGGTATTCATTCTCTTCACACAGACATGGGTCCCACCTCTTCATACCAGAAGCTGATTGATACTTTTCTCACTTATTATCAATCAATTCTTGGTCAAAAAGGTTTATCTTTTCAGTCAGTGGAGCAAGAGGTGCTGGATAGAGGACCGAAACTCTCTTCAGTGGATGCTGGTAATCTGGAAGCACCGGTAGACGAGGCGAAGATTAAGGAAGCATTGTGGTCAATCAACAAAAATAAATCTCCTGGTCCGGATGGTTACACCTTGGCCTTCTTTCAGAGTGCATGGAATGTGGTTGGAGGAGATGTAGTGGCAGCAGTGAAGGAATTCTTTAGGAAAAGAAAATTGCTCAAACAGTTGAATACAACTTTTGTCTCTTTGATCCCTAAAAAGAGCCATGAGCCGAGAGTCCAAGATTTTAGACCCATTTCGTGTTACAACACGGTGTACAAAATCAACTCAAAAATCTTGGCCGCTCGATTCAGAGTTTGTCTTCCTTCTTTAATAAACCAATCCCAATTTGGATTTATTAAAGGAAGGAAAATGAGAGATTATGTGATGCTAGCGGAAGAGATCTTTAGGGGCTATGCACGGAGAGTAGGGATTATCTCCTCTAGGATGGCAGTAAAAGTAGACATTTCCAAAGCTTATGACTCTATTAGCTGGAAATATCTCTTTGAATTGCTTAAGGGATTGGGATTTTCCTCTACTTTTCGTACTTGGATTGAGCAGTGTGTTACTACTACTTCCTACTCTTTACTCATCAATGGCAAACCAGAGGGTTTTTTCAAGGGGAAGAGAGGACTTCGACAAGATGATCTGATTTCTTCACTCCTCTTTATTATATGCATGGAGTATCTTAGTAGATTGAAGAGTAGAGCAGTAGATCTTCATGAGTACAGGTTCCACTCTAGAATCTATAAGTGTGTAGATGTCTCACATTTGATATATGCGGATGATCTTCTGGTTGTGGGCTATGGAGATGTAACAACTACATAGTGTATTAATAGGATATTGAAAGATTCTTCTTTCAGTACAGGTACCATTCCTTTCAAATACTTGGGCATTCCTATCTGTAGCAAGAGAATTGGAGTGGAGGATTTTACACCCCTTCTGAATGACATCAATAATATGATTCAAACTTGGTCTTCTAAACTGTTGTCATTCACGGGTAGATTGGAACTTATCACTTCTGGGATTTATGGTATTCTTTCTTTTTGTTGTGGCATTGTCAAAATCCCAATTGTGGTGGTCAAAAAGGTGGATACCATTATTCGCAGGTTCTTGTGGGGTACGAAGTTGAGCTCGGTGAGTTGGAATGACATCCTTCAACCCAAGAATGCAGGGGGGCTAGAGTTGAAGGACATCACTACTTGGAATAAGGCTCTTTTGGCAGGAGCATTGTGGGATGTACACAGGGAAGCCTCATTTCTCTGGGTGAAATGGATCCACTCTGTCTACCTCTCGACTTCTCAGTGGACAGTGACCTCTCCCGGTAATAATTCTACATACTTATGGAGAGTTCTCATTGTCATTAGGAATGCTGTAGAGAATGAATCAGATGGGGATGAAGGAGTGATTGGAGTTATGGAGAAGTGTTGTGAGAATGGGGTATTCAAAGCCAGTCATATGTACGATCATCTGAGAAGTTGGTACACAGCGGACTCGAGCTTTGTCTATAAACAGGTTTGGCACAAATGGATTATTAGGAAGTTCAGCTTCAGATTATGGCTAGTGCATAGGGACAGGGTGGCTACAAAAGACAGGGTATGGTACACAGGAGAAGACAAACGATGAGGTTTTTGCTTCGATCAGGAGACTGTTGGGCAATTGGATCGTGCGGTTCAACGTGATCCGTTAGTAAACAAGCAAACAAATAAGCGGAAACAAAAAATCATGTTTACCGTACTTCAGGGTTGATGTAGAGTCTGAATCGCTGCAGAAGAACACCTCTTGATCTTCTGCTGTATGTCCCAAGTCAACTCTGGTGTTGGGTGGTCAACAATCCCCAGAGTTCTCTCAATCTGCTTCTCTCTAACGCACGTCAAAAGAGGCGCAGGAAGTTAGGTTTCCAGAAGCTGAGATGACTATATATATTGGGCTACAGCAGGGACCAGGAGGAGAAATTGGGCTGGGCCTCAATTGAACTTAATTAACCAAGCTTAGCCCAAAGCTTTTAATCAAATCCAATAATAATAATATAGTCCACTAAAATATTATTATTGCACTACCCGTCCAATCCCAAAATTATGTTCTGGGCTCCTTCTTATTATGAGCCCGATAGTCTCCCCATGTTTAAGATATTCAATGTCCATTAATTAATTAAGTTACTGATAACTCTAATTAATTAATATCTCGTCCGAGAGTAGTACCACTCAACCTTTTTATCATGCCAGAAATTAATCCACTTGCAAGATTTACATGATAAACCTTATGAGCTCCTCAAGGGGACATCATCAACCTATGACGGACATGGATTCCTTCTACAATCAACAGCACACCATAGATACAGCACTACTTCCCAACTCACCGAGTTTGTTGATTTAATACTTATAAATCTCACCCATTGATGAATCAAAGAAATACATACTGTCCTACGTGTCGAGGTTATTATATAGGGATTAAGAGCACGAACTTCCATAATAACAGAGATCAAGTTCTACTATATAGTCAGTATAAGAAGAACGATCTCAGGCGGTCCTGCTCAATACACACAAGTGCACTAATGTGATTCTATAGCCAAGACAAGCTAATACCAAACCACACTACAACCATACCGATAGAGAGTCCCCGTCTATCTCAGTTGTGAGCATCTGTTTATACTTTATAAGGAAACCGATAATATGATCTTCCGCGTGTTGTCGCACAACATATTATCTACAGTATAAAGTAAATGGACTATTGCATCATGCATATAAAATAAATTATAAGATGCAATCATTTGATCAATGATTCTCATTTCAAATAATGTTATGACATTGTTCATACTAAAGCTAGACTTTTAGTATACAATCCAACAATCTCCCACTTATACTAAAAGACTATGCTGTCATGTCTTCTGCCATACATCTATTTCCTACTCCCACTACACGACCATAAAAAGCTCTCGCCTTAAGGTCCTCGTAAATGGATTTACTAGGTCATCATCCGATGCAATCTAGGCGACAACAACCTTCCCCTCATCATACGATTTCTCGTAACAGGTGGTACTGGCGCTCCATGTGTTTAATTGCCTTATGGACTCGTGATTCCTTCAAGTTTGCAACTGCACCAATATCAGCAATATAAATTGTGATAATCTTGGGCAAACTTAGAAACACTTCAAAGTCCATCATGAAGTCTCTAGAGTCATATAGATACTTTGGTTGCCTCATAGGCTCCAATTTATCATTTTTCATGATGGAGCCCGGAGTCTGAAATATATTTCTATATAACACTCCTCCACATTATGACTCTACTTCCTAAAATTAAACACATAACCTTTGAGGAGAATTTACTGCCGTCCAATCTGACTAAAAATCCGAATCTACGTAATCCATAAGAAGCAGTGAATCTGTCCAGTAAGTGTATATATGATAACCAGTCCTTCTCAGGCACTTCATATATATCTTACCACAGTTCATCATTCTTGTTCCGGGTTACGTTGATACCCACTGTTCATGCATTCAGCAAAACAAATATCCAATCTCGTTCATAGCATTCTTTAGATTAAGCTTCCTTATTTGCCGAAGCATAAGGAACCGCTTTCATCTCCTTTATCTTCATTTATGTCTCAAGACACATCCAATAAGATAAATTCACATGCTAAACGAGTATGGATTGTATCATTTATGAAACTTGAGATAAGCATAACATCCTTTCATATGATCCGTATTACCGTGATCAAAAGGATATATTTTACTTTTCTTAAGTCCTTCATATCATACTACTTTCTTAATCATACACATACGCCCGATAATACTCTTTCATTGTCTCCAATGAGCAAGATACTATCTACGTATAGTACAAGAATTACCACCACGTTTCCGTCACTCTTTACAATACACAAGATACATCCGCTCATTGAATAAATCCATATCTATGGATTTCCTTTTCAAAACAGATGTTTCACAATCTCAAAGCTTGGTTTAGTCCATTGATGGGCACCTATAAGCTTACTATTAAAATGCACTTAGCCCTTTGCAATGAATTATTTTGATTGCTCCACATAGATGTTTTCCTCAAGACTTCCAATCAGGAAAGCTGTCTTGACATCTATTTGCTGTTTCTCATAATTCAATATGAGCAGCAAAAATTAAAAGAATCCGGATCAACTAAGCATAGCTACAAGCGGACAGGTTTTCTCATAATCGAACCATTTCTTTCTGAGTACACCTTTTCGCAACAAGCTTTGCTTCCAAGGTTTTCACCTTACCATATGATCCTCTTTTATTTCATCATTCATTACAACTTATTAAGATTCCGCATTTTAATCTTGTAGTGCTGAGTCGTATCCGTGGGATAATACCATATTTACTAGGGACCAAGTCTCACGACTCTCCCAAAAAATATATTTTATGAGTTGTCGAACAACCCTCCCACTACGACAAGGTACTACTTGTAATTGTGTATCAGATGTGACACGCGTTGCAGTTTACCTTGTGGTATGTCCTCTTGTACACTTGGTACTTATACTTAGTGTTTTCCTCTCACTTCCTTTAGAACAACTTATACATGGGCTTGTGATTTATTACATAGTCCTTTTCCAAAAATCTGGTTATTGTGTTAACAATTATCCTTCGATCTTTTGGACTAAATAAATCACCCTCCATTTTTCTAGGATGTCCCATAAACAGACAAATGTTATACGAATTACTGTTTCTAGGGCTTATCCATAAAATGAATTTATTCATTTTTAATAATTCTCCATCTATCTAATCATTACTATAAGAGATTATACCTTCTATTCACCACACCATTCAGCTGGGGCATGCCCGGTGTAGTCAACTTGAGATTTAATCTCAACTTCTGATTATTAGTTCCTAACTATCCTAAGAGGTCTTCATCATCACGATTGAATCGTAATGATGTGATATATTTTTCATGACGCTCACTGTACCAGCCTTACAATTCTTGAATTAATCCAAGAACTTAGACTTGCAGTGCATCAAATAAATATATCGGTTCCCAGAATAATCTTTGAATATTCATAACCACCTCTCGCCTGGATATTGTTAGGTTCGCTTGAATCAGAATGAACTAATTCCAACATATATATCTTTGGCTCTACACCCCACAGCCTTGAAAAGGCAGTTAATCAATTTTACTTCCAAGCACGACTCGCAAGTCCGATAGTTTCCACTTCAGATAAACCTTACGGTCTATCGGCTATCAACTTTTGAATCCTACTCAAGTAAAATGAATTAGTCATAGACGCCAAATGTATGTTTAGTTCATTTCCGAAGGTTCCTTTCTCTTACTAATATTAGAAGATGCATTATTTAACTACTTTTTATTGCATCTGTGGGATGTACATGATTCAAGAGTTTATATATTATCCACTAACATACTTTAATGGATTATAGCCTCATTCCTCATTACTATGACTATGTCATTTAAATGAAATGAAGTATCCATCCGTTAATGTATAGAAACCGAAATCAAATTCTTTCTATAAAACGTACGTAAAGATAATTTCTCATAATCAATCGTTTATTCTTATCATGAGATAAATAAACTACTCCCACTGCAATAGCCACTACCTATGTAGTTTTACCCATGTTATTAACTATCTTATCCTCACTTAGTAATAAACATTTAGTGATTCCGGTATCTACACACTTCGTGTTAATAGATGCCATCACTAATCATGTTTAAACAACTAGTGAATAAGATATTAAACTTGTTCATTTATGATGAAAATGGCTTTCCTTTGCTACATGTTTTGTCAGAAGTCTCCCACCATATACATTCTCTAGTATTTCAGGTAGAACTTTCTCAAAACATCAAGGCTAAACATGGAGAATAAAATTGATCTAGGTTTCCCTTTCAATTTATACTCCAAGCTTTTCCAATTCATTCATCAAATTCTATCATGATCTTGCGCCTTTTAAATTACTCAAGTATCTGAAGAGTTACATGAGTTCATCATATTTCTATGATCCTCTCATCTCTTCACTAAAGACTTTAATAGGCATCATGAGCCGTCCTTTGAGAGAACACATGTATTTTCTTAAGCAGTAAATTTCAAAATTAAGATTCTTTTCTAATCAGTTAATTAGGACAAGTAAATATAATTTCTTTTAGTTAATAATTAGTGAGACTAAAACTATTCGAAATACAGAGAATCACGATTAAATTTACTGATCAAAACTTCGAATTTTATCCTTTTATATTGTTTCCCTCAAAACAATATAAAATAAAATTCACCGACATCTCAAGCACCGTGAGTCTGCAAGCCACGTTAGTGTGGACGTTTACAAACCCGAACATTTACAAGAGAAGGTTTTACCCATTAATTTCATTTTTCAACCTAACTTTATGACAAAATAATTAATAGTCGGTTACTCTTTAGCCATGCAAATAATAGCAGTGACTCCGTTGGGGAGGATACTAATTATTTACACCTAAGTGTACACCATTATTTGATCCCAAGTCCACTGCGCGAGCTTATGTGCCTTACAGTTGGAGAAGTACACACGCGCTCGGGTAGCTTCCTACAATCATCAATTATAAGTTTGTACCAGTGTACCGCACACAAACTCATCCGTTAGGGAGGAAGGCCTATGCCAACACGCAAGTTTATGTGCCACATTACAAACAATAATTATTTATGAAGTCTGTACCAGTGATCCGTGAATAAACTCATCCGTTAGGGAGGAAGGCATATGCCAACACGCAAGTTTACTCACATCACTTACAAACCAATAATGGAGGCCGCGGGAATTTATTATCAATCCCCTCTCCCACTTAGTTATTTAACACCGAGGGTTTTAAACATGCATATAATATTTCATAAATAAAATATACATCTTAGCATTCTTCTATTAACAGCAATTTAAATAAATAAATCACATAGAACATGCCTGTCACATATACAACAATAATTGACAATTAAATCAATTAATCAATTATATAACATTAATTAATTGCATAAATAGTGGATTAATAAATTCGGGCCCTAGAGCAACAAAGAAGCACAAAATGAGCAGCAGACTAAATTAATTAATCATGCTCATTATCTATGGCCCATAATCTTAGCCCAAAACCAAATTAAATCCACCAAGCCCACTAGCACAAATTAGTCCATCAACAAAATTAATTTTTTTTTTTTTATGCTTGGCCCATTACTCACAATTAATTAAATTAATTAGTCCAGCAGCCCATTTCCATTTTAATTAAATTTGGGCCAACAGCCCAAAACCAAATTAAAATAAGGCCCAACTGAGACAACCCATATGTCAAGCCCATTTCCTCCACAATTTTAATAAGAGGCCCAGCAGAAGAAACAAACACGGCCCAACAGCCCAACTGCAAAAAATAGGCCCTTGAACTGTTGCCCTAGACACAGCCGTCCCTCTTTCCAGCCGCAACCTGCAGACGGACACCACACAACAACCGCACGGCGCCACCGCACATAGCGGTCGTGCCATCATGCCGTCGGCAACGCGCCTCTGACCATAAGTAACGAGCCGCCCATCACCGGATCTGCTCGTCCACACCCATCGTCGGAATCAAGCCGTCAGATCGCCGCCATGCTTGGACCGCAGTCGCGCCTGCCTCCCACCTTCGCCGGCAACAGCTCGCACCCGCCAGCAATCACCGACGCGACCACGCACACAGTCCACCGGAATCGAGTGCCAGGCTACCCATCGCGTCCAGCAACTCCAGCCTTCAACACGCCGAAAGTCCCGATCGACTGGAAGAGAGATACGACGAGGACACCGAAATCCATCGCCACTCCTTCCCGATCGACTGAAGGTACCCGTCTCTGGTCTTAGAAGGACTCGCTCGGAATCTTGGAGGACTCGCCCGATCGCCGCCTCGACACGCCCGGAACGCCGCTGTGTCTCGACCGCCATCGTTACCGACTGGAGTCACCACCTCAGCCATCTTGCAGTCGAGCGACAGCAATCCAGCAGCACGCGCCATCATGCCGTGCGCCGTCTTCTCCGCTCGGAGTCAACATTGGACTCGCCCGAAACCTGTCAGATGAAGGCCCAGTTGACCCGCCCTGAACCACGTTTGATTCGCCCCAAACGCCGATATGAAGCGCTTATCGCTGCCATCATCAAGCGATCACATCGTCGGAACTATCTGGCCGCCATCTCGTTCAGCCATCAGCCCTTGATCGTGGTCTCGAGTTGCGACCCATCAGCCTTCAACAGTCTGCGCCTGATTGACCCACCTTCACCTCCAATGAGCACGCGCCGCCGGTTGTACACCCATCGAGGGTGTTCATGTGTGACGTGATGAAGTGTACAGAAGGTTTTTGTACAGTCGAGGGAAGTGTGTGTGTAAAGTCCAGTGGATAGATAGGACAAAGTGTGATGAGATCAGTGTATAACAATCAGCAGCAATCACACACCAAATAGGATACCAAGGGGAAAAACAATAACAGTACAAAACTATGTGATTATATCCAGATTAAATCTTATAATCAAATAATTTGTTTCATGCATGCTATCAATCAGACCAGAGACACAAATAGCACATAAACCCCCTAACGTGTCACGTTTCACCACGAAACCAATGCTCTGATACCAATTGTTGGGCAATTGGATCGTGCGGTTCAACGTGATCCGTTAGTAAACAAGTAAACAAATAAGCGGAAGCAAAAAATCATGTTTACCGTACTTCAGGGTTGATGTAGAGTCTGAATCGCTGCAGAAGAACACCTCTTGATCTTCTGCTGTATGTCCCAAGTCAACTCTGGTGTTGGGTGGTCAACAATCCCCAGAGTTCTCTCAATCTGCTTCTCTCTAACGCACGTCAAAAGAGGCGCAGGAAGTTAGGTTTCCAGAAGCTGAGATGACTATATATATTGGGCTACAGCAGGGACCAGGAGGAGAAATTGGGATGGGCCTCAATTGAACTTAATTAACCAAGCTTAGCCCAAAGCTTTTAATCAAATCCAATAATAATAATATAGTCCACTAAAATATTATTATTGCACTACCCGTCCAATCCCAAAATTATGTTCTGGGCTCCTTCTTATTATGAGCCCGATAGTCTCCCCATGTTTAAGATATTCAATGTCCATTAATTAATTAAGTTACTGACAACTCTAATTAATTAATATCTCGTCCGAGAGTAGTACCACTCAACCTTTTTATCATGCCGGAAATTAATCCACTTGCAAGATTTACATGATAAACCTTATGAGCTCCTCAAGGGGACATCATCAACCTTTGACGGACATGGATTCCTTCTACAATCAACAGCACACCATAGATACAGCACTACTTCCCAACTCACCGAGTTTGTTGATTTAATACTTATAAATCTCACCCATTGATGAATCAAAGAAATACATACTGTCCTACGTGTCGAGGTTATTGTATAGGGATTAAGAGCACGAACTTCCATAATAACAGAGATCAAGTTCTACTATATAGTCAGTATAAGAAGAACGATCTCAGGCGGTCCTGCTCAATACACACAAGTGCACTAATGTGATTCTATAGCCAAGACAAGCTAATACCAAACCACACTACAACCATACCGATAGAGAGTCCCCGTCTATCTCAGTTGTGAGCATCTGTTTATACTTTATAAGGAAACCGATAATATGATCTTCCGCGTGTTGTCGCACAACATATTATCTACAGTATAAAGTAAATGGACTATTGCATCATGCATATAAAATAAATTATAAGATGCAATCATTTGATCAATGATTCTCATTTCAAATAATGTTATGACATTGTTCATACTAAAGCTAGACTTTTAGTATACAATCCAACAGAGACTACATCGCATCTCTTCTTTAATTGTCCTTATACCACACGCATTGTGAATGAAGTGAGAAGATGGATTGGATAGAGGAGACGAGGGCTATCATTTGTCACTGATACCTTCCGGAAGATTATACAGGTTACCAGAAAGAACAAAAAGGCATGAAGACTTCTTTTCATCACCTTTTCTACCATGATCTACTACATTTGGATGGAAATGAACGCTCTTCATTTTGGAATGAGGATGCTGTCCTCGACTCAAGTTGAAGATAGAATCAAAATTCAGATAGCATCTTTGTATATAAATCCTTGATGTATTGTTTTTATTCGCCTTAAGCATATTGCTTAAGTAGGTTGGATAGGTGGGTCAGACTTTGTATTCGCATCGTACGTAAGTACTTGATGTAATCGTATTCAGTGAAATAACAATTACTAAAACCCTAAAACCCTAAACCCTAAACCCTATCCCAAAATCTCATTCATGTTCAACTCAGTAACGCAATGGGGGAAGGCAAGCTTGAAGAGGTTTATGCTTAGGCCTTCTCCCCGTTGCCACCTCTAACACTACCACACCAAAGCTGTAAACATTTGTCTTCTCGGTGGGAATACCCGAATAAACACACTCAGGTGCAAGATATCCCATTGTTCTTGCTGGTATAGTTACTTCTCTTGTATTCGAGCTGTGTTCATAAACTTCTTCCAGACAAAAAGACCAAATCTTAACGAAGTGGAAGGAATGGATCTATCTCCTACTGCCTCTTCAAGTAGAAGTCAAAGTTCATGCGTAGAATAGGTCATCAAAAAGAGTCCAGTTACCTCGTGCCTAGGAGAAGGTATCGTCTGAAGGTGTGCTTGAACTTCCTTCCATTCTTCCACTTCCAAGTGGTCCACTTCTCTTCATTCTTTGTGTTCTGTTCCTGCTGGTTCTTTCCGAAGCTCTCCATTCTTTAGCGCGTGTGATCTCGCTTGTTCTTTTTCTTTCGATGCAAACTGGGATTTTCTCTTCTCTTATGATATTTTAATATTTCGAGGAAGCTCCGAATTCCCAATCCTGTTGAAAATAGGCTATTGTTTAACTAGTCAGGTTGCTCAATCCGACCTTGTCATCTGTTTTGTTTCATCAATCCATTCTTTCTATCTCATAGAAAGGTATACCCAACTTCCATGACTTCATAAGGAATGGTCACCGCGTAAAAGTAGTTGTCCTCTAAACGCTAATCGGAAAGCTTCAAAGTAACAACTTTGCTGTCTAGCTTGCCTAACTCTATATCGACTAAACGACCAACCTGGGGACTCTTTGCTCTTTGAAGGAGAAAAGTCTAGCTTCATTTATGAATGAATGATCTTCCATCTTATCTTACGCCATTTCTGGATGGATGGAGGAAGCTCCGGAGTGGCCAAAGACTCTGACTTCTTTAATAAATAGGACTTTAGTTGCTTTCGGAGTGACTGCCTATGACCGGGGAGAGGGCTTCTATCTTTTCTTTCATTCGAGAGCTCAGCTTATTCTCCGACAGCTCCGGTAGCTGGGAATGTCTCTTTCACTGTATCTGCCGCTTCTGGACTTTCCCTTATTGATAGATCAGAGGGTGTTGGCTATGCCTCTTTGGTTAATGCCAAAGATGGGTCTTTAGAAGAGGAACTAGAGGGGTGGTAAAGGAGGTGGTAATCAACAAGTCAAGTCACAATGCTGAAGCCTCCGTGGAAGCCGCCATAATAGGTATGCCTAAAGCCTTTATAAATAGAAATATAGGTTGTGAAAACTAGGTTTTCTTTTATATGAAATAGGCAGGATCTGGTGTTGGCATGTATAGGAGATTTTCCACGCTTTACCAGTCATAGGTTCTCTTTCCCTAAGTAGAGTCAAATCAATAGTGTGATTAGTCCGGAATTGGCTGGATTCTCCATTCAAATCAGATGTCGACCTATCCCTGTTGATCAGTATATCCAATATCTTCAGCTGCGGGAATACCTGCCAAAAGCTTAACCTCGATAAACCTTTGGAATACAGATCGTCGAGCCGCCGACAACTCCCAGGGTTCACTAAAAGATGAGATACACTGCGAAAGACTATTGACTGACCTGTCGAGCTGATTCGACACCAAGTGGGCCGCACCTCTGAGGACTCAATAAGAAAGAGAAAGGTGCTTCTTCAAACAAAATCAGTAGACTAGGGGCTTTCCTCTTTACTAAAATCGTTCTATGAAGTCTCAATCTCTCTTACTTTAGGGGGGCCATCCTATCAAGAACCTATGGTTTTATTTCATTTTATCATTCTAGCGTTCAAGGCTAGTCTAAAAGAAAGTCAATATACAGACACATTTTCTTTACAACAGAGCAGCTAAACATAAACAAGATCTATTTCTTTGGTCGGTGTCAACCCACGCCGTATATAAAGAAGACCCACGATTCGACCTCTAACTTTAGAATGGATATTTCCAGCTGTTCAATGGCGTAACCTATCAAAAAGACTAGTCGTATGTGGATGCTGTCATCAAGATCATCCCGGTCGTACAGCTTCTTTCTCACCATCTTCAATCTCCTCTCGCCTGGCTTAATATCTCCACCAGTCAAAAATGATCCCATAGCGTGGACACCCGCGCACAAACAAAGGGCCTCTCGATGGCATTTCCTAGCTATAGGTTGACAGTTTAACTTCAAACTATCATTCAGCCACCCTTACTAAAAAAAGATCTCCAAAATCAAAAATCTCGGGATCAATACCAGGAGTTACTGTGCCAACACTCGCTCACTGGCCTCAGCTCACTACGTTCTCTTTTAAGTCGTCTGCATATGTTTGCTACTCTTTTGTTGGCATAGCTACATTTATTAACAGATCCAATTCTCATGTCCGAACTCGGGAACACCAAGAAACCACAATCGATCATCCGGCTCAGCATCTTATTCTTCTTTAGATTAGATTCGCACAACTAGCTATGCGACCTCAGCAGGCCTATATTCTACTCGAAGAGAGGGTGTACTATTCTAAGGAAGGCAGCTTCTGCTCCTAAACTAGCTACTCTGCTGAAGCTAACTCTGTTCTTGTATACGCCACCAGAAGGCTTATCGGGAACCAACCCATCTAAGATGTCCTAGGCAATCGAGAGTCCTTCCTATCTCTATCAAAATTCCCATGCCCATGTTGGTTGGACCAAGGCGAAACTATCATAGGAGAAGAAAAAGAATGGTTACATCCAACTCAAAGATTTTAAGAGTTGAAAGATCCTTTCACAGAGACAAGGGAATATTTCACAGAGGCTTTCGACCTCGTTGTTCAGACATCGACGAACCAAGAGATCCTTATCTCTCATGAGGAGCCGTAGCCGTAGTCTGGTCGGATCTCCTGAACCCAACATTTATATACTCTATTCGATTTGGAAGAGCTCTTTTTCTATCGTAGAATTTCCTCGTTTAAAGATCTCTTGCAATCAAGGTTTGATCTCTAATTTTATCTCGATGGCCGGTGGTCAGGGGCAAAGGGAGCGAAGTGCCAATCGCGACTATGTTCCTAGTGTGGAAGAAAGAAAATGGAATTTCCCCAATGGCTTGCGAAAGAGTTGTTCATTACTATAGATGCATCTGATCTGAGCAGCAGATCATGATGCCGGGGATTTGTTCACAGCGGTAGAATCCCATGGATACCTCAAATGGATCAGACAACTATGTTTAACACACCAAAATCGATCTTTTTCGCTGCCTTAGTAAGGCGTAAGCGCTGCAAGTCTTTTATTTGAGAAGAGATCCTTTTATACTCGTTAAGAGAGTGTGTCACTCAAATAGAATCTTTTCCTTCTCCGGATATAGCATATCAGTGAGTGAGAAGAAGAAAATCCTTTGGTCGAACAGACTAAGGACTGCTTTCGATGGTGTCCCTCTCATTGAGTCAGCTCTTGTGCCAATAAGCGAAGAAGGGGCTAAAAGAATTCTTTCAACACTTGTTTAGACAGCCACTTTAATATTCACATGATTTTTCTTCATTTCATTTCAAAGATTGTTTTAGATTTTTCTTTTTGAAACAGAGTTCGAAAAGCGTGGAAAAAATGCCTCTCGGCGATGGCACTTGATCGGAATTTGGTTTAGCAGTTTCACTTGCTAACAGTGTGGAGAGCTTATTCCAATAAGGAGGAGAATAGAAGGCTTGGCATACACACTTTCATTTTGAGACTACATTCGCTTTGCAACAACCAAAAAAGGAAAAACGATTCGAGCCAGTTGATTGGAGGTACTACAAAAGAACTCAATTGGATCCTGGTTATGCCACCACCCCAACTCTTTCTTTTCCCTCTATGTCCCCTACTTTGAACAAAGGGTTTCACCGTTCCAAAGCCGTTCAGGGATCTAACTCGTATACTGTAAAGAGCGTACTAGAGAGCATAATCCATTTCGTAGAGAGATAAAACCTCGTAAGAGAAGCAAGGAATCTCCAAAACCAGAAGCTGCTCCTTTGTTGCTAAGGGACGAGGCATGGAAAACCTCCCAGGCAAGGAAGTCTTCCCGCCGGAATCAGCAGATCAGCCGAAGAGAAGAGATCAGCGATCAAAGCACGGATAGAGCCATGGCATGTTAGAAAACACCATGGAATAGATACGCACGAGAAAGGCATTGGCAAGAGTCCACCAAAAGGGAAAGGTTTGAAACCAATCCCCGACTAGAAGTGTACTTACTCTCAGAAAGAGGAGCTTTGCTAATGAGCCTAACAAAAAGGGAAAAATCCAATACATGACCAGGTTTCACACGAGTTCTCTTTTGAAGGTAGAATCTATTGCAAGGGGTCGAAAACTAAAGTTTTTCTTTTGTAACTTTTTGAGAATACCTAGGCCGCATATAGTCTATAGTTGGAATTTTGACTTCGATATAGATCCATTTAGACCGGGCTAAATACGGACTAGAAGGGGCTTCCGTTTGATACACCGGGAACTACCCTATAGGGTGGGAGCACTCGTCCAAAGAAGAAGAGAAGGAATCGAATCTAATAAGTAGCAGACATTGATGAATTACAAAGGTTGGTGCCAAAGGGATGATCTACAAGGCAAAAAGAATGCGTGATTTCGCGACTTTCAAGACCCTGTAAGTAACTTCGTTTGACTCTAAACGTTGGTTTGAAGCTTAAAGAAAGCAGTCTCGTCCGAAAGAAGATATAGAAAGCATTGACTTTTCCACTTTCAAGCTGACAGATGGTATCGAAGAGTAAGAGCAGAAAGTGAATTACCAAAGTAACTGGATAGCTTACTTAAGGAAGAACTGTCCATTCCGCTTTGTGCTTAAAATACTCCAACTCTATCCCACCAGGATAAGATGTGGCAGCTCTCCAGTAAGAAAGAAGTTGTGTCTATTTCGAGTTAGTAGGAATGATAAAAAGAAGCATGAAATGCAATAGAGTAGGGTATGCATTACATGTCAAATCGGCTAAGTCGGCTCTGGTCGATTAGGAACCACTTATAACTACAACTCTATTGTAGTAGCTGTTGTTGGTTGCTTCCTCTTCCAAATCTTGGGCACCCTCTGTCTGCCTTTTCAATAGAGCGGAGGCCAAGCATTAAGAATGAAATAGGTAATCTTTCTTACCCGATCTCTGCTAGAAGTATCTCACGATTAGAACTCATTAGTGGTTCATCTCGGGACCCTAAATGAATGCTGGTTTTATAGCTTCAAGAAAGTAATAGACACACATATGTGAAGGGATAGGCGGAGAACTCGTATACGCTTCGTCTAGAAGCAAGTGAAGGCATGGGAAGAAAGGTCCAATATTTCGAAAGAAAGGTTAAACTTCTTTTCTTTTTGTTCCAGAACTGCTATTGAATCTGGTTTTTTCTTTTCTTAACCGGTGTGAGAGTCTACTTCGGAAGAGTTGAAGCTGACCACACTGATTGCATTGCTTTTGTCCTAAGAAGCGGATCCTTCACCATAGAATCAATCTATCGGTCTGGGTCCTACCTTGAAAATAGTTAGTTTTCTCGCTAATGCTATCCGCTTTGGCCCATCTATTAACAAGCAAGAAAGCCGAAATAAGAAGATCTGAGCTAGCATCTGAGTCTCCCCTCATCTTTTGATTTCTCTTTTAGTGCATCCTTTCATTTTCTATTGTTCTTTCCCGCCCTTGAAAGATTCTAGATTGATAGTATCAAACTGGATCGGTCGAATGACCAGGAGGGACATGCTATAATTCAACGCCCTTCGTTTGGCATGAATCCTATTCGTGAACAACTGATGCTATTTGCAGTGGAGAAGGAGCACCAAAAAAGCGAGGGCCTTTACTTACTAGCTTCCTCCTTTCTTAGAAAATCTCGAGATAGCCAGGAGCGCATTGTCTTTTTCTTCCACTTGACTAGAAAGAAGGAATCCGCCAATCATTTCATTCAAGCTTTATAATTCCCCAATCGATCTACTCTAATGAGACATTAGGAAGATAGAAGGATCTTGGTCACGCTACCATAGGTGATGGTCTTATGACTATTAAGGGTCAAATTGGAGCTTTTTTTCATGGTCGACATGGTGGGTCTTTGTCGAGTGGCTCAAATCAAAGTCCTCGATCGGGTGATCTTTCTGATGCCACCCCTTTTTGTTAACGAAATGGGCTATGTAACTCAATATGAATGATAACGAAATGGGAAGCCGGTTGAAGCCTTTGGGTTATTCATATCCACGGATTGCTGTATTTTCAAGAGCTTCTCAACTGGATCCATGAGCAAGACCTCTGCTTTTATCTTAATAGGTTAGATAAGCTGCTCACTAAGGTTGGCACTCCCCAGACAGCCTTAGCTTATCCGGACTCCACTCGTGGATTGGAAGAGGCTGCTACATATATGCTACCTCCAAAAAGGACAAAATGAGTACAAAAAGTGAAGTGACTTCGACGTGTACATAACTACTGATTGCTGTGAACATTAGTCTAAGACTGTGGGCTCTTGGGAGCCAGTCTTTGACTGGAATAGCTTTATATAAAGGAGAGGCTCAAGAGAATCCTCTTAACAAAAAGGAAGAATCGAGGTGAATTGTTCATCGGCCAAGTCCGAAAGAAATAGAAATAAATGGCTTAGCCAATGATGGATTGACCAAAGATCTAAACCCTGGTCAAGCATCCTCACCGATCTAATGAGAAAGATTCCGTCTTTGATCCTGGGGAAAACATTTCTATTAAGGCAACTGCACTTGGTCAGTAGAACATAGTCTCGGCTAGACCTATACATCCCCAATGTTATGATTGAGCAGGTATCGCTGCTAAGGGAGAAAGGGACCTCTGTCGGAGTAAGCAAAAGAGCACTTCGTTCATGAGTTGCTATCCCTTTAGCTATTATAATTATAACTTAAGCTATCTTCTCGAGTGAAAACTGCTTCTGGATTATTTTTTAACAAAAAGATCAACATGGTTGCTTGCTGCAAAAACGAATACAAATAAGAGGTATCTCATACTCAGACCTGGGGATTCCCCAATTCTCTCAGCTCGTCGATGAATTTGTTCCAAATGGAACAGTAAGCCATCCCAAAGTCGCACTTGAGCCCACGGAAATACAGCAGATGCTCATCGATGTAGTACTGCCAGTCGTCATATAGAGCCGCCTCGAGTGCATGCTTCACATCCTTCGGATCTTCGAGAGTTTGATCCCCTTGAGAGAATTACACACGAGGGCACCTAAGCTCACGATTTTGATTAGGAAAGTTGGCTTTATAGACCTTCCTGATGAGGACTCCAGCGGAACCACATTGGCGGTATTGGAATCGAAAGGTCTTCGAACCTTTCAAATGATTCCATCTACCCACTTTGGTCGAACATCATTCCTTGGATTCATTGGCATTGGAACCTTTTCTTTTTCAAAACTTGACTCCCCATGAAAGGTAGTGTTTAAATAGTTCCAAGTCAGTGGGTCAAGCAAGGTTCTGCAAGACTTTCGCTTACTCGACTTATTGCTAGAAAGCCAACCTTGTCCCTTTTTTCTATTGAAAGATCCTTGCTAAGGCTTGACTGAACTCTGCGACTACTCAACTAAATAAGCAAAAAGAAATTACTCAACAAAAGGTACTCGACTTCTGTGCTGGACTTGGATACAGTTTCTTATTTCTTACTTTTCCAAGCTATTAATGATTAGCCAAGGAAAAATAACCACCACTTGGTTTTGACACTCAAGCAACCCGCCCTACTAAACATCGATGGAAAGGTTCGATTTGACCACCTCTATCTACCCAACTAGTCCTATTTGATCTAAAAAATCCAACTGTATCTACCCCAGAAAACCCTCTATCTCCAAGCCCCTTATATAGGTTGGGCAAGCTTTGATGCCTCTACTCCCAACAAGTTGCGGGTCGAGATCGTGGAACTATCGCTCAAGAAGTAAGTAAGCTGGTCCTTATTGGTCATAAGGATAATTGTTCTTCTTAGGTCAGGGGCGGCCGGACCGGGGCCATGATTGGTAATGGCACAGCCAGAAGAGGAGTAGAGGAGACAAGGTTACGCGCTGGGTAGCGAAGCGCATCGTGAATTAATAGTTTAACCATTTATAATTACCTTTGGTGGGTGTCGTACACAGTTTATACTCATACAGACCAGGAGTTCATCATACACAGTTTATACTCATGTGGACTAAGAGTAATATGCAGTTTAGGCTCATGCGTCATGGAGCGTTCCTTGGGTTTGACTGGATTACGCGTAGTAGCGTTTCAGGAATTTGCCATTTATGGGGCCAATTCCCATTCCATCTTTAGATATCAACTTGTATGAACCATTTGCATACACTTCTTTCACAACATGTGGGCCATCCCACTTGGGCAAGAATTTATTTCCAACTCGGTGAGTGATGACAATAGGCCTTCTCACAGCAAGGACTAAGTCCCCGACTTGAAAAGAACGTATCTTCACTTTCTTGTTAAACGTTCTGGAGAGGCGAGCTTGGTAGCACTCAAGTTTCTGTTGTGCTTCCAACCTCTTTTCATCAAGTGCCTCTAATTCTTCGAGACGCAGTCGTGCATTATCTTCTTCAGTCAAACCTTCTTGTATGGCTATTCTCAAAGATGGAATTTGCTTTTCAAAGGGCACAACAGCTTCAACCCCATACACTAGAGAATACGGAGTAGCTTGAGTAGGCATTCTATAAGTAGTTCGATACGCCCATAAAGCTTCATGAATCCTTTCATGCCAGTCTCGCTTTGACTTGGAGACCACCTTCTTCAACAGGTTACACAGTGTTTTGTTAAAGGCTTCAGCTAGCCCATTAACTGCTGCATTATACATAAGACTTCCTTTGCTTGAAGTCAGATTTCTCACAGAGCTTGTCAATCAAAGATTTACTGAATGGTCTCCCATTATCGGTGGTGATGTACCGAGGTACTCCGTATCTGTATATGATGTTAATGCGGATGAAATGAGCAACATTTTCTTTCTTTACTTCTCTTAGGGGTATAACTTCCGCCCACTTGGAAAAGTAATCAGTGGCAACCAGAATATAAAGATGGCCTCCAAAAGACTTTTTCTACAACCCCACCGCATCTAAGCCCCATGCATCAAATGGCCACGAAGAAATTGTTGGATGTAATGGTTCAGGAGGTTGATGAATGAGATTTGCATGAAACTGACATGGCTACACTTTTGTGCATAATCTATGCAATCCTTCACCATAGAAGGCCAATAACATCCCATCCTCTTAATTCTGAAATGTAACTTGTGTCCAGACTGATGGGCGCCACAAATTCCAGAATGAGCTTCCTCCATAGCTTGAAGAGCTTCTTCATCACTTAAGCATCTTAAAAGAATACCATCAAATGATCTTCTATAGAGTGTATCTTTGTAATAGAAGAATCGAGGGGCCCTACGTCGAACATCAACCCTTAGGTGTGGATCATTGGGAAGCTTATCATACTTCAAGTAATCCATGAAAGGTTGTCGCCAATCTTCCTTCTCAATATTGAACACCTCTATGGCACAATACTCAACATTTTCATCATCTTCCTTTTTGAGGAAGGAGGGTACCACCCAACTCTTGCAGATCGAAACTTGGAAATGTGCTTCAGGCATTGCTATGGTTGATGCTAGCTTTGCCAAAGCGTCGTCTTGTTTGTTCTTGCTCCTTGGTAGATGTTCAATTTCTACATCTCCAAGCCTACTTATAAGCCTTTGAGCATAGTTAAAATACGGAAGTAGTTCAGGTTTCCTAACCTCATATAAGCCGAGCAGCTGGTTGATTATTAATAATGAATCTCCATATACCTTAAGGTGTCTCTGCTTTACATCTACTGCCATCTTCAGACCAAGTATAAGAGCTTGATACTCAGCTACATTGTTAGAGCAGTTTTCAGTCAGACTGAATGAATATGGTAAAACTCCTCTATCTGAGGTCACAAATACCACTCCGGCGCCGGCTCCTTCTCTATGAGCAACTCCATCAAAATACATCTTGCAAGAAGGACTGATTTCAATAGCAAATATGTCTTCATCGGGGATATCATCAGACAACTCCCATTCTACAGGCATAGGATGATCAGCTAAGAAATCTGCCAACACTTGCCCCTTCACTGCCTTTTGAGGGGCATATATAATTTCAAATTGCTGCAATTGAAGATACCACCTTGCAAGCCTATCAGAGAGGACTGCCTTTGACATGACGAATTTTAATGGGTTAGCCTTTGAGACCAAGTAAACAGTATGAGCTTGAAAGTAATGCCTTAACTTCTGAATTGCAAAGATGAGAGCAAGACAGATCTTTTCAATTGGTGAGTATTTCAACTCATTTGGAGTCATTGTCCTACTCAGATAATACAGCGCACACTCCTTTCCAACATTATTATTCTGCGCAAGTAGGGCTCCAACTGATTTCTCTTGAGCAGATATGTAGAGAATTAATGGACGTCCAGCTACCGGAGCAACCAACACTGGCGGCTTCATCAAATATGTTTTAATGTTGTTAAAGGCATTGGTGCAAGCTTCATCCCATTCAAATGGGATGTCTTTCTTCATAAGATGGTTGAATGGTTGGCACCTGCCGGCTAGGTTTGATATGGATCTTCTCAAGTATGCTAATTTTCCTTGCAAACTCTTGAGCTCATGTATATTTCGGGGTACCTGCATCTTCATGATTGCATCAATCTTTGCTTTATCAATTTCAATACCACGATGTCGGATAATGAATCCAAGGAACTTTCCAGAAGAGACTCCGAACGCGCACTTAAGTGGGTTCATCTTGAGTTTGAATTTTCTGAGACGCTCAAATATTTGCCTTAAATTCTTAAGATGATCCTTTTTCCTCTTTGACTTCACCACGATATCATCAACATAACATTCGACATTCTTATGGAGCATGTCATCAAATATCTTTTGCATGGCTCGTTGGTAAGTAGCGCCAGCATTCCTCAAGCTGAATGGCATAACATTGTAGCAAAATCTTCCTTTCGGAGTACGGAAGGTTGTTTTCTCTTGGTCTTCTGGAGCAAGACTAATTTGATTATAGCTAGATGAGCCATCCATGAACGAAAGAACTTCATGACCAGTTGTTGCATCAATCATGAGTTCAGTAATTGGAAGTGAAAAATCATCTTCCGGGCATGCCAAGTTCAAATCCCGGAAGTCAACACACACTCTAAGCTACCCATTTGTCTTCCTTACTGGCACAATGTTAGAGAGCCAAGTGAGATACTTAACTTCTCGTATCTTCCCCGTCTCAAGGAGTTTATTAACCTCGGCCTCAATCAATAGAACCAGCTCTGGTCGAAATCGTCGTTGCATCTGCTTAACTGGTTTGGCTCCTTCTTTACTGTTAAATGATGAATTACCACTTTTGGATCTAATCCGGGCATCTCCTTGAATGACCATGCGAACACATCTCTAAACTCTTGAAGAAGCTCAATGTAAGTTTTTTTCTTCATCGGCTGTCAACAAAGCACTTATATAGGTTGGACGTGGGTCATTAGCTTCACCCAAATTAATCTCCTTCAATTGGTCAATAGTAGCTTTAACACCCTCTTCAAATTCAGGAGGAGCATCATCAGCATCTTCCTCTTCAGTCAAGGTCTCTTCTTGTATAGTAACATGATTTACCGTGGCAACCTCCTCCAAGAATTCTTGCCTTTGAAAATGCGGATTAGACCCAACTTGTTTATTTTCTCCGACTTTAACAATGCTCTCTACTACATAACCATCTCTCCTCATTTCGACAATCTTGCTTCGTAGATCTCTTTCTGCATTGTGTAGATCTGTTTGCATGATTATGGAATGGACAACATCTGATGATCCTACACTTTCACGATCATCTTCTTAACTTCTGGTAAAAACTATTATTCATTTCTTAGCTTTCAACACCGTGTCACATGATATAGTCAGGAAATGTCATTTTTTCATGCGAGATGGGATCCGACTATGTATCTTTGGGAACCTTGGGAACTTGTTAGTCTTTTTAACTCCCGCTGGTCTGAGTCTTTCAAAGACTGAGACTCTCTCTATCTTTCTATCTACCTTATATGACTCTTCATCTTTGGAAAAAATTTCATCTTCAATAATGTAGTTCGAGTTTGCCCTTTTGATAGCAATGCGAATAGGTTTTTGCGGAATGTATCCCAACCCTGTTCTAGTATACTTGGAAGTGCGACTATTACTTTTCAATGTCTCTTGAGTGGTATTAAATCCACTAGGAGTCTTATGAGACGATTCATTTATCAGAGCTTTTTCTTGAGGATCAAAACTAGCTTTCACAAGAAGTTTGTAAGCTTGTGGGCTATACGATTTAGAAACTGCCACCTCAAATACATCTCTATGCTCAGTTTTAGCCACTTGAATTGGGCAAGTGAACCCTTTTAGAGGAGGAGGTGAGGGCTTCTCAGTGTCAACCTTGGTCAGGGGTAGTGTCAAGCCTTCTACAGTCTTGATCAACTGTTTACTTTCATTAGACTGTGTGGATGAAACATCATCTGCATTTTCTTTTTCTTGTTTACCATCACCTTTCTCTTGTGATGAAGTTCCTTCTAGCTTGACAGCCTTACTACTTTTCAAAAAATATCTAGCGTCTGCAAAATATGACTCGGCTTCTGTAAATGGCTTTTCATCACCAAGTACCTTCTTCATGTTACCTCCATCATAGTATTTGAAGCATTGATGCAGCATAGAAGGAATCACTCCATTTTTATGCAGCCATGGGCGCCCCAAGAGCATGTTATATGATGTTTTAGCATCAATGACATGAAACAAAATTGTTGAGACCATCTTATCTATCATTAAGTCTATGACTATCGTACCAAGTGTTCTCTAGCCTTCTTGATTGAACCCATGAATCATCAACCGGCTAATGCCAAGTTGTCGATTGAAACCCCTAACTTTTTCAACGTCATTAGAGGCAGGATATTGACCGTTGAACCTCCATCAATCAGTATTTGATTCACTCTTTGCTCTCGAGTGCAACCAGCTACGAACAAGGGTCGGTTGTGAGATTGTGAACCGAGCAGTAAGTCTTTCTCTGTCAAGGTAATCTTCATAACATGGGTCTCGCTTCCAATTCCACGCTCAACCTTAGATAGTTGAGCTTCGCTTGCCATGTGACATGAAGAATCATTTTCACCGCCTGCAGAAGTAGAGTTTTCAGGTGCATCTTCATCTAGAAAGATCTTCCCTTGCTCAACCAATCGCATAACTTTATCTTTAAAGACAAAGCAATCTTTGATAGAATGACCCACAAGTCTATGATACTTGCAGTATTTTGGATTGTCCATTTTTCCCGCTTCTTCTGGTCGCTTCATTTCAGGAAGCTCGATGGTTTATCTTTGAGCAGATCATCAAATATGCCTGGGACATCCGAATCAAGGAATGGGTACTTTCTTTCTTGCATTTCTTTCAAGGTCAATCTTCTTTGCCCCCTTTCCTGGGATTCATTCTTCACTTTATCATCTTTTCCATTCTCACTCCTTCGAAGCTTGACAGTTGATGCATTTGTTGCCATAGACTCTTTTTCGGAGGATTTGTTGTAGGGTTTGCCCCCTTTCTTCGCCTCTTGCTCTTTTTTATACTTGTAGGATTCAGGAATCGGTAGTTCTACAACTCCACTTATCCCCATACTTAGTTCCATGTCATGAGCTCTTGTGGCCAAATCTTCAAAGGTTTTAGGCTTAATCCCTTAAAGTATGTAACGAAGGTTCCACTGCATTCCTGCTGTGCACATCTTAATGCCAGAAACTTCAGACAGTCGATCTTTACAATTTAGACTCAAATTTCTCCATCGATTAATGTACTCAATTACTGGCTCTTCTTTTAACTGACGGGTGTTAGTCAACTCTATCATGCTAAACGTTCTCCCAGTACTATAGAAACTATTAAGGAATTGATATTTCATCTGATCCCAACTGTCTATAGAATCAGCCTCCAAGTCGGTGTACCATTCAAAAGCATTTCCCTTTAGAGAATGAACGAATTATCTCACCATATGATCTCCGTAAGTTCCAGCATCATTGCACGTTTCAATAAAATGTGCTATATGTTGCCTTGGATTACTTTTGCCATCAAACTGTTGGAACTTGGGTGGTTGATAATTCGGTGGCATCTTTAAGTTGTCAATCCTTCTAGTAAAAGGCTTAGCATACATGAATGAAGGCTTGGAGCTCTCTTCAAATTGGTCCTTCATTGTCCCAAGTATAATGCTTTTTAGATGGCTGATAGGAACGATTCCATCATGGGAAATGTTTAATTCTTCTTCAATCACCCTTTTTCCCATCGACTGGTGTTTTGCGGAGTCATTTACTTCGTTTTCAGTATCTTCATCTTGCTTTTCGTTCGCCTGGCTTGTTTCGGCACCAGCCATTTTCTCCATTAATTTGAAGATCAAAGTACTTTGTTCTTGATTTTGTTTGGCAAGTGCAGCAACAGATTCAGTTAAGCTTGCCAATTGCTCTTTGACAGATGACGTGTTTGTTACCATAGCTAAGGCTACGGATGAATCAGACGATGAACTTTCTTCAAGTATATGAGTTGAGCTAGATGAGTTTCTTTCCTCATCTTTATCATCATATGGTATTACTCCAGAGGTAACTCCAACTAAAGAATTTATCTCTGAAGAGGCTTCAGATCGTGCCATCTTTGACATGCTTCTGGTTGTAACATTAACGTCTTCAACTTGTAGTTCCGAAAACTTGGAGACAGAAGCTGATCTGTTGACTTTGACTCTTAGTGGAGTCATTTTACTTTGCTTATGTGAAGAGGAGATGAGAGGCAGAAACTGTATTATGATAAAATAATAAACACAAAAGAAATTACAAAGATAATCCAAGACGAATGAACTTGAAAATTGAGTGAAAAGTCTCTAGTTGTCTCTGATTCCTCTCTTGAGTTGACTTCTTTGACTTTATCAACTTTCGGAGCCAGATCTTCGGATGAAGCTTGTCCGAGCTCGAATTTTACTTGAAGCTTTAAAAACCTTTATCCAGAGGCATCGAGCCTTTGTTTGGATCAACTGTTGACTTGAAGATTTACTATGAAGAATGTCGTTCAATTCGGTAGAACACCGTTGACCTCACGAATATTGTTGGATGAACTTGACTTGAAGAAACGATGAATCTGAGGGGCTCCGCACCTTGATCTCAGATTGAATGTTGTTTCTAGATTGATCTTCGAAGAATGACTTTGATCTTCGTAGAGATTCCAAGTTCCTTCAGAGCTTTTCGGGCTTTCAGGATTTTCAGAATGTTTGGAATGAGGACTGAAGACCCTTATTTATAGGTAGAGAAAATAACCGCTTAAGAGATATTTTCTCCTTGAAAAGATATATTGGGCTTTTCTCTTTTAATTAAGTCTGTTGGACTGGATATGGGCATATTTAATTTAATTAGGCCTGCTGGATTTAACTTGGGCCTATTTAATTTATTTAGGCCTGCTGGATTTGACTTGGGTCTATTTAATTTATTTAGGCCTGCTGGATTTGACTTGCTGGGCGTTGTTAACTTGAGTCAGGCCCACTCGACTTGAATTGAGCCCATTTGACTTGAATTTGGGCTCAAATAATTATATTAATTATCAATTATTTATTTATTTATTTCAGGAATTAATTTATTTAAATTTCTTAATAAATACTCCCTCCGTCCCATAGTTAAGTTCGCCGACACTGTAGATGCAGAGTTTAAGAAAAGTTGCTTTTTGACTAACTTTATTTACTTTTTAGGGTATTGTGGTATTTTTAGGTAATGAATAAATTATAAAGTATGTTATGTGTGTTAGGTGGGAGTGGTATTTTTAAAATTAAGATAACTTTTGAGGTTGTTGGTTAATGTGAAGTTTTATTTTTTTGGTGGTGAACACAAGTGTGGGACGGACGAAAACGAAAAGTGTGAATATAAGTGTGGGAAGGAGGGAGTAGATATTTAATTAACATCTAATATATTTTTCTTTGCATTTATATTTATTAGGCAATAAAATTTAATTGCGTACAACAGTTACTTAGAAAATCCAACTTTGGGGGCAAATCTGAATGCTCCGTTCAAATCAGCATCCCTGGAAAGTGAAAGGACTTTAGCCAAATTGGTTAAGAAGCAGAATAGTTCTGGTGATTAAAAAAAATCAGCAATGCATCAACTCACACATTCTTAGCGCAAAATCCTAAGGTCTGTGAGATATCCTTGTTGAATTTGCTCGTGAGATTAAAAAATTGGTTGTATATTCAAAATTTACTACAGCCCACACGACCATAATCCGTAAGATATCAACAACTTTTTCACCACCCATACTTCTCAATTTCAAAGAAAATAGAGGGCGTCAGGTATTAAAAGGGGGAATCACTCACCTGACTTTATACATCTGAATTACAATTTGTAATCCGTTCTACCTACCACCGCAGCTCAAATCAGCGGCAACAAAACTTGGATGTTCTCCCATTCGTGGAAACAGAGGGCTGCAGGACGAGGTTTATAGTAAGAAAATTAGGGCTGAAGAGTTCCTATAAAGAATTCATTTATGATAAAATTTTATTTCGATAGAACGAATCAAGTAGATATTCTATCTGCCTCTAAAATATCGATTCAAGTTTATTCTTTAAGAGAAAGAGGATCGATTCAAGTATTCTTTAATCGATTTACTTCTTAACAATCAATTCTTTAAGAATCGCTTCAATTTTTTTTATATGATCTACCTCTAAAGTATCGATTCAAGTATTCTTCAAATAAAAGAGGATCGATTCAAGTACCTCTCTAAAATATTGATTCAAGTATTTTTCAAGTAAAATCTGATCGATTCAAGTACCTCTAGAGGATAAGAGGTTGAAAAATTAATTCATGTAGAGAATCGAAAGATTAAATTATTTAAGTTCAATCATTATTTGATATAAAATAACATTAGAATCAAGTTTGTAAATATTTGTTAATTTTTTAAATTTAATATATTAATATTTATTTATTTATATCTTAAATATTCAATTATCACATATGAATTATATACTCCCTCCGTCCCACGTATTTTTACCCACTTTCCATTTTGGGGTGTCCCACGTATTTTTACCCATTCCATTTTTGGCAAAAATACATAATATTTTATTACCTACTTTTTACAATCCCAACAACTTTAACTACTTTTTTACACTTTATTCATCATTCCCAACAACTTTATTCACATTTTCTTTTTAAATTACTAATTTATCCCTACTTTTTCTTACATTATATATTAAAAAAATAAAACGTCTTAATCTCCGTGCCCGTACAAACGGGTAAAAATACCCGGGACGGAGGGAGTAATTTGTTTTGTTTAATTATTTATATAATTTGAAACTAATAAAATTAAGTTAAAAATAAAGATAATAAATTCATTACAAAGTTAAGGATATTTAAAAGAATATTATATATAAATTAATTTTATTTATATTTTATATATTTTATATTAGTTTTTTAAAAATAACAATTAACGAAATAGAATTACTATTATTATATAATTAATTAAGAAATACTTAACCATTATCATTAGTAAAAAATAATACTTCACTTTAAATATTACATGTAATATTATGTATTTTTTTTTAAAAAAGAAAAATATAAAATACAATCAACTACATAAATATATACATCAAAGAGATAAAGTTACCCCTATGTGGTTGTACATTTTTTAAAAAAAGATAGAAGAAGCAACAAATAGTTTTCAATTGTATTATAAGGTAACATTAAAAAAAATACAAGTCATGATTCTTTTAAAACTTTAGTATATATTTACATACTTATGTCATATTATTAAAAGTCAAAAGTTATAATTTATTGTAAATTCTTTACATTGATAAAAAAAAAAATTGTCTAGCTAAAAAAAAAAAAAGAAACTCCCTAATTAATGTTGAATCGTTATATGACACAAATTATTTAATTATAAAAAATAAGATTAATAATTAAATGATCTTGCATAGTACGCAAGTTTCATATTAGTTTCTCTATAAACCTCAATTATCGTTTTGTATTCAAATAAAGATATATTTTACTATAATATATTTATTTTTCTAACTAAATAACATATGAATAAAATAAAGTATAAAATATAATTTAATATAATAAATTACAAATATTAAAAAATATTTATAGAGACTAATGAAAATAAAATTTAATGAACAATTAAAATAAATTAAAAACCTTAAAAAAGATTTCATAAATTAATTCTAAAGATTATATATATATATATATATATATATATATATATATATATAGATATTATATTAATGAAAATAAATTTAAATGAAAACTTAGAATAAATTACAAAACTTCGAAAGTAGATTTCATACATTAATCTTAAAGAATAAATAAACAATAATAAAAAACATAGTTGACCTGTGATTTGGATCTCCTAACTCTAAAATTTCTGAAGTTAATTATGGATACGAACACTGATGACTTTTTTTAATGATCGAAACTACAAATAAGATCAAATAAAAATAAGAACAATAAAATAAAAAAGAACTTTAAAAATAGAGTTTATGGATATAAAGAAAACCAATATATATATATATATATATATATATATATATATATATATATAAGATAAATGAAAAAAAAATGATACCTCAAATGATAATGTTTGAACTTGAAAATAAGATTTAAAAGAAGAACAAAAAATGGAATATTAACATATAAAAATAGGATTCATAAAATTATTATAAAACAAATACAAAAATTGAAGAAAAAAAAATACAAAAATACAGAAAAATTATGCAATGTGTGTTTGCTTGACATGTTGCACAACTTCATCATTCATTTCAACTTTGCATTTTTTTTATCCTTTTTCTTATCAAAATACCTCTCAAACACCTTTTAGTCAATAATCATACAACGTATTAAAATTTGTGAAAATAATAGCAATTAATACACTCAAAGATATATCAAATCGGAAAAAAAAATACATGAATTTCCACTTTCATCACTGTACACAAACATTTACAAATATTTGTGTGCAGCATAAAAGGTTATGTAAAATATAAAAGTTTATATGCAGCATAAAGCTTGCTACACTGATTATGTAAAACCATCAATTCAAAGCCTGAATTTATCAAATATTATCTCTTATTTTATCAAGTTATGTCTAAATCTAAGTCTCGAATTGATAGAAAAATAATTTAGACCACGAATTGATAATTTACTTGTTTTCAGGTCTTGGATTAATAAAATTCATTTTTTATTTTGCAAACAGAAAAGCTTATGCCTATATACGTACTCTACGGTTCCATCTAAAACAATCCACCAGTCTCCTCATCATTAATGAGATTAATTGATCGGGACATAGCTAAGTAGTATAAGTAGTAGTATAGGGGAGAATAAAAATATCAATCCCTAAGACATGGGGATGAACAGTGAAAACCAATCGAAATAGATACTCTTCTTAATAATCAAACCATGCATATGCATAGTACGCCAGTAAATCTGCATGATCTCATTTGAATGTTGTACTAATTCACACTTCCAAGCATCATGGTATTTTTTGCTTCCAAGCATCATGGTATTTTTTGCTGCATCAAAGTTGGATCCAAGATGACCGATCAGTTATGTAAATGCTCAATATAGTAGGTCTAATTGAAAGTGAAGGAACAACTCAAGACTAAAACAATATCCACCCAACTACTCATTCTTCTTCCTTGTCAGCACAACTCCACTATCACCACGATTTCAAGCACAAGCTTTTCTAGATGCTGCTATTTTCGCCTAGTTTAAAAAAGTTACGTCATAGCCATACCACACGAGTCAAAAATTTCGCCCACCCAACCCAGCCACCTATCAAGACTTTGCTGATGTTAGAGTAATTTTTTTACATCAATTTGGTCATCTCCTGGACTTAAATTATTCTTCAATAGGTCTTTTTTCTGATCATTGGCTTCTTAACATCTTTCTTTCCAGTGGCCAAGGACCCCGACATGTGCATTCCAACCAAACTTTGGTATAGATCCTTCAACCTACAATCCACAAGTGAAACAAAAAATAATCAGTATTAACAAATCAGATGCTCGATGAAATATATCTCTTACAAATACTAGGGGAAAAAAAAGTTTAATCTGCATGCAAACTATCTAAACTACCTTGGCATACTTATGAACAGAGCTATTGCTGAAAGTCCAACAACCAGAGGATACACAGGAGCAGGTGTCAATTCCTAGAAAGACCATAAAATAAATGCAAGCAGTGATTGTCCGCAAAATAAAACCCAGCCAAATTTACAGAAAAGAAACTGATAAAGAAACTCCTATCCAATCTTTAAACTTCTAATTACTCAGACAACCATTAAACTCAACAATGCAGGTTAGCGATAAGCCAATTGCTTAGATGCAACACAAATTTCAAACATTTTGCAGAAAAGCAGGAAGTTACCTGCTTATAGACATCCTCTTCAATTTTATAGCTTAACGGACCAACATGGACTTGTGGGTTGCTCTTTAAGTCGATCTCAACAACCTCAGACTCAAATTTATATGTAGATGATGGGATAGCAGATCGAAGCTGGAGAAGGTGCTTACCCTTGGGTAAGTCCTTCACCTGAAAGAAGTTAGAAATTGGCAAGGGAAACACAGATTCCACCTTTGATTGATCAGTAACCGATCTAATTTCCACCCTTATATGCAAATGAAGCTCCTTGATATTTTCCCCGTCGACGTGGCCACTTAATATGGTCATATCGGGCTGTTCAAAGACCACAAAATCTAGATCCTTGATATCCTCATTGCCAACCTGTAACACCCCAAAAATTTATATGTATAAATAATATACTTTTATTCTTATCAATATTTTAACTAATTTCCAAGCCTATTTAAAAAGTTTAAAACTCTCAACCCAATATTTTTTTCTTCTTCTTCAAGTCAGTCCAAGCCCACTTCCATTCTTTATTAAAGAAGTACATCGTAATTTAATTTCATTCTAAAGAGAAACCCTAGACATCAATCTGACACCTCCAAACCAAAAAGAAATATTTCGTTCCCTCTCTATCCATTTTAAAGTTTCAGATCATGTGTTTTACCGATCTATGCCTACAGATCAATGTTACCATAAAAGCTTCAATTTTCTTCTCAATTCAAGACAGAGAAGTTTTACAAGGATTAAAGGGTATTCATCTACATACGAGTGCATCCATTCCATTAAGATTAAGGTAGCGGCGGCGTACAAAGGGCAGATGTGTTGGCAAGAGAGAGTTGAAAATTTAATAAATCTGAATTTATGTTCAAGTTTCAGTCATGAGTTCAGTTATTTCGTTTTGGGATATTGCAACTATTTTATGTCTTTGACGAGATATATGTGAAAGTTTAAGTTTGATTTTAATTAAAACTTTTGTTGGGAATGTGCATTGGCTTAAAATTTACTTGTGATATATCTCATTTTCATTGTATGCTAAATGATATGTTCTGTTTCCTTAAATTATATGTCATACAGTTTGATTAATTTTCTAATACTTAAAAACCAGTTCATGAAGTGTGAGTTGGTGTGTAACTTATCTTAGTCAGATGTTTAATAACCTATTAATTAGGCAGTATTTCACTTTTAAATCATAAGAGGTATTTGCAATTAACCGTCTATTAGGTGGTCCTATAAGTTTGTTGGTATGGCTTAGGAGCATTTAACTTTTAAATCATAAAGTGTAGTTTCATTTTTCTCGTTACTGTTGTCGCGATAACACTATAGGGGCCTTCTTATGAAAGGGTGAAAAGTTTTATGATTTAAAATAGGTTTAATTATTCTTTATTTACTAAGCGTTTGGTCATACCCCTTCTAGACTTTCATTAAAGAATTTAATATATAAACCTGTTTATTAAAATTGGGGTGTGACACAACCTAACATTACATATTTCAGGCAAACACGTTCACTAGACACAAGAGAAGAATAGAATAAATATATTAAATAGAAATCTAAATGCTGTAAAATGCAAATAGCAGAGTGTTGCCAACAAACTGAATCTAGCTTATCCAGCTCATTCAGTGTGAAGAGCAGAAAAATCACCAGTATGGACAGGTAAAAAGTATCTCTGATTTTGAGACGTCAACAGCAAGTGTAACTAACCTTAACAGTTAAGGACTCTGGAGATGCGCGCTCAATAAGTACGCCATCAAGCTCAGTCCTCTTGGAAATTTTTATGACATAGGTAGTGTCAGGCTGGAGTCCCCTCAGCCGGTAACTTCCTGAGGCATCTGTTATTGTTTCTTCATAAAAGCCTTTGGACTCAGCCCTTGCTTCAACAGAGACACCTTCCTTTGGTTGACCGGACAATAGAGATACCCTGCCCAAAGCACTGCAGGACAAGTAAGGAGTTCAAGTTCACTTGAAGCTATTTAGGTTTTGCTTGGAAACTTATGAAGAATAAGGTGAACATGATATGAATCCGTTTAGAATCCTAATATAAATAAGTGCTGCTTTAATAAGGTTAATTTACATATATTTTTATATATATTCAATAGGGTCATTAAGAGATCTATATATTATATGAAAGAAAAAAGTGGTTATTGGGTATTAAAGAATAAAGCACCCAGCTTATTGATTGAAAGAAAATATGATTATCACATCACAGATCTAGACCGGGAACTTGCATCAGGCTAAATTGCATGATATAAAACTCTTAACCCTAAAATGCAGAAACTTAAATTGTCTGTTGAAGAATGCAATCACGGTATATACATGAGAACAAACAAGTCCTATGCCAGATTCCCTGGATCATGGAGGCAATCCAAACTCTTTAAGTATAATATAATAGTGCCACATGTATTAATAGATGGTTTCTCAAGATATACAAAGCAAACAAAAACATTACAGCATAAACACAAAAATGTATCAAAATAGATCAAGCATATTAATGCTGGACATGGAAATAGGAATTACAACTATCGGGAATATATATTAAAGAAATTCTTCTGGTGATGATACCTGAAAGCAACACGAGTTGCATGGAAGATGACTTCCTTGGATTCTCCAGAGCCAAGGTCGATGGCCTCTGCAGGAGGGGAGAATGCATACTCCTGGAAGGAGGAAGTACCTAGTTATATAAATTTATAATTGTATACCAATATTAACTGTGAACCATATCACTGAGAAATCTAAAAGCATATTGGAAAATTATCACTATGTCTACATTTGTTGACCTCAATGTAAACCAAACCAGAAGGGGTGTAACTCCAGGCAAAGAATAAGACTTAAGCTAAATGCCTAGAATTAGTTTCAATTAAACAAGAAACATCTTTAAACAATTTTGGTTGGTGTTAGATTCCTTCTAATATATTGATACTTTTTTTTGGGAATGTAAGCCTAAAATGCCATTCACTGAACATAAATAATTAAATTAGTAACATAGCATTCAATCGAACATTTGAACAGGTGAGGATCAACACAAATTTTAGAAATAATGAATTCAAGTACCTTCAATAAAGGTCGGAGGTAAAAACTCCCAGGGAATAAGTTATCAAACATGAAAGTTCCACCAACACCAGTTACTGAATTGTTTCTATATCCATCTTCACCACTCAATGACAAGAGAACAGAAGGAAAAGGTTCATTGCTGTTTTCTCTAGAAAATAATCGGATAGAGATCTGACCCAGCTTTTGACAAGAAAATGAATATTGCCCAACTTGCTTAATGTAATAACCCGGCTGCAAAGAGAAAACCAATCATCATGCATGTGATGCTACAGATAAACCTTTAATGGAATCATCTAAATACACATCCCATCTGCATTTTCACGAGTTTCAATGCAAATTAGCTTTGTTGTGTATAGTTTACAAAGATATGACCTTTCTACTGTAACGAATTGATCAACATAATATGCAAAAAAGAACTAGAGAGATGTACAACTGTGCACATGCAATATCATCTACTAAAGATGATTCCTTTTCTTAGCTAACTTGAATTCATATAACAGCCCTAAGTATAGGAATAACGTGAAGTTAGCTCTTTCTTCTTTGTATGCAAAACCACAAATGGAATTATAATCATGAACATGACAAAGCTTCCTCCATTGACAAGGTAAATGCAGAACACAAGTTTCCGTTAGGAGAAGAAAATTAATAATTAAAGAACTCCCTTCTGATCCTAAGAAGCCAACTTCAAGGTGCTCCTCATACTATTCCTGTCAAATATATGGAGATAAAACTAAAAGATATCTAGGAACATTTCTACCTTATGCTTGCAGTCTTGCACAAATGGAATTAATGAGCTAAATAATTTTCCAAGTAAGATACTGATTAATATAACTGTATGTAAACAAATTTCTAACCTTTGATGCTTCTACACTGTAATTTATATCATCATAGAGAGGTCCCGCAAGAAATAAGCCATCTGTTCCTGTGATAGTCTCAAGTGCCATTTCCCCTCGCTTGAGCAAAGAAGTATGGCTATCTCTCTCAGCAAGAACTCGTATGTTAACGTGTGAAAGAGGGGGTGACACTGACCCTTCAACATATAAACCAAGTCGACCAGAGAAAGGGGCAATTGGGATTTGGCAGCCATCTTGTCTCACTGAGACCTAATCAAATATGACGAGAACCATCAAATATTGAGATTATATTATAATAGACATAAAATATTGAGATTATATTATAATAGATATAAGCTGGAAGGAAATTGCTAAAGCTCTTACATGCTGAAGTCTTGGGTAAAATAATATTTTCTTCACCATATCATTCCTGCAGCAGAAGTAAACTGAAGAGTAAAGATAAGGACATAAAATCCATACTGGGGGCTTGAATAGTCCATTGTAAGATATTCTGATTGCTGATGAAATCAATTTAAAAATGGAGGTACGCAACTTTTTGGTTTTACAATGAATGGGTTGCAAGTTCGAGTAAAATTTTGTGGCAAGGGTTGCAGTCTTATTATGCGAAACAGTGATGACAAATACAAGCTCGAATTCCCTTATGTTATCAAATGTAACATCTAAAGTTCAGCATCCTAAAGACACAGACCATTTACTATAAATATCCGAAGTGCAATTTCTGTCATTTATAAGAACATTAAGCAATGAGAAAATTAAGCTATTTATTTCTTTTGGTCAGTCTGAAGTTCTCTAGAAAGATCCTTTAAGATTAACTTCAGTGGAGATGTTTTCTTAACCCTACAAACTGTAAACATCAGATCACCCTTCTGCCAGCTAAAATGAAATAAACAGAAAAATTCCTCCCTACTCATATAACTCAAGTGGCATAACAAACAGCACATGGGGAAACAAAAATGCAATAGTAGCATCATATAAACGCACTTCATTACCGTTTTTAAGTACATTCAACAGAAATTGTTTTCCTTTTTGAACAATTCTATAAGTAGAGTTCAGCAATCAAAAAGTGAAAGATTGAAAGATTAAATAAGATAATAAAGTCATAATTTGTTAAAAGGCTGAATAACTATAGAAAGTTAAAAAGAAATGATAAAAAGGCATAATATTACATATATTATGCTCTTCTGGTACAAGAAATTTACAGAAATAGTAACATAGGCAGAATTAAGATGAACTCTAAGCGCCACAACTTGGAAGACACATACCGCGAATCCCGAGGAATGAAGATTAGTTTTTCTCCAAAATTAGCCCATACAGAATACTCATAGACCACAACTCCAAATTGATCAACTTCAGAGGAGAAAGGTTTGGCAACAGTATAATCAACCAACATTTCTTGATTGTTTAAGATATCAAGTCGTATATCATCAGGAAAATTCTCATTGGATTCAACATTTATAACTCCTTTGAGCAGATATTTTTCTCCCTTTAAATTAATAGGCTGCAAAAACAAAATCAAAATGAATCCTTGAGAAAAGGAAAATTAACTTCATAATTCCACCCTCCCTCCCACAATCACTTCCATACACTCCAACCATTAAAACCCTCCCAAACAGAATAAAGAAAACTAATAACATGAAATGATAGATAGGAAATAGCATGTTAAGCATCATACAGATAGAATTGATGTATCAACTTGGAAACTGGAGCTCCCAAAGAAGATACATGAGTCGATAAAATGGAGTTTATGGACACCAGCAGACGTTACACAAATCTTCTGGGAACCTCTCTGTAACAAGAAAAGAGTTACATGACTTCAAATAAAAATGATGGGTTAGAGATTTCGATAATCAAATTAAGAGTTTGACCTTAATTTTCAAGTTCATATGAGAATTATCTGCTTGAGACAAGTAAGCATCCACATCATGGCTGGAAATTACTTTAACCCAATAACCCTTTTGAACAAAAGTAATCCCTGAAACATCCTCAGCACCAACATTCACATCTATAAAGTTCTGTTCCCAGCACCACATGTCTTCTCCAGATGTGATATCAGGGGAATTATTTTTGACCTGGTGTGAAACAAATTAATTATCCATAAAAATTTACAAGATACAAAATGATCTCTGAAATACTGCAGGGCACCATAAAATTATATATCAGGAATAACATGAAGAATGGACCATAAGATATATAGTGTCCATGTATTGCAGGCTACTTCTTTGAAATGGAATACTGCTAGCTTCAGAAAGAATTCCAGGTTAAGAAATTGAAAGAAAAAGTTTCACCAAGAGAAAAAGTCAAATGCACCAACACTCTCATTCTCACGTCTGTGAGCAACCATCACTGGAAATTGAGAACCACAAGAATTTTAAAATAAAAAAATAAAAAAGTTATTAACCATAAAGCCTTAATACCACAAACAGATACGCCTGTGTACACAAAAGATAAAATAAAATAGTGTAAACAGAAAGGAATCAAAAGGACAAAGGCATTACCTCAACTTTGTATTTCCCAGGGAATACATTAGAAAAGGAGAACTCATTACTCTGATCAGTCAGATTAATTGTCCACCTCCCTTCTTTACTTTTACCATCCAGACTCAAAAGCATAACAGAAATAGAGGTTCCACATTTATCCTTGCAGGCTACTGATCCACGAACAGTAACTTTTGCCTAATATTTCATATAAAAAATTAAAACAATAATCTGAGAAGTACTTTTATAAAGTATATGTCGTTCAAGGTAAACTTGATGATTACAAGGTGGGCAACATCAAGAATCCAGAAGTAATAAAATATTAAAATATAAGAAGAGCATGACTAAAGAGAAAATAGGGAGAAGAGATGAACAAACCAAACAAAATGGCAATTTAGTAAATGCAAGCTTAGTAACAAACTGTTCCATACAAAGTAAGAAAGAATAACTCAAGTAGTCTTATAAATGTAAACTCATACCTGATTAAACTTCACATCTAGCAATGGCTTATTAATGATAACATCAATATGGTGTGGGGAAAAGAGAAGCTCTGGAGCACTTTCAGGTGAGGCAGCAATGGCAGACAATCGGTATTCACCAGGAGGAACCTGCAGAACATTAAACATCCAATTTACGTAACAGACATGCACTTTTTGCCCATAACAGAGCTTAATAGAGTATTCATTGGTCTTAAAAAAGCATAACACAAAATACGCATTTAAAAAATAATTTAAAAAAAAAACTATAAACAGGGAAACCACCTCATGGTAAGAGCTCACCTCAAAGCAAAAGTTACCACTTTCATCAGTTTCTCTCACTTGAGGCTTGACATTCTCTGGCTCATTAGTCAAAGCAACCTAGCAATTCATATAATTCGATAAACATATAACAAGTTGAAGAAGACATTAAAAAAGAGACCAAGAAGCATTTTCAATAATTTTGTGACAAACTAGATTAAAAAAAAAAATTAAAAAATTGAAATAAGTTTTTCCCACAAAAAAAAAAAAAAGAATTCCCACCAATCCTCACCATGCCAATAACATTAATTAATGCATGCAACATGCTCAACATCTTCAACACCATACAGGTAAATTAAATTATTTATATTACTATTGAAGATTTGCACACAGAAGAACACCACTAAACATCTAATTTTCAAAATCACTTTCGGAATTATAATGTCAACAGGCCAACTACCAATACTATACAAACGTATTTTTTCTCTATAGCAATCATTATCTAAAAAATATAAGAGAAAATGACCGCTTATTGGTACCTCGGACTTCGTCTTTTAAATCAAGTATTGGGCCACTTTCTTAAATAAATTCATATATTCACAATGTTGAAGAATGCAAACATATTACCTTCGCCTTATAAGCAAAACTAACGGTCTGAGCATTGCCACATATATCATATGCAACTGCCCTGATATCAGTGATAGAAGCCATGTTTGGTAAGACCTAAAGAAATAAAAGATCAAGGCAGAGAGTTCAAAGTCCATAGTAGCCAATGACAAATATATATATATGCATGAATGTATACAAACAGAAAAGAAAGCCAAAAATAGACAACTTCATTTTCCCGCCCTTTTTTCCACTATAAATAAAAAGTTCTGACAGCCTATCACTTTTTATTTTTTTTTTTCTTATTTCTTTGTTTTTTTATTTGTTTTATACCTGAAGTTTCAAACATTCGCAACTCTTTTGTTGGAAATCTATTTTTAACACAAGATATATCAAATTAATCATTTATTATTAAACTTCTAAAAAACATCCATATAGTTTGCATATTTTTTAAAAATTAAAATATTATTTTTAAGTATTTTTTTAATCAAATTAACTATTTAAATATAAATAAAAGAGTATACATGTTTGAATCATATATTTTCTTTAAATTGATTTCAATTCATCATAATGACTTTCAATTTATTAGCCCATAACTTATAATTAATGTATTTCTCAACAAGATTTTATAGATTTATAAAAAAATAAAATAAAATAAAAAAGGTGTCAACTAGAATTAAAAATGTCAATTAAATATAAGGGTTAATTGCGAAAAAAACCACGAACTTTACTCCTATTGCCAATAAATCCCCACCTTTGAGAAATTGTAAAAAAGAGCACCACTTTTAATTATTATTGCGTTTTAATATGAGTTTATAATGTGTACAAGGTAGAAAAAAATCCTATTTTAATTTTAATTGTTATTTTCATGTTTGTCAAATAATTTTTTTAGATTTTATTTAATATTTAAAATACTTGGATTGTGTTATTAATTTAAATATGTTGATGTTGACTTATTTTCATTTTCATGTTTGTCAAATAATTTAATGTACTTGCATGCTAATGAATTAAAAGATTGACTCACCAGAAAGTCGTTCAGGTTTTCAAACTTATAATGCTCCTTCTTGACTACAATATTGTATCTTTTTGATGTAACCTACAAAGATTGGCATTCGTCAAGCAGCAAATGGGAGGAACAAGAAATAAGATAATTTCACATATTATAAGGGAGACCATCTCATTAGATCAGATATTCCAGACATTGAGATAACACAATGAAACAAGTGTTATTTATGAGCTTATTTGAACACATCTACCACAGGCAATAAATTTTTCATATACATAAATTGTTTGGAAAATGAGATAGATGACACCGATAACAAAATGGTAAGCGAATCTCGTTGTAAAGTGGAAATGATAAGGGTGAGAATGGATCAAATAGATTTTCATACAGAGCTAAACACGTACTTGAAATCCGTTTCTCAAATAACTGTACTTCAATAATTGAAGGTAAAATCGTGATACAATTTATTGTCTCGTAAGGCCAAAGATTACAATTCCTATACCACAAAACTTGTCTGTCCCAGTTACACGGATACAGTATCCATGTAGCTGGCTCCAACACTACCCAGATTCAATCCAAATCAAGGTCCGAATATAAAGTATTAGTAATAACTAACACGACTATGAAGTATTAACAGATATAAGAGAAAATATTACTCCCTCCGTCTCAGTAATTACAGCACGTATTTTTGTGCATAGAGATTAAGAAAAGCTATTTTTTATGTATAAAAATGTGAATGGTTGTTGGGATGTGTGTAAAAAGTGAGTATTTTTTAATATTTTAATGAAAAAGGTGCATAAAGTTGCTGAGATGTGTGTAAAATGTGGGTATTATTGAGATGTATTTTTACCATTTTAAGAAACGTGCATAAGTGTTAGGACGGATCAAAAAGGAAACTGTGAAGTAATTAGGGGGACGAAGGGAGTATAATGTGTAGATGTGAATTTTGTAGAGTAATGTATCACTCTACTAAGGTATCAGTATCAAGACCATAAAGTATCAGTTAACATAAGATAAAGTATTATACTATGCAAAAATATTAAAATTTTGGATCAGGTCAAGAAGTTCACAAATACTAGATCAGAGTAATTAGAGCGCACAAGTCTTAGTCTTCTTATATTAGGGAAAGATTCCTTTAATAAATGCCTATATCTTACAATGAGTCTCATTTAACTACTGTGTGCATCCGTAGTCCTACACAGTTTTTATAGCATCCTCTCCAGAAACCAATGTTCTCAGGCACATCTTTTAACAATCCAGAGGATATAGGGTTTAGGGCACTGGCAGATACAAGGGGGTTAAGTCGGGGCTGTTGCCCCCTCCCTAAAAAATATTAAAATGGTATCTTCATGTGTTAAAAATATATGCATTATATCTCTTTTGAAGTGTCATATGTAATTTTATGTGCATAATTATTCACTATTACACTTGAAATTTTAATTTATCTTACCCCCCACCCCACCCCAAAAAAAAAAAAATTAAAAACATTTCATCCGCGATCTCCACTGATTTAGGCCAATGATTAATTGGCATTAAAACTGAACATGAAGAACAAGATGCAGCCACGAGTAGTTATATGATTTTACCTGATCAAGCTTGTAATATCCTTCTCTATCAGTTATTGATCTTTCATGGCCATCAACTATGATTTTTGCACCATCAACTCCAATGCCATTACCATCAACAACCCGGCCACCAACAGAAAACCCAGTAACCTGTATCACATGAACGTGACATTTGATAACTGTGCTCAAGATACAGTAAGTTTAGCATCCACATTAAATTAAATAGCAAATTACAATAAATTTACAGGAAATAGAATCAGTAATGAGATAATTAAGGGATATCTGCTTAGTCAGACTTTTTTTTCTTTTTAAATTTTGACATCTTAACTCACTTATCTCTTAATAGTTTGAAGACAAACAAAGGACTTGAGCCTCAAAGATTCACATAATCTAGAACTTATTCAACTCTTACCACCATGGATATCAAAGGACAGAAGCTATAGAAAATAAAAATTATTAGACTTACAGTAATGAACTCTTATATTCTGATTCTCATTGTACTAAGCAACCTCGTTTGGGAAAATATAAAGAGAAACAATAATGAAAACATTTAATAAACAAGGTGCACAGGGACCTAACTCAACCAAAGTTGCATAAACGTGTAGAAAGATTAGTCACTAATAACTTTGGGCAATGTTTAGATGTCATATTAAGCATAAATGAGGTTGGATATATTATTATCATATTACACAACTAGAAACATGTCTTAGTTTTTTTTTTTTAATGGATATTCTCCAAATGCATTCTAGCTTGAATAAAACAACGGTTTCCTGACAACAAAGCAATTGATACTGTACCTGGAACTTTTGAGGGATTATAGCATGGTCATGTTGAACAGACACCAGCATTGAAGGAGGTGAAACATCAAATACTGTATTTTCACCCTTGTAGAAAGGTATAAGCTTGTAAACACCTGATATATTTCACAAGTTTTTCAAAACAATCGTGGATTATTGTGTGTGGTGCGATGAAGAAGCGAAGCCAGCATTGTAATGGAGAAATATAAATTATTTAGTATATCTATCCCCATTTCAAACCAAGACAAGGGGACCAGAACTCACAAATAAAGATTCGGAAACTGAACACCTTTTTTTTATTACTTTCCAGATTATCAAATTAGTTTTCTATTCAAAAGGCACCATCATAATACCAATTAATTTTCATGTAAATTGAGCAATCGCAATATATGACGGATTCTGGAAGCATATCCAGTACCGCTGTTGAACATCCAGAAATCATACTAACATAAATTCGTGACAAAGAAAATAGGGAGGAAAAAAAGGCTCATTGTGTTGTGACTAATTACATATAGTGGGCAAGAGAGGGGAAAAAAAACAACAACACATTCTATCATATAATAAAATAGGAATATAAAACACGAGTACAAGCACAACAGTTCGTTGACACTACGACACCCAAATATGTGAAAATGAATACGAGATTCCAGGAAATACTAAGAGGAAATTCAACGCAAAATCAAAAGATGGCTCAAGTTTTCATATCAATCTCCCATGATTGAATTTTAAAGACAAGAATGACCTTTACAGCAATAATAATAGACCAACAAAAATCATACACACCAGCACTACAAAAGACATAAGAAGTGAAGAGAATACCACAAGGTATGGAGGCGAATGTGAACATCCCATCAGCATCAGATACAGCATTACAAAGAGCTTTCCCCTGGCCGGGTGCATCACCAGAGCCATGTGGACAATTCACCTCTAAGACATCATCCGAGTACAGATAAAAGTGAACACCCAATATGGGATTTCCCTAACAATATAGCATCAAAGGTAATCAGATTTTTTGGTTTCCATCCTAACAATATAGTGTGTGGGAATGCTGGAATTACATCATTTGGAAGGTAAACAAGATGCAGTTAAACCACGATATAGTCCAAATTAGAGCAAGCCACCAGATGTGATATTGCAGTGGATAAACTAGACAACAATCTAAGCAAGCATAAATTAATTCTTTTCCAGAAACAAGGGATTTGGTTTCCATTTCAGCAAACATTTTCATACTCCTATATATAAAACAAACATTTTCCTCCTAATGCATTTCCAGTTTCCTCAAAAAACTTTCAGAGTGGCCAAATCATTTCTATTTATCCACACGGGAATTACTACACATTTCACATTTTAGTAATATCATTAACAAAATAGAAACCACTAAAATAAAACAGAAATTAGAATTCTTTCAAAACTATGCTATATAAATTATATTGGTTGTTATAAAAAGATAAGTCAAAAACAAACATACAATAGGTCTTTCCTAACATGATGTCCTAGTCTTTCAGAGACTAAATGAGTAAAGCGCACATGTGAGAATCTACAAGAAAGCAAACACATGTCACAACTCACAAAGAGAACAATTTTCATTATCATGCATTATATCTTAGGTCAATCAGTGAAAATCAGCTATATCAAAAATAATCAATGACCATCAACTGAAAACAATGAGACATTTCAAATTTTCCATTGAACTTTTATCATTTATAGCCAAAATGGGGAAGGGAATTGGTGAAAAGGCAAACTATTCAAAAAATGAAATGCTATATAAGCAATCACGAGGCCGGGATATTACGGAAGTCAATTTCAATAACCAAGTAATATTGCAGTCTTTAACTACTAAATCAAAATTCAAAACAATTTAAACAAGTACTCAATTGAATGTTCGCAAATATCTACCTGAGCAACCACACGTCCGCGAATATCATAACCAGATGCAAAGAAAATATCATCCACCACACCAATATCAAAACCTAATTCTACCTGCATGATCAAACGTGAACTTGAATCGGCATTACAATAAGAATGTGTAGAAAATAAATACGCAATCTGCAGTGAAGAAACAAACTAATTGACCATAATTGGAGTGCATAAAAGGCAGAAACAATATGTTGAAAGAGAGAAGATGCCCATGTAATTACTTCATCAGAACCCTTGATCTCAATATCTAAATCCTGACGTGAAGCAACTATTTTGTACTTCCCTGCATCCATGTAGAGATGTCAAAAAATTAGAAATGGTCAATCATATATGAAACGTATAGTTAATAAGGTTCAACTAAAATTATGGAAAACAAAGATTACTTTCCTTTTCACACAGCCGTAACTCAACATTTGACACCATATCCACTTCATAGAAATGATTTCCTAGAAATTACAGATTATGCATGCTTTACATGCTTATCATCTCTTTTAATAGATTTAACTAAAAGAACTATTTATTGAGAAAGAGTATATATTAATTCGTAGGGCTAAAAGGTGACAACTTGAGAAAATAAAGAAAAAGAAAAAGAAAAAAGGAAATAATATTGGGATTGATATAGGAATTTGATAGAGGGGTGGAATTTTTCATATTATACTAATAATATCGTGTACAATTCACTTAGGCAAATTCATAGAAATTATCACTCTGAATAAATAAAATTAAAAAACACTTACACATAACATGAATAAATTTCAAAATCCAAGGGAGGCGAACACGTCGCCACACACACCCCTTAGATTTACCCCTGATTGTAAGGAAAATAAAGGGTAAGGGGGAAATAATCAAAGGCATGTCAACTACTGAAAAGGAATCTGCGAGGGGAGACCAATTAGCCCATCTTAGTAATACAAATGTTATAGTGCATGGTGAAGAGATTGGAAAAGTGACCAGACCTGGAATAATGTTTTCAAAAGAGTAACTTCCCGTTGATGTCGTTGAAACTGAAGAAATAACATCTCCACTGGGAGATAAAAGCTCAATATTAACATCTGATGGACCACCATTTTTATGCGAACAACTATTCCCAGAAACTGCTCCCACAACTCTTCCGGATAAGGTGAACCTTCAGAAGTAGTATGACAGTAGAAACAAAGATGAGCCATAAATTTGGAGCACAGACATGACTACTGTTATATGTAATCACGAAATTAAATTTCAGAAACAAGAAGTCTAAACTTTATAGAAATTAATACCTACCCAGTAAATTGAAAATTTATATCTTCGTTTCCATTACAACCAGTATGATCAACAACAACAGGAACCTAAACTGAGAAGTTTCAGTGAGCATGTACACACCAAAAAATAAAAAAGGAACCCTCATACCTTTAATTTAAAATAAGAGATTAGAAAAGGAAACACATTACTAAGAAGTAACCAACAAACTCAACCTGTTCTGGGGCACATGTCCATCCCTCCGGTCCCTTGATTTTGATTACATAAGAACCCTGCAACCCAGATAAAAGCACATACAATCAAATGGCAAGATAACTACTACATGTATAAAACAAATATATTATAAACAAAACATGTAAAGGATTTGAATGTTAATATGTTACCACAGATAGTTCAATTATTGTACAAAATAGTCGATCAACCATTAAATAATAGTAGCTTGAAATTGAAACCAGAAAAAGATCCAAGGCAATTCATAATCTAACTCTCTCTGATTTTTAAACCACCCAGGCATTGACATCAGCATGGAAATCTTCAAAACACGTTTAAATAAATATTTGAAGGTCTGAAGATTACGAACAACGCAGTTGGAACAGAAATGATGAAACCAATTGAAAAGAACATGGACTTCTATTACACCAAAAATCAGCAATCTCATCAGTTTGGTAGGGAGGATTGGAGGGGTGCACATGTTTCAGTTGAGTAAGATGTTAGAGAAGAGAGGATGCAGAGTCAATCAATCATCAGACAGTAATTGGCCTCCTCTTTGGCATTTAGAAATTAGGACTAAGAAACTTTTCTCCATCCACGACGCACGTGGTTTCTCTCTGATACAGAGAAACATTTGGGTTTTCCTTACCCCAACACACAAAGGGGGCAATTTTGATTACAATGAAGCAAAAAGATTAGTAAACAAGCTTTAAAGAGCACATGATCAATCAGATTGCAATTCCACATGCTCCAGAGCACCTATAACCCTTATTTGGCTCCCAACTAGTCAAGTTTGACCCAAAAGTCCATTATTTGTCTCCAAAGTCGATACACAGTTTTCAACCATTACAGCATAAATGCATTCTGAACCATTACAGACAAATCCAAATAGAGCATCCAAAGAATCGTTATGAAAAAAGTAAATTCCACAACTAGTTCTTCACAGGTTCTATAGTAATGATAGCAAGAAAGAAAGTAAAAAGGAGAAGCAATCTCATGGATACCTTATCATAAACTGGAATGAAGTAGTAACCATTAGGAGCACATTGCGTCCGTTCTTTAACCAAGCCATCTAATGTCTGAAGTTCAACCTACATTTTGAGAAACAGCAAACATCAACGCACAACCAATATACAAATCAAAAATAAAAACTAAAATAACAACACACGTGAACCACAATTGAATGATTGATGAAGCTTTCATACCGTGACGTGAGAATAATCCAATTTTGCATCAGTTGGCTTTCTCGACTTTATCAATGCCGAACTCGCCTACCCAAAAACAGATAAAATTCAGTTCCGCATTAATCTCATACACTTAAATTACTCACTTTACAAATGAAGTCAATCAAAATTATTAGAATATAAAATAAAAGATTCAACGGGTCCTAAGACACCTCAACGAATCCACCGCATCCATGGATTGAATCAGCAATCACGAGTCTATAACTATGGAGTAATACAGTTGCGAAGAGTAGTAAATAGCTCGCGGTAAACATCGTAATTGTCGATCGGTGCGATCTGAAAACAAAGAAAGTGCAAAATGAAGGCAAAGATCTTAATGGCGCATTACTTTTGAATATATAATAATTGTCACTGCTGATAAATTTTACTCCGAATGCAATAACTCCTCCTTTAAATAACGTTTCTTTTCAAATGTTAACCCCACAAAGAACCAAAAAACCTGCACTTTATTAAATTAATCCGCAAAGTTTCCAATTCGAAATCAAGCTCCGAATCTCCTTGCTGATTTCAGTTTCCAAATCAAGAAATCTGTATAAGATTAACCCTCGTTTTGAATTCCAATGGAAAATCAAGAGTCAAGTAATCACAGGAGGAAGGTTCTGCGTAGAAGCAGCAACAGCCACGTATCAATGTCGGATACTGAGTCGAACTCGAGTCAGGTCGATTCGTTCCACTCGCCTCTCCGATCCGACTCACCCCTTCGCTCCGACGATCCGTGTTTTCTCCCTGAAAGCGACGATTACGCCACTAAAACTAGTAAATCACTTGTCACCGCTGATAAATTTTACTCCACTAAAGAGAGCCTGCTTTGGTTTTTCTCTTTAAGTCGATCTCAACAACCTCAGACTCAAATTTATATGTAGATGATGGGATAGCAGATCGAAGCTGGAGAAGGTGCTTACCTTGGGTAAGTCCTTCACCTGAAAGAAGTTAGAAATTGGCAAGGGAAACACAGATTCCACCTTTGATTGATCAGTGACCGATCTAATTTCCACCCTTATATGCGAATGAAGCTCCTTGATATTTTCCCTTGATATTTTCCCCCCGGTGGCCTCTTAATATGGTCATATCTAGGATGACAATGAGTAGGGTAGGGTACGGGTATGTCAAATCCACGTACTACCCTATACCCTACCTTCCTTACCCATATCTTACCCTTTTACCCTAAAATAGAACTTCGGGTAGGGTATACCTATCGGGTATACGGGTAATCCGCGGGTAAACGGATACCCGTATCCACCCGACCCGACACATTTTTTTTTAACTATAAGCCACCAAAAAATAATTATAATACATAAATGAATAATTTAAAATAAAATATGCAAATTAGAAAACAAAGTCAACAACAATAACGTTTAAGTCCGTTAACAAAAAAAATCATAAATTCATAGTTAATCAAATAAAATTATAAAACAAACATCATATTCCAACAATTGCTTCCAAGTCCTTGGTTTAAGTATGAAAACTTCAAAGTCTTGCATCTCCTTTTTGCCACCAAGATATCTTAATTCGAATGTCATTTTTTTTAATATTAAAAAAATAATTATAATTCTTAAAAATAATTATAAATAACACATAATATTATAACATAGAACAAGATTTATTATAATTCTTAAAAATTTTTTATACCCGCTATGCGGGTACCCATCGGGTAACCCGACCCGATGGGTAAAATTGTCATCCTTAGTCATATCGGGCTGTTCAAAGACCACAAAATCTAGACCCTTGATATCCTCATTGCCAACTTGTAACACCCCAAAAATTTATATGTATAAATAATATACTTTTATTCTTATCAATATTTTAACTAATTTCCAAGCCTATTTAAAAAGTTTAAAACTCTCAACCCAATATTTTTTTCTTCTTCTTCAAGTCAGTCCAAGCCCACTTCCATTCTTTATTAAAGAAGTACATCGTAATTTAATTTCATTCTAAAGAGAAACCCTAGACATCAATCTGACACCTCCAAACCAAAAAGAAATATTTCGTTCCCTCTCTATCCATTTTAAAGTTTCAGATCATGTGTTTTACCGATCTATGCCTACAGATCAATGTTCCCATAAAAGCTTCAATTTTCTTCTCAATTCAAGACAAAGAAGTTTTACAAGGATTAAGTATTCATCTACATACGAGTGCATCCATTCCATTAAGATTAAGGTAGCGGCGGCGTACAAAGGGCAGATGTGTTGGCAAGAGAGAGCTGAAAATTTAATAAATCTGAATTTATGTTCAAGTTTCAGTCATGAGTTCAGTTTTTTCGTTTAGGGATATTGCAGCTATTTTATGTCTTTGACGAGATATATGTGAAAGTTTAAGTTTGATTTTAATTAAAACTTTTGTTGGGAATGTGCATTGGCTTAAAATTTACTTGTGATAAATCTGATTTTCATTGTATGCTAAATGATATGTTCTGTTTCCTTAAATTATATGTCATACAGTTTAATTAATTTTCTAATACTTAAAAACCAGTTCATGAAGTGTGAGTTGGTGTGTAACTTATCTTAGTCAGATGTTTAATGACCTATTAATTAGGCAGTATTTGCAATTAAGAGGTATTATATGGTAGATCAAATCCCCTGTTCCCCACCCTGTTACATCTCATGTTTCACAGAGTGGGGAGTGAGACATGTGTCCCATTTACACACACAATTGTGTGTAAATGAGACACATGTCTCACTCCCCACCTTGTGAAACATGAGATGTAACATGGTGGGGAACAGGCAATCCCATGCCATTATATGGGTGGTCTATTAGGTGGTCCTATAAGTTTGTTGGTGTGGCTTAGGAGCATTTAACTTTTAAATCATAAAGTGTAGTTTCATTTTTCTCGTTACTGTTGTCGCGATAACACTATAGGTGCCTTCTTATGAAAGGGTGAAAAGTTTTATGATTTAAAATTGGTTTAATTATTCTTTATTTACTAAGCGTTTGGTCATACCCCTTCTAGACTTTCATTAAAGAATTTAATATATAAACCTGTTTATTAAAATTGGGGTGTGACACAACCTAACATTACAATTATGCTAAAGCAAGAAATAAAGATAAAATGAATGCAAAGATAAAAGGGTTCCAAATGATGCAAGGATGAGATTAACAACAATCATGGCATAGATAATTAAGTAATTATGCAATTAATTCTAATCTCTCATGGACAAGGTATAGAAGCGATCACTAATTCCACCTAAACTCTCTCTCGAGATGGATAGGATGTAGGCCCTCAACAAGGCTCCCAAACGCACATAGGATCGAGACAATAGCAAACACCTCCCACTAGGTACTAATTACTCTATGAGTTCCCTAATTAGGTACTAAATCATAAGCAATATTCCCTTTTAAGGTACTATGAATTCACTAATTGTTTGGGTCTCCTCATTTAATCAACCAACCTCTCGATTAAGCTAATCAAATGTTCTATCAAAGGGTTCTAAATCTAGAAGGATATCTCTATCTCATTCTAAATTAATGCACATGAAGTGTATGATGAAATGATTCAATGAACTATCCTAAACACATAATTGATTTCTCAATCTAATCACATGCCCATGACAATTAATCACACAAATCATCATATACATCAAGCAATCAACAATCAATGATAGAAATAACACAAAGCCCATTCAAGATTAAAATCAATTTGCATAAAAAAACTAAATTATCCAACACCAATCATGGAGCTAATCTCACAAAGGAGATTAGCCTCTCATATCCATAAGAAAATTAACATAGACATTAAGATCCTTACAAAACATGATCAATCTATAAAGAAATGCACAAAAATTAGAATTAGATTCCCCCTTTGAAGTGCTCCAATGGAGATCTCCTTCTTCTTCTTGTGATCTCACTCTCCCTTGCTTCCTTGATCACTTGGATGGTGGATTTGATGGAGGGGATCAAGTGTAGATGGGTGGATGAAGAATGGATGAAGATGATGGTGGAAAATGGAAGAAATGGTGTGTGAGGTGTGTGTGGAAGGGGTGGAAATCGGATCTTTTTATAAAATATGAATGGAGGGGTATTTATACCCTTTTGGGCCTTCTAGAAGGATTCTGATTTTTTTTCTGATCCAAGACACGACACGAGTCGTGTGGCGCAACACGGCCATGAGGTGCCCGTGTTGCGTGAACTGATGCTCCCGCACGGCCATCGCTTACAGGCCCGTGTTGGCTACACGGGTCGTGTGCTGCAACACGAGTCGAGCTCCGCAACACGGCCAAGTGGTGGTCGTGTTGGATGAATAGATGTTGCCGCACGACCATTCTGGACAGGCCCGTGTTAGCTACACGAGTCGTGTACTGCGACACGGCTCGTGCCACCGACACGGCCAGTCGTGTTGCTGCTGCCCTGATTCCTTCACTGTTTTGGCTCGTTCTCCCTCGTTTCAACTCCAAATTGAGTTCCGCTTTTTCCTACATCTTCCTTATCCTATTTAGCATCAAATAAAAAGTGAAAATAGTAGGTTTAAGCTCATTCACACACATTTCCATGAAAACACAAAACACAACCAAATAACACATAAAATACGGATAAAAATATACGAAAACACATATAAAAAGACACTAAAATCTAGGTGAAAATATCACTCATCAAATAAATATATTAAATAGAAATCTAAATGCTGTAAAATGCAAATAGCAGAGTGTTGCCAACAAACTGAATCTAGCTTATCCAGCTCATTCATTGTGAAGAGCAGAAAAATCACCAGTATGGACATGTAAAAAATATCTCTGATTTTGAGACGTCAACAACAAGTGTAACTAACCTTAACAGTTAAGGACTCTGGAGATGCGCGCTCAATAAGTACGCCATCAAGCTCAGTCCTCTTGGAAATTTTTATGACATAGGTAGTGTCAGGCTGGAGTCCCCTCAGCCGGTAACTTCCTGAGGCATCTGTAATTGTTTCTTCATAAAAGCCTTTGGACTCAGCCCTTGCTTCAACAGAGACACCTTCCTTTGGTTGACCGGACAATAGAGATACCCTGCCCAAAGCACTGCAGGACAAGTAAGGAGTTCAAGTTCACTTGAAGCTATTTAGGTTTTGCTTGGAAACTTATGACGAATAATGTGAACATTATACGAATCCGATTAGAATCCTTATATAAATACGTGCTGCTTTAATAAGGTTAATTTACATATATTTTTATATATATTCAATAGGGTCATTAAGAGATCTATATATTATATGAAAGTAAAAAGTGGTTATTGGGTATTAAAGAATAAAGCACCCAGCTTATTGATTGATAGAAAATATGATTATCACATCACAGATCTAGACCGGGAACTTGCATCAGGCTAAATTGCATGATATAAAACTCTTAACCCTAAAATGCATAAACTTAAATTGTCTGTTGAAGAATGCAATCACGGTATATACATGAGAACAAACAAGTCCTATGCCAGATTTCCTGGATCATGGAGGCAATCCAAACTCCTTAAGTATAATATAATAGTGCCACATGTATTAATAGATGGTTTCTCAAGATATACAAAGTAAACAAAAACATTACAGCATAAACACAAAAATGTATCAAAATTGATCAAGCATATTAATGCTGGACATGGAAATAGGAATTACAACTATCAGGAATATATATTAAAGAAATTCTTCTGGTGATGATACTTGAAAGCAACACGAGTTGCATGGAAGATGACTTCCTTGGATTCTCCAGAGCCAAAGTCGATGGCCTCTGCAGGAGGGGAGAATGCATACTCCTGGAAGGAGGAAGTACCTAGTTATATAAATTTATAATTGTATACCAATATTAACTGTGAACCATATCACTGAGAAATCTAAAAGCATATTGGAAAATTATCACTATGTCTACATTTGTTGACCTCAATGTAAACCAAACCAGAAGGGGTGTAACTCCAGGCAAAGAATAAGACTTAAGCTAAATGCCTAGAATTAGTTTCAACTAAACAAGAAACATCTTAGAACAAATTTGGTTGGTGTTAGATTCCTTCTAATATATTGATACTTTTTTTTGGGAATGTAAGCCTAAAATGCCATTCACTGAACATAAATAATTAAATTAGTAACATAGCATTCAATCAAACATTTGAATAGGTGAGGATCAACACAAATTTTAGAAATAATGAATTCAAGTACCTTCAATAAAGGTCGGAGGTAAAAACTCCCAGGGAATAAGTTATCAAACATGAAAGTTCCACCAACACCAGTTACTGAATTGTTTCTATATCCATCTTCACCACTCAATGACAAGAGAACAGAAGGAAAAGGTTCATTGTTGTTTTCTCTAGAAAATAATTGGATAGAGATCTGACCCAGCTTTTGACAAGAAAATGAATATTGCCCAACTTGCTTAATGTAATAACCCGGCTGCAAAGAGAAAACCAATCATCATGCATGTGATGCTACAGATAAACCTTTAATGGAATCATCTAAATACACATCCCATCTGCATTTTCACGAGTTTAATGCAAATTAGCTTTGTTGTGTATAGTTTACAAAGATATGACCTTTCTACTGTAACGAATTGATCAAAATAATATGCAAAAAAGAACTAGAGAGATGTACAACTGTGCACATGCAATATCATCTACTAAAGATGATTCCTATTCTTAGCTAAATTGAATTCATATAACAGCCCTAAGTATAGGAATAACGTGAAGTTAGCTCTTTCTTCTTTGTATGCAAAACCACAAATAGAATTATAATCATGAACATGACAAAGCTTCCTCCATTGACAAGGTAAATGCAGAACACAAGTTTCCGTTAGGAGAAGAAAATTAATAATTAAAGAACTCCCTTCTGATCCTAAGAAGCCAACTTCAAGGTGCTCCTCATACTATTCCTGTCAAATATATGGAGATAAAACTAAAAGATATCTAGGAACATTTCTACCTTATGCTTGCAGTCTTGCACAAACGGAATTAATGAGCCAAATAATTTTCCAAGGAAGATACTGATTAATATAACTGTATGTAAACAAATTTCTAACCTTTGATGCTTCTACACTGTAATTTATATCATCATAGAGAGGTCTCGCAAGAAATAAGCCATCTGTTCCTGTGATAGTCTCAAGTGCCATTTTCCCTCGCTTGAGCAAAGAAGTATGGCTATCTCTCTCAGTAAGAAATCGTATGTTAACGTGTGAAAGAGGGGGTGACACTGACCCTTCAACATATAAACCAAGTCGACCAGAGAAAGGGGCAATTGGGATTTGGCAGCCATCTTGTCTCATTGAGACCTAATCAAATATGACGAGAACCATCAAATATTGAGATTATATTATAAAAGACATAAAATATAGAGATTATATTATAATAGATATAAGTTGGAAGGAAATTGCTAAAAGCTCTTACATGCTGAAGTCTTGGGTAAAATAATATTTTCTTCACCATATCATTCCTGCAGCAGAAGTAAACTGAAGAGTAAAGATAAGGACATAAAATCCATACTGGGGGCTTGAATAGTCCATTGTAAGATATTCTGATTGCTGATGAAATCAATTTAAAAATGGAGGTACGCAACTTTTTGGTTTTACAATGAATAGGTTGCAAGTTTGAGTAAAATTTTGTGGCAATGGTTGCAGTCTTATTATGCGAAACAGTGATGACAAATACAAGCTCGAATTCCCTTATGTTATCAAATGTAACATCTAAAGTTCAGCATCCTAAAGACACAGACCATTTACTATAAATATCCGAAGTGCAATTTCTGTCATTTATAAGAACATTAAGCAATGAGAAAATTAAGCTATTTATTTCTTATGGTCAGTCTGAAGTTCTCTAGAAAGATCCTTTAAGATTAACTTCAGTGGAGATGTTTTCTTAACCCTACATGTTGTAAACATCAGATCACCCTTCTGCCAGCTAAAATGAAATAAACAGAAAAATTCCTCCATACTCATATAACTCATGTGGCATAACAAACAGCTCATGGGGAAACAAAAATGCATTAGTAGCATCTTATAAACGCACTTCATTACCGTTTTTAAGTACATTCAACAGAAATTGTTTTCCTTTTTGAACAATTCTATAAGTAGAGTTCAGCAATCAAAAAGTGAAAGATTGAAAGATTAAATAAGATAATAAAGTCATAATTTGTTAAAAGGCTGAATAACTATAGAAAGTTAAAAAGATTTGATAAAAAGGCATAATATTACATATATTATGTTCTTCTGGCACAAGAAATTTATAGAAATAGTAACATAGGCAGAATTAAGATGAACTCTAAGCGCCACAACTTGGAAGACACATACCGCGAATCCCGAGGAATGAAGATTAGTTTTTCTCCAAAATTAGCCCATACAGAATACTCATAGACCACAACTCCAAATTGATCAACTTCAGAGGAGAAAGGTTTGACAACAGTATAATCAACCAACATTTCTTGATTATTTAAGATATCAAGTCGTATATCATCAGGAAAATTCTCATTCGATTCAACATTTATAACTCCTTTGAGCAGATATTTTTCTCCCTTTAAATTAATAGGCTGCAAAAACAAAATCAAAATGAATCCTTGAGAAAAGGAAAATTAACTTCATAATTCCACCCTCCCTCCCACAATCACTTCCATACACTCCAACCATTAAAACCCTCCCAAACAGAATAAAGAAAACTAATAATAAGAAATGATAGATAGGAAATAGCATGTTAAGCATCATACAGATAGAATTGATGTATCAACTTGGAAACTGGAGCTCCCAAAGAAGATATATGAGTCGATAAAATGGAGTTTATGGACACCAGCAGACGTTACACAAATCTTCTGGGAACCTCTCTGTAATAAGAAAAGAGTTACATGACTTCAAATAAAAATGATGCGTTAGAGATTTTGATAATCAAATTAAGAGTTTGACCTTAATTTTCAAGTTCATATGAGAATTATCTGCTTGAGACAAGTAAGCATCCACATCATGGCTGGAAATTACTTTAACCCAATAACCCTTTTGAACAAAAGTAATCCCTGAAACATCCTCAGCACCAACATTCACATCTATAATGTTTTGTTCCCAGTACCACATCTCTTCTCCAGATGTGATATCATGGGAATTATTTTTGACCTGGTATGAAACAAATTAATTATCCATAAAAATTTACAAGATACAAAATGATCTCTAAAATACTGCAGGGCACCATAAAATTATATATCAGGAATAACATGAAGAATGGACCATAAGATATATAGTGTCCATGTATTGCAGGCTACTTCTTTGAAATGGAATACTGCTAGCTTCAGAAGGAATTCCAGGTTAAGAAATTGAAAGAAAAAGTTTCACCAAGAGAAAAAGTCAAATGTGCCAACACTCTCATTCTCACGTCTGTGACAACCATCACTGGAAATTCAGAACCCCAAGAATTTTAAAATAAAAAAATAAAAAAGTTATTAACCATAAAGCCTTAATACCACAAACAGATATGCCTGTGTGTACAAAAGATAAAATAAAATAGTGTAAACAGAAAGGAATCAAAAGGACAAAGGCATTACCTCAACTTTGTATTTCCTAGGGAATACATTAGAAAATGAGAACTCATTACTCTGATCAGTCAGATTAATTGTCCACCTCCCTTCTTTACTTTTACCATCCAGACTCAAAAGCATAACAGAAATAGAGGTTCCGCATTTATCCTTGCAGGCTACTGATCCACGAATAGTAACTCTTGCCTAAATATTTCATATAAAAAATTAAAACAATAATCTGAGAAGTACTTTAATAAAGTATATGTCGTTCAAGGTAAACTTGATGATTACAAGGTGGGCAACATCAAGAATCCAGAAGTAATAAAATATTAAAATATAAGAAGAGCATGACTAAAGAGAAAATAGGTAGAAGAGATGAACAAACCAAACAAAATGGCAATTTAGTAAATGCAAGCTTAGTAACAAACTGCTTCATACAAAGTAAGAAAGAATAACTCAAGTAGTCTTATAAATGTAAACTCATACCTGATTAAACTTCACATCTAGCAATGGCTTATTAATGATAACATCAATATGGTGTGGGGAAAAGAGAAGTTCTGGAGCACTTTCAGGTGCGGCAGCAATGGCAGACAATCGATATTCACCAGGAGGAACCTACAGAACATTAAACATCCAATTTACGTAACAGACATGCACTTTTTGCCTATAACCGAGCTTATAGAGCATTCATTGGTCTTAAAAAAATATAACACAAAATACGTATTTAAAATTTTTTTTAAAAAAACTATAAATAGGGAAACCACCTCATGGTAAGAGCTCACCTCAAAGCAAAAGTTACCACTTTCATCAGTTTCTCTCACTTGAGGCTTGACATTCTCTGGCCCATTAGTCAAAGCAACCTAGCAATTCATATAATTCGATAAACATATAACAAGTTGAAGAAGACATTAAAAAAGAGACCAAGAAGCATTTTCAATAATTTTGTGACAAACTAGATTAAAAAAAATTAAAAAATTTAAATAAGTTTTTCCCACAAAAAAAAAAGAAAAGAATTCCCACCAATCCTCACCATGCCAATAACATTAATTAATGCATGCAACATGCTCAACATCTTCAACACCATACAGGTAAATTAAATTATTTATATTACTATTGAAGATTTGCACCCAGAAGATCACCACTAAACATCTAATTATCAAAATCACTTTCGGAATTATAATGTCAACAAGCTAACTACCAATACTATACAAACGAATTTTTTCTCTATAGCAATCATTATCTAAAAAATATAAGAGAAAATGATTGCTTATTGGTACCTCGGACTTCGTCTTTTAAATCAAATATTGGGCCACTTTCTTAAATAAATTCATATATTCACAATGCTGAAGAATGCGAACATATTACCTTCGCCTTATAAGCAAAACTAACGGTCTGAGCATTGCCACATATATCATATGCAACTGCCCTGATATCAGTGATAGAAGCCATGTTTGGTAAGACCTAAAGAAATAAAAGATCAAGGCAGAGAGTTCAAAGTCCATAGTAGCCAATGACGAATATATATATATGCATATACAAACAGAAAAAGAAAGCCAAAAATAGACAACTTCATTTTCCCGCCCTTTTTTCCACTATAAATAAAAAGTTCTGACAGCCTATCACTTTTTATTTTTTATTTTTTTCTTATTTCTTTGTTTTTTTATTTGTTTTATACCTGAAGTTTAAAATGTACATAAGTGTTAGGGCGGATCAAAAAGAAAACTGTGAAGTAATTAGGGGGACGAAGGGAGTATAATGTGTAGATGTGAATTTTATAGAGTAATGTATCACTCTACTAAGGTATCAGTATCAAGACCATAAAGTATCAGTTAACATAAGATAAAGTATTATACTATGCAAAAATATTAAAATTTTGGATCAGGTCAAGAAGTTCACAAATACTAGATCAGAGTAATTAGAGCGCACAAGTCTTAGTCTTCTTATATTAGGGAAAGATTCCTTTTTTAAATGCATATATCTTACAATGAGTCTCATTTAACTAATGTGTGCATCCGTAGTCCTACACAGTTTTTATAGCATCCTCTCCAGAAACCAATGTTCTCAGGCATATCTTTTAACAATCCAGAGGATATAGGGTTTAGGGCACTGGCAGATACAAGGGGGTTAAGTCGGGGCTGCTGCCCCCTCCCTAAAAAATATTAAAATGGTATCTTCATGTGTTAAAAATATATGCATTATATCTCTTTTGAAGTGTCATATGTAATTTTATGTGCATAATTATTCACTATTACACTTGAAATTTTAATTTATCTTACCCCCCACCCCACCCAAAAAAAAAAATTAAAAACATTTCATCCGCGATCTCCACTGATTTAGGCCAATGATTAATTGGCATTAAAACTGAACATGAAGAACAAGATGCATCCAGGAGTAGTTATATGATTTTACCTGATCAAGCTTGTAATATCCTTCTCTATCAGTTATTGATCTTTCATGGCCATCAACTATGATTTTTGCACCATCAACTCCAATGTCATTATCATCAACAACCCGGCCACCAACAGAAAACCCAGTAACCTGTATCACATGAACGTGACATTTGATAACTGTGCTCAAGAAACAGTAAGTTTAGCATCCACATTAAATTAAATAGCAAATTACAATAAATTTACAGGAAATAGAATCAGTAATGAGATAATTAAGAGATATCTGCTTAGTTAGACTTTTTTTTCTTTTTAAATTTTGACATCTTAACTCACTTATCTCTTAATAGTTTTAAGACAAACAAAGGACTCGAGCCTCAAAGATTCACATAATCTAGAACTTATTCAACTCTTACCACCATGTATATCAAAGGACAGAAGCTATAGAAAATAAAAATTATTAGACTTACAGTAATGAACTCTTATATTCTGATTCTCATTGTACTAAGCAACCTCGTTTGGGAAAATATAAAAAGAAACAATAATGAAAACATTTAATAAACAAGGGGCACAGGGACCTAACTCTACCTAAGTTGCATAAACGTGTAAAAAGATTAGTCACTAATAACTTTGGGCAATGTTTAGATGTCATATTAAGCATAAATGAGGTTGGATATATTATTATCATATTACACAACTAGAAACATGTCTTAGTTTTTTTTAATGGATATTCTCCAAATGCATTCTAGCTTGAATAAAACAATGGTTTCCTGACAACAAAGCAATTGATACTGTACCTGGAACTTTTGAGGGATTATAGCATGGTCATGTTGAACAGACACCAGCATTGAAGGAGGTGAAACATCAAATACTGTATTTTCACCCTTGTAGAAAGGTATAAGCTTGTAAACACTTGATATATTTCACAAGTTTTTCAAAACAATCGTGGATTATTGTGTGTGGTGCGATGAAGAAGAGAAGCCAGCATTGTAATGGAGAAATATAAATTATTTAGTATATCTATCCTCATTTCAAACCAAGACAAGGGGACCAGAACTCACAAATAAAGATTCGGAAACTGAACACCTTTTTTTTATTACTTTCCAGATTATCAAATTAGTTTTCTATTCAAAAGGCACCATCATAATACCAATTAATTTTCATGTAAATTGAGCAATCCCAATATATGACGGATTCTGGAAGCAAATCCAGTACCGCTGTTGAACATCCAGAAATCATACTAACATAAATTCGTGACAAAGAAAATAGGGAGGGAAAAAAGTCTCATTGTGTTGTGACTAATTACATATAGTGGGCAAGAGAGGGGAAAAAACAACAACAACACATTCTATCATATAATAAAATAGGAATATAAAACACGAGTACAAGCACAACAGTTCGTTGACACTATGACACCCAAATATGTGAAAATGAATACGAGATTCTAGGAAATACTAAGAGGAAATTCAACGCAAAATCAAAAGATGGCTCAAGTTTTCATATCAATCTCCCATGATTGAATTTTAAAGACAAGAATGACCTTTACAGCAATAATAATAGACCAACAAAAATCATACACACCAGCACTACAAAAGACATAAGAAGTGAAGAGAATACCACAAGGTATGGAGGCGAATGTGAACATCCCATCAGCATCAGATACAACATGACAAAGAGCTTTCCCCTGTCCGGGTGCATCACCAGAGCCATGTGGAAAATTCACCTCTAAGACATCATCCAAGTACATATAAAAGTGAACACCCAATATGGGATTTCCCTAACAATATATCATCAAAGGTAATCAAATTTTTTGGTTTCCATCCTAACAATATAGTGTGTGGGAATGCTGGAATTACATCATTTGGAAGGTAAACTAGATGCAGTTAAACCACGATACAGTCCAAATTAGAGCAAGCAACCAGATGTGATATTGAAGTGGATAAACTAGACAACAATCTAAGCAAGCATAAATTAATTCTTTTTCAGAAACAAGGGATTTGGTTTCCATTTCAGCAAACATTTTCATAATCCTATATATAAAGAAACATTTTCCTCCTAATGCATTTCCAGTTTCCTCAAAAAACTTTTAGAGTGGCCAAATCATTTCTATTTATCCACATGGGAATTACTACACATTTCACATTTTAGTAATTTCAATAACAAAATAAGAAACCACTAAAATAAAACAGAAATTAGAATTCTTTCAAAACTATGCTAAATAAATTATATTGGTTGTTATAAAAAGATAAGTAAAAAACAAACATACACTAGGCCTTTCCTAACATGATGTCCTAGTCTTTCAGAGACTAAATGAGTAAAGCGCACATGTGAGAATCTACAAGAAAGCAAACACAAGTCACAACTCACAAAGAGAACAATTTTCATTATCATGCATTATATCTTAGGTCAATCAGTGAAAATCAGCTATATAAAAATAATCAATGACCATCAACTGAAAACAATGAGACATTTCAAATTTTCCATTGAACTTTTATCATTTATAGCCAAAATGGGGAAGGGAATTGGTGAAAAGGCAAACTATTCAAAAAATGAAACTCTATCTAAGCAATCACGAGGCCGGGATATTACGGAAGTCAATTTCAATAACCAAATAATATTGCAGTTTTTAACTGCTAAATCAAAATTCAAAACAATTTAAACAAGTACTCAATTGAATGTTCGTAAATATCTACCTGAGCAACCACACGTCCGCAAATATCATAACTAGATGCAAAGAAAATATCATCCACCACATCAATATGAAAACCTAATTCTACCTGCATGATCAAATGTGAACTTGAATCGGCATTACAATAAGAATGTGTAGAAAATAAATACGCAATCTGCAGTGAAGAAACAAACTAATTGACCATAATTGTAGTGCATAAAAGGCAGAAACAATATGTTGAAAGAGAGAAGATGTCCATGTAATTACTTCATCAGAACCCTTGATCTCAATATCTAAATCCTGACGTAAGACAACTATTTTGTACTTCCCTGCATCCATGTAGAGATGTCAAAAAATTAGAAATGGTCAATCATATATGAAATGTATAGTTAATAAGGTTCAACTAAAATTATGGAAAACAAATATTACTTTCCTTTTCACATAGCCGTAACTCAACATTTGACACCATATCCACTTCATAGAAATGATTTCCTAGAAGTTACAGATTATGCATGCTTTACATGCTTATCATCTCTTTTAATAGATTTAACTAAAAGAACTATTTATTGAGAAAAAGTATATATTAATTCGTAGGGCTAAAAGGTGACAACTTGAGAAAATAAAGAAAAAGAAAAAGAAAAAAGGAAATAATATTGGGATTGATATAGGAATTTGATAGAGGGGTGGAATTCTTCATATTATACTAATACTATCGTGTACAATTCACTTAGCAAATTCATAGAAATTATCACTCTGAATAAATAAAATTAAAAAACACTTACACATAAAACATGAATAAATTTCAAAATCCAAGGGAGGCGAACACGTCGCCACACACACCCCTTAGATTTACCCCTGATTGTAAGGAAAATAAAGAGTAAGGGGGAAATAATCAAAGGCATGTCAACTACTGAAAAGGAATCTGCGAGGGGAGACCAATTAGCTCATCTTAGTAATACACATGTTATAGTGCATGGTGAAGAGATTGGAAAAGTGACCAGACCTGGAATAATATTTTTAAAAGAGTAACTTCCCGTTGATGTCGTTGAAACTGAAGAAATAACATCTCCACTGGGAGATAAAAGCTCAATATTAACATCTGATGGACCACCATTTTTATGCGAACATCTATTCCCAGAAACTGCTCCCACAACACTTCCGTATAAGGTGAACCTTCAGAAGTAGTATGACTGTAGAAACAAAGATGAGCCATAAATTTGGAGCACAGACATGACTACTGTTATATGTAATCACGAAATGAAATTTCAGAAACAAGAAGTCTAAACTTTATAGAAATTAATACCTACCCAGTAAATTGAAAATTTATATCTTAGTTTCCATTACAACCAGTATGATCAACAACAACAGGAACCTAAACTGAGAAGTTTCAGTGAGCATGTACACACCAAAAAATAAAAAAGGAACCCTCATACCTTTAATTTAAAATAAGAGATTAGAAATGGAAACACATTACTAAGAAGTAACCAACAAACTCAACCTTTTCTGGGGCACATGTCCATCCCTCCGGTCCCTTGATTTTGAATACATAAGAACCCTGCAACCCAGATAAAAGCACATACAATCAAATGGCAAGATAACTACTACATGTATAAAACAAATATATTATAAACAAAACATGTAAAGGATTTGAATGTTAATATGTCACCACAGATAGTTCAATTATTGTACAAAATAGTCAATCAACCATTAAATAATAGTTGCTTGAAATTGAAACCAGAAAAAGATCCAAGGCAATTCATAATCTAACTCTCTCTGATTTTTAAACCACCCAGGCATTGACATCAGCATGGAAATCTTCAAAACACGTTTAAATAAATATTTGAAGGTCTGAAGATTACGAACAACGCAGTTGGAACAGAAATGATGAAACCAATTGAAAAGAACATGGACTTCTATTACACCAAAAATCAGCAATCTCATCAGTTTGGTAGGGAGGATTGGAGGGGTGCACATGTTTCAGTTGAGTAAGATGTTAGAGAAGAGAGGATGCAGAGTCAATCAATCATCAGACAGTAATTGGCCTCCTCTTTGGCATTTAGAAATTAGGACTAATAAACTTTTCTCCATCCAAGACGCACGTGGTTTCTCTCTGATACACAGAAACATTTGGGTTTTCCTTACCCCTGTTGTCAATTGGATCATGCGGATCAACGTGATCGTTAGTAAAACAGGTAAACAAATCAGCGGAAGCAATAAAATATGTTTACCGTACTTCTGGGTCGATGTAGAGGATGAACAGCGGTGAAGAACACCTCTGATCTTCTACTGTATGTCCCAAAGTCAACTCTTGTGTTGGGTGGTCAACAATCCCCAGAGTTCTCTCATTCTGCTCTCTGTTTTCTCCCGTGTGTCAAAAGAGGCACAGACTTAGGTTTAACAGGAACTGAGATGACTTATATACTTGGGCTACAGCAGGGACCAGGAGGAGAAATTGGGCTGGGCCTCAATTGAATTTAATTAACCAAGCTTAGCCCAAAGCTTTTAATTAAATCCAATAATAATAATATAGTCCACTAAAATATTATTACTGCACTACCCGTCCAATCCCAAAATTATGTTCTGGGCTCCTTCTTATTATAAGCCCGATAGTCTCCCCATGTTTAAGATATACAATGCCCAATAATTAATTAAGTTACTGACAACTCAAATTAATTAATATCTCATCCGAGAGTAGTACCACTCAACCTTATTATCATGCCGGAAATTAATCCACTTGCAAGATTTACATGATAAACCTTATGAGCTCCTCAAGGGGACATCATCAACCTATGACGGACATGGATTCCTTCTACAATCAACAGCACACCATAGATACAGCACTATTTCCCAACTCACCGAGTTTGTTGATTTAATACTTATAAATCTCACCCATTGATGAATCAAAGAAATACATACTGCCCTACGTGTCGAGGTTATTGTATAGGGATTAAGAGCACGAACTTCCATAATAACAGAGATCAAGTTCTACTATATAGTCAGTATAAGAAGAGCGATCTCAGGCGGTCCTGCTCAATACACACAAGTGCACTAATGTGATTCTATAGCCAAGACAAGCTAATACCAAACCACACTACAACCATACCGATAGAGAGTCCCCGTCTATCTCAGTTGTGAGCATCTATTTATACTTTATAAGGAAACCGATAATATGATCTTCTGCGTGTTGTCGCACAACATATTATCTACAGTATAAAGTAAATGGACTATTGCGTCATGCATATAAAATAAATTATAAGACGCAATCATTTGATCAATGATTCTCATTTCAAATATTGTTATGACATTGTTCATACTAAAGCTAGACTTTTAGTATACAATCCAACAATCTCCCACTTATACTAAAAGACTATGCTATCATGTCTTCTGCCATACATCTGATTCCTACTCCCACTTACGCGACCATTAAAAGCTCTCGTCTTAAGGTCCTTGTAAATGGTTTACTAGGTCATCATCCGATGCAATCTAGGCGACAACAACCTACCCCTCATCATACGATTTCTCGTAACAGGTGGTACTCGCGCTCCATGTGTTTAATTGCCTTATGGACTTGTGATTTCTTCAAGTTTGCAACTGCACCAATATCATCAATGTAAATTGTGATTACCTTGGGCAAACTTAGAAACACTTCAAAGTCCATCATGAAGTCTCTAGAGTCATATAGATACTTTGGCTGCCTCAAAAGCTCCAATTCATCATATTTCCATGATGGAGTCCGGAGTCTGAAATATATTTCTATATAACACTCCTCCACATTATGACTCTACTTCCTAAGATTAAACACATAACCTTTGAGGTGAATTTACTGCCGTCCAATCTGACTAAAAAATCCAAATCTACATAATCCACAAGAAGCAGTGAATCTGTCCAGTAAGTCCACATATAATTTCCAGTCCTTCTCAGGCACTTTATAAATGTCTCACCACAGTTCATCATTCTTGTTCCGGGTTACGTTGATACCCACTGTTCATGCATTCAGCAAAACAGATATCCACTATCGTTCATAGCATTCCTTAGATTAAGCTTCCTTATTCGCCGAAGCATAAGGAACGCTTTCATCCTCTTTATCTTCTTCTTGTGTCTCAAAGACACATTCACTTAGATAAATTTACATGCTAAACGAGTATGGACTGTATCATTTTATGAAACTTGAGATAAGCATAATATCCTTTCTCGTGATCCGTATTACCGTGATCAAAAGGATATATTTTGCCTTTCTTAAGTCCTTCATCTCTACCGCTTTATTAACCGTACCCACACGCCCGATAATACTCTTTCATTGTCTCCAATGAGCAAGATACTATCTACGTATAGTACAAAAAACACCACCACGTTTTCGTCACTCTTTATAATACACAAGATACATCCGCTGATTGATTTAAATCCGTGCCACTGGATTACTTAATCAAAACAGATGCTTCACGATCTCAAAGCTTGCTTTAGTCCATCGCTGGACACTTTTAAGCTTACTATCAAAATGCTATTAGTACTTTGCAACGAATCACTCTGGTTGCTTCACATAGATGTTTTCCTCAAGACTTCCAATCAGGAAAGCTGTCTTGACATCTATTTGCTGTCCCTCATAATAGCAATAAAAGAATCCGGATCAATATAAGCATAGCTACCAGTGAACATGTTTCCTCATAATCGAACCATTTCTTTCTGAGTACACTTATCCGCAACCAGCTTTGCTTCCAAGGTTTTCACCTTTCCATATGATCCTCTTTTATTTCCTTTGACCACTTGCAATGGCTTTTACACTATTTAGTGGTCATACAAGTTCCCAGACTTAATGTGGAATCCATAGATTCTATTTCAACATTCATTGCAACCTACTAAGATTCCGCATTTTCATCTTGTAGTGCTACGTCGTATCCGTGGGACAATACCATGTTCACTAGGGATCAAGTCTCACGACTCTCCCAAAACATATATTTATGGGTTGTCATACAACCCTCCCACTACGACAAGGCACTACATGTAATTGTGTATCAGACGTGACACGCGTTGCAGTTTACCTTGTGGTATATCCTCTTGTACACTTGGTACTTATACTTAGTGTTTTCCTCTCACTTCCTTTAGAACAATTTATACATGGGTTTGTGATTTATTACATAGTCCTTTTCCAAAAATCTAGTTATTGAGTTAACAATTATCCTTCGATCTTTTGGACTAAATAAATCACCCTCCATTTTTCTAGGATATCCCATATACAGACAAACGTTTCACGAATTACTGTATCTAGGGCATATCCATAAAATGAATTTAATTATTCCAAATAATTCATCATCTATCTAATCATTACCATAAGAGCCTTATACCTTCTACCCACCACACCATTCAGCTGGGGCTCGCCCGGTGTAGACCACTTGAGATTTAATCTCAACTTCTGATTAATAGCTCCTAACTATCCAAGAGGTATTCGCCATCATGATTGAATCATAATGACTTAATATATTTTCCATGACGCTTCACTGTACCAGCCTTACAATTCTTGAATTAATCAAAGAACTTAGACATGCAGTGCATCATATAAATATATTGGTTTCCAGAATAATCTTCGAATATTCATAACCACCTCTCGACTGGATAATATTAGGTTCGCTTGAATCAGAATGAACTAATTCCAACATATATATCTTTGGCTCTACACCCCATAGCCTTGAAAAGGCAGTTAATCATTTTTACTTCCAAGCAAGACTCGCAAGTCCGATAGTTTCCACTTCAGATAAACCTTACGGTCTATCGGCTATCAACTTTTGAATCCTACTCAAGTAAAATGAATTAGTCATAGACGCCAAATGTATGTTTAGTTCATTTCCGAAGGTTCCTTTCTCTTACTTATATTAGAAGATGCATTATTTAATTACTATTTATTGCATCTGTGGGATATACATGATTCCAGAGTATACTTTTTATCCACCAACGTACTTTAACGGATTATAGCCTCATTCCTCATTACTATGACCATGTCATTTAAATGAAATGAAGTATCCATCCGTTAATGCATAGAAACCGAAATTAAATTCTTTCTATGAAACGTACGTAAAGATAATTTCTCATAATCAATCGTTTATTCTTATCATGAGATAAATAAACAACTCCCACTGCAATAGCAACTACCTTTGTATTTTTACCCATGTTATTAACAATCTTATCCTTACTCAGTGATAAACATTTAGTGATTCCAGTATCTACATACTTCGTATCAGTAGATGCCATCACTAATCATGTTCAAACCATTAGTAAATAAGATATTAAATTTGTTCACATCATGATGAAAATTGGCTTTCTTTTGCCATATGTTTTGTTAAAAGTTTCCCACCATATACAACCTTTCGTATTTCAGGTAGAACTTGCTCAAAACATCCAGGCAAATTGTGAAGAATAAATTGATTTAGGTTTCCCTTTCAATTTCTATTCCATGCTTTTCCAATTCATTCATGAATTCAACCATGATCTTCTGCCATTTAATTTACTCAAGTATCCGAAGAGTTACATGAGATCATCATATTTCTATGAACCTCTCATCTCTTCACTAGAGACTTTAATAGGCATCATGAGACGTCCTTTGTGAGAATACACATGTATTTTCTTAAGCAGTAATTTTCAAAACCAAGATTCTTTTCTAATCATTTAATATGGACGAGTAAATATAATGTCTTTTAGTTAATAATTAGTGAAATAAAACCATTCGAAATTCATAGAATCACAAATAAATATTCCGATCAAATCTTCGAATTTTATCCTTTTATATTGATTCCCTCAAAAACAATATAAAAATAAAATTCACCGACATCTCAAGCACCGTGAGTCTGCAAGCCACGTTAGGGTGGACGTTTACAAACCCGAACATTTACAAGAGAAGGTTTTACCCATTAATTTCATTTGTCAACCTAACTTTATGACAAAATAATTAATAGTCGGTTCCTCTTTAGCCATGTAAATAATAGCAGTGACTCCGTTGGGGAGGATACTAATTATTCACATCTAAGTGTACACCATTATTTGATCCCAAGTCCGCTGCCCAAGCTTATGTGCCTTACTGTTAGAGAAGTACACACGCACTCAGATAACTTTCTACAATCATCAATTATATAAGTTTGTACTAGTGAACCGCATATAAGCTCATCCGTTAGGGAGGAAGGCACTATAGCCAACGCGCAAGTCCATATGCATCACATTACAAACAATAATTATTTAAAGAAGTTTGTACCAGTGATCCGTGAATAAACTCATCCGTTAGGGAGGGAGGCTCTAATGCCGACGCGCAAGTCTATTCACATTACTAACAAACCAATAATGGAGGCCGCGGGAATTTATAATCAATCCCCTCTCCCACTTAGTTATTTAACACCGAGGGTTTTAAGATGCATATAATATTCCAGAATAAAATGTACAACTAAGACATGCTTCTATTAATAGCAATTTAAATAAATAAATCACATAGAACATGTCTTTCATATATAACAATTAATTGTTAAGTTAAAACAATTAAATCAATTATATATCATAATTAATTGCATAAATGGTGGATCAATTAATTTGGGCCCAAGAGCAACAAATTAGCACAAAATGAGCAGCAGATTAAATAATTAATCAAGCCCATTATTCATGGCCCATAATCTTAGCCCAAAATCAAATTAAATCCAACAAGCCCACTAGCACAAAAAGTCCATTAATAAAATTAATCAATCATGCTTGGCCCATTATCCACAATTAATTAAAAATATGCAGCAATTAAAGCCCAGCAGCCCAAAACATATTTTAATAAAATTTGGGCCCAATAGCCCAAAACCAAATTAAAAGTAAAAGGGAACAAAGGCTTAATGCATACATATCAAACAGGCCCAGCTGAAAAATAAGGTCCAACAGCCCATTATCCATAAAATCAAGCCCAAATACACCTTAATTAAAATAGGGCCCAGCAGCCCATTTCCTTTTAATTAAAATTTGGGCCCAAATCCCATTCATTAAACTGCTGCCTATTCAACCATAAACAAGGCCCATCTGCTCGGCCCAACAGCACATGAACAAAATAATAAATTGAGCCCATGACCACAAATCAAGCCCAACAAGGCAGGCCATATCCAAGGCTGCTGCCCTAGACTTCAAGCCGCCGAAGCTCCTCATCCTCTCAGGCGATTACCGGTGCAACCTGGCGCCGCTGCCGCCGCCGGTGCCGCCAACAGTCCACCGGAATCTCGCCGTGAGCCCGCCGTCGAGCAGCATCCAGCCACGACCGAAGCCACACGGCAGCTGTCACGCGTAGCCATCCACCGGCGTCACTGCTTCAGCCCAACCAAAATCGTGATGCCAGCCACCTGTCGTGCGTGGTTCCAAACCGAGACCCTCCATCAGCGCCGCCTTCAATTCGCTTAGAAGCCGCAGACATCTCGTCTTAAACTCGCATCCTTCAGCGCCAACAGTCATCTCGATTCCGTCGCCGTTACTGCTGCAACGTCGCCGGCACCCCTGACCAAGCACACAATCTGCCCAGCATCAGATTTGCACGACATCGCCTTGTTGGCCGCACGATTCATCGTGCCAACAGCTGCCAGCAGACGTATCGCGCCGCTGCCCAAGGACCATGCCTGGTCCGCGTGTGTCGGCAGCAGCTATCTGTCGGTGCCATCTCACAGCCAAGCCCTCTCGGAATCTGCAATTTGTTCGCCCGAAACTCGCAGCACTCAAGATGGACTCGATCGAAACCACGTTGGGCCACCCTAAAAACCGCCAGCAACCCCACCGACGAATGACACACCCGCCTGAAACTTGCAGGGACTCGCCTTGCAGCCCCATCGCAGACGCGCCGAAAGCGATCAAGCCTCTTCTGGAAAACTCACGACATCAACCAGTCGCAACCTTTGTTGAGGCTGGTCTTCGCAATCGTTCTTCTTTCTCGTATTTCGTTTGATCAACAGTGATAAAAGATAGCAGATAGGTTTTCAACTTGTATAAAACTATACCCCAGTTTTTTATCTTGCGATTATATGCAGATAATGTCACATAATCACAAAAAAAAACTTACAAACATGCTATCAATATACCACGATGAGCAATGACAATAAGATCATAACTAATAATCATGATATCACATAATCCCCAACCAAACGATTCACGTATCACCACGAAACCAACGCTCTGATACCAATTGTTGGCAATTGGATCGTGCGGATCAACGTGATCGTTAGTAAAATAGGTAAACAAATCAGCGGAAGCAATAAAATATGTTTACCATACTTCTGGGTCGATGTAGATGATGAACAGCGGTGAAGAACACCTCTGATCTTCTACTGTATGTCCCAAAGTCAACTCTGGTGTTGGGTGGTCAACAATCCCCAGAGTTCTCTCATTCTGCTCTCTGTTTTCTCCCGTGTGTCAAAAGAGGCACAGACTTAGGTTTAACAGGAACTGAGATGACTTATATACTTGGGCTACAGCAGGGACCAGGAGGAGAAATTGGGCTGGGCCTCAATTGAATTTAATTAACCAAGCTTAGCCCAAAGCTTTTAATTAAATTTAATAATAATAATATAGTCCACTAAAATATTATTACTGCACTACCCGTCCAATCCCAAAATTATGTTCTGGGCTCCTTCTTATTATAAGCCCGATAGTCTCCCCATGTTTAAGATATACAATGCCCATTAATTAATTAAGTTACTGACAACTCAAATTAATTAATATTTCATCCGAGAGTAGTACCGCTCAACCTTATTATCATGCCGGAAATTAATCCACTTGCAAGATTTACATGATAAATCTTATGAGCTCCTCAAGGGGACATCATCAACCTATGACGGATATGGATTCCTTCTACAATCAACAGCACACCATAGATACAGCACTATTTTCCAACTCACCGAGTTTGTTGATTTAATACTTATAAATCTCACCCATTGATGAATCAAAGAAATACATACTGCCCTACGTGTCGAGGTTATTGTATAGGGATTAAGAGCACGAACTTCCATAATAACAGAGATCAAGTTCTACTATATAGTCAGTATAAGAAGAACGATCTCAGGCGGTCCTGCTCAATACACACAAGTGCACTAATGTGATTCTATAGCCTAGACAAGCTAATACCAAACCACACTACAACCATACCGATAGAGAGTCCCCGTCTATCTCAGTTATGAGCATTTGTTTATACTTTATAAGGAAACCGATAATATGATCTTCTGCGTGTTGTCGCACAACATATTATCTACAGTATAAAGTAAATGGACTATTGCGTCATGCATATAAAATAAATTATAAGACGCAATCATTTGATCAATGATTCTCATTTCAAATATTGTTATGACATTGTTCATACTAAAGCTAGACTTTTAGTATACAATCCAACAACTCCAACACACAAAGGGGGCAATTTTGATTACAATGAAGCAAAAAGATTAGTAAACAAGCTTTAAAGAGCACATGATCAATTAGATTGCAATTCCACATGCTCCAGAGCACCTATAACCCTTATTTGGCTCACAACTAGTCAAGTTTGACCCAAAAATCCATTATTTGTCTCCAAAGTCAATACACAGTTTTCAACCATTACAGCATAAATGCATTCTGAACCATTACAGACAAATCCAAGTAGAGCATCCAAAGAATCGTTATGAAAAAAGTAAATTCCACAACTAGTTCTTCACAGGTTCTATAGTAATGATAGCAAGAAAGAAAGTAAAAAGGAGAAGCAATCTCATGGATACCTTATCATAAACTGGAATGAAGTAGTAACCATTAGGAGCACATTGTGTCCGTTCTTTAACCGAGCCATCTAATGTCTGAAGTTCAATCTACATTTTGGGAAACAACAAACATCAACGCACAACCAATATACAAATCAAAAATAAAAACTAAAATAACAACACACGTGAACTACAATTGAATGATTGATGAAGCTTTCATACCGTGACATGAGAATAATCCAATTTTGCATCAGTTGGCTTTCTCGACTTTATTAATGCCGAACTCGCCTACCCAAAAACAGATAAAATTCAGTTCCGCATTAATCTCATACACTTAAATTACTCACTTTACAAATGAAGTCAATCAAAATAATTAGAATATATAATAAAAGATTCAACGGGTCCTAAGACACCTCAACGAATCCACCGCATCCATAGATTGAATCAGCAATCACGAGTCTATAACTATGGAGTAATACAGTTACGAAGAGTAGTAAATAGCTCGCGGTAAACATCGTAATTGTCAATCGGTGCGATCTGAAAACAAAAAAAGTGCAAAATGGAGGCAAAGATCTTAATGGCGCATTACTTTTGAATGTATAGTAATTTTTTACTGTTACTTTCTCTCTCTCTGTGTCTAGGTTTGGATCGTTGTAATGGGTTTACCAGTGATACGTGCCCGACATTAAATAAGTAATAAGGAAAAGGTTCATATAATCCCCTTGTGGCTTGTGCCCTTAAACTACTTTTTATTTTTTCATTCAAGGCCCCCACCTTTTCAATCATATCAAACATGCCACCCATGTTTAAGAAACTTGACATTAGCGTTTTCTTTCTTTTCTTTTATTTTTCTTATTACTATTTAAGAACTTTATCAACAAATAAAAGAGTTTCACTATACAAGCATATGTCTGACACTCCAATCTATATAGAGTTGTACTTTATTTTTAACTCAAATTAAGTCATTTTAAACTCTTATCAAGTTATCAACTATGACTAAATAAGTGTATTAACTATTAACCATTCATCAATAATTAATGTACCTATCAAAACACTTCAAACTATTTTCCAAGAGCAATATCAGGCTCACTAGTCATTATCCATGTTAGTCCATAAATTAAAGTGCCAGACAAAGATGATGGGTAGGCCCATTTTGAACCAATGGAGAACATAATATCGCATTCATAATAATATCGCATTCATAATAATATCATATCACTTTCCAGATTCAAATAAAATTTGAAGTAGGGATTTGGTATGAGTTGAGCTGAGATAAGATGAAAGGAGGTGGACAGAGTCGAGGTGTGGAGTGTATGATTCCAATCTAGCCGCAATGGAATAACAAGGGAATGTAATGAACTTATGACTGGAATAGTAATGGAATACCAAGGGAATGAAATGAACTTATGAATAGAACAGTAATGGGAATGAAATGATTAAAATTTTTTATCATTATTGGTATGGTTCAGGAATAACTCAAGTAATAGAATTTGTATTCCTTAATAATTTCAATCTCATTAACAATATTTTTATAATATTAAATTTAAATTTAATTTATTTAAAATATTAAATTAATTAAAATTTTAACGCGCACTTAAGTGGGTTCTTCTTGAGTTTGAATTTTCTGAGATGCTCAAATATTTGCCTTAAATTCTTAAGATGATCCTTTTTCCTCTTTGACTTCACCACGATATCATCAACATAACATTCGACATTCTTATGGAGCATGTCATCAAATATCTTTTGCATGGCTCGTTGGTAAGTAGCGCCAGCATTCCTCAAGCCGAATGGCATAACATTGTAGCAAAATATTCCTTTTGGAGTACGAAAGGCTGTTTTCTCTTGGTCTTCTGGAGCAAGACTAATTTGATTATAGCTGGATGAGCCATCCATGAACGAAAGAACTTCATGACCAGTTGTTGCATCAATCATGAGTTCAGTAATTGGAAGTGGAAAATCATCTTTCGGGCATGCCAAGTTCAAATCCTGGAAGTCAACACACACTCTAAACTGCCCATTTGTCTTCCTTACTGGCACAATGATAGAGAGCCAAGTGGGATACTTAACTTCTCGTATCTTTCCCATCTCAAGGAGTTTATTAACCTCGGCCTCAATCAATAGAACCAGCTCTGGTCAAAATCATCGTTGCATCTGCTTAACTGGTTTGGCTCCTTTCTTTACTGCTAAATGATGAACTACTGGATCTAATCGGGCATCTCCTTGAATGACCATGCGAACACGTCTCTAAACTCTAGAAGAAGCTCAATGTAAGTTTTTTCTTCGTCGGCTATCAAAAAAGCATTTATATAGATTGGACGTGGGTCATTAGCATCACCCAAATTAATCTCCTTCAATTGGTCAATAGTAGCTTTGACACCCTTTTCAAATTCAGGAGGAGCATCATCAGCGTCTTCCTCTTCAGTCAAGGTCTCTTCTTGTATAGTAACATGATTTACCGTGGCAACCTCCTCCAAGAATTCTTGCCTTTGAAAATGCGGATTAGACCCAACTTGTTCATTTTCTCCCACTTTAACAATGCTCTCTACTACATAACCATCTCTCACCATTTCGACAATCTTGCTTCGTAGATCTCTTTCTGCATTGTGTAGATCTGTTTGCATGATTATGGAATGGACAACATCTGATGATCCTACACTTTCACGATCATCTTCTTCACTTCTGGTAAAAACTATTATTCGTTTCTTAGCTTTCAACACCGTGTCACATGATATAGTCAGGAAATGTCATTTTTTTCATGCGAGATGGGATCCGACTATGTATCTTTGGGAACCTTGGGAACTTGTTAGTCTTTTTAACTCCCGCTGGTCTGAGTCTTTCAAAGACTGAGACTCTCTCTGTCTTTCTATCTGCCTCATAAGACTCTTCATCTTCAGAAAAAATTTCATCTTCAGTAATGTAGTTCGAGTTTGCCCTTTTGATCGCAATGCGAACAGGTTTTTGCGGAACGTATCCCAATCCTGTTCTAGTATACTTGGAAGTGCGACTATTACTTTTCAATGTCTCTTGAGTGGTATTAAATCCACTAGGAGTCTTATGAGATGATTCATTTATCAGAGCTTTTTCTTGAGGATCAAAACCAGCTTTCACAAGAAGTTTGTAAGCTTGTGGGCTATACGATTTAGAAACTGCCACCTCAAATACATCTCCATGCTCAGTTTTAGCCCCTTGAATTGGGTGAGTGAACCCTTTGAAAGGAGGAGGTGAGGGCTTCTCAGTGTCAACCTTGGTCAGGGGTAGTGTCAACCCTTCTACAGTCTTGATCAACTGTTTACTTTCATTAGACTGTGTGGATGAAACATCATCTGCATTTTCTTTTTCTTGTTTATCATCACCTTTCTCTTGTGATGAAGTTCCTTCTAGCTTGACAGCCTTACTACTTTTTAGAAAATATCTAGCGTCTGCAAAATATGACTCGGCTTCTGTAAATGGCTTTTCATCACCAAGTACCTTCTTCATGTTACCTCCATCGTAGTATTTGAAGCATTGATGCAGCGTAGAAGGAATCACTCCATTTTTATGCAGACATGGGCGCCCCAAGAGCATGTTATATAATGTTTTAGCATCAATAACATGAAATAAAATTGTTGAGACCATCTCATCTATCATTAACTCTATGACTATCGTACCAAGTATTCTCTGGCCTTCTTGATTGAACCCATGAATCGTCAACCGGCTAATACTGAGTTCGTCGGTTGAAATCCCTAACTTTTTCAACGTCATTAGAGGCAGGATATTGACCGTTGAACCTCCATCAATCAGTATTTGATTCACTCTTTGCTCTCGAGTGCAACCAGCTACGAACAAGGGTCGGTTGTGAGATTGTGAACCGAGCAGTAAGTCTTCCTCTGTGAAGGTAATCTTCATAACATGGGTCTCGCAACCAATTCCATGCTCAACCTTAGATAGTTGAGCTTCGCTTGCCATGTGATATGAAGAATCATTTTCACCGCCTGCAGAAGTAGAGTTTGCAGTTGCATCTTCATCTAGAAAGATCTTCCCTTGCTCAACCAATCGCATAACTTTGTCTTTAAAGACAAAGCAATCTTTGATAGAATGACCCACAAGTCTATGATACTTGCAGTATTTTGGATTGTCCATTTTTCCCGCTTCTTTTGGTCGCTTCATTTCAGGAAGCTCGATAAGTTTATATTTGAGCAGATCATCAAATATGCCTGGGACATCCGAATCAAGGAATGGGTACTTCCTTTCTTGCATTTCTTTCAAGGTCAATCTTCTTTGCCCCCTTTCCTAGGATTCATTCTTCATTTTATCATCTTTTCCATTCTCACTCCTTCGAAACTTGACAGTTGATGCATTTGTTGCCATAGACTCTTTTTCGGAGGATTTGTTTTAGGGTTTGCCCCCTTTCCTCGCCTCTTGCTCTTTTTTATACTTGTAGGATCCAGGAATCGGTGGTTCTACAACTCTACTTATCCCCATACTTAGTTCCATGTCATGAGCTCTTGTGGCCAAATCTTCAAAGGTTTTAGGCTTAATCCCTTGAAGTATGTAACGAAGGTTCCACTGCATTCCTGCTATGCACATCTTAATGCCAGAAACTTCAGACAGTCGATCTTTACAATTTAGGCTCAAATTTCTCCATCGATTAATGTACTCAATTACTGGCTCTTCTTTTAACTGACGGGTGTTAGTCAACTCTATCATGCTAACCGTTCTCCTAGTACTATAGAAACGATTAAGAAATTGATATTCCATCTGATCCCAACTGTCTATAGAATCAGCCTCCAAGTCGGTGTACCATTCAAAAGCATTTCTCTTTAGAGAATGAACGAATTATCTCACCATATGATCTCCGTAAGTTCCGGCATTATTGCACGTTTCAATAAAATGTGCTATATATTGCCTTGGATTACTTTTGCCATCAAACTGTTGGAACTTGGGTGGTTGATAATTCGGTGGCATCTTCAAGTTGTCAATCCTTCTAGTAAAAGGCTTAGTATACATGAATGAAGGCTTGGAGCTCTCTTCAAATTAGTCCTTCATTGTCCCAAGTATAATGCTTTTTAGCTGGCTGATAGGAACCATTCCATCATGGGAAATGTTTAATTCTTCTTCAATCACCCTTTTTCCCGTCGACTGGCGTTTCGCGGAGTCATTTACTTCGTTTTCAGCATCTTCATCTTGCTTTTTGTTCGCCTGGCTTATTTCAGCACCAGCCATTTTCTCCATTAATTTGAAGATCAAAGTACTCTGTTCTTGATTTTGTTTGGCAAGTGCATCAACAGATTCAGTTAAGCTTGACAATTGCTCTTCGACAGACGATGTGTTTGTTACCATAGCTAAGGCTACGGATGAATCAGACGATGAACTTTCTTCAAGTATAGGAGTTGAGCTAGATGAGTCGCTTTCCTCATCTTTATCATCATATGGTATTACTCTAGAGGTAACTCCAACTGAAGAATTTATCTCTGAAGAGGCTTCAGATCGTGCCATCTTTGACATGCTTCTGGTTGTAACATTAACGTCTTCAACTTGTAGTTCCGAAAACTTGGAGACAGAAGTTGATCTGTTGACTTTGACTCTTAGTGGAGTCATTTTACTTTGCTTATGTGAAGAGGAGATGAGAGGTAGAAACTGTATTATGATAAAATAATAAACACAAAAGAAATTACAAAGATAATCAAAGACGGATTGAACTTGAAAATTGAGTGAACAGTCTCTAGTTGTCCTCTGATTCCTCTCTTGAGTTGACTTCTTTGACTTTATCAACTTTCGGAGCCAGATCTTCGGATGAAGCTTGTCCGAGCTCAAATTTTACTTAAAGTTTTAAAAACGTTTATCCAGAGGCATCGAGCCTTTGTTTGGATCAACTGTTGACTTGAAGATTTACTATGAAGAATGTCGTTCAATTTGGTAGAACACCGTTGACCTCACGAATATTGTTGGATGAACTTGACTTGAAGAAATGATGAATCTGAGGGGCTCCGCACCTTGATCTCAGATTGAATGTTGTTTCTAGATTGATCTTCGAAGAATGACTTTAATCTTCGTAGAGATTCCAAGTTCCTTCAGAGCTTTTCGGGCTTTCAGGATTTTCAGAATGTTTGGAATGAGGACTGAAGACGACCCTTATTTATAGCTAGAGAAAATAACTGCTTAAGAGATATTTTCTCCTTGAAAAGATATATTGGGCTTTTCTCTTTTAATTAAGTCTGCTGGACTGGATATGGGCCTATTTAATTTAATTAGGCCTGCTGGATTTAACTTGGGCCTATTTAATTTATTTAGGCCTGCTGGATTAGACTTAGGCCTATTTAATTTATTTAGGCCTGCTGGATTTGACTTGCTGGCAGTTGTTAACTTGAGTCAGGCCCACTTGACTTGAATTGAGCCCATTTGACTTGAATTGAGCCCATTTTACTTGAATTTAGGCTCAAATAATTATATTAATTATCAATTATTTATTTATTTATTTCGGGAATTAATTTATTTAAATTCCTTAATAAATACTCCCTCCGTCCCATAGTTAAGTTCACCGACATTGTAGATACAGAGTTTAAGAAAAGTTGCTTTTTGACTAACTTTATTGACTTTTTTGGGGTATTGTGGTATTTTTAGGTAATGAATAAATTATAAAGTATGTTATGTGTGTTAGGTGGGAGTGGTATTTTTGAAATTAAGATAACTTTTGAGATTGTTGGTTAATGTGAAGTTTCATTTTTTTGGTGGTGAACACAAGTGTGGGACGGACAAAAATGAAAAGTGTGAATATAAGTGTGGGACAGAGGGAGTAAATATTTAATTAACATCTAATATGTTTTTCTTTGCATTTATATTTATTAGGCAATAAAATTTAATTGCGTACAACAGTTACTTAGAAAATCCAACTTTGGGGGCGAATCTGAATGCTCTGTCCAAATCAGCATCCCTGGAAAGTGAAAGGACTTTAGCCAAATTGGTTAAGAAGCAGAATAGTTCTGGTGATTAAAAAAATCAGCAATGCATCAACTCACACATTCTTAGCGCAAAATCCTGAGGTCTGCGAGATATCCTTGTTGAATTGCTCGTGAGATTCAAAAATTGGTTGTATATTCAAAATTTACTACAGCCCACACGACCATAATCCGTAAGATATCAACAACTTTTTCACCACCCATACTTCTCAATTTCAAAGAAAATAGAGGGCGTCAGGTATTAAAAGGGGGAATCACTCACCTGACTTTATACAATCTGAGTTACAATTTGTAATCCGTTCTACCTACCACCACAGCTCAAATCAGCGGCAACAAAACTTGGATGTTCTCCCATTCGTGGAAACAGAGGGCTGCAGGACGAGGTTTATAGTAAGAAAATTAGGGCTGAAGAGCTCTTATAAAGAATTCATTTATGATAAAAATTTATTTCGATAGAGCGAATCAAGTAGATATTCTATCTGCCTCTAAAATATCGATTCAAGTTTATTCTTTAAGAGAAATAGGACCGATTCAAGTATTCTTTAATCGATTTACTTCTTAACAATCAATTCTTTAAGAATTGCTTCAATTTTTTTATATGATCTACCTCTAAAGTATCGATTCAAGTATTCTTCAAATAAAAGAGGATCGATTCAAGTACCTCTCTAAAATATTGATTCAAGTATTCTTCAAGTAAAACCTGATCGAGCCAAGTACCTCTAGAGGATAAGAGGTTGAAAAATTAATTCATGTAGAGAATCGAAATATTAAATTATTTAAGTTCAATCATTATTTGATATAAAATAACATTAGAATCGAGTTTGTAAATATTTGTTAATTTTTTAAATTTAATATATTAATATTTATTTATTTATATCTTAAATATTCAATTATCACATATGAATTATATAATTTGTTTTGTTTAATTATTTATATAATTTGAAACTAATAAAATTAAGTTAAAAATAAAGATAATAAATTCATTACAAAGTTAAGGATATTTAAAAGAATATTATATATAAATTAATTTTATTTATATTTTATATTAGTTTTTTAAAAATAACAATTAACGAAATAGAATTACTATTATTATATAATTAATTAAGAAATACTTAACCATTATCATTAGTAAAAAATAATACTTCACTTTAAATATTACGTGTAATATTATGTTTTTTTTTAAAAAAAAAAATATAAAATACAATCAACTACATAAATATATACATCAAAGAGATAAAGTTACCCCTATTTGGTTGTACATTTTTTTAAAAAGATAGAAGAAGCAACAAATAGTTTTCAATTGTATTATAAGGTAACTTTAAAAAAATACAAGTCATGATTCTTTTAAAACTTTAGTATATATGTACATACTTATGTCATATTATTAAAAGTCAAAAGTTATAATTTATTGTAAATTCTTTACATTGATAAAAAAAAATTGTCTAGCCAAAAAAAAAAGAAACTTCCTAATTAATGTTGAATCGTTATATGACACAAATTATTTAATTATAAAAAATAAGATTAATAATTAAATGATCTTGCATAGTACGCAAGTTTCATATTAGTTTCTCTATAAACCTCAATTATCGTTTTGTGTTCAAATAAAGATATATTTTACTATAATATATTTATTTTCTAATTAAATAACATATGAATAAAATAAAGTATAAAATATAATTTAATATAATAAATTACAAATATTAAAAAATATTTATAGAGACTAATGAAAATAAAATTAAATGAACAATTAAAATAAATTAAAAACCTTAAAAAAATTTCATAAATTAATTATATATATATATATATATATTATATTAATGAAAATAAATTTAAATGAAAACTTAGAATAAATTACAAAACTTCGAAAGTAGATTTCATACATTAATCTTAAAGAATAAATAAACAATAATAAAAAACATAGTTGACCTGTGATTTGGATCTCCTAACTCTAAAATTTCTGAAGTTAATTATGGATACGTACACTGATGACTTTTTTTAATGATCGAAACTACAAATAAGATCAAATAAAAATAAGAACAATAAAATAAAAAAGAACTTTAAAAATAGAGTTTATGGATATAAAGAAAACCAAAAAATATATATATATATAAGATAAATGAAAAAAAAATGATACCTCAAATGATAATGTTTGAACTTGAAAATAAGATTTAAAAGAAGAACAAAAGATAGAATATTAACATATAAAAATAGGATTCATAGAATTATTATAAAACAAATAGAAAAATTGAAGAAAAAAATTACCGAAATACAGAAAAATTATGCAATGTGCGTTTACTTGGAGACCACCTTCTTCAACAGGTTACACAGTGTTTTGTTGAAGGCTTCAGCGAGCCCATTAGCTACTGCATTATACATAAGCCTTCCTTTGCTTGAAGTCAGATTTCTCACAGAGCTTGTCAATCAAAGAGTTACTGAATGGTCTCCCATTATCGGTGATGATGTACCGAGGTACTCTGTATCTGTATATGATGTTAATGCGGATGAAATCAGCAATATTTTCTTTCTTTACTTCTCTTAGGGGTATAACTTCCGCCCACTTGGAAAAGTAATCAGTGGCAACCAGAATATAAAGATGGCCTCCAGAAGACTTTGTCAACGTCCCCACCGCATCTAAGCCCCATGCATCAAATGGCCACGAAGAAATTGTTGGATGTAATAGTTCAGGAGGTTGATGAATGAGATTTGCATGAAACTGACATGGCTGACACTTTTGTGCATAGTCTATGCAATCCTTCACCATAGAAGGCCAATAATATCACATCCTCTTAATTCTGAAATGTAACTTGGGTCCAGACTGATGGGCGCCACAGATTCCAGAATGAGCTTCCTCCATAGCTTGAAGAGCTTCTTCATCACTTAAGCATCTTAAAAGAATACCATCAAATGATCTTCTATAGAGTGTATCTTTGTAATAGAAGAATCGAGGGGCTCTACATCGAACATCAACCCTTAGGTGTGGATCATTGGGAAGCTTATCATACTTCAAGTAATCCATGAAAGGTTGTCGCCAATCTTTCTTCTCAATATCGAACACCTCTATGGCACAATACTCAACTTTTTCATCATCTTCCTTTTTGAGGAAGGAGGGTACCACCCAACTCTTGCAGATCGAAACTTGGAAATGTGCTTCAGGCATTGCTATGGTTAATGCTAGCTTTGCCAAAGCGTCAGCTTGTTTGTTCTTGCTCCTTGGTAGATGTTCAATTTCTACATCTCCAAGCCTACTTATAGGCCATTGAGCATAGTTAAAATACGAAAGTAGTTCAGGTTTCCTAACCTCATATAAGCCGAGCAGCTGGTTGATTATTAATAATGAATCTCCATATACCTTAAGGTGTCTCTGCTTTACATCTACTGCCATCTTCAGACCAAGTATAAGAGCTTGATACTCAGCTACATTGTTAGAGCAATTTTCAGTCAGACTGAATGAATATGGTAAAACTCCTCTATCTGAGGTCACAAATACCACTCCGGCGCCGGCTCCTTCTCTATGAGCTGCTCCATCAAAATACATCTTCCAAGAAGGACTGATTTCAATAGCCAATGTGTCTTCATCGGGGATATCATCAGACAACTCCCATTCTACAGGCATAGGATGATCAGCTAAGAAATCTGCCAACACTTGCCCTTTCACTGCCTTTTGAGGGGCATATATAATTTCAAATTGCTGCAATTGAAGATACCACCTTGCAAGCCTATCAGAGAGGACTGGCTTTGACATGATGAATTTTAATGGGTTAGCCTTTGAGACCAAGTAAACAGTATGAGCTTGAAAGTAATGCCTTAACTTCTGAATTGCAAAGATAAGAGCAAGACAGATCTTTTTAATTGGTGAGTATTTCAACTCATTTGGAGTCATTGTCCTACTCAGATAATACAACGCACACTCCTTTCCTACATTATTATTCTGCGCAAGCAGGGCTCCAACTGATTTCTCTTGAGCAGATATGTAGAGAATTAATGGACGTCCAGCTACCGGAGCAACCAACACTGGCGGCTTCATCAAAAATGCTTTAATGCTGTTAAAGGCATAGGTGCAAGCTTCATCCCATTCAAATAGGATGTCTTTCTTCATAAGATGGTTGAATGGTTGGCACCTGCCGGCTAGGTTTTATATGAATCTTCTCAAGTATGCCAATTTTCCTTGCAAACTCTTGAGCTCATGTATATTTCGGGGTACCTGCATCTTCATGATTGCATCAATCTTTGCTTTATCGATTTCAATACCACGGTGTTGAATAATGAATCCAAGGAACTTTCCAGAAGAGACTCCGAACGCGAACTTAAGTGGGTTCTTCTTGAGTTTGAATTTTCTGAGATGCTCAAATATTTGCCTTAAATCCTTAAGATGATCCTTTTTCCTCTTTGACTTCACCACGATATCATCAACATAACATTCGACATTCTTATGGAGCATGTCATCAAATATCTTTTGCATGGCTCGTTGGTAAGTAGCGCCAGCATTCCTCAAGTCGAATGGCATAACATTGTAGCAAAATATTCCTTTTGGAGTACAGAAGACTGTTTTCTCTTGGTCTTCTGGAGCAAGACTAATTTGATTATAGCTGGATGAGCCATCCATGAACGAAAGAACTTCATGACCAGTTGTTGCATCAATCATGAGTTCAGTAATTGGAAGTGGAAAATCATCTTTCGGGCATGCCAAGTTCAAATCCTGGAAGTCAACACACACTCTAAACTGCCCATTTGTCTTCCTTACTGGCACAATGATAGAGAGCCAAGTGGGATACTTAACTTCTCGTATCTTCCCCGTCTCAAGGAGTTTATTAACCTCGGCCTCAATCAATAGAACCAGCTCTGGTCAAAATCGTCGTTGCATCTGCTTAACTGGTTTGGCTCCTTACTGCTAAATGATGAACTACTGGATCTAACCGGGTATCTCCTTGAATGACCATGCGAACACGTCTCTAAACTCTTGAAGAAGCTCAATGTAAGTTTTTTCTTCGTCGGCTGTCAAAAAAGCACTTATATAGGTTGGACGTGGGTCATTAGCATCACCCAAATTAATCTCCTTCAATTGGTCAATAGTAGCTTTGACACCCTTTTCAAATTCAGGAGGAGCCTCATCAGCGTCTTCCTCTTCAGTCAAGGTCTCTTTTTGTATAGTAACATGATTTACCGTGGCAACCTCCTCCAAGAATTCTTGCCTTTGAAAATGCGGATTAGACCCAACTTGTTCATTTTCTCCCACTTTAACAATGCTCTCTACTACATAACCATCTCTCCTCATTTCGACAATCTTGCTTCGTAGATCTCTTTCTGCATTGTGTAGATCTATTTGCATGATTATAGAATGGACAACATCTGATGATCCTACACTTTCACGATCATCTTCTTCACTTTTGGTAAAAACTATTATTCATTTCTTAACTTTCAACACCGTGTCACATGATATAGTCAGGAAATGTCATTTTTTTCATGCGAGATGGGATCCGACTATGTATCTTTGGGAACCTTGGGAACTTGTTAGTCTTTTTAACTCCCGCTGGTCTGAGTCTTTCAAAGACTGAGACTCTCTCTGTCTTTCTATCTGCCTCATAAGACTCTTCATCTTCAGAAAAAATTTCATCTTCAGTAATGTAGTTCGAGTTTGCCCTTTTGATCGCAATGCGAACAAGTTTTTGCGGAATGTATCCCAATCCTGTTCTAGTATACTTGGAAGTGCGACTATTACTTTTCAATGTCTCTTGAGTGATATTAAATCCACTAGGAGTCTTATGAGACGATTCATTTATCAGAGCTTTTTCTTGAGGATCAAAACCAGCTTTCACAAGAAGTTTGTAAGCTTGTGGGCTATACGATTTAGAAACTGCCGCCTCAAATACATCTCCATGCTCAGTTTTAGCCCCTTGAATTGGGCGAGTGAACTCTTTGAAAGGAGGAGGTGAGGGCTTCTCAGTGTTAACCTTGGTCAGGGGTAGTGTCAACCCTTCTACAGTCTTGATCAACTGTTTACTTTCATTAGACTGTGTGGATGAAACATCATCTGCATTTTCTTTTTCATGTTTACCATCACCTTTCTCTTGTGATGAAGTTCCTTCTAGCTTGACAGTCTTACTACTTTTTAGAAAATATCTAGCGTCTGCAAAATATGACTCAGCTTCTGTAAATGGCTTTTCATCACCAAGTACCTTCTTCATGTTACCTCCATCGTAATATTTGAAGCATTGATGCAGCGTAGAAGGAATCACTCTATTTTTATGCAGACATGGGCGCCCCAAGAGCATGTTATATAATATTTTAACATCAATGACATGAAATAAAATTGTTGAGACCATCTCATCTATCATTAACTCTATGACTATCGTACCAAGTGTTCTCTGGCCTTCTTGATTGAACTCATGAATCGTCAACCGGCTAATGCTGAGTTCGTCGGTTGAAATCCCTAACTTTTTCAACGTCATTAGAGGTAGGATATTGACCGTTGAACCTCCATCAATCAATATTTGATTCACTCTTTGCTCTCGAGTGCAACCAGCTGCGAACAAGGGTCGGTTGTGAGATTGTGAACCGAGCAGTAAGTCTTCCTCTGTGAAGGTAATCCTCATAACATGGGTCTCGCTTCCAATTCCATGCTCAACCTTAGATAGTTGAGCTTCGCTTGCCATGTGACATGAAGAATCATTTTCACTGCCTGCAGAAGTAGAGTTTGCAGTTGCATCTTCATCTAGAAAGATCTTCCCTTGCTCAACCAATCGCATAACTTTGTCTTTAAAGACAAAGCAATCTTTGATAGAATGACCCACAAGTCTATGATACTTGCAGTATTTTGGATTGTCCATTTTTCCCGCTTCTTCTGGTCGCTTCATTTCAGGAAGCTCGATAAGTTTATCTTTGAGCAGATCATCAAATATGCCTGGGACATCCGAATCAAGGAATAGGTACTTCCTTTCTTGCATTTCTTTCAAGGCCAATCTTTTTTGCCCCATTTCCTGGGATTCATTCTTCACTTTATCATCTTTTCCATTCTCACTCCTTTGAAACTTGACAGTTGATGCATTTGTTGCCATAGACTCTTTTTCGGAGGATTTGTTGTAGGGTTTGCCCCCTTTCCTCACCTCTTGCTCTTTTTTATACTTGTAGGATCCAGGAATCGGTGGTTCTACAACTCCACTTATCCCCATACTTAGTTCCATGTCATGAGCTCTTGTGGCCAAATCTTCAAAGGTTTTAGGCTTAATCCCTTGAAGTATGTAACGAAGGTTCCACTGCATTCCTGCTGTGCACATCTTAATGCCAGAAACTTCAGACAGTCGATCTTTACAATTTAGGCTCAAATTTCTCCATCGATTAATGTACTCAATTATTGGCTCTTCTTTTAACTGACGGGTGTTAGTCAACTCTATCATGCTAACTGTTCTCCTAGTACTATAGAAACGATTAAGGAATTGATATTCCATCTGATCCCAACTGTCTATAGAATCAGCCTCCAAGTCGGTGTACCATTCAAAAGCATTTCTCTTTAGAGAATGAACTAATTATCTCACCATATGATCTCCGTAAGTTCCGGCATTATTGCACGTTTCAATAAAATGTGTTATATATTGCCTTGGATTACTTTTGCTATCAAACTGTTAGAACTTGGGTGGTTGATAATTCGGTGGCATCTTCAAGTTGTCAATCCTTCTAGTAAAAGGCTTAGCATACATGAATGAAGGCTTGGAGCTCTCTTCAAATTAGTCCTTCATTGTCCCAAGTATAATATTTTTTAGCTGGCTGATAGGAACCATTCCATCATGGGAAATGTTTATTTCTTCTTCAATCACCTTTTTTCCCGTCGACTAGCATTTCGCGGAGTCATTTACTTCGTTTTCAACATCTTCATCTTGCTTTTCGTTCGCCTTGCTTGTTTCAGCACCAGCCATTTTCTCCATTAATTTGAAGATCAAAGTACTTTGTTCTTGATTTTGTTTGGCAAGTGCAGCAACAGATTCAGTTAAGCTTGCCAATTGCTCTTCGACAGACGACGTGTTTGTTACCATAGCTAAGGCTACGGATGAATCAGACGATGAACTTTCTTCAAGTATAGGAGTTGAGCTAGATGAGTCGCTTTCCTCATCTTTATCATCATATGGTATTACTCTAGAGGTAACTCCAACTGAAGAATTTATCTCTGAATAGGCTTCAGATCGTGCCATCTTTGACATGCTTCTGGTTGTAACATTAACGTCTTCAACTTGTAGTTCCGAAAACTTGGAGACAGAAATTGATCTGTTGACTTTGACTCTTAGTGGAGTCATTTTACTTTGCTTATGTGAAGAGGAGATGAGAGGTAGAAACTGTATTATGATAAAATAATAAACACAAAAGAAATTACAAAGATAATCAAAGACGGATTGAACTTGAAAATTGAGTGAACAGTCTCTAGTTGTCCTCTGATTCCTCTCTTGAGTTGACTTCTTTGACTTTATCAACTTTCGGAGCCAGATCTTCGGATGAAGCTTGTCCAAGCTCAAATTTTACTTGAAGCTTTAAAAATGTTTATCCAGAGGCATCGAGCCTTTGTTTGGATCAACTGTTGACTTGAAGATTTACTATGAAGAATGTCGTTCAATTTGGTAGAACACCGTTGACCTCACGAATATTGTTGGATGAACTTGACTTGAAGAAACGATGAATCTGAGGGGCTCCGCACCTTGATCTCAGATTGAATGTTGTTTCTAGATTGATCTTCAAATAATGACTTTGATCTTCGTAGAGATTCCAAGTTCCTTCAGAGCTTTTCGGGCTTTCAGGATTTTCATAATGTTTGGAATTAGGACTGAAGACCCTTATTTATAGCTAGAGAAAATAACTGCTTAAGAGATATTTTCTCCTTGAAAAGATATATTGGGCTTTTCTCTTTTAATTAAGTCTGCTGGACTGGATATGGGCCTATTTAATTTAATTAGGCCTGCTGGATTTAACTTGGGTCTATTTAATTTATTTAGGCCTGCTGGATTTGACTTAGGCCTATTTAATTTATTTAGGCCTGCTGGATTTGACTTGTTGGCCGTTGTTAACTTGAGTCAGGCCCACTTGACTTGAATTGAGCCCATTTGATTTGAATTGAGCCCATTTTACTTGAATTTGGGCTCAAATAATTATATTAATTATCAATTATTTATTTATTTATTTCAGGAATTAATTTATTTAAATTCCATTATAAATACTCCCTCCGTCCCATAGTTAAGTTCACTGACATTGTAGATACAGAGTTTAAGAAAAGTTACTTTTTGACTAACTTTATTGACTTTTTTGGGGTATTGTGGTATTTTTAGGTAATGAATAAATTATAAAGTATGTTATGTGTGTTAGGTGGGAGTGGTATTTTTGAAATTAAGATAACTTTTGAGGTTGTTGGTTAATGTGAAGTTTTATTTTTTTGGTGGTGAACACAAGTGTGGGACGGACGAAAACGAAAAGTGTAAATATAGGTGTGGGACGGAGGGAGTAAATATTTAATTAACATCTAATATATTTTTCTTTGCATTTATATTTATTAGGCAATAAAATTTAATTGCGTACAACAGGTACTTAGAAAATCCAACTTTGGGGGTGAATCTGAATGCTCTGTTCAAATCAGCATCCATGGAAAGTGAAAGGACTTTAGCCAAATTGGTTAAGAAGCAGAATAGTTCTGGTGATTAAAAAAAATCAGCAATGCATCAACTCACACATTCTTAGCGCAAAATCCTAAGGTCTGCGAGATATCCTTGTTGAATTGCTCGTGAGATTAAAAAATTGGTTGTATATTCAAAATTTACTACAGCCCACACGACCATAATCCGTAAGATATCAACAACTTTTTCACCACCCATACTTCTCAATTTCAAAGAAAATAGAGGGCGTCAGGTATTAAAAGGGGGAATCACTCACCTGACTTTATACAATCTGAGTTACAATTTGTAATCCGTTCTACCTACCATCACAGCTCAAATCAGCGGCAACAAAACTTGGATGTTCTCCCATTCGTGGAAACAGAGGGCTGCAGGACGAGGTTTATAGTAAGAAAATTAGGGCTGAAGAGCTCCTATAAAGAATTCATTTATGATAAAAATTTATTTCGATAGAGCGAATCAAGTAGAGATTCTATCTGCCTCTAAAATATCGATTCAAGTTTATTCTTTAAGAGAAATAGGGCCGATTCAAGTATTCTTTAATCGATTTACTTCTTAACAATCAATTCTTTAAGAATCGCTTCAATTTTTTTTATATGATCTACCTCTAAAGTATCGATTCAAGTATTCTTCAAATAAAAGAGGATCGATTCAAGTATCTCTCTAAAATATTGATTCAAGTATTCTTCAAGTAAAACCTGATCGAGCCAAGTACCTCTAGAGGATAAGAGGTTGAAAAATTAATTCATGTAGAGAATCGAAAGATTAAATTATTTAAGTTCAATCATTATTTGATATAAAATAACATTAGAATCGAGTTTGTAAATATTTGTTAATTTTTTAAATTTAATATATTAATATTTATTTATTTATATACTAAATATTCAATTATCACACATGAATTATATAATTTGTTTTGTTTAATTATTTATATAATTTGAAACTAATAAAATTAAGTTAAAAATAAAGATAATAAATTCATTACAAAGTTAAGGATATTTAAAAGAATATTATATATAAATTAATTTTATTTATATTTTATATATTTTATATTAGTTTTTTTAAAAATAACAATTAACGAAATAGAATTACTATTATTATATAATTAATTAAGAAATACTTAACCACTATCATTAGTAAAAAATAATACTTCACTTTAAATATTACGTGTAATATTATGTATTTTTTTTAAAAAAAAAAAGAAAAATATAAAATACAATCAACTACATAAATATATACATCAAAGAGATAAAGTTACCCCTATTTGGTTGTACATTTTTTAAAAAAGATAGAAGAAGCAACAAATAGTTTTCAATTGTATTATAAGGTAACATTAAAAAAAATACAAGTCATGATTCTTTTAAAACTTTAGTATATATGTACATACTTATGTCATATTATTAAAAGTCAAAAGTTATAATTTATTGTAAATTCTTTACATTGATAAAAAAAGAAATAATTACTGATAGGTACACACTTTGTACCCCTAATTACTACTAGATACATTGATTTAAAATAATTATTATTTAATACAAAATATTAAAGTAAAATACCAAATATACCCCTAAACCCATATACCTTTAAAACACTAACCCCAACCTCCACCCACCACCGGACCACCGCCGCCGCCGCCGGCGGCGGCGGAGCTCCGGCGGCCGGTCGCCGGAAAATCTGTCCGTCAGAAAAAAGAAAAAAAAAAAAAAAAAAAAAAAAAAAAAAAAAAAAAGTCGCCGGAAAGCTGCCGCGCCGCCGCCGCCGGAGCTCCGGCAGCCGGTCGCCGAAAAAACTGTTCGTCCAAAAAAAAAAAAGAAAAAAAAAAAAACTGGTCGCCGGAAAAACTGCCGCCGCCGGAAAAGCTGCCGGACCGCCTCCGCCGGACCACCACATTTTTTTGCTGCACACACTTTTTTTTTCCTGCACACACTTTTTTTTGCTGCACACACTTTGCTGCACATGAACTTTTGTTGCACACAATATTTATGTGCAGCACATTAATAGGGGTAATATTGGAATATCACTATATATTTTTGTACTTAGTAGTAATACTTTTGTATGTTTGTATCTCATAGTAATTTAGGGTTTTTTTGTGTACCTAGTAGTAATCCTCCCTAAAAAAAATTGTCTAGCTAAAAAAAAAAAAGAAACTTCCTAATTAATGTTGAATCGTTATATGACACAAATTATTTAATTATAAAAAATAAGATTAATAATTAAATGATCTTGCATAGTACGCAAGTTTCATATTAGTTTCTCTATAAACCTCAATTATCGTTTTGTGTTCAAATAAAGATATATTTTACTATAATATATTTATTTTTCTAATTAAATAACATATGAATAAAATAAAGTATAAAATATAATTTAATATAATAAATTACAAATATTAAAAAATATTTATAGAGACTAATGAAAATAAAATTTAATGAACAATTAAAATAAATTAAAAACCTTAAAAAAAGATTTCATAAATTAATTCTATATATATATATATATATATATATATATATATATATATATATATATATATATATATATTAATGAAAATAAATTTAAATGAAAACTTAGAATAAATTACAAAACTTCGAAAGTAGATTTCATACATTAATCTTAAAGAATAAATAAACAATAATAAAAAACATAGTTGACCTGTGATTTGGATCTCCTAACTCTAAAATTTCTGAAGTTAATTATGGATACGTACACTGATGACTTTTTTTAATGATCGAAACTACAAATAAGATCAAATAAAAATAAGAACAATAAAATAAAAAAGAATTTTAAAAATAGAGTTTATGGATATAAAGAAAACCAAAAAAAATATATATATAAGATAAATTAAAAAAAAAATGATACCTCAAATGATAATGTTTGAACTTGAAAATAAGATTTAAAAGAAGAACAAAAGATAGAATATTAACACATAAAAATAGGATTCATAGAATTATTATAAAACAAATAGAAAAATTGAAGAAAAAAATTACCGAAATACAGAAAAATTATGCAATGTGCGTTTGCTTGACATGTTGCACAAGTTAATCATTCATTCCAACTTTGCATTTTTTTTTATCATTTTTCTTATCAAAATACCTCTCAAACACCTTTTAGTCAATAATCATACAACTTATTAAAATTTGTGCAAATAATAGCAATTAATACACTCAAAGAGATATCAAATCTGATAAAAAAAATAAATGAATTTCCACTTTCATCACTGCACACAAACATTTACAAATATTTGTGTGCAGCATAAAAGGTTATGTAAAATATAAAAGTTTATATGCAGCATAAAGCTTGCTACACTGATTATGTAAAACCATCCATTCAAAGCCTGAATTTATCAAATATTATCTCTTATTTTATCAAGTTATGCCTAAATCTAGGTCTCGAATTGATAGAAAAAATAATTTAGGCCACGAATTGATAATTTACTTGTTTTCAGGTCTTGGATTAATAAAATTCATTTTTTATTTTGCAAACAGAAAAGCTTATGCCTATATACGTACTCTACGGTTCCATCTAAAACAATCCACCAGTCTCCTCATCATTAATGAGATTAATTGATCGGGACATAGCTAAGTAGTATAAGTAGTAGTATAGGGGAGAATAAAAATATCAATCCCTAAGACATGGGGATGAACAGTGAAAACCAATCGAAATAGATACTCTTCTTAATAATCAAACCATGCATATGCATAGTACGCCAGTAAATCTGCATGATCTCATTTGAATGTTGTACTAATTCACACTTCCAAGCATCATGGTATTTTTTGCTTCCAAGCATCATGGTATTTTTTGCTGCATCAAAGTTGGATCCAAGATGACCGATCAGTTATGTAAATGCTCAATATAGTAGGTCTAATTGAAAGTGAAGGAACAACTCAAGACTAAAACAATATCCACCCAACTACTCATTCTTCTTCCTTGTCAGCACAACTCCACTATCACCACGATTTCAAGCACAAGCTTTTCTAGATGCTGCTATTTTCGCCTAGTTTAAAAAAGTTACGTCATAGCCATACCACACGAGTCAAAAATTTCGCCCACCCAACCCAGCCACCTATCAAGACTTTGCTGATGTTAGAGTAATTTTTTTACATCAATTTGGTCATCTCCTGGACTTAAATTATTCTTCAATAGGTCTTTTTTCTGATCATTGGCTTCTTAACATCTTTCTTTCCAGTGGCCAAGGACCCCGACATGTGCATCCCAACCAAACTTTGGTATAGATCCTTCAACCTACAATCCACAAGTGAAACAAAAAATAATCAGCATTAACAAATCAGATGCTCGATGAAATATATCTCTTACAAATACTAGGGAAAAAAAAAGTATAATCTGCATGCAAACTATCTAAACTACCTTGGCATACTTATGAACAGAGCTATTGCTGAAAGTCCAACAACCAGAGGATACACAGGAGCAGGTGTCAATTCCTAGAAAGACCATAAAATAAATGCAAGCAGTGATTGTCCGCAAAATAAAACCCAGCCAAATTTACAGAAAAGAAACTGATAAAGAAACTCCTATCCAATCTTTAAACTTCTAATTACTCAGACAACCATTAAACTCAACAATGCAGGTTAGCGATATGCCAATTGCTTAGATGCAACACAAATTTCAAACATTTTGCAGAAAAGCAGGAAGTTACCTGCTTATAGACATCCTCTTCAATTTTATAGCTTAACGGACCAACATGGACTTGCGGGTTGCTCTTTAAGTCGATCTCAACAACCTCAGACTCAAATTTATATGTAGATGATGGGATAGCAGATCGAAGCTGGAGAAGGTGCTTACCCTTGGGTAAGTCCTTCACCTGAAAGAAGTTAGAAATTGGCAAGGGAAACACAGATTCCACCTTTGATTGATCAGTAACCGATCTAATTTCCACCCTTATATGCGAATGAAGCTCCTTGATATTTTCCCCCTCGACGTGGCCACTTAATATGGTCATATCGGGCTGTTCAAAGACCACAAAATCTAGATCCTTGATATCCTCATTGCCAACCTGTAACACCCCAAAAATTTATATGTATAAATAATATACTTTTATTCTTATCAATATTTTAACTAATTTCCAAGCATATTTAAAAAGTTTAAAACTCTCAACCCAATATTTTTTTTCTTCTTCTTCAAGTCAGTCCAAGCCCACTTCCATTCTTTATTAAAGAAGTACATCGTAATTTAATTTCATTCTAAAGAGAAACCCTAGACATCAATCTGACACCTCCAAACCAAAAAGAAATATTTCGTTCCCTCTCTATCCATTTTAAAGTTTCAGATCATGTGTTTTACCGATCTATGCCTACAGATCAATGTTACCATAAAAGCTTCAATTTTCTTCTCAATTCAAGACAAAGAAGTTTTACAAGGATTAAAGGGTATTCATCTACATACGAGTGCATCCATTCCATTAAGATTAAGGTAGCGGCGGCGTACAAAGGGCAGATCTGAATTTATGTTCAAGTTACAGTCATGAGTTCAGTTATTTCGTTTTGGGATATTGCAACTATTTTATGTCTTTGACGAGATATATGTGAAAGTTTAAGTTTGATTTTAATTAAAACTTTTGTTGGGAATGTGCATTGGCTTAAAATTTACTTGTGATAAATCTGATTTTCATTGTATGCTAAATGATATGTTCTGTTTCCTTAAATTATATGTCATACAGTTTGATTAATTTTCTAATACTTAAAAACCAGTTCATGAAGTGTGAGTTAGTGTGTAACTTATCTTAGTCAGATGTTTAATAACCTATTAATTAGGCAGTATTTGCAATTAAGAGGTATTATATGGGTGGTCTATTAGGTGGTCCTATAAGTTTGTTGGTGTGGCTTAGCAGCATTTAACTTTTAAATCATAAAGTGTAGTTTCATTTTTCTCGTTACTGCTGTCGCGATAACACTATAGGTGCCTTCTTATGAAAGGGTGAAAAGTTTTATGATTTAAAATAGGTTAAATTATTCTTTATTTACTAAGCGTTTGGTCATACCCCTTCTATACTTTCATTAAAGAATTTAATATATAAACCTGTTTATTAAAATCGGGGTGTGACACAACCTAACATTACATATTTCAGGCAAACACGTTCACTAGACACAAAAGAAGAATAGAATAAATATATTAAATAGAAATCTAAATGCAGTAAAATGCAAATAGCAGAGTGTTGCCAACAAACTGAATCTAGCTTATCCAGCTCATTCATTGTGAAGAGCAGAAAAATCACCAGTATGGACAGGTAAAAAGTATCTCTGATTTTGAGACGTCAACAGCAAGTGTAACTAACCTTAACAGTTAAGGACTCTGGAGATGCGCGCTCAATAAGTACACCATCAAGCTCAGTCCTCTTGGAAATTTTTATGACATAGGTAGTGTCAGGCTGGAGTCCCCTCAGCCGGTAACTTCCAGAGGCATCTGTTATTGTTTCTTCATAAAAGCCTTTGGACTCAGCCCTTGCTTCAACAGAGACACCTTCCTTTGGTTGACCGGACAATAGAGATACCCTGCCCAAAGCACTGCAGGACAAGTAAGGAGTTCAAGTTCACTTGAAGCTATTTAGGTTTTGCTTGGAAACTTATGAAGAATAAGGTGAACATGATACGAATCCGTTTAGAATCCTAATATAAATAAGTGCTGCTTTAATAAGATTAATTTACATATATTTTTATATATATTCAACAGGGTCATTAAGAGATCTATATATTATATGAAAGAAAAAAGTGGTTATTGGGTATTAAAGAATAAAGCACCCAGCTTATTGACTGAAAGAAAATATGATTATCACATCACAGATCTAGACCGGGAACTTGCATCAGGCTAAATTGCATGATATAAAACTCTTAACCCTAAAATGCAGAAACTTAAATTGTCTGTTGAAGAATGCAATCACGGTATATACATGAGAACTGCCAGATTCCCTGGATCATGGAGGCAATCCAAACTCCTTAAGTATAATATAATAGTGCCACATGTATTAATAGATGGTTTCTCAGGATATACAAAGTAAACAAAAACATTACAGCATAAACACAAAAATGTATCAAAATAGATCAAGCATATTAATGCTGGACATGGAAATAGGAATTACAACTATCGGGAATATATATTAAAGAAATTCTTCTGGTGATGATACCTGAAAGCAACACGAGTTGCATGGAAGATGACTTCCTTGGATTCTCCAGAGCCAAGGTCGATGGCCTCTGCAGGAGGGGAGAATGCATACTCCTGGAAGGAGGAAGTACCTAGTTATATAAATTTATAATTGTATACCAATATTAACTGTGAACCATATCACTGAGAAATCTAAAAGCATATTGGAAAATTATCACTATGTCTACATTTGTTGACCTCAATGTAAACCAAACCAGAAGGGGTGTAACTCCAGGCAAAGAATAAGACTTAAGCTAAATGCCTAGAATTAGTTTCAACTAAACAAGAAACATCTTAGAACAAATTTGGTTGGTGTTAGATTCCTTCTAATATATTGATACTTTTTTTTGGGAATGTAAGCCTAAAATGCCATTCACTGAACATAAATAATTAAATTAGTAACATAGCATTCAATCGAACATTTGAACAGGTGAGGATCAACACAAATTTTAGAAATAATGAATTCAAGTACCTTCAATAAAGGTCGGAGGTAAAAACTCCCAGGGAATAAGTTATCAAACATGAAATTTCCACCAACACCAGTTACTGAATTGTTTCTATATCCATCTTCACCACTCAATGACAAGAGAACAGAAGGAAAAGGTTCATTGCTGTTTTCTCTAGAAAATAATCGGATAGAGATCTGACCCAGCTTTTGACAAGAAAATGAATATTGCCCAACTTGCTTAATGTAATAACCCGGCTGCAAAGAGAAAACCAATCATAATGCATGTGATGCAACAGATAAACCTTTAATGGAATCATCTAAATACACATCCCATCTGCATTTTCACGAGTTTCAATGCAAATTAGCTTTGTAGTGTATAGTTTACAAAGCTTCCTCCATTGACAAGGTAAATGCAGAACACAAGTTTCCGTTAGGAGAAGAAAATTAATAATTAAAGAACTCCCTTCTGATCCTAAGAAGCCAACTTCAAGGTGCTCATACTATTCCTATCAAATATATGGAGATAAAACTAAAAGATATCTAGGAACATTTCTACCTTATGCTTGCAGTCTTGCACAAATGGAATCAATGAGCTAAATAATTTTCCAAGGAAGATACTGATTAATATAAATGTATGTAAACAAATTTCTAACCTTTGATGCTTCTACACTGTAATTTATATCATCATAGAGAGGTCCCGCAAGAAATAAGCCATCTGTTCCTGTGATAGTCTCAAGTGCCATTTCCCCTCGCTTGAGCAAAGAAGTATGGCTATCTCTCTCAGCAAGAACTCGTATGTTAACGTGTGAAAGAGGGGGTGACACTGACCCTTCAACATATAAACCAAGTCGACCAGAGAAAGGAGCAATTGGGATTTGGCAGCCATCTTGTCTCACTGAGACCTAATCAAATATGACGAGAACCATCAAATATTGAGATTATATTATAATAGACATAAAATATTGAGATTATATTATAATAGATATAAGTTGGAAGGAAATTGCTAAAAGCTCTTACATGCTGAAGTCTTGGGTAAAATAATATTTTCTTCACCATATCATTCCTGTAAAATAATATTTTCTTCACCATATCATTCCTGCAGCAGAAGTAAACTGAAGAGTAAAGATAAGGACATAAAATCCATACTGGGGGCTTGAATAGTCCATTGTAAGATATTCTGATTGCTGATGAAATCAATTTAAAAATGGTGGTACGCAACTTTTTGGTTTTACAATGAATGGGTTGCAAGTTCGAGTAAAATTTTGTGGCAATGGTTGCAGTCTTATTATGCGAAACAGTGATGACAAATACAAGCTCGAATTCCCTTATGTTATCAAATGTAACATCTAAAGTTCAGCATCCTAAAGACACAGACCATTTACTATAAATATCTGAAGTGCAATTTATGTCATTTATAAGAACATTAAGCAATGAGAAAATTAAGCTATTTATTTCTTTTGGTCAGTTTGAAGTTCTCTAGAAAGATCCTTTAAGATTAACTTCAGTGGAGATGTTTTCTTAACCCTACAAGCTGTAAACATCAGATCACCCTTCTGCCAGCTAAAATGAAATAAACAGAAAAATTCCTCCCTACTCATATAACTCAAGTGGCATAACAAACAGCTCATGGGGAAACAAAAATGCAATAGTAGCATCTTATAAACGCACTTCATTACCGTTTTTAAGTACATTCAACAGAAATTGTTTTCCTTTTTGAACAATTCTATAAGTAGAGTTCAGCAATCAAAAAGTGAAAGATTGAAAGATTAAATAAGATAATAAAGTCATAATTTGTTAAAAGGCTGAATAACTATAGAAAGTTAAAAAGATCTGATAAAAAGGCATAATATTACATATATTATGCTCTTCTGGTACAAGAAATTTACAGAAATAGTAACATAGGCAGAATTAAGATGAACTCTAAGCACCACAACTTGGAAGACACATACCGCGAATCCCGAGGAATGAAGATTAGTTTTTCTCCAAAATTAGCCCATACAGAATACTCATAGACCACAACTCCAAATTGATCAACTTCAGAGGAGAAAGGTTTGGCAACAGTATAATCAACAAATATTTCTTGATTGTTTAAGATATCAAGTCGTATATCATCAGGAAAATTCTCATTCGATTCAACATTTATAACTCCTTTGAGCAGATATTTTTCTCCCTTTAAATTAATAGGCTGCAAAAACAAAATCAAAATGAATCCTTGAGAAAAGGAAAATTAACTTCATAATTCCACCCTCCCTCCCACAATCACTTCCATACACTCCAACCATTAAAACCCTCCCAAACAGAATAAAGAAAACTAATAACAAGAAATGATAGATAGGAAATAGCATGTTAAGCATCATACAGATAGAATTGATGTATCAACTTGGAAACTGGAGCTCCTAAAGAAGATACATGAGTCGATAAAATGGAGTTTATGGACACCAGCAGACGTTACACAAATCTTCTGGGAACCTCTCTGTAATAAGAAAAGAGTTACATGACTTCAAATAAAAATGATGGGTTAGAGATTTCGATAATCAAATTAAGAGTTTGACCTTAATTTTCAAGTTCATATGAGAATTATCTGCTTGAGACAAGTAAGCATCCACATCATGGCTGGAAATTACTTTAACCCAATAACCCTTTTGAACAAAAGTAATCCCTGAAACATCCTCAGCACCAACATTCACATCTATAAAGTTCTGTTCCCAGCACCACATGTCTTCTCCAGATGTGATATCAGGGGAATTATTTTTGACCTGGTATGAAACAAATTAATTATCCATAAAAATTTACAAGATACAAAATTATCTCTGAAATACTGCAGGGCACCATAAAATTATATATCAGGAATAACATGAAGAATGGACCATAAGATATATAGTGTCCATGTATTGCAGGCTACTTCTTTGAAATGGAATACTACTAGCTTCAGAAGGAATTCCAGGTTAAGAAATTGAAAGAAAAAGTTTCACCAAGAGAAAAAGTTAAATGCGCCAACACTCTCATTCTCACGTCTGTGAGCAACCATCACTGGAAATTCAGAACCACAAGAATTTTAAAATAAAAAAATAAAAAAGTTATTAACCATAAAGCCTTAATACCACAAACAGATACGCCTGTGTGTACAAAAGATAAAATAAAATAGTGTAAACAGAAAGGAATCAAAAGGACAAAGGCATTACCTCAACTTTGTATTTCCCAGGGAATACATTAGAAAAGGAGAACTCATTACTCTGATCAGTCAGATTAATTGTCCACCTCCCTTCTTTACTTTTACCATCCAGACTCAAAAGCATAACAGAAATAGAGGTTCCACATTTATCCTTGCAGGCTACTGATCCACGAATAGTAACTTTTGCCTAAATATTTCATATAAAAAATTAAAACAATAATCTGAGAAGTACTTTAATAAAGTATATGTCGTTCAAGGTAAACTTGGTGATTACAAGGTGGGCAACATCAAGAATCCAGAAGTAATAAAATATTAAAAATATAAGAAGAGCATGACTAAAGAGAAAATAGGGAGAAGAGATGAACAAACCAAACAAAATGGCAATTTAGTAAATGCAAGCTTAGTAACAAACTGTTCCATACAAAGTAAGAAAGAATAACTCAAGTAGTCTTATAAATGTAAACTCATACCTGATTAAACTTCACATCTAGCAATGGCTTATTAATGATAACATCAATATGGTGTGGGGAAAAGAGAAGCTCTGGAGCACTTTCTGGTGCGGCAGCAATGGCAGACAATCGGTATTCACCAGGAGGAACCTGCAGAACATTAAACATCCAATTTACGTAACAGACATGCACTTTTTGCCCATAACAGAGCTTAATAGAGTATTCATTGGTCTTAAAAAAGCATAACACAAAATACGTATTTAAAAAAAATTTAAAAAAAACTATAAACAGGGAAACCACCTCATGGTAAGAGCTCACCTCAAAGCAAAAGTTACCACTTTCATCAGTTTCTCTCATTTGAGGCTTGACATTCTCTGGCCCATTAGTCAAAGCAACCTAGCAATTCATATAATTCGATAAACATATAACAAGTTGAAGAAGACATTAAAAAGAGACCAAGAAGCATTTTCAATAATTTTGTGACAAACTAGATTAAAAAAAAAATTAAAAAATTGAAATAAGTTTTTCCCACAAAAAAAAAAAGAATTCCCACCAATCCTCACCATGCCAATAACATTAATTAATGCATGCAACATGCTCAACATCTTCAACACCATACAGGTAAATTAAATTATTTATATTATTATTGAAGATTTGCACCCAGAAGATCACCACTAAACATCTAATTTTCAAAAACACTTTCGGAATTATAATGTCAACAGGCCAACTACCAATACTATACAAACGCATTTTTTCTCTATAGCAATCATTATCTAAAAAATATAAGAGAAGATGACTGCTTATTGGTACCTCGGACTTCGTCTTTTAAATCAAGTATTGGGCCACTTTCTTAAATAAATTCATATATTCACAATGCTGAAGAATGCAAACATATTACCTTTGCCTTATAAGCAAAACTAACGGTCTGAGCATTGCCACATATATCATATGCAACTGCCCTGATATCAGTGATAGAAGCCATGTTTGGTAAGACCTAAAGAAATAAAAGATCAAGGCAGAGAGTTCAAAGTCCATAGTAGCCAATGACGAATATATGTATATGCATGAATGTATACAAACAGAAAAAGAAAGCCAAAAATAGACAACTTCATTTTCCCGCCCTTTTTTCCACTATAAATAAAAAGTTCTGACAGCCTATCACTTTTTATTTTTTTATTTTTTTCTTATTTCTTTGTTTTTTTATTTGTTTTATACCTGAAGTTTCAAACATTCGCAACTCTTTTGTTGGAAATCTATTTTTAACACAAGATATATCAAATTAATCATTTATTATTAAACTTCTAAAAAACATCCATATAGTTTGCATATTTTTAAAAAATTAAAATATTATTTTTAAGTAATTTTTAATCAAATTAACTATTTAAATATAAATAATCGAGTATACATGTTTGAATCATATATTTTCTTTAAATTGATTTCAATTCATCATAATGACTTTCAATTTATTAGCCCATAACTTATAATTAATGTATTTCTCAACAAGATTTTATAGATTTATATAAAAATAAAATAAAATAAAAAAGGTGTCAAATAGAATTAAAAATGTCAATTAAATATAAGGGTTAATTGCGAAAAAAACCACGAACTTTACTCCTATCGCCAATAAATCCCCACCTTTGAGAAATTGTAAAAAAGAGCACCACTTTTAATTATTATTGCGTTTTAATATGAGTTTATAATGTGTACAAGGTAGAAAAAAATCCTATTTTAATTTTAATTGTTATTTTCATGTTTGTCAAATAATTTTTTTAGATTTTATTTAATATTTAAAATACTTGGATTGTGTTATTAATTTAAATATGTTGATGTTGACTTATTTTCATTTTCATGTTTGTCAAATAATTTAATGTACTTGCATGCTAATGAATTAAAAGATTGACTCACCAGAAAGTCGTTCAGGTTTTCAAACTTATAATGCTCCTTCTTGACTACAATATTGTATTTTTTTGATGTAACCTACAAAGATTGGCATTCGTCAAGCAGCAAATGGGAGGAACAAGAAATAAGATAATTTCACATATTATAAGGGAGACCATCTCATTAGATCAGATATTCCAGACATTGATAACACAATGAAACAAGTGTTATTTATGAGCTTATTTGAACACATCTACCACAGGCAATAAATTTTTCATATACATAAATTGTTTGGAAAATGAGATAGATGACACCGATAATAAAATGGTAAGCGAATCTCATTGTAAAGTGGAAATGATAAGGGTGAGAATGGATCAAATAGATTTTCATACAGAGCTAAACACGTACTTGAAATCCGTTTCTCAAATAACTGTACTTCAATAATTGAAGGTAAAATCGTGATACAATTTATTGTCTCGTAAGGCCAAAGATTACAATTCCTATACCACAAAACTTGTCTGTCCCAGTTACACGGATACAGTATCCATGTAGTTGGCTCCAACACTACCCAGATTCAATCCAAATCAAGGTCCGAATATAAAGTATTAGTAATAACTAACACGACTATGAAGTATTAACAGATATAAGAGAAAATATTACTCCCTCCATCCCAGTAATTACAACACGTATTTTTGTGCATAGAGATTAAGAAAAGCTATTTTTTATGTATAAAAATGTGAAAGGTTGTTGGGATGTGTGTAAAAAGTGAGTATTTTTTAATATTTTAATGAAAAAGGTGTATAAAGTTGCTGGGATGTGTGTAAAATGTGGGTATTATTGAGATGTATTTTTACCATTTTAAGAAACATGCATAAGTGTTAGGACGGATCAAAAAGGAAACTGTGAAGTAATTAGGGGGACGAAGGGAGTATAATGTGTAGATGTGAATTTTGTAGAGTAATGTATCACTCTACTAAGGTATCAGTATCAAGACCATAAAGTATCAGTTAACATAAGGTAAAGTATTATACTATGCAAAAATATTAAAATTTTGGATCAGGTCAAGAAGTTCACAAACACTAGATCAGAGTAATTAGAGCGCACAAGTCTTAGTCTTCTTATATTAGGGAAAGATTCCTTTAATAAATGCCTATATCTTACAATGAGTCTCATTTAACTAATGTGTGCATCCGTAGTCCTACACAGTTTTTATAGCATCCTCTCCAGAAACCAATGTTCTCAGGCACATCTTTTAACAATCCAGAGGATATAGGGTTTAGGGCACAGGGAGATACAAGGGGGTTAAGTCGGGGCTGCTGCCCCCTCCCTAAAAAATATTAAAATGGTATCTTCATGTGTTAAAAATATATGCATTATATCTCTTTTGAAGTGTCATATGTAATTTTATGTGCATAATTATTCACTATTACACTTGAAATTTTAATTTATCTACCCCCCACCCCACCCCAAAAAAAAATTTAAAAACATTTCATCCGCGATCTCCACTGATTTAGGCCAATGATTAATTGGCATTAAAACTGAACATGAAGAACAAGATGCAGCCACGAGTAGTTATATGATTTTACCTGATCAAGCTTGTAATATCCTTCTCTATCAGTTATTGATCTTTCATGGCCATCAACTATGATTTTGGCACCATCAACTCCAATGCCATTACCATCAACAACCCGGCCACCAACAGAAAACCCAGTAACCTGTATCACATGAACGTGACATTTGATAACTGTGCTCAAGATACAGTAAGTTTAGCATCCACATTAAATTAAATAGCAAATTACAATAAATTTACAGGAAATAGAATCAGTAATGAGATAATTAAGGGATATCTGCTTAGTCCGACTTTTTTTTCTTTTTAAATTTTGACATCTTAACTCACTTATCTCTTAATAGTTTGAAGACAAACAAAGGATTCGAGCCTCAAAGATTCACATAATCTAGAACTTATTCAACTCTTACACCATGGATATCAAAGGACAGAAGCTATAGAAAATAAAAATTATTAGACTTACAGTAATGAACTCTTATATTTTGATTCTCATTGTACTAAGCAACCTCGTTTGGGAAAATAAAAAAAGAAACAATAATGAAAACATTTAATAAACAATTTGCACAGGGACCTAACTCAACCTAAGTTGCATAAACGTGTAGAAAGATTAGTCACTAATAACTTTGGGCAATGTTAAGATGTCATATTAAGCATAAATGAGGTTGGATATATTATTATCATATTACACAACTAGAAACATGTCTTAGTTTTTTTTTTTAATGGATATTCTCCAAATGCATTCTAGCTTGAATAAAACAATGGTTTCCTGACAACAAAGCAATTGATACTGTACCTGGAACTTTTGAGGGATTATAGCATGGTCATGTTGAACAGACACCAGCATTGAAGGAGGTGAAACATCAAATACTGTATTTTCACCCTTGTAGAAAGGTATAAGCTTGTAAACACCTGATATATTTCACAAGTTTTTCAAAACAATCGTGGATTATTGTGTGTGGTGCGATGAAGAAGAGAAGCCAGCATTGTAATGGAGAAATATAAATTATTTAGTATATCTATCCTCATTTCAAACCAAGACCAGGGGACCAGAACTCACAAATAAAGATTCGGAAACTGAACACCTTTTTTTTATTACTTTCCAGATTATCAAATTAGTTTTCTATTCAAAAGGCACCATCATAATACCAATTAATTTTCATGTAAATTGAGCAATCCCAATATATGACGGATTCTGGAAGCATATCCAATACCGTTGTTGAACATCCAGAAATCATACTAACATAAATTCGTGACAAAGAAAATAGGGAGGAAAAAAAGGCTCATTGTGTTGTGACTAATTACATATAGTGGGCAAGAGAGTGGAAAAAAAAACAACACATTCTATCATATAATAAAATAGGAATATAAAACACGAGTACAAGCACAACAGTTCGTTGACACTACGACACCCAAATATGTGAAAATGAATACGAGATTCCAGAAAATACTAAGAGGAAATTCAACGCAAAATCAAAAGATGGCTCAAGTTTTCATATCAATCTCCCATGATTGAATTTTAAAGACAAGAATGACCTTTACAACAATAATAATAGACCAACAAAAATCATACACACCAGCACTGCAAAAGACATAAGAAGTGAAGAGAATACCACAAGGTATGGAGGTGAATGTGAACATCCCATCAGCATCAGATACAGCATGACAAAGAGCTTTCCCCTGGCCGGGTGCATCACCAGAGCCATGTGGACAATTCACCTCTAAGACATCATCCGAGTACAGATAAAAGTGAACACCCAATATGGGATTTCCCTAACAATATAGCATCAAAGGTAATCAGATTTTTTGGTTTCCATCCTAACAATATAGTGTGTGGGAATGCTGGAATTACATCATTTGGAAGGTAAACTAGATGCAGTTAAACCACGATATAGTCCAAATTAGAGCAAGCCACCAGATGTGATATTGCAGTGGATAAACTAGACAACAATCTAAGCAAGCATAAATTAATTCTTTTCCAGAAACAAGGGATTTGGTTTCCATTTCAGCAAACATTTTCATACTCCTATATATAAAACAAACATTTTCCTCCTAATGCATTTCCAGTTTCCTCAAAACACTTTCAGAGTGGCCAAATCATTTCTATTTATCCACATGGGAATTACTACGCATTTCACATTTTAGTAATATCAATAACAAAATACGAAACCACTAAAATAAAACAGAAATTAGAATTCTTTCAAAACTATGCTAAATAAATTATATTGGTTGTTATAAAAAGATAAGTCAAAAACAAACATACAATAGGTCTTTCCTAACATGATGTCCTAGTCTTTCAGAGACTAAATGAGTAAAGCGCACATGTGAGAATCTACAAGAAAGCAAACACAAGTCACAACTCACAAAGAGAATAGTTTTCATTATCATGCATTACATCTTAGGTCAATCAGTGAAAATCAGCTATATCAAAAATAATCAATGACCATCAACTGAAAACAATGAGACATTTCAAATTTTCCATTGAACTTTTATCATTTATAGCCAAAATGGGGAAGGGAATTGGTGAAAAGGCAAACTATTCAAAAAATGAAACGCTATCTAAGCAATCACGAGGCCGGGATATTACGGAAGTCAATTTCAATAACCAAGTAATATTGCAGTCTTTAACTGCAAAATCAAAATTCAAAACAATTTAAACAAGTACTCAATTGAATGTTCGCAAATATCTACCTGAGCAACCACACGTCCGCGAATATCATAACCAGATGCAAAGAAAATATCATCCACCACACCAATATCAAAACCTAATTCTACCTGCATATTCAAACGTGAACTTGAATCGGCATTACAATAAGAATGTGAAGAAAATATATACGCAATCTGCAGTGAAGAAACAAACTAATTGACCATAATTGGAGTGCATAAAAGGCAGAAACAATATGTTGAAAGAGAGAAGATGCCCATGTAATTACTTCATCAGAACCCTTGATCTCAATATCTAAATCCTGACGTGAAGCAACTATTTTGTACTTCCCTGCATCCATGTAGAGATGTCAAAAAATTAGAAATGGTCAATCATATATGAAACGTATAGTTAATAAGGTTCAACTAAAATTATGGAAAACAAAGATTACTTTCCTTTTCACACAGCCGTAACTCAACATTTGACACCATATCCACTTCATAGAAATGATTTCCTAGAAATTACAGATTATGCATGCTTTACATGCTTATCATCTCTTTTAATAGATTTAACTAAAAGAACTATTTATTGAGAAAGAGTACATATTAATTCGTAGGGCTAAAAGGTGACAACTTGAGAAAATAAAGAAAAAGAAAAAGAAAAAAGGAAATAATATTGGGATTGATATAGGAATTTGATAGAGGGGTGGAATTTTTCATATTATACTAATAATATCGTGTACAATTCACTTAGGCAAATTCATAGAAATTAACACTCTGAATAAATAAAATTAAAAAACACTTACACATAAAACATGAATAAATTTCAAAATCCAAGGGAGGCGAACACGTCGCCACACACACCCCTTAGATTTACCCCTGATTGTAAGGAAAATAAAGGGTAAGGGGGAAATAATCAAAGGCATGTCAACTACTGAAAAGGAATCTGCGAGGGGAGACCAATTAGCCCATCTTAGTAATACACATGTTATAGTGCATGGTGAAAAGATTGGAAAAGTGACCAGACCTGGAATAATGTTTTTAAAAGAGTAACTTCCCGTTGATATCGTTGAAACTGAAGAAATAACATCTCCACTGGGAGATAAAAGCTCAATATTAACATCTGATGGACCACCATTTTTATGCGAACAACTATTCCCAGAAACTGCTCCCACAACTCTTCCGGATAAGGTGAACCTTCAGAAGTAGTATGACAGTAGAAACAAAGATGAGCCATAAATTTGGATTACAGACATGACTACTGTTATATGTAATCACGAAATTAAATTTCAGAAACAAGAAGTCTAAACTTTATAGAAATTAATACCTACCCAGTAAATTGAAAATTTATATCTTCGTTTCCATTACAACCAGTATGATCAACAACAACAGGAACCTAAACTGAGAAGTTTCAGTGAGCATGTACACACCAAAAAATAAAAAAGGAACCCTCATACCTTTAATTTAAAATAAGAGATTAGAAAAGGAAACACATTACTAAGAAGTAACCAACAAACTCAACCTGTTCTGGGGCACATGTCCATCCCTCCGGTCCCTTGATTTTGATTACATAAGAACCCTGCAACCCAGATAAAAGCACATACAATCAAATGGCAAGATAACTACTACATGTATAAAACAAATATATTATAAATAAAACATGTAAAGGATTTGAATGTTAATATGTTACCACAGATAGTTCAATTATTGTACAAAATAGTCAATCAACCATTAAATAATAATAGCTTGAAATTGAAACCAGAAAAAGATCCAAGTCCAATTCATAATCTAACTCTCTCTGATTTTTAAACCACCCAGGCATTGACATCAGCATGGAAATCTTTGAAACGTTTAAATAAATATTTGAAGTTCTAAAGATTACGAACAACGCAGTTGGAACAGAAATGAAGAAACCAATTGAAAAGAACATGGACTTCTATTACACCAAAAATCAGCAATCTCATCAGTTTGGTAGGGAGGATTGGAGGGGTGCACATGTTTCAGTTGAGTAAGATGTTAGAGAAGAGAGGATGCAGAGTCAATCAATCATCAGACAGTAATTGGCCTCCTCTTTGGCATTTAGAAATTAGGACTAAGAAACTTTTCTCCATCCACGACGCACGTGGTTTCTCTCTGATACAGAGAAACATTTGGGTTTTCCTTACCCCAACACACAAAGGGGGCAATTTTGATTACAATGAAGCAAAAAGATTAGTAAACAAGCTTTAAAGAGCACATGATCAATCAGATTGCAATTCCACATGCTCCAGAGCACCTATAACCCTTATTTGGCTCCCAACTAGTCAAGTTTGACCCAAAAGTCCATTATTTGTCTCCAAAGTCAATACACAGTTTTCAACCATTACAGCATAAATGCATTCTGAACCATTACAGACAAATCCAAGTAGAGCATCCAAAGAATCGTTATGAAAAAAGTAAATTCCACAACTAGTTCTTCACAGGTTCTATAGTAATGATAGCAAGAAAGAAAGTAAAAAGGAGAAGCAATCTCATGGATACCTTATCATAAACTGGAATGAAGTAGTAACCATTAGGAGCACATTGCGTCCGTTCTTTAACCAAGCCATCTAATGTCTGAAGTTCAACCTACATTTTGAGAAACAGCAAACATCAACGCACAACCAATATACAAATCAAAAATAAAAACTAAAATAACAACACACGTGAACCACAATTGAATGATTGATGAAGCTTTCATACCGTGACGTGAGAATAATCCAATTTTGCATCAGTTGGCTTTCTCGACTTTATCAATGCCGAACTCGCCTACCCAAAAACAGATAAAATTCAGTTCCGCATTAATCTCATACACTTAAATTACTCACTTTACAAATGAAGTCAATCAAAATTATTAGAATATAAAATAAAAGATTCAACGGGTCCTAAGACACCTCAACGAATCCACCGCATCCATGGATTGAATCAGCAATCACGAGTCTATAACTATGGAGTAATACAGTTGCGAAGAGTAGTAAATAGCTCGCGGTAAACATCGTAATTGTCGATCGGTGCGATCTGAAAACAAAGAAAGTGCAAAATGAAGGCAAAGATCTTAATGGCGCATTACTTTTGAATATATAATAATTGTCACTGCTGATAAATTTTACTCCGAATGCAATAACTCCTCCTTTAAATAACGTTTCTTTTCAAATGTTAACCCCACAAAGAACCAAAAAACCTGCACTTTATTAAATTAATCCGCAAAGTTTCCAATTCGAAATCAAGCTCCGAATCTCCTTGCTGATTTCAGTTTCCAAATCAAGAAATCTGTATAAGATTAACCCTCGTTTTGAATTCCAATGGAAAATCAAGAGTCAAGTAATCACAGGAGGAAGGTTCTGCGTAGAAGCAGCAACAGCCACGTATCAATGTCGGATACTGAGTCGAACTCGAGTCAGGTCGATTCGTTCCACTCGCCTCTCCGATCCGACTCACCCCTTCGCTCCGACGATCCGTGTTTTCTCCCTGAAAGCGACGATTACGCCACTAAAACTAGTAAATCACTTGTCACCGCTGATAAATTTTACTCCACTAAAGAGAGCCTGCTTTGGTTTTTCTCTTTAAGTCGATCTCAACAACCTCAGACTCAAATTTATATGTAGATGATGGGATAGCAGATCGAAGCTGGAGAAGGTGCTTACCTTGGGTAAGTCCTTCACCTGAAAGAAGTTAGAAATTGGCAAGGGAAACACAGATTCCACCTTTGATTGATCAGTGACCGATCTAATTTCCACCCTTATATGCGAATGAAGCTCCTTGATATTTTCCCCCCGGTGGCCTCTTAATATGGTCGTATCTAGGATGACAATGGGTAGGGTAGGGTACGGGTATGTCAAATCCACATACTACCTTATACCCTACCTTCCTTACCCATATCTTACCCTTTCACTCTAAAATAGAGCTTCGGGTAGGGTATACCTATCGGGTATACGGGTAATCCGCGGGTAAACGGATACCCGTAATCTTAATAGATTTTGCGGATAATCCGCGGATACCCGTATCCACCCGACCCGACACATTTTTTTTTAACTATAAGCCACCAAAAAATAATTATAATACATAAATGAATAATTTAAAATAAAATATGCAAATTAGAAAACAAAGTCAACAACAATAACGTTTAAGTCCGTTAACAAAAAAACATCATAAATTCATAGTTAACCAAATAAAATTATAAAACAAACATCATATTCCAACAATTGCTTCCAAGTTCTTGGTTTAAGTATGAAAACTTCAAAGTCTTGCATCTCCTTTTTGCCACCAAGATATCTTAATTCGAATATAATTTTTTTTTAAATATTAAAAAAATAATTATAATTCTTAAAAATAATTATAAATAACACATAATATTATAACATAGAACAAGATTTATTATAATTCTTAAAAATTATTTATATTTATATCAGGACAAGAATATAAAATTTAATTAAAAATATTAAACATATTATAATAAATACATCATAAATTTTTCATCAACAATATTATTATACTAAAAGAAATATTAGATTTAGACATTTAAATTAACAATATAATGATATTATTAAATGTGTATATATATATATATATACACATTCGGGTAATTTTCTGGTCGGGTAGGGTGCGGGTAAATTATAAGGGAACCCGTACCATAAGTTTGTTGGTGTGGCTTAGGAGCATTTAACTTTTAAATCATAAAGTGTAGTTTCATTTTTCTCGTTACTGTTGTCGCGATAACACTATAGGTGCCTTCTTATGAAAGGGTGAAAAGTTTTATGATTTAAAATAGGTTTAATTATTCTTTATTTACTAAGCGTTTGGTCATACCCCTTCTAGACTTTCATTAAAGAATTTAATGTATAAACCTGTTTATTAAAATTGGGGTGTGACACAACCTAACATTACATATTTCAGGCAAACACGTTCACTAGACACAAGAGAAGAATAGAATAAATATATTAAATAGAAATCTAAATGCAGTAAAATGCAAATAGCAGAGTGTTGCCAACAAACTGAATCTAGCTTATCCAGCTCATTCATTGTGAAGAGCAGAAAAATCACCAGTATGGACAGGTAAAAAGTATCTCTGATTTTGAGACGTCAACAGCAAGTGTAACTAACCTTAACAGTTAAGGACTCTGGAGATGCGTGTTCAATAAGTACGCCATCAAGCTCAGTCCTCTTGGAAATTTTTATGACATAGGTAGTGTCAGGCTGGAGTCCCCTCAGCTGGTAACTTCCTGAGGCATCTGTTATTGTTTCTTCATAAAAGCCTTTGGACTCAGCCCTTGCTTCAACAGAGACACCTTCCTTTGGTTGACCGGACAATAGAGATACCCTGCCCAAAGAACTGCAGGACAAGTAAGGAGTTCAAGTTCACTTGAAGCTATTTAGGTTTTGCTTGGAAACTTATGAAGAATAAGGTTAACATGATATGAATCCGTTTAGAATCCTAATATAAATGAGTGATGCTTTAATAAGGTTAATTTACATATATTTTTATATATATTCAACAGGGTCATTAAGAGATCTATATATTATATGAAAGAAAAAAGTGGTTATTGGGTATTAAAGAATAAAGCACCCAGCTTATTGATTGAAAGAAAATATGATTATCACATCACAGATCTAGACCAGGAACTTGCATCAGGCTAAATTGCATGATATAAAACTCTTAACCCTAAAATGCAGAAACTTAAATTATCTGTTGAAGAATGCAATCACGGTATATACATGAGAACAAACAAGTCCTATGCCAGATTCCCTGGATCATGGAGGCAATCCAAACTCCTTAAGTATAATATAATAGTGCTACGTGTATTAATAGATGGTTTCTCAAGATATACAAAGTAAACAAAAACATTACAACATAAACAAAAAAATGTATCAAAATAGATCAAGCATATTAATGTTGGACATGGAAATAGGAATTACAACTATTGGGAATATATATTAAAGAAATTCTTCTGGTGATGATACCTGAAAGCAACACGAGTTGCATGGAAGATGACTTCCTCGGATTCTCCAGAGCCAAGGTCGATGGCCTCTGCAGGAGGGGAGAATGCATACTCCTGGAAGGAGGAAGTACCTAGTTATATAAATTTATAATTGTATACCAATATTAACTGTGAACCATATCACTGAGAAATCTAAAAGCATATTGGAAAATTATCACTACGTCTACATTTATTGACCTCAATGTAAACCAAACTAGAAGGGGTGTAACTCCAGGCAAAGAATAAGACTTAAGCTAAATGCCTAGAATTAGTTTCAATTAAACAAGAAACATCTTAAAATAATTTTGGTTGGTGTTAGATTCCTTCTAATATATTGATACTTTTTTTTGGGAATGTAAGCCTAAAATGCCATTCACTGAACATAAATAATTAAATTAGTAACATAGCATTCAATCGAACATTTGAACAGGTGAGGATCAACACAAATTTTAGAAATAATGAATTCAAGTACCTTCAATAAAGGTCGGAGGTAAAAACTCCCAGGGAATAAGTTATCAAACATGAAAGTTCCACCAACACCAGTTACTGAATTATTTCTATATCCATCTTCACCACTCAATGACAAGAGAACAGAAGAAAAAGGTTCATTGCTGTTTTCTCTAGAAAATAATCGGATAGAGATTTGACCCAACTTTTGACAAGAAAATGAATATTGCTCAACTTGCTTAATGTAATAACCCGGCTGCAAAGAGAAAACCAATCATCATGCATATGATGCAACAGATAAACCTTTAATGGAATCATCTAAATACACATCCCATCTGCATTTTCACGAGTTTCAATGCAAAAAATTCCTTCGAATGCAAATTAGCTTTGTTGTGTATATTTTACAAAGATATGACCTTTCTACTGTTACGAATTGATCAACATAATATGCAAAAAAGAACTAGAGAGATGTACAACTGTGCACATGCAATATCATCTACTAAAGATGATTCATTTTCTTAGCTAAAATGAATTCATATAAAAGCCCTAAGTATAGGAATAACGTGAAGTTAGCTCTTTCTTCTTTATATGCAAAACCACAAATGGAATTATAATCATGAACATGGCAAAGCTTCCTCCATTGACAAGGTAAATGCAGAACACAAGTTTCCGTTAGGAGAAGAAAATTAATAATTAAAGAACTCCCTTCTGATCCTAAGAAGCCAACTACAAGGTTCTCCTCGTACTATTCCTGTCAAATATATGGAGATAAAACTAAAAGATATCTAGGAACATTTCTACCTTATGCTTGCAGTCTTGAACAAATGGAATCAATGAGCTAAATAATTTTCCAAGGAAGATACTGATTAATATAATAGTATGTAAACAAATTTCTAACCTTTGATGCTTCTACACTGTAATTTATATCATCATAGAGAGGTCCCGCAAGAAATAAGCCATCTGTTCCTGTGATAGTCTCAAGTGCCATTTCCCCTCGCTTGAGCAAAGAAGTATGGCTATCTCTCTCAGCAAGAACTCGTATGTTAACGTGTGAAAGAGGGGATGACACTGACCCTTCAACATATAAACCAAGTCGACCAGATAAAGGGGCAATTGGGATTTAGCAGCCATCTTGTCTCACAGAGACCTAATCAAATATGACGAGAACCATCAAATATTGAGATTATATTATAGTAGACATAAAATATTGAGATTATATTATAATAGATATAAGTTGGAAGGAAATTGCTAAAAGCTCTTACATGCTGAAGTCTTGGGTAAAATAATATTTTCTTCACCATATCATTCCTGCAGCAGAAGTAAACTGAAGAGTAAAGATAAGGACATAAAATCTGTACTGGGGGCTTGAATAGTCCATTATAAGATATTCTGTTTGCTGATGAAATCAATTTATAAATGGAGGTACGCAACTTTTTGGTTTTACAGTGAATGGGTTGCAAGTTCGAGTAAAATTTTGTGGCAATGGGTGCAGTCTTATTATGCAAAACAGTGATGACAAATACAAGCTCGAATTCCCTTATGTTATCAAATGTAACATCTAAAGTTCAGCATCCTAAAGATATAGACCATTTACTATAAATATCCGAAGTGCAATTTCTGTCACTTATAAGAACATTAAGCAATGAGAAAATTAAGCTATTTATTTCTTTTGGTCAGTCTGAAGTTCTCTAGAAAGATCCTTTAAGATTAATTTCAGTGGAGATGTTTTCTTAACCCTACAAGCTGTGAACATCAGATCACCCTTCTGCCAGCTAAAATGAAATAAACAGAAAAATTCCTCCCTACTCATATAACTCAAGTGGCATAACAAACAGCTCATGGGGAAACAAAAATGCAATAGTAGCATCTTATAAACGCATTTCATTACCGTTTTTAAGTACATTCAACAGAAATTTTTTTCCTTTTTGAACAATTCTATAAGTAGAGTTCAGCAATCAAAAAGTGAAAGATTGAAAGATTAAATAAGATAATAAAGTCATAATTTGTTAAAAGGCTGAATAACTATAGAAAGTTAAAAAGATCTGATAAAAAGGCATAATATTACATATATTATGCTCTTCTGGTACAAGAAATTTACAGAAATAGTAACATAGGCAGAATTGAGATGAACTCTAAGCACCACAACTTGGAAGACACATACCGCGAATCCCGAGGAATGAAGATTAGTTTTTCTCCAAAATTAGCCCATACAGAATACTCATAGACCACAACTCCAAATTGATCAACTTCAGAGGAGAAAGGTTTGGCAACAGTATAATCAACCAACATTTCTTGATTGTTTAAGATATCAAGTTGTATATCATCAGGAAAATTCTCATTCGATTCAACATTTATAACTCCTTTGAGTAGATATTTTTCTACCTTTAAATTAATAGGCTGCAAAAACAAAATCAAAATGAATCATTGAGAAAAGGAAAATTAACTTCATAATTCCACCCTCCCTCCCACAATCACTTCCATACATTCCAACCATTAAAACCCTCCCAAACAGAATAAAGAAAACTAATAACAAGAAATGATAGATTGTAAATAGCATGTTAAGCATCATACAGATAGAATTGATGTATCAACTTGGATACGGGAGCTCCCAAAGAAGATACATGAGTCGATAAAATGGAGTTTATGGACACCAGCAGACGTTACACAAATCTTCTGGGAACCTCTCTGTAATAAGAAAAGAGTTACATGACTTCAAATAAAAATGATGGGTTAGAGATTTCGATAATCAAATTAAGAGTTTGACCTTAATTTTCAAGTTCATATGAGAATTATCTGCTTGAGACAAGTAAGCATCCACATCATGGCTGGAAATTACATTAACCCAATAACCCTTTTGAACAAAGTAATCCCTGAAACATCCTCAGCACCAACATTCACATCTATAAAGTTCTGTTCCCAGCACCATATGTCTTCTCCAGATGTGATATCAGGGGAATTATTTTTGACCTGGTATGAAACAAATTAATTATCCATAAAAATTTACAAGATACAAAATGATCTCTGAAATATTGCAGGGCACCATAAAATTATATATCATGAATAACATGAAGAATGGACCATAAGATATATAGTGTCCATGTATTGCAGGCTACTTCTTTGAAATGGAATACTGCTAGCTTCAGAAGGAATTCCAGGTTAAGAAATTAAAAGAAAAAGTTTCACCAAGAGAAAAAGTCAAATGCGCCAACACTCTCATTCTCACGTCTGTGAGCAACCATCACTGGAAATTCAGAACCGCACGAATTTTAAAATAAAAAATAAAAAAGTTATTAACCATAAAGCCTTAATACCAGAAACATATACGCCTGTGTGTACAAAAGATAAAATAAAATAATGTAAACAGAAAGGAATCAAAAGGACAAAGGCATTACCTCAACTTTGTATTTCCCAGGGAATACATTAGAAAAGGAAAACTCATTACTCTGATCAGTCAGATTAATTGTCCACCTCCCTTCTATACTTTTACCATCCAGACTCAAAAGCATAATAGAAATAGAGGTTCCACATTTATCCTTGCAGGCTACTGATCCACGAATAGTAACTTTTGCCTAAATATTTCATATAAAAAATTAAAACAATAATCTGAGAAGTACTTTAATAAAGTATATGTCGTTCAAGGTAAACTTGATGATTACAAGGTGGGCAACATCAAGAATCCAGAAGTAATAAAATATTAAAATATAAGAAGAGCATGACTAAAGAGAAAATAGGGAGAAGAGATGAACAAACCAAACAAAATGGCAAGAGAGGGGGAAAAAAACAACAACAACACATTCTATCATATAATAAAATAGGAATATAAAACACGAGTACAAGCACAACAGTTTGTTGACACTACGACACCCAAATATGTGAAAATGAATACGAGATTCCAGGAAATACTAAGAGAAAATTCAATGCAAAATCAAAAGATGGCTCAAGTTTTCATATCAATCTCCCATGATTGAATTTTAAAGACAAGAATGACCTTTACATCAATAATAATAGACCAACAAAAATCATACACACCAGCACTACAAAAGACATAAGAAGTGAAGAGAATACCACAAGGTATGGAGGCGAATGTGAACTTCCCATCAGCATCAGATACAGCATGACAAAGAGCTTTCCCCTAGCCGGGTGCATCACCAGAGCCATGTGGACAATTCACCTCTAAGACATCATCCGAGTAAAGATAAAAGTGAACCCCAATATGGGATTTCCCTAACAATATAACATCAAAGGTAATCAGATTTTTTGGTTTCCATCCTAACAATATAGTGTGTGGGAATGCTAGAATTACATCATTTGGAAGGTAAGCTAGATGCAGTTAAACCACGATATAGTCCAAATTAGAGCAAGCTACCAGATGTGATATTGTAGTGGATAAACTAGACAACAATCTAAGCAAGCATAAATTAATTCTTTTATAGAAACAAGGGATTTGGTTTCCATTTCAGCAAACATTTTCATACTCCTATATATAAAACAAACAATTTCCTCCTAATGCATTTCCAGTTTCTTAAAAAAACTTTCAGAGTGGCCAAATCATTTCTATTTATCCACATGGGAATTACTACACATTTCATATTTTAGTAATATCAATAACAAAATACGAAACCACTAAAATAAAACAGAAATTAGAATTCTTTGAAAACTATGCTAAATAAATTATATTGGTTGTTATAAAAGGATAAGTAAAAAACAAACATACAATAGGTATTTCCTAACATGATGTCCTAGTCTTTCAGAGACTAAATGAGTAAAGCACACATGTGAGAATCTACAAGAAAGCAAACACAAGTCACAACTCACAAAGAGAACAATTTTCATTATCATGCATTATATCTTAGGTCAATCAGTGAAAATCAGCAATATAAAAAATAATCAATGACCATCAACTTGAAACAATGAGACATTTCAAATTTTCCATTGAACTTTTAACATTTATAGCCAAAATAGGGAGGGGAATTGGTGAAAAGGCAAACTATTCAAAAAATGAAACGCTATCTAAGCAATCACGAGGCCGGGATATTACAGAAGTCAATTTCAATAACCAAGTAATATTGCAGTCTTTAACTGCTAAATCAAAATTCAAAACAATTTAAACAAGTACACAATTGAATGTTCGCAAATATCTACCTGAGCAACCACACGTCCGCGAATATCATAACCAGATGCAAAGAAAATATCATCCACCACACTAATATCAAAACCTAATTCTACCTGCATGATCAAACGTGAACTTGAATCGGCATTACAATAAGAATGTGTAGAAAATAAATACGCAATCTGCAGTGAAGAAACAAACTAATTGACCATAATTGTAGTGCATAAAAGGCAGAAATAATATGTTGAAAGAGAGAAGATGTCCATGTAATTACTTCATCAGAAGCCTTGATCTCAATATCTAAATCCTGACGTGAAGCAACTATTTTGTACTTGCCTGCATCCATGTAGAGATGTCAAAAAATTAGAAATGGTCAATTATATATGAAACGTATAGTTAATAAGGTTCAACTAAAATTATGGAAAACAAAGATTACTTTCCTTTTCACACAGACGTAACTCAACATTTGACACCATATCCACTTCTTAGAAATGATTTCCTAGAAATTACAGATTATGCATGCTTTACATGCTTATCATCTCTTTTAATAGATTTAACTAAAAGAACTATTTATTGAGAAAGAGTACATATTAATTCTTAGGGCTAAAAGGTGACAACTTGAAAAAATAAAGAAAAAGAAAAAAGGAAATAATATTGGGATTGATATAGGAATTTGATAGAGGGGTGGAATTTTTCATATTATACTAAAAATATCGTGTACAATTCACTTAGCAAATTCACAGAAATTATCACTCTGTATAAATAAAATTAAAAAACACTTACACATAAAACATGAATAAATTTCAAAATCCAAGGGAGGCGAACACGTCGCCACACACACCTCTTAGATTTACCCCTGATTGTAAGGAAAATAAAGGGTAAGGGGGAAATAATCAAAGGCATGTCAACTACTGAAAATGAATCTGCGAGGGGAGACCAATTAGCCCATCTTAGTAATACACATGTTATAGTGCATGATGAAGAGATTGGAAAAGTGACCAGACCTGGAATAATGTTTTCAAAAGAGTAACTTCCCGTTGATGTCGTTGAAACTGAAGAAATAACATCTCCACTGGGAGATAAAATCTCAATATTAACATCTGATGGACCACCATTTTTATGCGAACAACTATTCCCAGAAACTGCTTCCACAACTCTTCCGGATAAGGTGAACCTTCAGAAGTGGTATGACAGTAGAAACAAAGATGAGCCATAAATTTGGAGCACAGACATGACTACTGTTATATGTAATCACGAAATGAAATTTCAGAAACAAGAAGTCTAAACTTTATAGAAATTAATACCTACCCAGTAAATTGAAAATTTATATCTTCGTTTCCATTACAACCAGTATGATCAACAACAACAAGAACCTAAACTGAGAAGTTTCAGTGAGCATGTACACACCAAAAAATAAAAAAGGAACCCTCATACCTTTAATTTAAAATAAGAGATTAGAAAAGGAAACACATTACTAAGAAGTAACCAACAAACTCAACCTGTTCTGGGGCACATGTCCATCCCTCCGGTCCCTTGATTTTGATTACATAAGAACCCTGCAACCCAGATAAAAGCACATACAATCAAATGGCAAGATAACTACTACATGTATAAAACAAATATATTATAAACAAAATATGTAAAGGATTTGAATGTTAATATGTTACCACAGATAGTTCAATTATTGTACAAAATAGTAAATCAACCATTAAATAATAGTAGCTTGAAATTGAAACCAGAAAAAGATCCAAGGCAATACATAATCTAACTCTCTCTGATTTTTAAACCACCCAGGCATTGACATCAGCATGGAAATCTTCAAAACACATTTACATAAATATTTGAAGGTTTGAAGATTACGAACAACGCAGTTGGAACAGAAATGATGAAACCAATTGAAAAGAACATGGACTTCTATTACACAAAAATCAGCAATCTCATCAGTTTGGTAGGGAGGATTGGAGAATAGAGGATGCAAAGTCAATCAATCATCAGACAGTAATTGGCCTCCTCTTTGGCATTTAGAAATTAGGACTAAGAAACTTTTCTCCATCCAAGACGCACGTGGTTTCTCTCTGATACAGAGAAACATTTGGGTTTTCCTTACCCCAACACACAAAGGGGGCAATTTTGATTACAATGAAGCAAAAAGATTAGTAAACAAGCTTTAAAGAGCACATGATCAATCAGATTGCAATTCCACATGCTCCAGAGCACCTATAACCCTTATTTGGCTCCCAACTAGTCAAGTTTGACCCAAAAGTCCATTATTTGTCTCCAAAGTCAATACACAGTTTTCAACCATTACAGCATAAATGCATTCTGAACCATTACAAACAAATCCAAGTAGAGCATCCAAAGAATCGTTATGAAAAAAGTAAATTCCACAACTAGTTCTTCACAGGTTCTATAGTAATGATAGCAAGAAAGAAAGTAAAAAGGAGAAGCAATCTCATGGATACCTTATCATAAACTGGAATGAAGTAGTAACCATTAGGAGCACATAGCGTCCGTTCTTTAACCAAGCCATCTAATGTCTGAAGTTCAACCTACATTTTGGGAAACAGCAAACATCAACGTACAACCAATATACAAATCAAAAATAAAAACTAAAATAACAACACACGTGAACCACAATTGAATGATTGATGAAGCTTTCATACCATGATGTGAGAATAATCCAATTTTGCATCAATTGGCTTTCTCGACTTTATTAATGCCGAACTCGCCTACCCAAAAATAGATAAAATTCAGTTCCGCATTAATCTCATACACTTAAATTACTCACTTTACAAATGAAGTCAATCAAAATAATTAGAATATAAAATAAAAGATTCAACGGGTCCTAAGACACCTCAACGAATCCACCGCATCCATAGATTGAATCAGCAATCACGAGTCTATAACTATGGAGTAATACAGTTGCGAAGAGTAGTTAATAGCTCACAGTAAACATCGTAATTGTCGATCGGTGCGATATGAAAACAAAGAAAGTGCAAAATGGAGGCAAAGATCTTAATGGCGCATTACATTTTAATATATAGTAATTGTTGACTGTTACTTTCTCTCTCTCTCTGTCTAGGTTTGGATCGTTGTAATGGGTTTACCAGTGATACGTGCCCGACGTTAAATAAATAATAAGGGAAAATGTTCATATAACCCCCTTGTGGCTTGTGCCCTTAAACTACTTTTTATTTTTTTCATTCAAGGCCCCCACCTTTTCAATCATATCAAACATGCCACCCATGTTTAAAAAACTTGACATTAGAGCTTTCTTTCTTTTCTTTTATTTTTCTTATTACTATTTAAGAACTTTATCAACAAATAAAAGAGTTTCACTATACAAGCATATGTCTGACACTCCAATCTATATAGAGTTTTACTTTATTTTTAACTCAAATTAAGTCATTTTAAACTCTTATCAAGTTATCAACTACGACTAAATAAGTGTATTAACTATTAACCATTCATCAATAATTAATGGACCCATCAAAACACTTCAAACTATTTTCCAAGAGCAATATCAAGCTCACTAGTCATTATCCATGTTAGTCCATAAATTAAAGTGCCAGACAAAGATGATGGGTAGGCCCATTTTGAACCAATGGAGAACATAATATCGCATTCATAATAATATCATATCACTTTCCAGATTCAAATAAAATTTGAAGTAGGGATTTGGTACGAGTTGAGCTGAGATAAGATGAAAGGAGGTGGACAGAGTCGAGGTGTTGAGTGTATGATTCCAATCTAGCCGTAATGGAATAACAAGGGAATGGAAAGAACTTATGAATGGAATAGTAATGGAATAACAAGGGAATGGAATGAACTTATGAATGGAATAGTAATGGGAATGGAATGATTAAAAATTATTTTTATCATTATTGGTATGGTTCAGGAATAACTCAAGTAATAGAATCTGTATTCCTTAATAATTACAATCTCATTAACAGTATTTTTATAATATTAAATTTAAATTTAATTTATTTAAAATATTAAATTAATTAAAATTTTAATGAATATTTTATATATTTTATAATTATCGAAAATATTAAATTATAAATAAAATAAAATATTAATTTTTTTAAAATATAAACAAAATTTAAAATACAAATAAAAAAATTTATATATATTAAAAAAATATTAAACTATGTATAAAAAATTATCTTCATATTACATGTATATATTCAATTTAATTAATAATATTAATTTTTTATATATATTTTACTAATTTTTATCTTGAATAAATATTAAAATAATTATATACATTTATATTTAAAAATTTTAAGAATTTAATTTAATTATATATTTTTTTACCGATTTGAGTATATAAAAAATTTTAATTTTTTTATTTAGATTTTAAATTATTTATTATTTTATTTTTTATTAAATAATTTAATAAATATTACATGTTAAGTAGAAAAATAGTAACATATTTATAATTATATAAATAAATGTTGTATAAATTAAAAAAATATTATTTGTAATTATAATTATATATATATATATATAATTAATATATATGTGTGTGTGTGTGTGTGAGGGTGGGGTGGGGGGAACGAGGGAATGGAATGGGCAATACCATGGGGTGGGTGGAATGCCCATTCCCACATGTAAGGGAATACACATTCCTTTGAAATCGTGATTCCTATTACTAAAAACATACCAATCGCAGGAATGAGAATAGAATTAGGAATGACGATTCCGTTCCCACCCATTCCATCGTACCAATGACGCCCTAATTGTAATTGAAAGCAGGTTTAAAAAATAGCATGAATGTATAAACTCGCGAAAATGTGTAGTTTGAATTTAAGAATGAAAAATTATTAAAAAGAAGGTTTGGATAATGAATAATAAAGGCTTATCAGTAGGCAAAAAAATCGATAGTCGTTTCTCTCATTTTTTCTCTCTCTAACTCCCCTTAACCTAGTCGCCAACTCCACTTTCCCCCTCTCTTCCCCACCCTTCCCTACCAGATCCCCACTTCCTGCTCCTGCCGCCACTCACCGACGATAGTCTTTGCATCGTCGGCGGGACCCATATCCCCACTTTTATCCTTTGATTTTGTTCTTCTTTTTCTCTTTGCCTATCTTTCCCGTTTCTTGTGGTTAGTTTCTATATTTGTAGATCGGGTTAGATCTGGCTTCTGATTGCGTCAAGGTGGATGTGTTGGAGGTTTGATGTTAATAGCGTCGGAGTGTGGGTGGTGAGGTAACGATGGTTCGATGGTAGTGTGCGGAAGAGAGGAAGAGAGGAGGCTCCTGCTGTTTCTTTGTTGTTACTGTTTCTTTTTTTTCCTTTTCTTGTTTCCTTTCTTGTGTTTCATCAGGATCCCTTTTGAATATGTTTTCTTAGGTTGCATTTTACAACAGTTTGAATTTATCAGATTTGTAGTGATTCTTGGAGTTCTTTTTCTTTGGATGTTAATCTCTCTTCTGGAGTGTTCTCAGTCTCCTCTTGCAGGAGTGTTTAGTCCTCTTTCTGAGGTGGTTTGTGTATTTATGTGTGAGTTGTCCCTTTAGGGTGGGTATTTCTGTTTCCCTCGAGAAATGATAGGGTACAGTCGAGTTCGTCTTTGATGGTGCTCCTTGGCTAGTTAGCCACAATGTAATTTTTATGTTTGAGTTTATTTATATATAAAAACTATCGTTTTGGGAAAAAAAGATAATGAATAATAAAAATTTAATAATTTTTTATACACTAAGAGTATAACTATTTTGTTTTAAAGAATATACATTTTAATAAAAAATGTATAATTTTTACAATAAAATGCAATGGTGTAAATTCTTATACTAAAAGGATAATATGAATAGGATGTTTAATTAAAAAAAGACAAAGTCTCTTGTGAGATGAGTTATTTGTGAGACGAGCCGATTAATTTGCCATTTGTAGTCGCGATGACTAATTAAAAAATTTATCGAACCACAGGGAGGAAGGTACTAGGGTCTAAGCGATCTCGTGTTCATCATAGTATTATAGAAATGATCATAAATGGGAGATAATCAAGAAATGACAATAAAATAAATGGATAGATGAATGAATCAATGGATGAATGAGCAAAGTAGATAGAGAATAAGACTAGCAATACTTAAAGCATGGAAAATCTAAGTATCATGCAACGAATTCATATATGTCATGGGTATAAGCCTAATAGCAAACACTAAGTTCACCTAAACTCCCTCTCGGAATGAATAGGATACAGAATAATGCTCAATGGATTGGTTCTCACTCAAACAATTACAACTAGGTACTAAGCTTGAAATGAGAGTCCCTTCACACGATTAATCAACCTCTCGATCAAACCAATCGCATGTTCTATCAAAGGATTCTAAATTATAAAGGATTTATCAATCTCTTTACAACTTATAATGCACATGAAGTGTATGATGACTTGATTCAATCAACTATCCTAAACATATAATCGATTTCTCAATCCAATCACATGCCATGACAATTAACCACACAAATCAACAATACAAATCAAGCAATTAATAATCAATGATAGAAAATCATAGATCTAATCAACATATGAATTCAAATACACAAATCCCCAAAATTAACCAACAACTCTCATGTTGCGAATCCCACATGGGAGATCAGTGTCACGCCCAGTTTTTCAATAAATAGAAAGGGAGATTTATTCACAATTCTTTGATAATATTAACCTTCAATGCGGGCGTGAATCATAAAATAAAGTTAATAAAATATCATAACAGTGAAAATTATAGAAAAGTATATCATAAGAATTTATATAAAAAGATTTTAGCGCAGCGCATTAATACAAAGGGTTTTCACGCAACGCATCCGCCCTGGTACGCCGTCGTAACCTCAATCTGAAAAGGGTTTGGAGTGAAAGGGGTGAGCGTGTGAAATACACTCGGTGGGTTAACTTAAATGATTGCACAATTAAAAATAAATATGCATGCCAAATATACCATAAAATGTAACATATGCCATTTAATAAAATAATTTGCACATTGTCATTCGATAACTCTATGAAAATATTTTAGACCGAATCATCATCTGATAACTTGTGTTAGTTGATCTGTGCACACCGGGTCATCACCCCAATACGATGTTAGCATACTTTGAAATACATTTTAGTACTGAACCGACGTAGCCAGTAACTTGTGTTAGTTGGTCTGTGCGCACCGAGTCGTCACCCCGTACGATGTTAGTAGAAAAATATTTGTCATCGAACTAAAAGCACACATGACACATAACATGACATATCAGTAACACATATCATATCTTAACATAGCAATCTTGACATAAAAATATAACACTCAATAAAGAGTGAAAGTTACCCCCACCATGAACTTTATTGGAAACAGTAGAGTGGACAAGGCTTGCTCTTCGATCTCAGAAATTCTTGAAAATGATTTACTAATTTTATTACAAATATGAAATAAAGATTTTTCACTTAAAATAATAATTATAATAACACTTAATAAAAATATTAAACTTTAAATTAATATAAAATAATAAAAAAAATAAGAACATGGGCATAGCTACTGCAGTCGACCATATGGTGTTTAAATAGAAAGTTCTATTTATTTAAGATTATTAATAATTTATAAATTGCAATCAAGTCCCTGCATTATATTAAATTCTCGATTAAACTTACCCTAAACTTTAAACTTATTAAAAATGACCCAACTTGAGTTATACAACTCCGTTTGAAAATTCAAAAACACCATTGGAATCCTCGTGAGATGAGGATCACATCATTACCAATTTTGTATCAAAATATTGAAGTTTAGAAAATATAAAATTATACCGTGAAGTGGGTTTCTTTGTAAACCCTTCGTTTTACATCGAAACTCAAAACTAATCATATCTTTGTGATCCTCTTGAGGAGAGCTTCAAAACGGACTATAATATCAAAGCTAACTCACACTGAAACAAAATCTGCCTTAAAGGGATTGAAACTTTGACGGAGCTTTTCTAGCTCAAAATGACATCTATTTTATAAAAGAATTATATATTTGGAATCTACGCTTCGAGATGAACATTTTCTTATATAGCATAATAAGGTTTGACAACAAAATAAATGAAATCAAAAAGGGCAGTGTGTGAGAAAGTACATATATATACATGTGTTTATATATATATATATATATATATATATATATATATATATATATATATATATGTAGAAGATAAATGGATAAGTGTAAATTATTATTATTATTATTTAATATTTAAATTTCCAAAACTTATCCAATACTCACATCATCAAACTTATCTCTAATTAATTCTTATCCAAAATGCAACTTGAGAAAATATCTTACATATATTATTATTATTATATTACATTATTATTATACTTATATATCTATATAATTTTATTTTATTTTAAAAATAAAAATTAACGAAAATACAGATTATGAAATATTGGGGTGTTACAATCCATGCTCCTAAAAATAATTTCGTCCTCGAAATTTAGGAAAAACTTTTCATTTTTAAAGAATTTGAGTAAATAATAAAGAAAATACTTATGTACCTTAAAGCTGACGTGTGTACCAAGTAGACGCGTAGCAAGTATCATTAGAAAATTATTTAAATATCAATCCTCCAAAATATAGATTCATAAATAATTTATTTAAAAGTATGAGTCCACAAAAACGTAGATTCATAAATAATTGATTTTTTTATAGTACGAGCCGACAGAAATGTAGACCCGCTCTGATACCATCTGTCATGCCCCAGTTTTTCAATAAATAGAAAGGGAGATTTATTCGCAATTCTTTGATAATATTAACCTTCAATGCTGGTGTGAACCATAAAATAAAGTTAATAAAATATCATAAACAGTGAAAATTATAGAAAAGTATATCATAAGAATTTATATAAAAAGATTTTGGCGCAACGCATTAATAAAAAGGCCTTTCACGCAACGCATCCGCCCTGGTACGCCATCGCAGCCTCAACCTGAAAAGGGTTTGGAGTGGAAGGGGTGAGCGTGTGAAATACACTCAGTGGGTTAACTTAAATAATTGCACAGTTAAAAATAAATATGCATGCCAAATATACCATAAAATGTAACATATGCCATTTAATAAAATAATTTGCACATTGTCGTTCGATAACTCAATGAAAATATTTTAGACCTAATCGTCATCCGATAAATTGTATTAGTTGGTCTGTGCACACCGGGTCATCACCCCAATACGATGTTAGCATACTTTGAAATATATTTTAGTACTGAACCGACATAGCCAGTAACTTGTGTTAGTTGGTCTGTGCGCACCGAGTCGTCACCTCGTACGATGTTAGTAGGAAAATATTTGTCATCGAACTAAAAGCACACATGGCACATAACATGATATATCAGTAACACATATCACATCTTGACATAGCAATCTTAACATAAAAATATAACACTCGATAAAGAGTGAAAGTTACTCCCACCTAGAACTTTATTGAAAATTGTAGAGTGGACAAGGCTTGCTCTTCGATCTCAGAAATTCTTGAAAATGATTTATTAATTTTATTACAAATATAAAATAAAAATTTTTAACTTAAAATAATAATTATATTAACACTTAATTAAAATATTAAACTTTAAATTAATATAAAATAAATAAATAAATAATAAAAAAATAAGAACATGGGCATAACTACTGCAGTCGACCATGTGTTGTTTAAATAGAAAGTTTTATTTATTTAATAATATTAATAATTTATTAATTGCAATCAAGTCCCTGCATTATATTAAATTCTCGATTAAACTTACCCTAAACTTTAAACTTATTACAAAATGACTCAACTTGAGCTATACAACTCCGTTTGAAAATCCAAAAACACCGTTGGAATACTCATGAGATGAGGATCACACCAGTACCAATTTCGTATTAAAATATTGAAGTTTAAAAAATATAAAATTATACCGTGAAGTGGGTTTCTTTGTAAATCCTTCATTTTACGTCAAAACTCAAAACTAATCATACATTTGTGATCCTTGTGAGGAGAGCTTCAAAACGGACTATAATATCAAAGTTAACTCACACCGAAATAAAACCTGCCATTAAAGGGATTGAAACTTTGACGGAACTTTTCTAGCTCAAAATGACATCTATTTTATAAAAGAATTATATATTTGGAATCTACGCTACGAGATGAACATTTTCGTATATAGCATAATAAAGTTTGACAATAAAATGAATGAAATAAAAAAGGGCAGTGTGTGAGAAAGTATATATATATATATAATATAAATGGATAAGTGTAAATTATTATTATTATTATTTAATGTTTAAATCTCCCAAACTTATCCAATACCCACATCATCAAACTTATCTCTAATTAGTTCTTATCCAAAATGCAACTTGAGAAAATGTCTTACATATATTATTATTATATTACATTATTATTATACATATATATCTATATAATATAATTTTATTTTAAAAAAAATTAACGAAAATACAGATTATGAAATATTGGGGTGTTACAATCCATGCTCTTAAAAATAATTTCGTCCTCGAAATTTAGGAAAAACGTTTTATTTTTAAAGAATTGGAGTAAATAATAAAGAAAATACTTATGTACCTTGAAGCTGACGTCGTGTACCAAGTAGACGCGTATCAAGTATCATTAAAAAATTATTTAAATACCAATCCTCCAAAACATAGATTCATAAATAATTTATTGAAAAGTATGAGTCCACAAAAACTTAGATTCATAAATAATTGATTTTTTTAAAAGTACGAGCCCACATAAACGTAGACCAACTCTGATACCATCTGTCATGCCCTAGTTTTTCAATAAATAGAAAGGGATATTTATTCGCAATTCTTTGATAATATTAACTTCAATGCGGGCGTGAACAATAAAATAAAGTTAATAAAATATCATAAACAGTAGAAATTATAGAAAAGTATATCATAAGAATTTATATAAAAAGATTTTGGCGCAGCGCATTAATAAAAAGGGCTTTCACGCAACGCATCCGCCCTGGTACGCCGTCGCAGCCTCAACCTGAAAAGGGTTTGGAGTGGAAGGGGTGAGTGGGTTAACTTAAATGATTGCACAGTTAAAAATAAATATGCATGCCAAATATACCATAAAATGTAACATATGCCATTTAATAAAATAATTTGCACATTGTCGTTCGATAACTCAATGAAAATATTTTAGACCGAATCATCATCCGATAACTTGTGTTAGTTGGTCTGTGCGCATCGGGTCATCACCCCAATACGATGCTAGCATACTTTGAAATACATTTTAGTACTGAACCGACGTAGCCAGTAACTTATTTAGTTGGTCTGTGCGCACCGAGTTGTCATCCCGTACGGTGTTAGTAGGAAAATATTTATCATCGAACTAAAAGCACACATGACACATAACATGACATATCAGTAACACATATCACATCTTAACATAGCAATCTTGACATAAAAATATGACACTCGATAAAGAGTGAAAGTTACCCCCAACTTGAACTTTATTGGAAATTGTAGAGTGGATAAGGCTTACTCTTTGATCTCAGAAATTCTTAAAAATGATTTATTAATTTTATTACAAATATAAAATAAAGATTTTTCACTTAAAATAATAATTATAATAACACTTAATAAAAATATTAAACTTTAAATTAATATAAAATAAATAAAATAATAAAAAAATAAGAACATGAGCATAACTACTGCAGTCGACCATGTGGTGTTTAAATAGAAAGTTCTATTTATTTAATATTATTAATAATTTATAAATTGCAATCAAGTCCCTGCATTATATTAAATTCTCAATTAAACTTACCCTAAACTTTAAACTTATTACAAAATGACCCAACTTGAGTTATACGACTCCGTTTGAAAATCTGAAAACACCGTTCGAATTCTCGTGAGATGAGGATCACATCCGTACCAATTTTGTATCAAAATATTGAAGTTTAGAAAATATAAATTATACCGTGAAGTGGGTTTTTTTGTAAATCCTTCGTTTTACGTCAAAACTCAAAACTAATCATACCTTTGTGATCCTCGTGAGGAGAGCTTCAAAACGACTATAATATCAAAGCTAACTCACACCGAAACAAAATCTGCCATTAAAGGGATTGAAACTTTGATGGAGCTTTTCTAGTTCAAAATGACATCTATTTTATAAAAGAATTATATATTTGGAATCTACGCTTCGAGACGAACATTTTTGTATATAGCATAATAAGGTTTGACAACAAAATGAATGAAATCAAAAAGGGCAGTGTGTGAGAAAGTATATATATATATATATACATGTGTTTATATATACTAGTTGTTTAAACGTGCGTTGCACGTGGCTTACACGTTGTACTTTGCAGCATGCCATAGCTAAAATTTTAACATTTATATGAAAAATGAAAGGAACTCATCTTGCAGCCACAAACCGTTTTATGATGCCTGAATATAACAGCTTAATGAGATTTTTTATTATGGACCGTTCACAACAGGAGCACTATAAATAAGTTCAAACCCTTTTAACTTCTTTACATATATTTTTTTGTCTTATATTTACAAGACATAAATTGCGATCATGGTAGTAATACTATAAATGATTTGATAATGAGAGTGCAAAGCATATAAAGAGGGAGAGATGAGTAGGAGAGGTAATGAGGGGGCAAGAGCAGTAACAATTTCTCCAATCCCTTACTAATCCTGCCTCAATGTAAGTGTAACCCAACAATCATGCTTTGTTTCCTTTCCTCCATATCTTATCCCTATCTTTGTTCTTTCTTCCTAGGGAGTGGGACGATGTGAATCTGGGTATTCTTTTTCTTGTATGCCTCTTACTTTCTCCCACAACTCATCAATTGAAAAGCTAAGAAACGCAGGTTCTTCTTCAGCTAAGGAAGCACTTAGAGTACTTCCTGCCCCTTAACGTTTGTGAATCAACAATGCTAATGCTAATTTATGCACTTTGCACTTGACTAATTGTTTGAGCTTATAAGTCAACCAAACAAATTCATATATTCACTCACCAACACATAGAAAAAAGATCTATTTTAATAGAGATGTAATAGTCTAATTTAATCCGCATTACTATTGCAGAAAGTGAATAGGATCTAGGTTGAAAGAAACACTTCAAGCTCTTTTAGTTCAAAGCATGCCTTCTAGCAGCTATAAGAATCGTCTCCTTCAACGATCAAACAATAATCTTAATAATATGACAATAGTAATTGTCAAGAATCTGAATCAAAATAAATTGAATCAAATCAAGATCAATCCATTTCTAATCAAGAGATAAACTAAAACGACTACATTAAACTATTTAAAACCATTTTATTTCTCTTAACACAATTAGTACTAAAATTTTGACAAGAGTATAAGTATCACTCTCCACAACCAATAAAACTCTCTCTTAAATCCTATCTGAAGGTAAAAAATATTTTTAAACCCCATAAATAATATATTACCAAATGTTGACAACTAATTATTATATTAAAAATTAAGATTTTAGAAATATAAAATTAAAAAAAAAGAAAATCACAAATATATTACATTACAAAGTATGGCGTGATATATCACATTACAAAGCTGACCTTCCAGCAGTTATAGGAATCATCTTCTTCAAGAGTCAACCAATAATCTGAACAATATTACGGGAATAATTTTGAAGAATCCAAATCAAAATAAATTGAATAAAATCAAGATCAATCCATTTCTAATAAAGAGATAAACTAAAACGACTACTTTTAACTATTTAAAACATGTTTAATTCACTTAACACAAGTACTAAATCACATGTGGCTGACAGAGCCTTAATTGTTGGGAAGAAATATGTGATGTTAGGAATGGAAAATAAAAAAGAAAATAAAAAGAGAAAATCAAACGGTAAATATAGTTTGCCCAATAGACTCCAGGCTCCTTAATCTAATAATATTTTTGATAGAAATACATAAATCTAATCACACCTTAAATATTATTACTCAATACCAAAAAGGAAAGAACCCAAAACCCTAATGACCTAAACAAAAGCATAAGCCCAACCCACGAATAAAGGGCTCAAGCCTTAAACATAAAGATAATTAAAATAGATAAGATAAGCCCACGGAAATGGACCCAAGCCCGCCCCGTCGACCATGAATCCTAATTTTTCTTCATATCAATAACAAAGTACAAACTAAAATATTTTAAAGACAATGGGTACATTTTATTAATGGTAGTTGAGGATTTTATTTAGGTTTTGTCAGAGATTATAATTATTATCATGGCTTCATGATTACTGATTAACTTTTAACCATAGTTTTGTGTTTGGGTAGAGCTCCTTTGCTTATAGGGCTAACAAAATAATATGCTTCTTGATCCAATGTCAATAATGATGCATCTAATTTATCAAGATCCATTGATGAGATTAAGCTGTACATACTGTAGAGACAATGCTCGGGGAAAGCGCACAAAAGAAAACCTGAACTTTAATGCAGGCTACAAATGCTTACCCATGCCACAATTTGTGTGTTTATAGAGATGGTAACTGAGTGTTAGGGCTTTAAAGAAGATGAGGAAATTTATGGAAAAAAAATTCAGAAGAATGTCTTAATTTATCATTGTTGCACCTACAAGAACACATTGAGGTAATAACAAAAATGGTAAAACCATATCCTAGAAAATGAAATATAAAGAAGAAAGATGAATTACATACAGTTGACAACCTGTTCAGTGTACCATTTATCTGAACGAAATATGCTTCCAACAGCTTCTCGAGCTCTTCAACGTCAAGATGCTTGCTTGGCACTGTGCGTATTGGTATGGGTGTGACTGTATCAACTGTGGACATTAGAGCCGCCAAATAGCTGACGATCAGTAGCTAATATCTCGCCTCTCGGTCCTTTCCATGAGTATTTCAACAACACTCTTAAGTGACATGTTAATGATGTTATAAACGTGTTGAGATATAGAAATCAGTTTTAAGTATTTTCAGCAAGACAGCTTGACATGCATGTCATCCTCTGCCTCTTCTAATTCATTTTGCTCATCTACCGTAGAAAGAACGAAATATCTCAGGCTGTTCTTGAAGTTTGTCAGTTACATACATCTCGGTCATATCATTATCATTGTCGAGCAAATGCTCCAACTCATCCCTTACCTGATCAATTAGATTATATCTCTGCAAGCTGAATAGAACATGGGAAAATAAGATAAATATTGAAAAGTACTTATAAAGCTTGTGTGTTACCTGTAACTTATCAATGAGAGAGATCTCGTGCTTCACTGCTTCCACTAAAAAAATAATTTGGAAAACATCAATTTGGTCCTAGAATGTAGCCAAAAGGTGAAAGTATCTGAAAAGAAACATACCAGATATTAGTCTCTCTGAGAATTCTATACTTACCACAGGAATTAGACACAACACCTTTCTTCCCCTTTTCTTCTTACCCTTATTTTTCTTATTTATTCTGAAATAAATTATGCAATAAATAAAGAAAAGGAAAATAAGGAAAATATATGGCAAGAGAATGAAGCGGAAAAAAATAACCCAATTCCACCTATCCTGTAATTAGACGACATCCTATGAATGTCGTTTGATCTTCTTCTCTTCAAACTCAGATGTTCAGTTTTTATGTCCCTCTTCACTCGTTTTATAATCAAGACGTTTCAGATCATGACTGCGTTTGAACTATGAACCTTACATCTGAGGAATATGAATGATCCATATACATTGACTCATGAAGAATATGAGAAATCCAAGATTTAACATTTGAATCTTCCTCTCTTTCTTCGAGGACTGGACTCTGAGGAATATAAAGTGGAGTGCATGTGATAATTAATTAGGGTTGAAAGGTAAACTGAGAAAATTATTAAGGACAATATGGGAAAAAAAAGTTTCCCAAGCTCAACGTACTTTTGAGATAGTAGGATATATACATGTATATATATATAGAAGATAAATGGATAAGTGTAAATTATTATTATTATTATTATTTAATGTTTAAATATCCCAAACTTATCAAATACCCACATTTATTATTATTATTATTTAATGTTTAAATATCCAAACTTATCAAATACCCACATCATCAAACTTATCTCTAATTAGTTCTTATCCAAAATGCAACTTGAGAAAATATCTTACATATATTATTATTATATTACATTATTATTATACATATATATCTATATAATATAATTTTATTTTTAAAAAAAATTAACGAAAATACAGATTATGAAATATTGGGGTGTTACAATCCATGCTCCTAAAAATAATTTCGTCCTCGAAATTTAGGAAAAACTTTTCATTTTTAAAGAATTGGAGTAAATAATAAAGAAAATACTTATGTACCTTGAATCTGACGTCGTGTACCAAGTAGACGTGTAGCAAGTATCATTAGAAAATTATTTAAATACCAATCCTCCAAAATATAGATTCATAAATAATTTATTTAAAAGTATGAGTCCACAAAAATGTAGATTCATAAATAATTGATTTTTTTAAAAGTACGAGCCCACAGAAACGTAGACCCGCTATGATACCATCTGTCATGCCCCAGTTTTTCAATAAATAGAAAGGGAGATTTATTCTCAATTCTTTGATAATATTAACCTTCAATGCGGGTGTGAACCATAAAATAAAGTTAATAAAATATCATAAACAATGGAAATTATATAAAAGTATATCATAAGAATTTATATAAAAAGATTTTGGCGCAGTGAATTAATAAAAAGGGCTTTCACGCAAAACATCCGCCCTGGTACGCCATCGCAGCCTCAACCTAAAAAGGGTTTGGAGTGGAAGGGGTGAGCGTGTGAAATACACTCAGTGGGTTAACTTAAATGATTGCACAGTTAAAAATAAATATGTATGCTAAATATACCATAAAATGTAACATATGTCATTTAATAAAATAATTTGCACATTGTCGTTCGATAACTCAATGAAAATATTTTAGACCGAATCGTCATTCGATAACTTGTGTTAGTTGGTCTGTGCGCACCGGGTCGTCCCCCAATACGATATTAGCATACTTTGAAATACTCCCTCTGTCCCATTTCAGATGGCACACTTTCCATTTTGGGTTGTCCCGCAAAAGTTTGCACATTCCTAAAAAAATAAAAAGTCAAATACAATCACCCTTTTCCATACACTTTATTTACAAAAAAATCACCCATACCTAACACACCTAACATACTTTTTCATTTATTTATTACCAAAAAATACCATAATAACCCTAAAAGTAATCACTTTATTAATCTCCGTGCCAGGAAATGGGGTGCAGTCTTTCCTGGGACGGAGGGAGTACATTTTAGCACTGAACCGACATAGCCAGTAACTTGTGTTAGTTGGTCTGTGCGCACCGAGTCGTCATCCCGTACGATGTTAGTAGGAAAATATTTGTCATCGAACTAAAAGCACACATGGCACATAACATGACATATCAGTAACACATATCACATCTTAACATAGCAATCTTGACATTAAAATATAACACTCGATAAAGAACGAAAGTTACCCCCACCTTGAACTTTATTGGAAATTGTAGAGTGGACAAGGCTTGCTCTTCGATCTCAGAAATTTTTGAAAATGATTTAATATTTTTATTACAAATATAAAATAAACATTTTTCACTTAAAATAATAATTATAATAACTCTTAATAAAAATATTAAACTTTAAATTAATATAAAATAAATAAAATAATAAAAAAATAAGAACATGGGCATAGCTACTGCAGTCGACCATGTGGTGTTTAAATAGAAAGTTCTATTTATTTAATATTATTAATAATTTATGAATTACAATCAAGTCCCAGCATTATATTAAATTCTCGAATAAACTTACCCTAAACTTTAAACTTATTACAAAATGACCCAACTTGAGTTATACAACTCTGTTTGAAAATCCGAAAGCACCGTTGGAATCCTCGTGAGATGAAAATCACATCAGTACCAATTTTGTATCAAAATATTAAAGTTTAGAAAATATGAAATTATATCGTGAAGTGGGTTTCTTTGTAAATCCTTCGTTTTTCGTCAAAACTCAAAACTAATCATACATTTGTGATCCTCGTGAGGAGAGCTTCAAAACGGACTATAATATCAAAGCTAACTCACACCGAAACAAAATCTTCCATTAAAGAGATTTAAACTTTGACGGAGCTTTTCTAGCTCAAAATGACATCTATTTTATAAAAAAATTATATATTCGGAATCTACGCTTCGAGACGAACATTTTCGTATATAGCATAATAAGGTTTGACAACAAAATAAATGAATTCAAAAAGGGCAGTGTGCGAGAAAGTATATATATATATATATATATATATATATATATAGATGATAAATGGATAAGTGTAAATTATTATTATTAAATGTTTAAATCTCCCAAACTTATCCAGTACCCACGTCATCAAACTTATCTCTAATTAGTTCTTATCCAAAATGCAACTTGAGAAAATATCTTACATATATTATTATTATATTACATTATTATTATACATATATATCTATATAATATAATTTTATTTAAAAAAATTAACAAAAATATAGATTATGAAATATTGGGGTGTTACAATCCATGCTCCTAAAAATAATTACGTCCTCGAAATTTAGGAAAATTTTTTTATTTTTAATGAATTGGAGTAAATAATAAAGAAAATACTTATGTACCTTGAAGCTGACGTCGTGTACAAAGTAGACGCGTAACAAGTATCATTAGAAAATTATTTGAATACCAATCCTCCAAAATATAGATTCATAAATAATTTATTTAAAAGTATGAGTCCACAAAAACGTAGATTCATAAATAATTGATTTCTTTTAAAGTGCGAGTCCACAGAAACATAGACCCGCTCTGATACTATCTGTCATGCCCTAGTTTTTTCAATAAATAGAAAGGGAGATTTATTCGCAATTCTTTGATAATATTAACATTCAATGCGGGCGTGAACCATAAAATAAAGTTAATAAAATATCATAAACAGTGGAAATTATAGAAAAGTATATCATAAGAATTTATATAAAAAGATTTTAGCGCAGCGCATTAATAAAAAGGGCTTTCACGCAACACATCCGCCCTGGTACGCCGTCGCAACCTCAACCTGAAAAGGGTTTGGAGTGTTAGGGGTGAGCGTGTTAAATACACTCAGTGGATTAACTTAAATGATTGCACAGTTAAAAATAAATATGCATGCCAAATATACCATAAAATGTAACATATGCCATTTAATAAAATAATTTACACATTGTCGTTCGATAACTCAATGAAAATATTTTAGACCGAATCGTCATCCGATAACTTGTGTTAGTTGGTCTGTGTGCACCGGGTCGTCACCCAATACGATGTTAGCATACTTTGAAATACATTTTAGTACTGAACTGACGTAACCAGTAACTTGTGTTAATTGGTCTGTGCGCACCGAGTCGTCACCCCGTACGATGTTAGTAGAAAAATATTTGTCATCGAACTAAAAGCACACATGACACATAACATGACATATCAGTAACACATATCACATCTTAACATATCAATCTTGACATACAAATATAACACTTGATAAAGAGTGAAAGTTACCCCCACCTTGAACTTTATTGGAAATTGTAGAGTGGACAAGGCTTGCTCTTCGATCTCAGAAATTCTTGAAAATGATTTACTATTTTTATTACAAATATAAAATAAATATTTTTCACTTAAAATAATAATTATAATAACACTTAATTAAAATATTAAACTTTAAGTTAATATAAAAAAATAAGAACATGGGCATAGCTACTGCAGTCGACCATGTGGTGTTTAAATAGAAAGTTATATTTATTTAATATTATTAATAATTTATAAATTGCAATCGAGTCCCTGCATTATATTAAATTCTCGATTAAACTTACCCTAAACTTTAAACTTATTACAAAATGACCCAACTTAAGTTATACAACTCCGTTTGAAATCCAAAAATACTGTTGGAATCCTCGTGAGATGAGGATCACATCAGTACCAATTTTGTATCAAAATATTGAAGTTTAGAAAATATGAAATTATACCGTGGAGTGAGTTTCTTTGTAAATCATTCGTTTTACGTCAAAACTCAAAACTAATCATACCTTTGTGATCCTCGTAAGGAGAGCTTCAAAACGGATTATAATATAAAAGCTAACTCACACCGAAACAAAATCTGACATTAAAGGGATTGAAACTTTGACAGAGCTTTTCTAGCTCAAAATGACATCTATTTTATAAAAGAATTATATATTTGGAATCTACGCTTCAAGACGAACATTTTCGTATATAGCATAATAAGGTTTGACAACAAAATAGATGAAATAAAAAAGGGCAGTGTGTGAGAAAGTATATATATATACATGTGTTTATATATATATATATATGTATATATATATATAGAAGATAAATGGATAAGTGTAAATTATTATTATTATTATTTAATGTTTAAATCTCCCAAACTTATCCAATACCCACATCATCAAACTTATCTCTAATTAGTTCTTATCCAAAATGCAAGTTGAGAAAATATCTTACATATATTATTATTATATTACATTGTTATTATACATATATATCTATATAATATAATTTTATTTAAAAAAAAATTAACGAAAATATAAATTATGAAATATTGGGGTGTTACAATTAGCCTACCATATTCAAAATGAAATTAACATAGACATTAAGATCCTTACAAATCATGATGAAACTATGAGGTTTAACTACAAAGTATGGATGAAAACTCCCTTGAAGTGCTTCAATGGTGATCTCCTTCCTTCCCTTGCAACTCTCATCTCTTCCTTGCTTCTTTTCTTCAATTGGATAAAGGTTTTGATGGTGGATGATGGTAGATCCAATAGATGGTGAATGGATGAAGAAGATGGTGTGAAATGGAGAGAATGGTGTGTGATCTATGTGTTTTTGATGCAAACCCTTGGTGGAATCTCCAATCTCTTTTCAAATATTGAACTTGAGGCTATTTATACCCTCTCCAAGTTGGGCCACAAATTTAATATCAGATGGATTTTTTACACATATTTACATACATTGGAAGGTAAAAATTCGGATTTTTGGCCCAAAAACATGCAACTCGAGTTGGCCCTACCCAACTCGAGTTGCAACAAGAGTCAAGTTAGATGCGTGTAACTCGAGCTAAAGTAGCTCGACTCGTGTTGGCTACTCGTGCACCCGCTTGTTCGGTCATGTTGCGAGGTTCTGAACCTAAAAATCCCACGGAAGGCAGCTCGACTCGAGCTAGCAACTCGAGTTGTAGCTTGCAAGTCGAGTTAGCTCACTGTACAATTTTTTGTCGCTGCCCTGCTCCTAGTTTGACTCGAGTTGCAAGTCGAGTTGGACCTTGCAGCTCGAGTAAGCTCTCTGGATGATTTTTGGACCTCAACTCGACCTTCTCTCAACTCGAGTTGGCAACTCGAGTTGTACCTTGCCACTCGAGTTGGGCCCCGATAGCCCATTTCTTGCTCGTTTCAGCTCCCATCTCCATTTTTGCTCATTTTCACCTGTTTCACATACGTTTAAGCTCATTCTCACACATTTTCATGAAACACATAACACAACCAAATTATACATAAAATACGGATAAAATACTACGAAAACGTACATAAAAAGACACTAAAATCTAGGTGAAAATATCACTCATCACACCCCCAAACTTAAAGTGTTGTGCATCCCAGAACAACGAAAATGATAAACCAAGGGGTGAGATTTTCACCTAGGAAAAGACTAAACGAACACAAGTAATAATACATCAATAGCAATAAGAACCACAATGTATGCTAAGTCATCCTACAACATTAAACTCATGGCATGAGAAATTAATAAGTTCAATCACAAAAGAACAAAGTGTAATATAGTCCCTCTTTGTCCAAGCCTCACAATAGGATATCAATTTTACTCAACACTCTTTAAAGTAGGGTAAATCAACACTCATTAACTGATTGGCTTGACTCGCTATAAGTTTTCTCGTAGACTACATTCAAAAACCGTCAAAGTTTCAATCAATGATAAAAAAGGTCTTTCATTAAGGATGTAATGATAGACTCTTTGGTAGGATAGGAAGAATATGGTAATAGTGACTAAACAAGTGTAAGTAATCAAAGAGATGGTCAATTTCTTCAACTTCTCCACTTTTCTTTCTTCCTTTCTTGTCTTTAATGTTCACAAGCACTAATCATAAACTTTTCTTGGATTGAACTACTTTCAACGCATGCTTCCTTCTTCGATTTTTTAAGTACTTGAGCATATTATTATTGCTTTGCTCATTTTCTTGTTTTGAGGTTGCATGTTCATTCTTGTTTTTGCTCATTTCATCATTTTTCTTACTTATTTACCATTTCTTTTCTTCGTTTTGCTTTCTCATCAAACTTTTCTGACTACCATCTCCTCAATCACCCACACAAAGGGATATATAAGGCTCACATGGGTAATTAAGGCTTGTAGTGTGCTTATATCACAATAAATAGGCTTAGAGGCTCAAAGTGGTTGACTAGGGATGATTTCAAGGTAGGAAAATATTTGGCAATGACTATTAATGACAAGGATGGCCTTAAATCATGTCACTAATCTCCACAAATCGGGCTCGTTCCTATAGTCCTTGAGCAAGTTCTAGCTTATCAAACACAATCGATCCACTCATGAAAAGAAATACCATGTATGCATGGTTGAGGCTCAACTATTCACAAGTTTATGCATTGAACCTTAAGGAACTTATTACACCATATTCATCTCAAAATTGACAAGTTAAGTAAAACATGTCACAATTTGAAAGTGTAGAGATTCTTAATCATAACTTGTCATCACTTACTACCACAACATATCATCACTCATATTAAAAAATGACTCACAACATCCCAAAAATAAACCACCAAACAACCCTAGACAAAAATAAGAAACACACAAAACATATAAGAAAAGACTCACCAAACAAGAAACAATCAAAAACATATAACATGCAAAAATAACAAAACCATCCATCATAGACAATGAAGCACACATTCATAACGTCCATATTTCAAGTAAGCTCACAATCATCCCATCCTTGATTGAAAAGGAAATCCTAACTTACGAAAGTAAACCTCCCACAAACATAACAAATGAAGCAACATGCTAATCACATCAATCCAAATCAACATAAATTCATGTCAAGCAACTAGAAGTGGTAGAGCATAGAGTGAACTCCCTCAATAGGCATTTGATTGTGGAAATGGTTGGCACTAGCTTCCGGATTGAATACACAATGAATCTCATCTTGATCTCCGGGATCAATTCGTGCTTCCACTACACTTCATTCATGCTCAACAACTCATCAAAAACATTAGCTCAATAATATCATTAAAAATATGGACTATCATGTACTTCAACACAACTAAACGGACCAAAACATACCAAAACTCATGAGAAAAATTTTAAAATTGATCCATTTTTACAAGAATTACACTCAAGTGGTGAGTCACACCACACACTCTCCCTCCAAACTTAAATCGAAATAAGTTGAGACTTAAGTTTGCAATAAGTGGTGGGACTTACCATTGTAGTTTCCATCATTGATCTTCTTGTGGAGAAGTAAACGTATCAAACGAATTGAGCAATGTCCACCACGCACTAGCCCCCCAAACTTAACTCGAGACAAGAATCGAGAATTAAGTTTGCCACAAGTGGTGAGCATGTCTACTCTAATCCATGAAGCACTTCTCTTTACTTCAATAAGCCTTCTTCTCACGAGCACAATCCACTTTCAAGACCAAAAATTACAAAACAACATCAAATCCATCATCCTTATTGAAAACAAGAAATAAAGCAATAAAGATAATGATGGGTTGCCTCACATCTAGCGCTAAGTTTAACGTCTTCAAGTTGGACGGAATATGGAGAACTCATCGGAATGGCCATGGATATCTTTCGTCATTGCCATCGAATTTTAATTGGTGTGCTTCTTCCTCTATTAGACACTTGTGGCAAGTAACGACCTCTGTAGCATCCTTCGAGCATGGCTTTAGAAATTCGACTCTCTTGAGCTTACACTCAATTGCCCTCTCCATTCTTGAACACCACTTATTTATTCTTTCCAAGTAAACTCCCAACATCTCTTCGAGTTCTCTTTTGTTCCTAAGGATGTGAGAAGAATCACTGGGTAAGACAAAGTCAATGTAAACAATATTTTGAAATTCAAAGCAACTTAAAGAGTTTAAAGGTTTAGAAATGCTCATTTCACTCTTCAAGTCATCATCATTTGCTTCTAGACTTTGTTCCTCTTCATCAACATCATTTGCCTCAATAGTCTCTTCCAATACCTCCTTTAATTCTTCCTCTCCAAACATCTCTTCTTTCTCGAATCCTTCTTCAACTTTGCTCTCCTCTTCAAGTTCTTCAACTTGTTGAAAATTGGTCAAAGCACTTACAATTTGGCTTACTTGATGCTCCAAGGCTTCTAACCTCTTCTCATTTGCCTCATTTCGTGTTTCATCTCTTTTCTTGTCTTCCTCAAGGTTTGTTATCATCATCTCAATCAAGACTTATATAGATGATTTTCCTTCCTCAACTTGTTGAATGTCTCCTCCCTCTTGGTTGTCAATATTCCATCCTTAAATTGGTGGATAATTCCCATGAAAACTTCCCTCATAATTGTTTTGAAAATTTTCTTGGAAATTATCCACTCCCATGAAATAAGCATCTCCTACTTGATGGTTAGGCATCCTCCACTCTTCCTGCTCCATAGGACTAGGAATCGACACACCTTGCACATTTTGACCACCCCTCAAACTTGAACTAGGCAAGACTTGACCATAAGCACCTTGATTCATCATCCTTATTTGTCTTGTCAATTCCAAGGTAGCGGGTGTAATTATCTCGGAGGATTCGTTGAACAATAAACTTAATTGTAGCCATAGTTGCTCTCATTCATGTAGCCTCTTGATTGTTGAGGTGGAACCCTTACACTTTGATCCCCAAAGACATCACTCAAGTATTGGTTACACCCTTCCATTTAAATGTTCTTCTTAAGGCCTACTACAATTCTTCTTCAAACTTTTTATTTTTGGCTTTGATCCCCCTTCTCATTCTCTCAAGGTATTTTCGAAGTACCTATCAAAACGAACAAGTGAGATCAAAAATTTTCCAAAGTAAATAATAAAAAGCAATAAAAATATCTCTAGTAATATTAATCAAAACACTCATTCGTTAAACCACTAGCAACTGTTGCCTCCCCGGAAACAGCGCCATTTGATTAGCCATTTGTAGTCGGAATGACTAATTAAAAAATTTATCGAACCACATGGAGGAAGGTACTAGGGTCTAAGCGATCTCGTGTTCATCATATTATTATAGAAATGATCATAAAGGAGAGATAATCAAGAAATGACAATAAAATAAATGGATAAATGAATGAATCAATGGATGAATGAGCCAAGTAGATAGAGAATGAGACTAGCAATACTTAAAGCATGAAAAATCTAAGTATCATGCAACGAATTCATATGTGTCATGGGTATAAGACTAATGGCCAACATTAAGTTCACCTAAACTCCCTCTCGGAATGAATAGGATACGGAATAATGCTCAATGGATTAGTTCTCACTCAAACAATTCCAACTAGGTACTAAGCTTGAAATGAGAGTCCCTTCACACGATTAATCAATCTCTCGATCAAACCAATCGCATGTTCTATCAAAGGGTTCTAAATTCTAAAGGATTTATCAATCTCTTTACAACTTATAATGCACATGAAGTGTATGATGACTTGATTCAATCAACTATCCTAAACATATAATCGATTTCTCAATCTAATCACATGCCATGACAATTAACCACACAAATCAATAATACAAATCAAGCAATTAATAATCAATAATAGAAAATCATAGATCCAATCAACATATGAATTCAAATACAAATCCCCAAAATTAAACAGCAACTCTCATGTTGCTAATCCCACAAGGGAGATTAGCCTACCATATTCAAAAAGAAATTAACATAGACATTAAGATCCTTACAAATCATGATGAAACTATGAGGTTTAACTACAAAGTATGGATGAAAACTCCCTTGAAGTGCTTCAATGGTTATCTCCTTCCTTCCCTTGCAACTCTCCTCTCTTCCTTGCATATTTTCTTCAATTGGATGAATGTTTTGATGGTGGGATGATGGTAGATCCAATAGATAGTGAATGGATGAAAAAGATGGTGTGAAATGGAGAGAATGGTGTGTATATGTGTTTTTTATACAAACCCTTGGTGGAATCTCCAATCTCTTTTCAAATGTTGAACTTGAGGCTATTTATACCCTCTCCAAGTTGGGCCATGAATTTAACATTAGTTGGGCTTTTTACACATACTTACACACATTGGTAGGTGAAAATCTGGATTTTTGGCCCAAAAACATGCAACTCGAGTTGGCCTTACCCAACTCGAATTGCAACACGAGTCGAGTTGGATGTGTGTAACTCGAGCTAAAGTAGCTCGACTCATGTTGGTTACTCGTGCACCCGCCTGTTCGGTCGTGTTGCGAGGCTCTGAAACTAAAAATCCCACGGAAGATAGCTCGACTCGAGCTAGCAACTCGAGTTGCAGCTTGCAAGTCGAGTTAGCTCACTGTATAATTTTTGGTCGCTGCCCTGCTCCTAGCTCGACTCGAGTTGCAAGTCGAGTTGGACCTTGCAACTCGAGTAAGCTCTCTGGATGATTTTTGGACCCCAACTCGACCTTCTCTCAACTCGAGTTGCACCTTGCATCTCGAGTTGGGTCCAGGCAGTCCGTTTCTTGCTCGTTTCAGCTCCCGTCTCCATTTTTGCTCCTTTTTCACCTGTTTCACATACGTTTATGCTCATTCTCACATATTTCCATGAAAATACATAACACAACCGAATTATACATAAAATACGGATAAAATATTACAAAAATGGACATAAAAAGACACTAAAATCTAGGTGAAAATATCACTCATCATCGATCCATCACTAAAGTATACTTATTGCATAGATAAAGTATGTTAAATAATTGTTAAAGTATGTTTTTTAAAGTATGCTAGATTATGCATTAAAGTATGATTTTAACTTGTTAAAATATAATATATTATTAACATACTTTAAGTACTCATAAACATACTTTATCTATACAATAAGCATACTTTAGTGATGAGTCGACCCGTCTCACATAGGGATGGCAATAAGATGGGTATTTCCTGATACCCGGTCTATCCGAACCCTAATGGGTAGGGTACGGGTAGTTGTAAACATGTTTGAGACGGGTACGGGTAGTTGTAAAAAATACCATTAAGGTTTGGGACGGGTACGTGTAATGTCTCAAATACCCGCGGGTACCCCGATTATAATTATATTTTTTTTATAAAATTTAATATATATTATATAATTTATATATGATAAAATATTTTATATATTTAATTAATATATATATTATATAATTTATATATGATAAAATATTTTATATATTTAATTAATAGTTATAAGTTTTATTTAATCATATTTATTTAAAATAATACAATTTATTTTATATTTAATTAATAATAATGTAATTTTTATTATATACTTATTTAAACAATAAAAAAAAATATATATATAAAATAAATGAATATTAAACGGGTATGGGTACCCGCGGGCATTGATAAATGGTAATGGGATGGGTACGGGTACCATAATAAATTTTTTAAACGGGACGAATACGGGTAGTTATTTTTTTAATCGGATATGGGTACGGGTACCCCAAAATAAGCGGATACCCTACCCGTTGCCATCCCTAGTCTCACAAGAGAGTCTCTCTTAAAAAAATTAAGTTTATTTCTTGTGAATCAATGGTATATATTAAAAGGATAATATTTAATATTAAGGAATCAATTTTCAAAAAACGAGAGGTCCGTTAAAATATAGAAAAATTAGGGGTTGTTTGGTTGGGTTGATTAGCTAGGTATTGTCTATTGATGCAGTATACCACGTAATATCATGTTTGTCTCGATGTATTCATAATACCAATGTATTAAATATAATTTTACCATTATACCCTTATCCAATAATAATATTAATAAATAATAAATAATAATTAATAATATTAATTAAAATTAATAATAATAATAATTAATATTAATAAGGCGTTTAGGGCATGCTTAGGTGCGTTTTATTTTTAGAATAATTTGGTATTAAGTTGCCAGTCTATATTTAATTCTGTAAAGTTCCTTATTAGATTTTATAACGAATTTTGATCTTGATTAAAGAATTCCATTTTAAATAAGATCCTTGCAGAGATGGTATCAGAGCCTTGGATATAGTAATTAGTATGTTATTGGATTAACACATTTTTATCATGAATATCATGAACCTATTTAAGAATAATGATTATAGTATTAAAAATACTATGTGTCAAGAGTATGATATACCTCAGAATTTAGATCTACTTAATAAGTGGACTATTCCTAAGATTAATCCCAGGATGATATATAAAATAGGGACTTTTGATATAATCAGTCTTAGACAAGTAGTTAAAACTACTGAGGAATCGATATCTCTTAATAATAATGAGATGAGAATCAGATTATTATATGAAAAAGATATAAGTCTATATAGGCATACTCATAAATTTCTTCATATAGGATTAGTGCAGATTGCATTCAAACCTTTGACATTAAAAGGTCTTCCAGAAAGCTTTATAGCAGCTTTACGTGATGGAAGAAATTTAAATTGGAAACAATCTTTATTGGGTATAATAGAATCCAGTTTGACCAATGTCCTGTTTATTTTAATGTTTATCCAAATTTACAATTATCATTGTCTGATGTTAATATACTCGATGCTTTAACATTAAATGTTTAAACAAATGGTTATAATTATATTCAAGGAACATAAGTAATATGTATCTGTTATAGAATATATTATAAACCATTAATTACATTGAATCCTCAATGTAAAATTATGGACAAATCGTTAAATGAAACGATTATTATTGAAACAAATTTCAATAAATCTAATATTATGACTCGCAGACCAATTAAATGGGAAGAAATAAAATTTCCAGATAATAGGACTATTGAGAATGCTGTACCTGTTCATACACAAGTACAAGATCAGTCTAATGAGATTGATATTATTCAAGATACAAAAGGAACTGTTAATATACAGTTTGACAACACCTTTAATAAAAGTCAATCAATGAGAAGTTATATTTCTCCAATTGATTACATAGTCGAATCGGCTAGAGCTTCAACTTCTCAAATAAGAGAAAATACTCCATCAGTATTTACTCCTATGAATGAGAAGTTATTCATTAATAAGAATAATATTGTAAAAACTCACAATAGTGATGAAGGACCGACTATGTCGGATATGAATTTTACATTTTAATGGATTGGATATATCTTTTTAAAAAAAATTGATTTTTCAAAAGGTTCTCAAGCCAGAAAAATTATTTCTGATGAATTTTTTAATGAAGGTTATATTCCTTTTAGAAAATGGTTTTTTGAAAATTTTACACAAGAAGAAACCATGATTTTTCAAAATGAGTTTTATAAAACTTGTGAAGAGAAAAATGTTTTAATTCCATTTGTTGCATGGTTTATGAACACATATGTGAAAGATTATATCTATATTGTTGAAAGAAACTATAATTTTCAGAATGGGATGAGTATTAAAGGATTATATCCTCCCCAATGTCAACAATTTCATATTGAAAAAGAAGGGAAAGTTCAAAACTTCCTTGCTTTTGCAAAATTATTAGAAGATGATACAGTTAGAATCACATGTGATCATATCAACACCATGTTTAAATGTCAGAATTATACTAATCTGTTCCTTAATATTATTGGTGAACAGATTCAATCAATTCATGAAAAATTGGATTTGATTATTGCTTTTAATAAAAAAGAGGAAAAGAAACCAATAATTATTACAGATCAGAATAAGGCTTCTACAAGTCTTAATATTCAATCTGAAGTAATTATAGATAATAAAAAGGAAGCTATACCAAGCTTTCAGCCTCCTCCAATTATTTCGAATTTCAAAATGCAACCTCTTTTTGAATTAGAAAAATTGTTGCAAGAAAAGTTTGATAAACTTAGTATAAAAACTCTTGATAAAGAGTTATTTTCTGATTTAATAAATAAAAATGATTTTAAAAAGGTTTTCAAAAATCAGATTAATAAAATTAACACAAAATGGGCTGATAAGCCTATCCAAAATAAATTTTATTATTCTAGACCTACTCCTATGGATGTTCTACATGAGGAGTATGCTGATACTATTGATATCAGTTATTCTGGTAATAAAATTTATGAATGGAATATTGATGGATTTTCTAATAAACAGATTTATAATACTGTACATCGTATGTTGATGTATTCCACTATATGTAAAAACAGCAATAATACAGATAAAACTATTGCTTCAATGATTGTTGCTGGTTTTACAGGACAGCTTAAAGGCTGGTGGGATAATTATTTATCTCTTAATGATCGTAATAGCATCATTAATACTGTTAAACAAGAGGGTGATAATATAATGGTTGAAAATGCAGTTTATACACTTGCAATCAACATTATTGAACATTTTACTGGTCGTTTCAGTGACAATAGTGATACTATTCGTACACTGTTACAAACTATGAGATGTAGAACTCTGTCTGATTTCAGATGGTATAAAGATACTTTCTTAAGCAGAGTTATGGAACTTCCAGAATGTAATAACATTCATTGGAAATCAAAATTTATTGATGGTCTTCCCAGCTTATTTGCTGAAAGAGTACGTAAAACGTTAAAGAAAGATAATATCTCTATTGATTACAATCAGTATACATATGGATCTCTCATAGATACCTGTATACAAGAAGGATTAGCTTTATGCAATGAAATAAAGCTAAATCAGCAAATTAAAAGACAAAGCCTAAATGAGAAAAAGCAATTAGGTGAATTTTGTCAACAATTTGGTATTGATAATCCTTCAACTAGTAAAACTAGTAAAAAAGATAAGGTTTATATACCTAAGAAAAGAAGAAAATATTCTTCTAAACAAAGAGAAAAGAAAGATAAGAGAAAGTAGGAAAGAGATAAGAAAAAACCTCCTAGATTTTTTAAAAGAAAAATGAATAGATATTGCAAATTATGCGGTAAACCTGGTCATACTAAGGAATTCTGTTGGACTAAAAAGAGAATAAATTCTCTTGAAATTCCTGATGATATTAAAGCAATAATATTGCAATCTCTTGAAGAAAAAACTGAAGCTGAAAAATCATCTTCAGATTCTTCAAATACTTCTGAATCAGAAGAAGAGATTAATAATCTTGATGATACAGATATTTCTGAATCTGAATCAGAATCAGAAATATGCAAACCTTGTCAAGAAGGATTTATATGTCCTAAAGAGGTTAATAATATAAACCAGTCAGAATTTTATAAAATTATGTCACAATTTTCTGACATTTCTATAAATGTTTTAAATAATGAAAATCTTTTTGATTTATTAAAAATGATCAAAGACCCATTATTGAAAGCACAAATTATTGATGAAATTTCTTTCAATGATGGAGCTTCATCCTCTAATAAGGGAGAAAATGAATTTTCAAATAAAAAAACTTATAGTATGGCTGAAGTTATGAGTCAATTAAAAGATAAATATCAGAATAAAGGAGATATATCTCTTCAGGATCTTCATAAAGAGATTAATAATCTCAAAGAAGAAATTAAAACATTGAAGAATAAGAATATTATTCAAGAATCTAGAATTACTAGGTTAGAAAATTCTAGAATGAATAATATTTCTATTTCTCAAGATAATAATAAGGATGATATAATGATTGATAATAAATTTTTATCTACCATTGAAATGGTAATATCACAAAAATGGTATATAAAAATATCCTTATTAATTGATAATCATTATACAAAGACATTTACTGCGCTTGTTGATAGCGGTGCAGATTTAAATGTTATTCAAGAAGGGTTAATACCCACAAGATACTTTGAAAAAACAAGTCATAACTTGTATCATGCAGGAGGAGATAAACTCCAAATTAATTATAAGCTTCCTAAAGCTTATGTTTGTGTTAATAATACATGTATATCACAAAGTTTTATACTTGTGAAAAATATAAATAACCAAGTTATACTTGGTACTCCATTTCTTAATATGATATACCCTATAAAAAATATTGATAAAAAGGGTATAATGGGAACTTATAAAGGAAATGATATTTTCTTAGAATTTATTACTGAACCTTTTATAAAGGAATTACATAATTTATATGATAATATCAAGGCTAAACAGAATCAAATTAATTTCTTAAAACAAGAAATTAGTATGATTACTATTGAAGAAAAATTAAATAATCCTAAATTACAGGATAAAATTAGCATTTTAAAGAATGAATTTGCATTAGATATTTGCAATGATCATCCTAATGCTTTTTGGGATAGGAAGAAACATATTGTTTCACTTCCTTATGAGGAAACATTTAAAGAGGATAATATTCCTACAAAAGCTAGACCATGTCAAATGAACTCAGAATATCTAGAGTTATGTAAAAAGGAAATTGACTCCTTATTACAAAAGGGTTTAATAAGCCCTTCTCAGTCGCCTTGGTCATGTACTGCTTTTTATGTTAATAAACACTCTGAGATAGAAAGAGGAGTTCCTAGACTCGTTATTAATTATAAACCCCTTAATAAGGTGTTAAAATGGATTAGACATCCCATTCCTAATAAAAAGGATTTGCTTGATAGATTATATGATAGTCTCATATTCTCTAAATTTGATTTAAAATCTGGTTATTGGCAAATTCAGATTAATAAATCTGACAGATACAAAACTGCTTTTAATGTACCAATAGGTCATTATGAATGGAATGTTATGCCATTTGGTTTGAAGAATGCTCCTTCTGAATTTCAGAAGATTATGAATGATATTTTTACTCCTTATAGTGAGTTTATTATTGTTTATATTGATGATATTCTTGTATTTTCTAAATCAATAGAAATGCATTTTAAACATTTGCGTATATTTAAGCAAATTGTTGTTCAGAATGGTTTAGTGATATCAAAACCAAAAATGGAAATATTCCAGACCAAGATTAGATTTTTAGGCCATAATATAGAAAAAGGAAATATAATTCCTATTAATAGAAGCATAGATTTTGCTGACAAATTTCCAGATATTATAACAGATAAAACCCAATTACAAAGGTTTTTAGGAAGCCTTAATTATATTGCTCCCTATTATAAAAATTTGGCTAAAGATGCAGCTATCTTATATGATAGGTTAAAGAAAAAGAAGATATGGACTGGATTGATAATCCATGGGATTTAATGGAAAGATATATTGATAATAATAGTATCCCCTTTAAGACTTATAAATTGAGAGGATATTATGAACACATTCTGATGCAAAGTGGTTCTTGTGATATCCAACACTTTCATGGGAACAATCCTAAAGTTTATAACTTTAGCAAAATCATTATAAAAAGGGTTATATCCTTAAAAGAATGGGGTATTTCGCCATTCAGAGAAAAAGAAGTGACAAATAATGACACTAAGGCAGTAATGAGATATAATTACTGGGATTACATTGATTCATTTAAAATGGTCATGTTTTATGAAAATGACAAACATAAACATACATGGTTTGTCAAAGTTTGCTCAAATATTTATAACAGAAGTATTCCTTACTGGTTCATTAACTGGTTTCATTATTTTGGTGCATCACCAAATATTCTTCCAGAACATATCAAGGAAGTTTTTGATAGATGGGTAGATGTTTCTCCCAGATTTCTAAAAGAACAAGAGTCAAATCTCTTTATAGAAGGAATAGCATCTTGTTTCTTCTTTATTGAATTTTCTATACCTTGGATTGTCAAATGGACACCAGAATTTGGATACAATAATATTGGAATACCTTGTCTTCATAGGACATTTCATGTAAAATTCTGGGATAAAATGCTGGAAATTGATCCAACAACCCAAAAAATAAGAGGAGATGAAACTTTCTGTCTGATAGAAAGTAAAGTTTTGGAGTATGAACAACAAAAGAGATTAATACAGTCTCCTTCTCCATTTGATTTTATAATAAAGAAATAAAAAATGAAGTCAGAAAATTTGACTCAAAAGCAGATGATATCTTCTTACCTTGCAGAGGTACAAAAAGATCTATTATCTCATTTTAATAAAGAAACAAAAAGTGGATCTATAACCTCCGATTATATGCAAGATTCACAAGATCCAAATGAGATGAATATAGATGATATATTTGCAGCAATGACTGACACTTTGGTAGAAAAATTGCTATCAGAAGAAGAAAAATCTTCAGATAAATCAATGAATTCAGGAAAATAAGCCAGAAAGAGAGATGACGTCATTGCATACGTCAAAAACAGTGGATATGATGTCATGGATTACGTCATAACCAGACAAGATACTGTTCATCAACAGTAAAGCAGCCAGACAGGATACTGTTCATCTACAGGAATAATACTGTGCAGGCCGAAAATTTTGGCTTTTTACTGTTCATTCACGCGTTTTCTACTGTTGGGACGCGTTTTCATTTTGTATATATAGGCTTGAAGTTTTCATTTTGAATCATCGATCAGAATTCCCCCTTCTCTGATCATAAGCTAGCAGCTCATGTGTTGAGCATTTTCCTTTCATATTATAATATAAAACCTGTAATAATACTGAAGAAGCAATAAATATTGTAAGTATTTTAATTATTTACAGTTTTAATTTTTATTATTGTTTAATTAATTTAAATTATGTTCATGGTTAGCCTTATAGGCTAAACCAATATGTGTTAATCCATAACTGCTATTTACTGTTTGCATGGTTATAATAACATAACTGTTTATGATGTTATTAATATGGTAATTTGAAGATTAAGATCATAATGAATTATAATCTTATAAGGTTAGATATGATAGACAGGCCTTGTATTCAGATTATTCTAAAAATATGTAGACACTAGTCTGTAAGTCCCGCTTCAGCCGTTGATGAAGGCGTTTAGGGCATGCTTAGGTGCGTTTTATTTTTAGAATAATTTGGTATTAAGTTGCCAGTCTATATTTAATTCTGTAAAGTTCCTTATTAGATTTTATAACGAATTTTGATCTTGATTAAAGAATTCCATTTTAAATAAGATCCTTGCAGAGATGAGGAGTATGCTGATACTATTGATATCAGTTATTCTGGTAATAAAATTTATGAATCTATGCTTCTATTAATAGGAATTATATTTCCTTTTTCTATATTATGGCCTAAAAATCTAATCTTGGTCTGGAATATTTCCATTGTTTATAACAGATAAAACCCAATTACAAAGGTTTTTAGGAAGCCTTAATTATATTGCTCCCTATTATAAAAATTTGGCTAAAGATGCAGCTATCTTATATGATAGGTTAAAGAAAAATCCTAAGGTATGGACTAATAGTCATACAGAGGCAGTCAAAAAGATTAAATCTAAGGTTAAATCATTACCATGTTTAATGATTAGTAACCCTAATTGGAATAAATTTATAGAAACAGATGCTTCTGATATAGGATATGGTGGTATACTCACTCAAATAGACCCTGTTAATAAACAGAAACATTTAGTAAGATTCCATTCTGGAAAATGGAACAATGCTCAGAAGAATTATGCAACAATAGCTAAAGAAATTCTTGCTATTGTTAAAAGTGTTTTAAAATTTCAAGATGATTTATATAATCAAAAATTTACTGTTATTACAGATTGTAATGCGTCTAAATTTATGTTTAATAAAGATTTTAAACATGATGTATCAAAGCAAATGTTTGCTAGATGGCAGGCTCATTTAGCCCCATTTGATTTTGATATTGTTTATAAAAGAGAAGAAGATAATAATCTTCCAAATTTTTTAACTAGAGAATATTTCTCATAATTTTCTGTTTATCATTGCAGATATGAGTGATAGAGGCAGAGGATCTTCCTCTTATAGGGGAAGAGGTGGAAGAGGATTAAGACCTCCAAACCAAAATTATTCTGGAGGAAGAGGATCATATTCCTCAAATACTCCTCAAACAGGAAGAGGAAAGAACAAAGTTCCTGAAGTTATACTTCAACAAGGGAATAAAAAGCTTGTAACAATGAATATGTTACAAGGAGACTATGTTGAATATGAAGCATGGTTAAAATCGAAAAAGGTTGGTGAATCATCATCAAGTAATACTGGAGATGATAAACATGCTGAAATACCTACCTATTCCAAAATAGTGGAAAAAGATGAATCTGATGTGGGATTCTATAAGAAAGAAAGTAGAGAAATCATATTTCTCTTAGAAAAAGAAGATATGGACTGGATTGATAATCCATGGGATTTAATGGAAAGATATATTGATAATAATAGTATTAATAATATTATTATTATTAGAAAAATAATAATACTAATATTATTAATAATAATAATAATAATAAAAATAATAATAAGGGGTAAATATGTCATTTTACTTATTATCTCATTTGTTAATACTCAATAACAAACATAAAAGAACTAATACCTAGTTATCCACAATCTCATTTTTCCATAATACCAAACAATAATACAATTAATCACAGGTCAAACAAATCTCGTTATACACAATCCCTTTATATCCCATACCTACAAGCGAACGACCTCTTATATGATAGATGTTTGATTAAAAAAATTTTTAAAAAAATTCATAGAAAATTAAGGGTAGATTTTACGAGTAAGCATGAGATAAAACTAATTAGCTATTAACCAATTCAATGAATAAACCCAATTCCACATCATTTTATTTATGTGCATATATATGATTATTTTTTTAATTGTTTTATTATTATTAACCAATTCAATGAATAAACCCAATTCCATATCAATTTATTTTTGTGCATATATATATATATATATATATATATATATATATATATATATATATATATATATATATATATATATGATTATAAATACACAAATGCAATTTTGGTCTCATATTTTTTATCAAATCCAATTTTAGTCTTGTAATTTTTAGTATTTTTAATTTTAATTCTTTTAGTTTCAATTTTGATCCTGTATCTTTTTTAGTCATATTTGTTTCAAAATTAGTCCTATATCTTTTTGTATCATCATATTTTAAAAGATAAATGACTAATTTTAATAATTCAAAACGATATGACTAATTTTAAAACTAATAGGACTAAAATTGAAAATTTAAAAGATACAGGATTAAAATTGAAACTAAAAAGACTAAAATTAAAAATACTAAAAGTTATAGGATTAAAATTTGATTTGGTAAAAAATAGGGGGACCAAAATTGATATTTTCTCAAAAACCCATTTGAACCCGCCACCAACACTACGCAGGTGCTGCCGTTCTCATCCGCTTCTTTAATGATAAGATGATTAGATTTAAACGTGGTCTGGTGTAACCACGTCCTCGAGTTTCACAATCTTCCTCACTCTATCAATACGCCGACGGCTGCACAAATCCACCACGCATCCAACCGTGGATCTGGGGGAGATACTGGACAATAAGAACTGTGGATGCTGTTGAAGTGCATTCAATGACCGGCCCTATCTCGTAATAATCGGTTGTGATGTCAAATTGAAATTCCCAAGGTCAGACCACAAAATCCTTTCTTTTAGTGTAAGCTGTTGCAATGCTTCTCTAAATTAAACTATCTTGGGTATGGAAATTTGCTAATTGTCTCAAATTGCTTACAGTGACTTTTTGTGCAGTGTAGTGGTGGGCGGGAAGTGGGAAGCGAATAGCCACTGACAACTCATAGTCTTCTTCTTGATAAGGAAGACGTCGTCTCTACCGTTGGCCTCCTGCCGCTACTGCTAGGATCAGATAAGAAATTTCAAATAATTTGCCAATGCATTATGGGCTTATTATATCCAACACTAAATCTACTTCTGCTTCTAACAATAATGTTCGTCGTCACCATCATGTGCTATCTGCATCAATATTGCCATCTCTTCTTGGTAACTGCTGCCCCGGTAGATCTTCTTCTACCAAAGTCATGTTGGTTCAGGGTCGCCGTTCATCAATGCAAGCAGATTCCATTCTTTTACACCACGCATTTTCCTTTAATGCGTCATCTTCTTCTTCCAGTCGTCAGAAGTGTGTTGGGCTTCACCGATATTGCTCGCTTAGCAATGACGGAAAATTGACCTCTGAAAAGCAAGAGCCCATTTTCTCTACCCCCACCCCCGACCCTTATGATGATGAATCTCTGCTGCAACAATTAGGAAATTCTGCAATTTTATCCACTTGCTTTGTCGGCCTCTCCACGGGAATCACTGTCGTTCTCTTCAATTACGCGGTACCAACCTCATCTTATTTGTTTTGAATTAACATCTGTGTCTTCTTCTTGCCACTCAATTTATTTTTTAGGGAGGTCGGATTCGGTTGTCTTTGGATACCTAAAATTTCTGCCTTCCTTATGTCTTCGGACATTGTGAGCAGCTATAGTACTCCAGTAGATGCACAAGTGATCTAAAATTGTCTAATATCTGGTCTAGGAAACGTAATTGTCAAAATAACCTTCAATACCAGATCAAGAACCACTCTCAATCACTCACTCACTTCCTACGATTTGTGTATGATTCTATGTGTAAAACAAATAGAATAACAAGTGATTTACATGGTTCGGTTTATGAAGAACCTACGTCCATCCACGGGGAGAAGATAAAGCCTTTATTGAGTAAACTTTATAATGAAAACAGAGCACTCAATCTGCTAACACTCAACACTAACAAATAACAAATGAGATATGAAACTTTATTGCCAAAAAACTGATCGGTAGAGGTGGCTGTATAGGGTTGAGTAGCTGTCAAATATTCCATCTTGGTAACTGTAATTGCTGCCAGCCTTCAGCCTAATACTCAATGGATAAAAGAAGCTAATAACCGGTTACAACCAACCTCAAATGAACCAACCAAGAGGCTCCACATCAGCCTGATCACAACTGCATCATTTAGTGATTATTCAACTAATACTAGCTTTTGTAACCATCTTTACGGCTGTATAATCACACCATGCATCCATGCTTTATGTTAGAACCCATGTGAACCCGTCGTACAATCCAATTAATTCCTTCAACAACCCATTTTGGATATAGGATTTCGTGCACATACTCTACAGTAATGATCATCTTCACTTTTAATGATGCCAATGTTCTGATTATGAATATCTCGTATTGCAAGACACCCAAGTTTATGGTAGTTATTAACAAAATTTCCTCGTTTTTGTTTCAGTTGTTATGGGCTTGTATCTCCTTTTTTTTATCTTAGATTTGCTAATGCATTACGTGATTTTAAATAATCAGATACAAATTGAGATGCGCTGTTGACTTGTATTGATATTCTTTTTTTTTCTTTATTTAATTTAGTAACTTAAATCCGATAATGTTGTCTAACAAGAGTCTTCTTATTACACTTCATGAGTTGTTCTAGTGAGGTTGTTAATATGACAATTTTGACATTCCCGATACTGTTTAAATGTTGGAATCACACTTATCTTTAGTCCAAAGTTAGTATGTTCACACCCTTCAAAATTTTCTCTGTCTTTGTACCTGCAGACATGCTGTTTTATTTTTCGAGTGGTTATAACATTTGGACCCTAATACGTAAAAACCTTGCTTAGTAGGTACATGAAATACGAGATCTGTGTTGGGGTCAAATTCCAGAGCAAGGTGCTTTTTTGTTAAGAGAGGAACCCATTGTAACCAAATGGCGACGTGTAATTTTAGTTCCTGCTTTTGGAGGTCTTATAGTTAGTTTGTTGAACATAATTCGAACTGCTATAGAAGATTCAACTGATGGAAGTGCCATGACAAAGATCAAATCTGCACTGAAACCAATTCTGAAAACTATGGCTGCTTGTGTCACCTTGGGGACAGGGAACTCTTTAGGACCAGAAGGCCCAAGTGTTGAGATTGGTGTATCTGTAGCCATGGGAGTGAGTGCTTTTTTGGATAAAAGAGCTCAGAGAAAGCTGTCACTCAGGGCTGCAGGGTCTGCTACTGGAATCTCTTCCGGTTTGTTGTATTCCATATTTTGGTTATTATGGCACATAATATGTCTTCATTCTTCAATATCTTGATTGGGTTGACAGGAAGGTCATGAATGTTATATCTTAGATAAATAACTGGTCTTTTATCTCACCATTTTGAACCTTGTATTTTTTATATTTTATTATTGAGCTTATAAATTGTAGCGATTTTGGCTTTGTGGTGAATAATATCTGTTTCCATGAAAAAAGGATTCAACGCTGCTGTTGATGGTTGTTTTTTTCGCCGTGGAGTCAGTTCTATGGCCTTCACCTGCAGAGTCGTCATTATCCTTAACAAATACAACTTCAATGGTCATTCTTAGTGCTGTCATTGCTTCTGTCATATCAGAAATTGGTTTGGGTTCTCAACCTGCTTTTGTTGTTCCACTTTATGATTTTCGTTCTCCAAGTGGTAATTCTCTTAACTTTATGACATCCTTTCTTTTCATTATTATTCCACTCCCACCCCCATTTTCTATTTACACAAAAAGCTAATATATGCAGATCTATAATTTATGGAGATCTTTACCTTGCTTTCATGTGTGATTCCATGTAGGGAGAACCTTAGAGCTAAAAAAGTGAAATAAGGAAAAACAATCTCAAATTAATTTTATTGGAATATTTGATATATATATCCATCAGTGTTTGCACTTCCACTACATTAAATGATTAGAACTATTTATTACAAGGGAATTCTAACATTTCTTTTATTCTTATATATTGATCATAAATCTCTATTCTTGTCAGTTCAGAACTGCCACTCTATCTTTTGTTGGGTGCATTATGTGGCTTGGTTTCAGTTGTCTTGTCCAAATCCACATCTTTTATGCTGGTTTTATATGATGGTTTTGAAAGAGATGTTGGAATACCAAAAGCAGTATTCCCGATACTTGGTGGTTTGGCTGTGGGATTGATAGCCTTATTATATCTTGAGATTCTATACTGGGGCTTTCAGAATGTCGACACTTTGTTGGAATCCTTTTCCAAACAGTCTTTCTGCTATAATATGTTGGTTCAACTGGTGGCTGTCAAAATAGTTGCAACCTCCTTATGCAGAGCTTCTGGATTAGTGGGTGGTTATTATGCCCCGTCTTTATTTATTGGTGCTGCAACAGGAATGACGTATGGAAAAATTGTGGTTCATTTAATTTCCATATCTAATCCAATGTTCCACCTTTCAATCTTGGAAGTTGCTTCCCCTCAAGCTTATGCATTGGTAATTTCAACTTCCTAATCAACAATTTCAACAAGTTTTGAGTGAGGAGTCTTGTACTTTTTATAAATCCATCAGCACTGCATGATAATTTCCAAACTTCATTAGACGACATCCTTTAGTTCTTGTACCAACAGGCACTCAAAGCAATATTTTTTCAGACCATTGTATTTAGCCAGACTACCAAAAACCAAAAAAGAACAATAGGAAAAAAAAGACTAGTTTTCGTGTCTTAAAAAGAAAGAAAGCTAAGCCGTGCACTAATAATAGGAACTTTTGTTTTAGAAATGGTTATTCATGGGGTGTGACCCCTCCGCAGTTTAGTATACTGGTTTTAGCCTATATTATATATCTTTGGCATGATGGTTTTTACTGAAACAGGCCGATATCTTGTACAGGTTGGCATGGCTGCTACTCTAGCTGGGGTGTGCCAGGTACCATTAACTGCAGTTCTACTTCTTTTTGAACTAACTCAAGATTATCGTATTGTTCTGCCTCTTCTGGGAGCTGTAGGATTTTCCACGTGGATTACAGCTGGAAAGGCGAGGAAAAGGACAAATCATTCTTTTTAAAGTAAAACCTGAGGTAACTTTTTAAAGACAAAATCATTCTTTTTTTTCCTTTCTTAAAAACCATCACTTATATCATAATCGTGTCTCAGTATGATTGTTGATCTCCATTTTTTCTTAATTTCAAATTTGTTTACCCATTTTGAATTAAGTGTATCTAGATCTTAAAAGAAGTATGAGGGGAAAAAAGAGAGGAAAATTAGATTCTTGAAAGAAGTAGGAAGAGGGACGGTCCAGATTTCCTATACCATTTTGATGTAACATCTCCCGTGTCACGCTGTTGGATAGATGACATATAGGAGAGAGGGGGAAACTATACCCTAAAAAGAAATCATAAACTCTAGAGAAAATGGTTGGATTTCTTTCTCCTCTTACGTATCAATCATATAACGAGTGGCACCGATATGGGGGTTCTACAATATATGCACAACATGTTGCATGAATGGTTTGATTTAAATTTTCAAGCAATCTCTAGTGGTTACATGTAATACATCTAATTGAAATGGAATTTCAAACTACATATAGATGGCTAGAGTATCCGAAGTGTGTTCGTCATATAGTGGAAAATGTATAGTATCCAGTACAGCGAACCCAAATATGAGCCTCCTTACAGCTCTGAGCCTGATGAATAGACATGGAATGAGCCAACTCCCTGTTGTTATGTTTGAGGAGGAGGATGGGGATAGAAGAGGCCGTTCAGTTGGTCTGCTAGACAGAGAATCTATCAATCTTGCTTTAAGGTACATAAATAATACAATTACTATTTCCAAATAAAACGGAGGTATTCTCTTTCTAATCCACGTTCATCTGTCTATACACAGAGCCTTAGCGATCAGAGACGGGCTAAGCAGTTGGTTTATTATAGATGAAAAATTCAAGAACTGAGAAAAGAGGCAAATATGCAAGTCTGGAATTGAGTTATTACAGAATCCACCGTGGACATGGCCAAGTACTTCACATATCCACGTGCAAGTGTAACCAGTTTTATTTCGACTATACCCTATTGAATGAGTTTGTGAATTTGTACAACTCAAGTCTATGCATGGTGAACCTTTTGAATTATCAGTTACCTTAGGTTTTATTTACACTTGCTTGGTAAATTTGGAATAGTAATTATGCTATTATTTACTCCTAATACACACGCTCAATTTGTATTAAATGAATCATATATATTTTGCCTTTTATATATTTTACCAAAAGTTGAGTTATAGATTAACAACAATTCAATTTAAATTGATTTTATTTTTTAAACTAATGTTTTTGGGTTGAAGTATACCTGTTCACAGCATATTCAATGCATGATGGGCAATGCATGTTGGGACATTAATAAATTAAATGTACTCTCGTTCTCATCTTGGCTTTCACACTTTAATAAAGTTTCGGGCGTTAATTATAGCTTAAAATTTTGAAAAATATATCAGTGAATATCTCAAACTCTTAGGAGGAAAATTACTTAACTCATTCAAGAAAGCTTCAGATTCCTGGATCGAGAGGAGAGTCGCATCATTTCAATTATCTTTTAAAAATAGCAAATAAATCTCCATGGATGTAGTCATTATCAACCAAGTTATAAATATTCTTTTTTTTAAAAGGCAAAATGAAATGCTCGTTTAATGGAGTACAATAAGATACATATAATTTTACATTAATACATAAAAAGCAGTCACTACAACTACTACTAATATCTTATCTGTTAACACGGTAGAGAGGCATGGTAAATATTATTGCAACTAATTTTGCCTTAGATTTGAGGTGACTCAATCAATAAATTTCTACATGTGGATTTAACGGTGAAAGAACAAATGAGTACATTTATTAAAGAAAACAACATTTGTAAAGAAAGTGCATGGGGTTTTGTTTCTATGAATTTAATTGCTTTCAAATTGTTTTCCTAGCTTAAACTTATCATCCTTATGCTTAGAAAAATTTTGTTTGGTTACCACATCCCCTTGAGTACTTATAAAAAGATTTATGGCGTTTTGTATTTGGTGTGTTCAGCTACTGGCTGAACAACTTTATAAAGAATTTTTTTATAAGGATATTTTTTGGCGATTTATGTATCACCTTCCAGAAATTATCATTGTGGAATTCAGGGTTTTTTTTTTGGGTGGGGGGTTTGGTTTGGGGGCAAAATCATATCAATTACATTCTTCTAATCTAACAAATCATCGTAACTGAAGTTTAAACAAAACAAAATTTAAGATAATAATAATAATAATAATAATCTTACAACTAATGTGAGATATCTGAATGGATGTGCTAAGAAAGAAAGAAAGGTTGGATCACGAACGAAAGGGAAAGGGAAAGGTTTTGATATCTTTTCAAAATATATAGCATATTTCGTACAATAACATACAATACCAATTAATTTTTGTGAGTTGACTCATACTCTGATTAGCTCAAATAGAAATCAATTTTCTCATAACAATCTTTTTTCTGCTTGATTACCTCAACAAATTAATCTTTCTAATCAAAATTACAGTTCTTCTAATCAAATTCACTTCTGGAATATCCCCTCCACAAATTGAAATGTCCCAACAATCCACTCAGCAATTAGTTATTGAAAACACCGGCTGCACCTTACATGTGAAACAGGTGCACAAGTATCTATTATGCACCAATAATAAAGCTGAAAAAGTACAGGAATTCCTTGAGGTATACCATCAGAAAGACCAACTATTGGTTAAATATAGAAAACATCAGTAGTCACCAATAGGAACTGACATTAATCAATAATCAGTCAGCTGACACAAAATTTAGTCATTGTTTACCCAATGTTCTATTCTTCAACTTGATTTTAATCTTATGGGATGATACAGTTGGGTTCGCACCTGAGATTTTATTATATGGAATTCTATTGGCCATATTCATTTTTTTCTTCTAATAAATATCTTTTAATTATATTATTAAGTGTTAAATTTTTATTTTGTCTCAGGTAATTGTAGTTAGACAACAAGAAGATAAAGATATTAATGCAAGGTAAGAAGGATTGGAAACAATAGGTTGGACATCTCTTGATCATGAGATTTTAGCTTATAAATTTAGATTTTGTTTGTATAAAATTGATGTTTGGATTTAATTAGTTATGATATTCTTGTACTTATAGGTTTAAAGGATGAATTTTTTTTGTGTATTTTAAATTAAATATTTGAAATTGTAATAAATTCGTAAGTTTTGAGTAATATAGCATAATTTTGTTTAATCTTATTTCAGTAATAATATAAATTTATGTATAAAATTAAATAAGAAGTAAAATATGAAGACATCAGATAAAAATCGATGTCTATGATAGGAAAGACATCGGCAGAAAAACGATGTGTTTTGTACAAAATCAATGTCTTTTATTAAAAAGACATCGACGACAAACCAATGTCTATTGATCCCTTATGATGTCTTTAAGTCGATAGACATCGGTTCATAACCGATGTCTAATGTGTCTTCACCGATGTCATTTTCAAGAAAGACATTGGTTTATAACCGATGTCATTTTGTCCTATCCGATGTCTTTTCTAAGAAAGACATCGGTGAATAAACGATGTCTTATTTGCCAACTGATGTCTTTCTATTGAAAGACATTGGTGGATAACCGATGTCAAAGAATGCAGCCGATCTCTATACAATGGAAAAGACATCAGTTAAAAATCGATGTCTATCAGCGCCCACTTTTAACATCGGGGTATTCAACATCGGCTGCTTGGTAAAATAGACATCGGTTAAAAACCGATGTCTATCAGCGTTTTTGGTGTAGTGTTTCCTTCCTTTCCTTGTAATTATCCTCTCTTCTTTACTTCTTCTCTTCACTTGGATGAAGGATTTATGGAGAGATGATGATGGAGTGAATAGATGGATGAAAGTGATGAAAGGTATGATGTAAAATGAAGGAAATGGTGTGTGGGGTGTGTGTGCAGCTGAAATTCGCCTCCAAGATGATCAAATATTGAATGGAGTGGTATTTATACCCTTGGATATCTTCTAGAAGGAATATGGAATTTTTCTAAATTTTAACACCTACACGGCTCGAGTTCAGTATACGGCCCGAATCGTGTCTAGGGGTTTCTGGTCAACGATGAACTCCGGACAGCGCACGGCTAGTGCGCGGTACACGGCCAAAGGGGTGGCCGTGTTGTGATTTCTGACGAGCGCGCACGGCCAAATCTTATAGGCCCGTGCGCGGTACACGGGCTGTGTGCGCTACACGCCTCGAGTACCAAACACGGCTGGCCGTGTTTGTGCTGCTTTGCTTCCTTCTTTCTCCTGACTCCGTTTTCGCTTCGTTTTTCACCTGTTTTAACACGTATAAGTTCATTCTCACACATATCAATAAAAACACTTAACACCACCAAAATACACATAAAAACGGATAAAATACTATGAAATTGGATATAAAAATATACTAAAATCTAGGTGAAAATAACTACCATCACACCCCCAAACTTAAAGTGTTGCTCGTCCCGAACAACGAAATGATAAACCAAGGGTGAGATTTTCACCTAGAATACTAAAAGAACACAAGTAATAACACATTAATAACAATAATAACTAAAAATTATGCTAAGTTATCCTACAACATTAGATTCATGATATGAGAAATTAACAAATTCAATCAAAAGAGAATAAGGTGCAATATAGTCCCTTTTAGTCTAAGCCTCACCTAAGTTTATCAATTTCACTCGACACTCTTTAAATAGGGTAAATCAACACTCATCAATCAATTGGTTTGACTCACCATACACTTGCTCGTAGACTCTATTCACAAACCACCAAAGTTTCAATCGATGATCAAAAATGTCTTTGATTAATGATGTAATGATAGGCTCTTTTGTTGGGTAGGAAGAATTAGATAAAAGTGACTAAACAAGTGTAAGTAATCGAAGAGGTATCTACTTTCTTCCATTCCTCCACTTTTTTCTTCCCTTCTTATTCTTTGCAACATTCAAGCACTAATCATCACTTCTCTTTTGATTTTCAACCAATGATTAGAAAATCGGACCGGATCGGCCGGTTCGACCGGTCCAACCGGGAACCGGCCGAGAAACCGGTCCGAAAAGACGCATTAAATCGGATGGGGCATCAAACCGGGAAAACCGGGTTGAACCGGTTCGGACCGGGAAAACCGGATGGACCGGTTGACCCGGAAACCGGCGGTTCAACCCTTATTTATTTATTTTTTATTTTTTTGTTTTTTATTTTAATTTTATTTTAATTTTTTTTAAAGAAAAGCGTTAACACTTAACAACTTCTCACGTGTAGGGTTTAATTAATACATAAGAAAGACAAAACAACTAATTACTTAAATTTAAATATTTTTTAATTATTTGATGATTTTTTAATTATTTAATTAATTTATTTAAATTTAAATATGTGTTTATTTATATAATTATTTGTAGATTAAGTGTATTAATGTAAAATTATATATAAAATAATAAATATAATTAAAAATATGTAATTTTTGTTTTTCCGGTTGAACCGCCCGGTCCGACCGGTCCGACCGTGAACCGTTAGGGCCACCAGTTTGGCCTCCATTCCGGTTTTCTAATCACTATTTTCAACTATTCTTGATTGTATGTTCCCTTCTTCTGATTTTTAGTTTCTTGAGCGTCTTTGTTTCTTCGCTCATTTTCTTACTTTTAAGGTTACATATGCACTCTTGTTTATGCTCTTTTCATCCGTTTATCCCATTTCCTCTTCTTCTTTTGTTATCTCATAATACCTTTCTAGCTACCATATCCTCAATTACTCATACAAAAGATATATATATTAGGCTCATGTGGGTAATCAAGGCTTGTAATGTGCTAAATTCACAAGAAATAGGCTTATAGGCTCAAAGTGGTTAACTAAGGATGATGTTAGAGGTATGGAAATGTTTGGCAATGACTATACATGTCAAGGATGGCCTCAGATCATATCATAATCTTTACTAATCGAGTTCATTCCTAAAGTCTTTGAGCATGTATTTAGTTTATCAAAACTCAACCGATCTACTCATGAAAAGATATACCATGTATACATGGTCGAGGCAAAAATTCTCACAACTTATGCTTGACTTAAAATGACTTATTGCAACACCTTCATCTTTTAATTGAACCAATTAAATAAAACATATCATAATTTGAAAGTGTAGAGACTCTTAATCATAATCCGTTATCACTCATGACCACAATGCGTAATGACTCACATTTAAAATGATTCACGACCTCCCAAACAAACCACCAAACAAAACCTTAACAATAATGAAAATACAAACAAACACAAAACAAAACAAGAGACAAAACAAAAGCACAAAACACCACATAAAGAAATAAAGCATAAAGTTCATCCCATCCATGATCAATGCAAGTTACATCTCATCTCAACCTTAATTGAAAATAAAACCTAAATTACGAAATTAAAACATCCCAAAACAAAACAACTAAAAGTATCAAATCCAAAATAAATCATATCAACTAAAATCAATGAGCTAAAGAAGTGGCGAGCACTAAAAGTACTCCCTCAATTATCTAGACGAGGAGGAGGACGAGGCTGGCACAGTGCCCAAGGGATATAAGCGCAAGGTGTGGCAGGGAATTGAAAATTAAACATCATCTTGAGCATCTCTTCCATATTGTTTGAATGTGCTCGAATGTTTTCCTCATAATACTCCCTCCTACGTTGTCCCTCGTGGATCTCCCCGATCTGCACCCCTTGCCTCTACTGCTCTTCTCTAATTTCTCTCATTTGCTCTCCATGCAAGTTCTGTATGTGCCTTATCTCTCAAATCTCCTCTTCAAAGAAATTCCAATTTGCATCTCCTATCCCTTGTCCCATGAACTGCTGTTGTTGCTGTTTCTGCTCTTCTTCAAACTGTGGAGGTTCAAGAGCATGTTCTTCAAATTCCACCTGTTGATGTTGAGGATCTTCTTCATCCCCCTCTTCTATAGCTACGGGCTCAGCTCTCAAATTTGTTAACTTATGGTTTTCTTCAACACGCATTTGCCTCAGCACCGCTTCCATTCCTTCTCGATTCCTTCGACAAAATTCCCTCACGACCGTGGAGTGTTGCGCACTTGCCATTATGAAATTGGCATTTTTCCTTCTAGAATAAACTGTTGTTAGCTCCGGAGCAGGTAAAGGGAATGGAATTCCTTTGTCTTGCCTCAAGCAATACCTATCTCATATCAAAGATAAAAACTCCATCCTCATTAGCTGGTTATAGTTGAGCCCCTCACTAGTCATCCTATTTTGCATTCCTCTGAGATCAATCCCTATTCCTTGGGCTATCATTGTAATTATCCCTCCAACCATCACTCCTTGTAATTTTGCCTCTTAGCTACTCTATCTGCATGGTGGATAAAGTGGGTTGCCATATTCAACTCAAGCTCATGATATAAACAATATATAATGTAAAGTTGTTTCTCTCCTACTGATCCACCTTCGTAATGAGCCACAACTGTATTTGAGACAATCTTCTCCAGATATCTCATTACGGGATTCCTAATAGCCGTCCCCTTTGATACGCTAGGGATGTAATCTGCTTATTCTGTTCCATCATTGACTAGTGTCTTCCACCAACTTTGCTGATTGAAACCCCTCCTTCATAAAAATGATCATGATTCTCACATGGTGGGCATCCCATAAACCTATTCAACACATAGATGGGTACCTTCTCCCTCAACTTGTTATTCAACTGGAAAGTTATTGATGTTGGGAAGCCATTCCCATTCTTCTTAACCTCAAGAGTACTCAAGAATTCAGTTGTAAGGTGTTGATAGGTGGGAGGTCTCTTGTCAAAGAATTCCTCCATCCCTCTCCTACTAAACATTCTTCTCAAATCAGCTTTTGCCCCAAGCCCGATCATAGTCTCGTGATTCTGAAATCTAGTTGGGCTGATCTTCGGGAATATTGCTTGCCACCTCAAGATATACTTTTCCCAACCTTCCTCGAATTCTACTCCAAAGTACTCAGGATGTATCCCATCTTCCATCAATTGGGCATCTAAGTTGGTCATTTCTGCCTCAGTTTCCAAAATGATAAAGTCTTCATTGTGTTTTCATACTCTTCTTTTGGCCATCTGCAATATTCAATATTTTCACATTATACTCAACTTCATCATAAGGGGTAATTAAGTATAGAATCATCACTTGTTATTAAACTCAATGCTAATCCTAATCTTGCTTTGATGTTCCATGGTAACACCCTCTTTCAAACTACAATCCGCATGCTTAATCATTAAAGAGTTGGAACAAGCAACTACACAACATTCTTAATCAATCAAACAAGAGCATCCTTTCATTTTCATGAGTTTCATCACATATTCCCCACATACTTGCATCATTTATTTAGCAATTTATCCACAATACTTCATTATTAATGTAAAACCCTCAATTTGACTCAAAAATTCACTTAAGCATTTCATCAAACACTTGGCATGCAACAGTTTTCAAAGCAATTTTCAAAAGAATATCAAACACCCTTATGCTCAAATCCTCAACACCTAAGCTATTTCATAACAATACAATCATCATATAAGCATCATCAATCAATTTATCTCATCATATGCACCAAATTTCATCAAAATCCAAAAAATATTCCAAATTCAAACCACATGAACCCTAACTTTGCAAAATTCCAATCAATGAAATCATCAATTAAAACGTGCAAATTCAAATTCTAATAGTTAAAACATGCTTCAATTATACTCTCATTCAAAACCCATACAACAATTTAGAAATTCAAACCTTCAATTGAGAACTAGGGCAAGAAACTCATACCTGGAATTTTCTCGATAAGAATGGAGTGAAATTGGTTTGAAGAAGTGAAGGATATCACCTTAAATCTCACAACCTTACCACTCTTGGATGTTCACTGATGATTTGGTGGTTTCGGAGGGGGTACGGATGAAATGAAGGGTTTGAGGGCAAATGGGAGTGAGGAGGGCATGTTCGGGGGTCAATTTTTAAATTCTGACTTCAAACGCGACACGACTCGTGTATGGTACACGGCCTCTGAGTGCCCGTGTTCGGTTTTCTGAAGACCGCGCACGGCTTTTCTGGATAGGCCCGAGCGCGGTACACAGGCCGTGTAGCTACACAGGACACAGCTTGTGCGCCGAACTCACCCTTGATTTGGGTGTGTTCGGTTTTCTGATGACAGTACACGGCCAACCCTTACAGGGCCGTGTACTGTACACGAGTCGTGCACTTGCACCTTATTTTCTTCAATTTTTCAACTTCAAACCTTGCCTTCCCCTATTTTTATGCTTCCAATGCTCCCTATATATGCTCAAAAACTCATTCACATCATTAGCTCACAATTGGTATCAAAAACAAAATGATTATCAACTTCAACACCACCAAAACGGACCAAAATCACACCGAACTCATGAAAAAATTTTCAAATTTGACTCAAAAACACAATAATACATGCCAACATAGATTATAACACATCATACCACACCATATCCCCCCAAACTTAAATTGAAACAAGTGTTTCGAAGTAAGTTTGCAAAAAGTGGTAAGATGTACCGTTACACATCAATGAAGCACTCCTTGTATCTTCAATACATCTTCTTCGCATAAGCACCATCCACCTACAAGACCAAAAATGCTAAACAAGAAAAAGAAATATTTACAAATCTAAACTACTAAAAGGATACGAGCTTTCAAGAGGTGAAAGTGTCAACATATACCAACTCCCTTTGAGAGGGAGAATGGTAATGTTTCACCCTATGACCATTAACCACAAAAATATTTCCATCCGATCCTTCAAGTTTAATCGAACCATCATCTCTGACTTTGATCACCAAGTACGGACCGGTCCATTTCGAATAAAGTTTTCCGGGGAATAATTTAAGTCTTGAATTGAACAATAGAACCTTATTCCCCAGAATAAACTCCTTTGTTTTGATCCTTTCATCGTGCCATCTTTTGAGCTTTTCCTTCAAAATCATTGAGCTTGAATAAGCTTCTTCTCTAAACTCTTCTAATTCAACCAATTAGAGACACCTTTTCTTTTTGGATTATTTCTCATCAAAGTTCAACTTCCGAAGGGCCCATAGTGCCTTATGCTCCAACTCCAAGGGTAAATGGCATGCCTTCCCATAAACAAGCTTGTATGGAGAAAAACCTAGGGCGGTCTTATAGGCCGTTCGATAGGCCCAAAGGGCATCATCAAGCTTAGAAGACCAATCCTTTCGATTTCCATTTACTGCCTTCTCAAGAACAAGCTTCACTTGCCTATTTGACACCTCCACCAAGCCATTTGTTTAAGGATGGTAAGGTGTGGAAACTTTATGCTTCACTCCATAGCCACTTAAGAGCTTCTCAATAAGCTTATTTATGAAATGCGATCCCCCATCACTAATTATGGCCCTTGGCACCCCAAACCTAGCAAAAATTTTCTTCTTTAAGAAATGTTTGACCACTAGGGCATCATTTGTTCTTGTCGGGATTGCTTCCACACATTTAGATATATAATCTACCGCAAGCAAAAATGTTCCTCATGGGCATTTCATCACGTTGCCCTATACTTCCAATCCTTTGGCACCTATCACACCCCTTGATGTACTCCTTATAATCTTTGAACAAAGTTGGCCAAAACAATCCTGATTGTAGGATCTTTGCTCCCGTCTTTTGAAATCCAAAGTGTCCTCCACATGGTGAACTATAACACATCTCCATGACACTTAACTTCTCCTCCTCCGGGATACACCTCCTTATGATCCCATCCGGACAATTCTTAAACAAAAGAGGATCATCCCATAAGTACTCCTTGGCATCATGACAGAATTTCTTCCTTTGAGATTCGGTGAGATGATCTGGCTTGAAGCCACAAGCCAAATAATTCACGAAATCTGCATACCACGGCCTCCCGGTCTCACACAAAGTATACATCCTTTGAAAATCAACTTGAAAAATCTCTTCATCTGGAAATACATCCTTAATGAATTCCATAGTTCCCTCTTCATCAACATTTTCCAAGCGTGACAAGTGGTCGGCTATGATATTTTCGACCCCCTTCTTATCACGTATCTCCACATCGAACTCCTGCAATAAAAGAACCCAACGAATTAGTCTTGGTTTAGCATCTTTTTTACTCATCAAATACCTAATGGCGGCATGATCCGTATAGATAATCATTTTTGTGCCAACTAGGTATGGACGAAATTTCTCAAAAGCATAAACCACGGATAAAAACTCTTTTTCCATTGTGGTGTAATTCTTTTGATTTACATTGAACATCTTTGATGCATAGTAGATTGCTCGAAACTTATTCTTCCTCACTTGACCAAGCACCACTCCCAATGCATTTTCACTTGCATCACAATGGAGCTAAAAAGGCTTACTCCTATTGGGAGAAACGAGGATTGGAGACGAAATTAAGGCTTTCTTGAGCACCCTAAAAGAATCAAGACATTCATCAGTAAATTCAAACGGAGCATCTTTTTCAAGTAATTTACACAAAGGTTTGACTATGTTAGAAAAATTCTTTATAAAACGTCGATAGAACCCGGCGTGGCCAAGGAACGATCTAACCCCTTTTCATTCTTTGGTGGGGGAAGATGTTCAATGGCTACAACCTTCGCCCTATCAACTCTCAAACCTTTCTCCGATATATGATGCCCAACTACGATACCCTCTTGAACCATAAAATGACATTTTTTCCAATTCAAGACTAGGTTCGTATCTTGACATCACTGCAAAACCATAGAAAGATTAGCCAAGCATGTATCAAATGAAGATCTAAAGACGGAAAAGTCATCTATAAAAACCTCCATTATATTTTCAATCAATCCCCCAAAGATGGCCATAATGCAACGTTGAAAGATGGCGGGGGCATTGCATAACCCAAAGGGTAATTTGTAAAAAGCAAATGTGTCATACGGACAAGTAAGAGTTGTTTTTTCTTGATCTTCGGGGGCTATCATGATTTGGTTGTACTCCGAGTAACCATCTAGAAAACAATAATACTTGTATCCCGCTAACCTATCAAGCATTTGATCAATAAAAGACAAAGGGAAATGATCTTTATGAGTATTTTCATTAAACTTCCTATAATCACAACAAACTCTCTACCCTGTTTTAACCCTTGTAGCAAGTTTTTCATCAAATTCCATTTTAACAATAGTCGATCCCCCTTTCTTAGCCACAACATGCAAAGGACTCACATGCGGACTATCACTTATGGCATAAACAATATTAGCATCTAACCATTTCAAAACTTCTTTCCTAACAACCTCTTGCATAATGGGGTTCAAACGACGTTGAGGTTGTATGCTTGTTTTACTTTCATCAATCAACCTAATATGATGCATACAAATAGTGGGACTTATGCCTTTCAAATCATCAAGACTCCACCCTATAGCACTTTTATGATCTCTAAGCACCCTTAACAATTTATCAAGCTCTAGAGGTGAAAGGGATGATGATACAATTACCGGAAAGGTCTTGTTGTCCCCCAAATATGCATACATAAGGTGATCGGGTAATGGCTTCAATTCCTCTTTTCCTTTATCACCCTTGGGCTCTTCATTCTCTATCTCCAATGGAAGGTACTCCCTCTTCCCATTGATGCGCGTTTTCTTTACACACAAAATTAATCCTCTAGTGTTAAGGATATCAGTTGCAGCATAAGCAAGCGACCAAGTGATTATCGAACCCAAAGGACGGCGTATTATCAATTTAATTATTTACTAAATTAATTAAGACATAAGGCAATAACGTTTGAGGATTGAATGATTAACTAATAAACAATTAAGTAAAATAACAAGAGAGGTAGCTCTAGGGAAATCCAGTTTTACCACTTAAATTTCCTTCCATGTGTTGATGTCCAACTCCGCCTTGTGGAATATGGACGCATCACTAAACCATGCATATCTACTCTATAGATGATAAGCCATAGTTTAGTGGAGAATGACCAATTCAAGAAATTATCGAACCCAAGGGAGGTAGGCACTAGTGCTTAAGCAATCTCACGTTTCTTATAATTTTATAGAGACTAATCATCAAGGGGAGGTTGATCAAACAAGAAATTAAATCAATCAAAGCAAGCAAGCAATGATTAGCAATAAAATAGAATGATGAAATGAGTGGTTTCCAAATTGAGTAAAAGTGAGATTAACAACAATTAAGAAGTGGAAATTCTAGGAATTATGTATCAAATTCATATGTATCATGGATTGAAGACTAAGGGCCAACACTAAGATCACCTAAACTCCCTCTCGAGATGGATAGGATATGAATATCAAATAGCTCAATGGATTGGTTCTCACTTAAACAATTCCAACTAGGTACTAAGCTTAAATGAGAGTCCCTTCACACAATTAATAAGCTTAAATGAGAGTCCCTTCACACAATTAATCAATCTCTCGATCAAACCAATTACATGTCCTACCAAAGGGTTCTAAACTATGAAGGACTTCTCAATCTCTTCACAATTTATAATGCACATGAGGTGTTTGATGAGATGATTCACTCAATTATCCTAAGCATATAATTGATTTCTCACTCTAATCACATATTTAGAACAACTAAACACACAAATTATCAATACAAATCAAGCAATACATAACCAATGATAAAAAATCATAGATCCAATCAACATATGAATTCAAATACACAAATCCCCAAAATTATCCAACAACTATCATGTTGATAATCTCACAAGGGAGATTAGCCTACCATATTAAGAAAGAAATGAACATAGACATTAAGATCCTTACAAAACATGATGAAACTATGAGGTTTAACTACAAAGATTGAATGGAAACTCCCTTGAAGTGCTTCAATGGTGATCTCCTTCCTTTCCTTGCAATCTTCCTCTCTTCCTTGCTTCTTTTCTTCAATTTGATGATGGTTTTGATGGTGGGATGATTGTAGATCCAATGGATGGTGAATGGATGAAGATGATGGTGTAAAATGGAGAGAATTGTGTGTGATGTGTGTGTGGAAGGGTGGAATTTTGGATCACTCTCAAATATTGAAGTATTGGGTATTTATACCCCTTCGGAGCATTCTAGAAGGATTCTGATTTTTTTAAGGATTTTACGCAGCACGAGTCGTGCTCTGCCACACGGCCATAAGGTGGCCGTGTCGTGTGAATTGATGCTCCAGCACGGCCTCTTCTTATAGGGCCGTGTTGATGACATGGCTCGTACTGCCAACACGACTCGTGCGACTGAACAAGGCCTTAAGGTGCCCGTGTTGAACGAATTGGTGTCGCCACACGGCCACCTCTTACAGGGCCGTGTTGGCTACATGGCCCGTGTTGGTGCTAGCTCCTATATTTCTTCACTGTTTTGGCTCGTTCTCCCTCGTTTCAACTCCGAATTGAGATCCGCTTTTTCCTACGTCTTCCTTATCATATCTAGGTTTAAGCTCATTCACACACATTTCAATAAAAACACAAAACACAACCAAATAATATACAAATACGGATAAAATAATACGAAAACACATATAAAAAGACACTAAAATCTAGGTGAAAATATGACTCATCACACCCCCAAACTTAAAGTGTTGTGCGTCCACGAACAACAAAAGTGATAAAACAAGGGGAGTGAGATTTTCACCTAGGAAAAGACTAAACGAACATAAGTAATAACACATCGATAACATTAAGAATTACAATTTATGCTAAGTCTTCCTACAATATTAAAATCATAACATGCAAAAAATATTAACAAGTTCAATCACAAGAGAATAAAGGTGTAATATAGTCCCCTTTTCAGTCCAAGCCTTACATAGGTTATAAATGTCACTCAACACTCTTTAAAGTGGTAAAACAACATTCATCAATCGATTGACTCGACTCGCTATAAGCTTGCTCGCGGACTACATTCACAAACCACCAAAGTTTCAAATAATGATCAAAAAGGTCTTTCATTAAGGATGTAATGATAAGCTCTTTGGTAGGGTAGGAAAAATATAGGTAAGAGTGACTAATCAAGTGTAAGTAATCGAAGAGATGATCAACTTCCTCAACTTCTCAACTTTTCTTTCTTCCTTTCTTGTTTTTGGTACTCACAAGCAATACTCATCAACTTTCCTTGGATTTCTTGAGTTTCTTATGATTCATGCTTCCTCTCTCTTGGATTTTAAGTACTTGAGCACATTATTGTTACTTTGCTCATTTTTCTTATTTTGAGGTTGCTTGTGCATTCTTCTTTTTGCTCTTTTCATCCTTTTTCTTACTTATTTACCATTTCCTCTTTCTCTTTTGTTATCTCATCAAACCTTTCTAGCCACCATCTCCTCAATCACCCACACAAAGGGTATATATACATGGTTTAAGAGGGTAATCAATGCTTGTAATGTGCTATATTCACAATAAAAAAGCTTTAAGGCTCAAAGTGGTTGACTAGGGATTATGTTCATGGTAGGGAAATATATGGCAATGACTATAATAACAAGGATGGCCTTAGATCATGTCACTAATCTCCACAAATCGGGCTCGTTCCTATAGTCCTTGAGCAAGTTCTAGCTTATTAAACTCAATCGATCCACTCATGAAGGAAAAACCATGTATGCACGGTTGAGGCTCAAATGCTCACAAGCTTATGCATTGAACCTTAAGGAACTTATTACACCATATTCATCTCAAAATTGAACAAGTTAAGTAAAACATGTCTCAATTCAAAAGTGTAGAGATTCTTAATCATAACTTGTCATCACTTATCACTACAACATATCATCACTCATATTCAAAAATGACTCACAACCTCCCTAAACAAACTACCAAACATACCAAGACAAAAATAAGAAAACACACAAAACATAAACTAAAGACTCAACAAACACGAAACAAAACAAAAACACATAACATGCAAAAATAAAAATCACCATCATTAAACAATGAAGCACACATTCAACTCATCCATAACAATGTAAGCTCACAATCATCCCCATCTTTGATTGAAAAGAAAATCCTAACTTACGAAAATAAACATCCCAAAAACATAACACATGAAGTAGCATGCTAATCCATTCAATCCAAATCAAAATCCATTAGAAGTGATAAGGTGTAGAGTACTCCCTCAATAGGCAATTGGTAAGAAAAACGTTCACTCCAAGTTCCATCATACTTCCAATACCTCTTCATTCATGCTCAAAAACTCAAAAAACACCGTTAGCTCAACAATTGCATTAAAAATATGGATTCACATGCACTTCAACACAACCAATCATACCAAAATCTAACCAAACTCATGAGAAAAATTTTAAAATTGGTCAATTTATACAAGAAGACTTCTCATCATCAAAAATGTCATCATATCAAGCACACTCAAGTGATGAGTCACACCATGCACTCTTCCCCAAACTTAAATCGAAACAAGTTGAGACTTAAGTTTGCAAAAAGTGGTGGGACTTACCCTTGTAGTTTCCATTGATGGTCTTCTTGTGGAGAAGCAAACACATCCACCGACTTGAGCAATGTCCACCACGCACTCTCCCCCCAAACTTGACTCGAGACAAGAGTCGAGAATTAAGTTTGCAACAATTGGTGATATATCTACTCAAATCCATGAAGCACCTCTCCTTTCATTGTGCATTTTCTCACAAGCACACTCCACCTACAAGACCAAAATCAACAAAAAGTATCAGAATAACAAAAGAATGGATTGCCTCCCATTTAGCGCTAAGTTTAACGTCTTCAAGCCGGACGGAATTTTACGATCATTGGACCAAAGGATGGTCCATCCCATTTTCTCCTCGCAACCTCACTTTAAACATTAGCTTAGCCCTCTTCTTGTCCACTAATTCAACTTCTCCATTCTTGCTCACGAGCATCAAGTCGTCATCAAGAAGTGAATCTAATGGACTTCCTCTTTCTCCTTTATCAATTTTCCAATCAAGCTCCGATTCTTTCATCCTATTAACATCATAAGAAGATAAGTTAGCATTTGAAAATTTTATATAATCATGAAGAAATGAATTTAAATTGTCAAAGAGAAGAGAATCATGATCATCGAAATCATCCGGAGGCCTTGTATGATGAGGCTTGATCCCTTTATCTTTCTTGCACAAGAATGTGACACTTTTTCCTTTTGAGCTCAAGGATAACTCCTCTCTACCAACATCAATTTTAGCTCTTCCCGTAGCTAGAAACGGTCTTCACAAAATAAGTGGAACTCGAGGGCCCGCCTTCACTTCCAATACCATGAAATCAACCGGAAATGCTAGCCCCTTCACTTTGACCTCAACGTCTTCCACAATCCCAAGTGGCTTCACAATCTCGCCATTCACCACTTCAAGACGGATTGTTGTTGGTTTTAGCTCTCCAATTTCAAGGTCTTTAAACGTGGCATGAGACATCACGTTGACACTTGCCCCCAAGTCACACAATGCATCAAGGGTGTTTTTTCCTTCAAAATCACAAGGGATTATGAACTTCCCCGGATCACCAACCTTCATAGGCCCCCTTTTTGCATCGACTAACTTGTTTCGGGTTGCTCCTCTTTCTTTTTCTCCTCATACTTCTTCTTGAGCGACTTCACAAATTCCTCAAACTCCTTTTTCTTCTCCTCCTTTACAAACATTTGTGGATATGGAATAGGGAATGGAGTGATCGGAATACCCCAATAATCACGTTTGTACTCTTCTTCTTTGATCTTCTCCTCTACTTTCTTTTCCTCTTGTACCTTTTTCCACTTAGGTATCCATTTAGGAACCTTCTCTTCTTTCATTTCTTCAAAAACCTTGCTTTCCACCAACCCTTCTTCAACCTTTCGTTCCTCTTCATTTTCAACAAATAAACATTGAGCTTTCGGATTAATTTTGGTTGTGGCCGGAAACTTTCCTTTTTTTTGAGCACTCAAGGAACTTGCAATTTGTCCCACATTATACTCCAAAGCTTTGAACCTCTTTTCATTTGCTTCTTCGGCTCTTTTCAATGCTTCATCTCTAGCTTTTTCCGATGCTTCTCTAGCTTTGTTTGATGCGAGCAATTGTTCAAGTAGCTCATCAATCGATGCTCTTCCCTCATTTTTCTATGCCTTAGCCCCCGGTTGATATCCCGGAGGATAAGCAACCGCATTGCTCGGATTAGAGTAGGAGAAGTTATCTTGCCTTTGTTGTTGTGGGTATGAGCTTCCACTACTTTGACCATTGAAACCTCCTTACCTTGGTGGATAGTTCCCTTGACTTTGGTTGAAATTACCTTGGTAATTGTTTTGGAAATTCCCTTGGTAATTTCTTCCTTGCATGTACGACACATCTTCCACACGTGGCATAGAGTTGGCCCATTGTTCTCCATTCACCACATTGGGAGGAAGCACACCTTGCTCACTTTGTAGCCCCTCAACCATATTCTCTCCTTGATTATTCCCACTTTGATTCAAGTTTATTTGCTTCAAAACTTCCGATGCTAACATTTCAATGCTTGACATTTGTGGCACACTTGACTCAACATTCAAACTCTTCACACTAAACTGTTGCCCCTGATCGAAACTCTCAAACCCATAGCATACACTTACCCTCTCCGATGGCCATTGGTACACATTTGTAGCAATCTCCTCAAAAAATTTTATGGCCCTCTCCGGAGTTACTTCAAGTACGGATCCACCCACCGAAGCATCAACAAGCACTCTTTGCCCATTCACAAGTCCTTGATAGAAAAATCTAACTTGTTGATTCTCCAGGAAACCATGTTGTGGACACTTGCGTAGCATATCCTTAAACCTTTCCCACGCTTCATAAAAGCTCTCTTGAGGCATTTGCTTGAATTGAGTGATCAAGCTCTTCATTTGAAGTGTCTTTGAAGGTGGGAAGTATTTGTTCAAAAACAATTGTGCTAGCTCGTCCCAAGTGTTGCACGTAACGGGAGTAATGATAGATAACCATGTTCTTGCTCTATCCCTCAAAGAAAATGGAAACAACCTCATCTTGATACAATCTTCACGGTTTTGGCAATCTCCACAAATTGGGCTAGATGAGCATTAGGATCTTCATTCGGAGTTCCACTAAATTGTTGCTCCCTCACCATAGAAATCAAGCCCACTTTGAATTCAAAGTTGTTGGCATTGATTGGTGGTCCCATCATGGGTGGAATTGCCCTTGGCATAAAGAAATCCCGGATCACCCTTTGATCATTATGAACTCCATGTTGCACCGGAGGTGGTAGTGGTGGTAGATATGCTTGTTGTGGAGGAGCATAAGCTTGTTGAAAGCCTTGTTGCCTTAGAACTTGTTGCACAATTTATTGAAGCAAAACTTGGTTGTTGAAAGCTCCATGATTTTGATAGGCTTGTTGAGGAAGATTTGCATTGAATTGAGGTGCGTTGTCTTGCACGTTCATAATGTGTCCTCCTTTCCCATCATGCTCTATCTCCACACGATTATCTTCTTAAAAATTCTCCATAAGATCACTATTTTTTGGTTTTGTTCTCTCTTCTCCTTCTCCTCAAAGTGTTTTCAAGCTCTAGATCAATTGGTTCCACTTGATTCCCTTTTGACCTCGTTTGCATACACCTTCAAGATAAGAGAAATTAGAATAAATTTTCACAAAGCAAATACAAGTAAACAAATAAAATAAAAAATGTCTCTATTAAGATTACTCAAAATGATCCTTCTTCAAGCTACTAGCAACCGTTGCCTCCCCGGCAACGGCGCCATTTGATAAGCCATAGTTTAGTGGAGAATGACCAATTCAAGAAATTATCGAACCCAAGGGAGGTAGGAACTAGTGCTTAAGCGATCTCAGGTTTCTTATAATTTTATAGAGACTAATCATCAAGGGGAGATTGATCAAACAAGAAATTAAATCAATCAAAGCAAGCAAGCAATGAATAGCAATAAAATAGAATGATGAAATGAGTGGTTTCCAAATTGAGTAAAAGTGAGATTAAAAATAATTAAGAAGTGGAAATTCTAGGAATTATGTATCAAATTCATATGCATCATGGATTGAAGACTAAGGGCCAACACTAAGATCACCTAAACTCCTCTCGAGATGGATAGGATATGAATATCAAATAGCTCAATGGATTGGTTCTCACTTAAATAATTCCAACTAGGTACTAAGCTTAAATGAGAGTCCCTTCACACAATTAATCAATCTCTCGATCAAACCAATTACATGTCCTACCAAAGGGTTCTAAACTATGAAGGACTTCTCAATCTCTTCACAATTTATAATGCACATGAGGTGTTTGATGAAATGATTCACTCAATTATCCTAAGCATATAATTGATTTCTCAATCTAATCACATATTTAGAACAACTAAACACACAAATCATCAATACAAATCAAGCAATACATAACCAATGATAGAAAATCATAGATCCAATCAAAATATGAATTCAAATACACAAATCCCCAAAATTATCCAACAACTATCATGTTGTTAATCTCACAAGGGAGATTAGCCTACCATATTAAAAAGGAAATGAACATAGACATTAAGATCCTTACAAAACATGATGAAACTATGAGGTTTAACTACAAAGATTGAATGGAAACTCCCTTGAAGTGCTTCAATGGTGATCTCCTTCCTTTCCTTGCAATCTTCATCTCTTCCTTGCTTCTTTTCTTCAATTTGATGATGGTTTTGATGGTGGGATGATTGTAGATCCAATGGATGGTGAATGGATGAAGATGATGGTGTAAAATAGAGAGAATTGTGTGTGATGTGTGTGTGGAAGGGTGGAATTTCGGATCTCTCTCAAATATTGAAGTATTGGGTATTTATACCCCTTGAGAGCCTTCTAGAAGGATTCTGATTTTTTTTCAGGATTTTACACAGCACGAGTCGTGCTCTGCCACACGGCCATAAGGTGGCCGTGTCGTGTGAATTGATGCTCCCGCACGGCCTCTTCTTACAGGGCCGTGTTGATGACACGGCTCGTGCTGCCAACACGACTCATGCGACTGAACACAGCCTTAAGGTGCCCGTGTTGAATGAATTGGTGTCGCCACATGGCCACCTCTTACAGGGCCGTATTGGCTACACGGCCCGTGTTGGTGCTGGCTCCTGTATTTATTCACTGTTTTGGCTCGTTCTCCCTCGTTTCAACTCCGAATTGAGATCCGCTTTTTCCTACGTCTTCCTTATCATATCTAGGTAAAAATATCACTCATCAATAGACACAAGTAAACATGCGTGTAACATGTGTGAATAACCTCCGAGCAAGAGATATAATTCCACCCCTCTTTCTAGGTACTATCGTATCAATTATTTCCCTGGCCAATTGGTACTCTAACCCGATATAATCTCCTTTTATAGGTACTATAAAGTTATCCTCTTTATCCTACTTAATAACCCGAATTCAATTCAATTAATAAGTATTCATATATGATAGTTCTAATGAAGCTTTGGAGTCCCCTCACTTAGAATCATAACATGGAATCCTGCTCAGCAGTGAACGCACTCAATCAATAACCAAGATATGTATTCAGACTCTACATAACAGTTAATGATGCACAAACGACTGTGAGTATGAATTAAAAAGGCACAATCATATATAAAATAAATCCACAAGTAGTGTTGTACGGAGTTTACACACAAAAGTCCAATTAATTGGTAAAAACCTTCACAACCCTAGTTCTAGCAAAAAGGCTCTAGCCTATGATGTTACGAAGAACAATCATGGGTGTTGGATAGATCTTACCCAGATGTCTGGAAAATTACAAGATAAATTAAAAAACGAAATAAACCCTATATGCGGGAGTCGTCACGTCCTTCTCCGTCTTGAATCCTCCTCTTGGTTCTCCTCTTGATTCCACGAACGAATCTTCAAAGTGATGGATGGATGGAGGAAATGATGTGGATGATGGTTGGGGGATGAACCCCCCTTGTGGGGTGTAGGATGCTTCTGTTGTGTTGTATCCAATCCGTATGCTATTGTGTCTTTTGGTGTGATCTATATCCCCTTTTATACTTGTAAGCTCTCCTTATGGACCTAGGATGGACTTTTTCTTGGAAAGCACAAAAATTCATGAACAGGGGGTAAAAATCCCGATTTTGTGCTTGTTCAGGCTTCTGGTTCAACCACGACACGTGGTCGAACTCTGGTCAAACTACAGTGCACAGTCTCACCGTTTCGGGTATAACTTCTGCATTCGGACTCCGATTTGAGTGATTCTTTTGCTCACGCGATCCTCTCTTCCTTGGATTTCTATCCATATAAAGAAATCACAAAAAATCCAAGATTTGAAGGTGTAAAAAGCCATGAAAAATGACACAGCCGTTCTGTTCGGCACAGCTAGCGCGACATCACTATTTTGATCATAACTTTCTCGTTTGGAATCCGATTGAGGTGTTCTTTATGCCAAAACGATCCTCTTTTCATTGGATTTCCAACCATGTATCACACTTCCCGTTCAGAGCTCCACACAAACACAGAAAATTACACAAGTTGGACGTTCATTTTTCAGCATACATACACAAATTGCACCTTTTCTCCAACTTTGAACTTTTGATCTCTTTTTCCACCTAAAACACAATAAAACACCTCAAGTGCACCTTGTTCTCACATATATTAAATATAAGATGCTTGTGTTAATATATAACAACAATACTCATCAAAAAGGTGTTAGATTGGACACTCAAACACACTAATTTCCACTCTCAACACCCATAGTACATCATCTTGGCTTCATCTTCTTGCATTTCCCTACAAGTATTCAAATCATGTAAGAAATCATTTATATCATCATCTTCTAGATGATAGAAAGAAGAGTTAGAGTTAAGAGATAAAGTAAGAGAATGACTTATGCTTGTCTCGAGATAATCTTTAGATAAGAAGAATGGCAAATTCTCTTGAACAACTTCATCAATCATTTCGATCCTTCTACATTCTTCCTTTTCATCCGGATGCCTCATAGCACTCCTTAATGAAAACATCACTTCTTCTTCATTTACCCTCAATATCAACTCCCCCTTGTGCACATCAATTAAAGCTCTTCCCGTGGCAAAAAATAGACGCCCCAAAATCAATGGAACAATTGCATCCTCATCCATGTCAAGCACTACAAAATCCATCGGGGATATGAATTTTCCAACTTTGACAAGCACATCCTCAACTACTCCCTTAGGATAAGTCAAATACCTATCCGCAAGTTGCAATGTAACGGATGTAGGCTTTATTTCCCCTATACCAAGTTTCTTAAAGATAGACATAGGCATCAAATTGATACTAGCCCCAAGATCACAAAGAGCTTTGTGAACTTCATTCTTACCCATCTCACATGGTATGACAAAACTCCCCGGATCTTTGAGCTTTGGAGGCAACTTCTTTTGAATTATGGCACTACATTCCTCCGTCAAGTTGACGGTTTCATTCTCCACTAAGCTCCTTTTTCTTGCCATGATGTCTTTCAAAAACTTGGCATAATGAGGCATTTGTCTCAAAGCATCCGAAAGGGTATATTGATGTGGATTTTCTTGAAGATCTCCAAAAACTTTGCAAATTTTTCATCAAGACCCTTCTTCAAAAATCTATGTGGAAAAGGGATGGGCACTTGAGTTTTTGGTATTCCCCAAATATCCCTTTCTACTTCAACTTCTTCCTCTTTCTTTTTCAACGCTTTTGTTCTTTCCCATTTCTTCTTAACAACTTCCGACTCAACCACATCCGTTTCATCATTTGCTTTTACTTCAAATTCACTTTCTTCCACAAACTCTTCCTCAACCAAGTTTTTCTCAACCTCCTTCTCTTCTAACTTCTCATTTTCCATAGGCATGGAATGTCCCTCATAGTTTGTTTCACTTCTCAAAGTGATTGCCTTGCATTGCTCTTTTGGATTTACAACGGTGGTAGAAGGAAATTTCTCTTTTTCATTCACATTCAACGAACTAGCAATTTGACCAAACGAGTATGATGAGTGATATTTTCACCTAGATTTTAGTGTCATTTTATACGTGTTTTCGTATTATTTTATCCGTATTTATGTGTTATTTGATTGTGTTTTGTGTTTTTATGGAGATGTGTGTGAATGAGCTTAAACATGATAGACATGATAAGGAAGATGTAGAAAAAAACGGATCTCAATTTGGAGTTGAAACGAGGGAGAACGAGTCAAAACAGTGAAAGAATCAGGGCAGCAGCAACACGACTCGTGTAGCTAACACGGGCCTATCCAGAATGGTCGTGCGCCTACATCAATTCATCCAACACGACCACCACTTGGCCGTGTTGTGGAGCTCAACTCGTGTTGCAGCACACGACCCGTGTAGCCAACACGGGCCTATAAGGAGAAGCCGTGCGGAGTCATCAATTCACGCAACACGGGCACCTTATGGTCGTGTTGCGTCACACGACTCGTGTTGTGTCTGTGGTCAGAAAAAAATCAAAATCCTTCTAGAAGCCTCCCAAGGGGTATAAATACCCAATACTTTAATATTTGAGATCAGAATCCGAAATTCCACCTTCCCCACACACCTCACACACCATTTCCTCCATTTTTCACCTTCGCCTTCATCCATCCTTCACCCTTTGGATCTACCTTCATCCAACCATCAAATCCTTCATCCAAGTAGCTAGAGAAGCAAGGAAGAGAGGTGAATTGCAAGGGGAAGAAGAAGATCACCATTGGAGATATCCAAGGGAGTTTTCATCTACACTTTGTATTGAAACCTATTGTTTATCATGTTTTGTAAGGATTTTAATGTCTATGTTGGATTCCTTGTGACTATGAGACGATAATCTCCCTTGTGAGATTAGCAATTTGAATTGTGTTGGATAATTTTGGGTATTTTGCAATTGAATGATTATGTTGAATGGGTTAATTGATTTTCTATCATTGATTATTAATTGCTTGATTTGTTTTGTTGATATGTGTGTTTAGTTGTTCTAGATATGTGATTAGATTGAAAAATCAATTACATGCTTAGGATAATTGAGTGAATCATTTCATCAAACACCTCATATGCATTATAAATTGTGAAGAGATTGAGAAGTCCTTCATAGTTTAGAACCCTTTGGTAGGACATGTAATTGGTTTGATCGAGAGGTTGATTAATTGTGTGAAGGGACTCTCATTTAAGCTTAGTACCTAGTTGGAATTGTTTAAGTGAGAACCAATCCATTGAGCTATGTTTAGAACCATATCCTATTCATTCCGAGAGGGAGTTTAGGTGATCTTAGTGTTGGCCCTTAGTCTCTTACCCATGACACATATGAATTCATTACATGATACCTAGATTTTCCATGCTTTAAGTATTGCTAGTCTCATCTCTATCTACTTGGCTTATTCATCCATCTCCCATTCATCTATCCATTTATTTTATTGTCATTTCTTGATTATCTCCCCTTTATGATCATCTCTATAATACTATGACGAACACGAGATCGCTTAGACCCTAGTACCTTCCTCCATGTGGTTCGATAATTTCTTGAATTGGTCATTCTCCACTAAATTATGGCTAATCAAATGGCGCCGTTGCCGGGGAGGTAACGGTTGCTAGTGGTTCAACGAATGAGTGTTTTGAATGGTATTACTAGAGATATTTTTATTGTTTTTCATTATTTGTTTTGGAAAAATTTTATCTCTCTTTTTCATTTTGATAGGTACTTGAAACTACCTTGAGAGAAGAGGAAGGGGGATCAAAACCAAAAATATCAAGTTTGAAGGAGAATTGTAGTGAACCTTGAGAAGAGCATTTAAATGGAAGGTTGGAACCAATACTTGAGTGGTATTTTTTGGTAATCAAAGTGTAAGGATTCCACCTCAACAATCAAGAGGTTACATGAATGAGAGCAACTATGGTTACAATTTCCAAATGGATCAAGATAGCTCTCAATACTACAATCAAAGAGGAAGTGGAGAATGGCAACAAGCTTACAATGGAAATACATTTCATCCGTATCAAGCATACACTTATTCTCCACCAAATCCAAACACCAACACTTCTCCTCTGTTCCAAAACTACGCCTTACTTGAATTGTATAGAAGATGTGCTCAAGATAGTGATGAAGGTCAAAATTTTCAATCAAGTTTTCGTTGCAATGAATCCTCCGAGGTAATTACCCCCGCTACTTTGGAATTGACAAGACAAATAAGGATGATGAATGAAGGTGCTCATGGTGAAGTCTTGCCTAGTTCAAGTTTGGAGGTGCTCAAAATGTGCAAGGTGTGTCGATTCCTAGCCCTATGGAGCAAGAAGAGTGGAGGATGCCTACGCATCAAGTAGGAAATTATTCTTTCATGGGAGTGGATGATTTCCAATGAAATTTTCAAAATAACTATGAGGGAAGTTTTCATGGGAATTATCCACCAATTCAAGGATGGAATTGTGACAACCAAGAGGGAGGAGACTTTCAACAAGTTGAGGAAGAAAAATCATCTTTAGAAGTCTTGATTGAGATGATGATAGCAAACCTTGAGGAGAGTAAGAAAAGAGATGAAGCTAGTTTTGAAGAGTGGAAGAAAAGAGATGAAGCTAGTTTTGAAGAGTGGAAGAAAAGAAATGAGGCAGATGAGAAGAGGTTTGAAGCCTTGGAGCATCAAGTAAACCAAATTGTAAGTGCTTTGAACAATTTTCAACAAGTTGAAGAATTGGAAGAGGAGAGCAAAGTCGAAGAAGAGTTGGAGAAAGAAGAGAATTTGGGGGATGAATAATCAAATGAGGTGTTTGAAGAGCCTATTGAGGCAAATGATGTTGATGAAGAGGAACAAAGTCTAGAAACAAATGATGATGACTTGAAGAGTGAAATGAGCATTTCTAAACCTTTAAACTCTTTAAGTTGCTTTGAACTTGATAATATTGTTTACATTGATTTTGTTTTACCCATTGATTTTTCTCATATCCCTAGAAACAAAAGAGAACTCGAAGAGATGTTGGAGATCTATTTGGTAAGGAGGAATAAGTGGTGTTCAAGAATGGAGAGGGCAATGGAGTGTAAGCTCAAGAGAGTTGAATTTTTAAAGCCATGCTCGAAGGATGTAACGGAGGTTGTCACTTGCCACAAGTGCCTCATTGAGGAAGAAGCACAACGTTTAAAATTCGATGGCAAGGACGAAAGATATCCATGGCCATTCCGATGAGTTCTCCATATCCCGTCCGGCTTGAAGACGTTAAACTTAGCGTTAGATGGGAGACAACCCATCATTATCTTTATTGCTTTGTTTATTGCTTTCAATAAGGTTGATGGATTTGTTTATTTTGCATTTTTGATATGTAGGTTGATTGTACTCGTGAGGAGAATGCGTATTGGAGAAACGATAAGTGCTTGATTTGAAGTGTGAAAGTAATTCACACCATTTGTTGCAAACTTATCTTGAAACTCTTGTTTCAATTTAAGTTTGGGAGGATATGGCATGGTGTGACATACTTTGTCTTGAAAGCATATACTTTTCGTATTTTTGGGGCAATTTTAAAAAATTTCTCATGAGTTTGATTGGATTTTGGTATGATTGGTTGTGTTGAAGTGCATTTGAATCCATATTTTTAAGGTAATTGTTGAGCTAATGGTGTTGTATGAGTTTTGAGTATGAATGAAGGGTATTGGAAGCACGAATGGAGCTTGGAGCGAACGCTTTCCTTTCCAAATGCCTATTGAGGGAGTACTCTACACCTTATCATTTCTAATTGATTTTGATTTGGATTGAATGGATTAGCATGCTACTTCATGTGTTATGTTTTTGGGATGTTTATTTTCGTAAGTTAGGATTTTCTTTTCAATCAAGGTTGGGATGATTGTGAGCTTACATTGTTATGGATGATTTGAATGTGTGCTTCATTTTTCAATGATGGTGATTTTTATTCTTGCGTGTTATGAGTTTTTATTTTGTTTCGTGTTTGTTGAGTCTTTATTTTATGTTTTGTGTATTTTCTTATTTTTATCTTGGTATGTTTGGTGGTTTGTTTAGGGAGGTTGTGAGTCATTTTTGAATATGAGTGATGATATGTTGTAGTGATAAGTGATGACAAGTTATGATTAAGAATCTTTACACTTTAAAATTATGACATATTTTACTTAACTTGTTCAATTTTGAGATAAATGTGGTGTAATAAGTTCCTTAAGGTCCGAGCACAAACTTGCGAGCGTTTGAGCCTCAACTGTGCATACATGGTATTTTTCTTCATGAGTGGATCGATTGAGTTTTGATAAGCTATAACTTGCTCAAGGACTATAGGAATGAGCCCGAATTGTAGAGATTAGTGACATGATCTAAGGTCATCCTTGTTATTATAGTCATTGCCATATATTTCCCTACCATGAACATAATCCCTAGTAAACCACTTTGAGCCTTAAAGCTTTTTTATTGTGAATATAGCACATTACAAGCCTTGATTACCCTCTTAAGCCATGTATATATACCCTTTGTGTGGGTTATTGAGGAGATAGTGGCTAGAAAGGTTTGATGAGATAACAAAAGAGAAAGAGGAAAGCATGAATCATAAGAAGCTCAAGAAATCCAAGGAAAGTTGATGAGTATTGCTTGTGAGTACCAAAGACAAGAAAGGAAGAAAGAAAAGTGGAGAAGTTGAGGAAGTTGATCATCTCTTCGATTACTTACACTTGATTAGTCACTCTTACCTATATTTTTCCTACCCTACCAAAGAGCCTATCATTATATCCTTAATGAAAGACCTTTTTGATCATTAATTGAAACTTTGGTGGTTTGTGAATGTAGTCCGCGAGCAAGCTTATAGCGAGTCGAGCCAATCAATTGATGAGTGTTGTTTTACCACTTTAAAGAGTGTTGAGTAACATTTATAACCTATGTGAGGTTTGGACTAAAAAAGGGACTATATTACACCTTTATTCTCTTGTGATTGAACTTGTTAATATTTTTTGCATGTTATGATTTTAATGTTGTAGGAAGACTTAGCATAAATTGTAATTCTTAATGCTATCGATGTGTTATTACTTATGTTCGTTTAGCCTTTTCCTAGGTGAAAATCTCATTCCCCTTGTTTTATCACTTTTGTTGTTCAGGGACGCTGTAACACTTTAAGTTTGGGGGTGTGATGAGTGATATTTTCACCTAGATTTTAGTGTCTTTTTATATGTGTTTTCGTATTATTTTATCCGTATTTATGTGTTATTTGATTGTGTTTTGTGTTTTTATGGAGATGTGTGTGAATGAGGATTTTCACCTAGACATGATAAGGAAGATGTAGAAAAAAACGGATCTCAATTTGGAGTTGAAACGAGGGAGAACGAGCCAAACAGTGAAGGAATCAGGGCAGTTGCAAACACGACTCGTGTAGCTAGCACGGGCCTGTCCAGAATGGCTGTGTGCCTACATCAATTCATCCAACACGACCACCACTTGGCCATGTTGCAGAGCTCGACTAGTGTTGTAGACACGACCCGTGTAGCCAACACGGGCCTGTAAGGAGAAGCCGTGCAGAGTCATCAATTCACGCAACACGGACACCTTATGGCCGTGTTGCGTCACACGACTCGTGTTGTGTCTGGGGTCAAAAAAAATTAGAATCCTTCTAGAAGCCTCCCAAGGGGTATAAATACCCAATACTTCAATATTTGAGATCAGAATCCGAAATTCCACCTTCCCCACACACCTCACACACCATTTCCTCCATTTTTTACCTTCACCTTCATCCATCCTTCACCCTTTGGATCTACCTTCATCCAACAATCAAATCCTTCATCCAAGTAGCTAGAGAAGCAAGGAAGAGAGGTGAATTGCAAGGGGGAGAAGAAGATCACCATTGGAGACATCCAAGGGAGTTTTTATCTACACTTTGTATTGAAACATATTGTTTATCATGTTTTGTAAGGGTTTTAATGTCTATGTTGGATTCCTTGTGACCATGAGAGGCTAATCTCTCTTGTGAGATTAGCAATATGTGTGTTGGATAATTTTGGGTATTTTGCAATTGAATGATTATGTTGAATGGGTTAATTGATTTTCTATCATTGATTATTAATTGCTTGATTTGTTTTGTTGATTTGTGTGTTTAGTTGTTCTAAATATGTGATTAGATTGAGAAATCAATTACATGCTTAGAATAATTGAGTGAATCATTTCATCAAACACCTCATGTGCATTATAAATTGTGAAGAGATTGAGAAGTCCTTCATAGTTTAGAACCCTTTGGTAGGACATGTAGTTGGTTTGATCGAGAGGTTGATTAATTGTGTGAAGGGACTCTCTTAGTACCTAGTTGGAATTGTTTAAGTGAGAACCAATCCATTGAGCTATGTTTAGAACCATATCCTATTCATTTCGAGAGGGAGTTTAGGTGATCTTAGTGTTGACCCTTAGTCTCTTACCCATGACACATATGAATTCATTGCATGATACCTAGATTTTCCATGCTTTAAGTATTGCTAGTCTCATCTCTATCTACTTGGCTCATTCATCCATCTTAACCATGAGTATGATTAGTCTTGCTCTTTTCTCAAGTGAAATCTACATCCATTCCATTCATCATATGCTTGTTCTTTGATCATTTACTTTGTTATTCTTAATTCTAGTTAATTGAGTAGAATCGTAAGTAATAGTTTTAAATCACAAAATCTTCAATCTATCATCCTTACAAAGCATAAGTCAATGGAAAATCCAGATACAAACCTAAGTTTCATTTCCCTTGGGACGACATACTTATAAATTTTGTTGCTTGATCACACGTGTACAACAACGATAGAGTCTCTTACTCTAAAAATATTTTACTAGAAATGCGACTAAGAACATGGCGCCGCTTGCCAGGGAAATGTTAAATATTTGTTTGTAACGAGTTTGAAGTTGATTAGTTTTGATAAGGATATTTCTTTTATTTTGTTACTTGTTTACTTGTCTTGGTTGTTTGAGAGCTAATTTGAAAATTTTTGTAGGTACATGCAAACTCGTTCTAGGTTTCAATCTATTGAACTTTTGAACTTGGAATTGGAAGCTACTTTGAGAAGACAAAGAAAAGGAGTGTTGGAACCTTCGGAAGAAAATATGGAAGAAGTAAGGGATAATGCAAACATGGTTGATGAAGAATGTAATTTGAGAAATTTTCAAGGTGGTGATAATGCTAGAGGAGGTTATGGTAATCAAGAATATGTGCCACAAGTTTATGCTCAACAAATCCCTTGCAAAACCAACAAATGCAAGCTATTATTCAAAACTTGTTGGCACAACAAGAAGCAAGGAATAATCCTCCGGTGGTGCAAAATCAACCCCGTGGAAATGGAAACAATGGAGTGGGAATGAATGTCCGTGATCATTTTCAACCGCAATATAAGAATTACGGAATGGGCCCGCCATTGAATGTGAATAATTTTGAGATCAAGACGGGGTTGATCAACATGGTGCAAGCGAATCAATTTGGTGGTGGTAATATGGAGGACCCAAATGTTCACTTAGCCCAATTTACGGAGTTGGCAAACACAATAAAGATAAATGGGGTAAGTGAGGATGTTGTTAAAATGAAGCTTTTCTCATTTTCATTACGAGATAGAGCTAAGGCTTGGTATCATACTCTACCATCGGGATCCTACACCACATGGGGAGAGTTGGCACAAAGATTCTTGAGAAAGTATTTTCCACCATCCAAGATGTTGCATCTTAAAGGGCAAATCTTTCAATTCAAGCAATTACCACTTGAGACATTTAGTGAGGCATGGGACCGATTCAAAGAGATGCTAAGGAAGTGTCCACAACACGGATTCCTCGAGGAGCAACAAATATGATTCTTCTATGCCGGTTTACATGGAAGTGAGAGGATGCTCATTGATGCTTCGGCGGGAGGTTCAATTTTGGGACAAATTCCGGAGAGAGCAATTGCTATATGTGAAGAAATAACTTTGAATACGGGTCAATGGCCTATGGATCGTGCACCGGGGATGTATGAAAGGGAGAGAATTGCTAAGATAGAAGAAGTGTGCTTGCAACAAGTGAAAAAGGTGGAAATGCCTAAGGAAGATATGACCGACAAGGTAATAACGGAGATACTAAAAAGGATGAATGCTAATATGCAAATGTCTCCAACCTCTACACCGATGGTGAATCAACAAGTGCTTGCTAATCCTCCACAAGGGATGTCAATGCATTTGATGAATCAACAAATGTTTCATAATTCTCGACAAGGCATGAATATGCCTAATGTGGGTCAATCTTCTCAAAATTGTCAAATACCTATTTCTATGCCCCAACAAGGCATGTCCTCTAATTTTGGAATTCAAGATACATGGTGTCCACTGGATATGACATTTGAGGAAGTTGCCTTCATGCAAGGAAGGAACTTCCAAGGAAATTATGGTAGTAATTTTGGAAATCATGGAGGAGGATATCCACAAAGGCAAGGAGGATGGGGGCAAGGTAATTTTTATGAGAATTTTAACCAACCCCGTATGTATGAGAATTTGTCGTATGGAAATCAAGGGAATGCCCTCACTCTTCCACCGGGCATTAATCCGGGGGAGAAAGCTCAAAATAGTGAAGGGAAGCCTATGGTGGAGGATCAAGTTGCTAAAATGTTTGAATTCATGAAGGAAGAGAAAGAAGAGAGAAGGCAAAGAGATGAATTGAATGATAATCGATTCAAAGCTTTGGAGACACAAATGAGTCAAATGGCAAACGAGCAAGGTGAAATGCATCGTAAGGGTAAGTTTCCCTCCACTACCGTTACTAATCCTAAGGAGCAATGTTTGTATGTTACCGTGTGTAATATGGAAAGTAAGATGGAGAAAGGGTTGGTGGAAGCAACAAACATTGTTTCAAAGGTTGAAGAAGTAGTTTGTGATGAAGTGGTGTTAAACGTGGAGGAGGAAATTATCATTGATAAAGAGTTGTCTTTTGATGATGAGAAGATAATTGGTGAATTCTTGTCTTCATGCGTTGATGAAAGTAAGTGTGATAAAGAGTTGTGGTTGGAACAAGATCATGAAATAGTTGAAGTTGATGCTTCATTTAAGGTGGAAGACTCCGGTAAATTCATGCTTACTTGTAAAATTTGAAATGGGGAATATTTTAATGCTATATGTGATCTTGGTTCAAGCATTAATGTGATGCCTTTGGAAATATTTGAAAAACTTGGCATTAGGAGGTTAAAGGAAACGGGTGTGGAAATCGGAATAATGGATTGTTCAATGATAAAGCCCCATGGAGTTGTGGAGGATATGCTTGTGAAAATAGAGGATTTTATCTTTCCGGAAGATTTTATGATAGTTGATAAGCAAGCGGATCCTTTGATCCCACTGATTTTTGGAAGGCCATTTTTGGCAACCGGAAGAGCAAAATTTGATATGGATAAGAAGGAACTCAGACTCCGTTCAAATGAAAGAGAATTGGTACTCTCAAGTAAGAATTTAAAAGGGGGAGATCTTCATTTGAAGCCACCCATTAAGCCTCCGGATGATCGAGATCGAGTGGTAAGTGAAATTTTAAAAGATGAAGATTTAATTAACTTTTTACTTGAATTTTCAGGAAATTTTTCTTCAAGGAGGAACAAGCTTGGGGGAGATCCACAAGTTGATTGGAGGATTGATAAAGGGTGGGCCTCCAGGATTTAAAACGTGAGGAAAAGAGGTAATGAATTGAGTTCAAGTGTTGAAGGAGCACGAAGTGTTGATAAAAAGGTTGTTAAAGAGATATTTAAAGTGAAGATGAGACCCGATGGGATCTTGGATTTCTTCGATTGTTAAGAGTTTAAATGCGTCTAGCTCGACGACGTTAAATCGAGCGCTTGATGGGAGGCAACCCATTTTAGTAAGTTTTCTTATTTAATTTTATTTTCTTGTAGTTTGGTATGTAGGTGGATTGTGCTCATGAAGAAAGATATGCATGAAGAAAACGAGGTGTGCTTGATAAGGAATGGAGATGTATGTCCCACCACTTTGGTCAAACTTAAATTTAACACTAGTGTTAATTTAAGTTTGGGGGGAGTGTGTGGTGGCCATACTTGAATTTTGGAGGTGCACACATGTTGTCACAAGGTAATTTCATGAAGATCATTGGAACCTACAAGGGTAAGTCCCACCACTTTTTGCAAACTTAATTCTCAACTCTTGTTTCGATTTAAGTTTGGGGGGAGAGTGCGTGGTGTGACTCACCACTTGAGTGTGCTATAGATCTTGATCAATGATTGATTGAGAGATTATCTTGTGTAAAATTGGGTAAATTTTAAAAAAATTTCTCATGAGTTTGGTTATAATTTTGGTTTGTTTGGTTGTGTTGAAGTGCATGATAGACCTTATTGTTATTGCAATTGTTGAGCTAATGATTTTTAATAAGTTGTTGAGCATAAATGGAGTATAGTGGAAGCATGAATTGAGCCCGAAGATCAAATCGAGAAAACATTGTGGATGCAAGGCGGAAGCTCATGCTAACCATTTCTATTCTCAAATGTTTAAAGGAGTTTAATCTACATGTTATCACTTCTAATTGTTTGACATGAATTAATATTGATTTGGATTGTATTGGATTAGCATGCTACTTCATGTGTTATGTTTGTGGGAGGTTTACTTTTGTAATCTAGATTTTCATTTTCAATTAAGGATGGGATGTTTGTTGAGCTTATTTGTTATGGATGATGAGGTGATGTGCTTCGATTTCTTTTGATGGATGATTTGGTTTATGCATGTTATATATTTTTGTATTATTGGTGATGTTTCTTTGATCTTTGTGGTGTTTGTTGTTATTCTTATTCTTGTATAGGGATGCTTGGTGGTATGTTTTGGGAAGGTGTTGAGTGTTTTTGAATGTGAGCTATGATGCATTATTTGTGATGAGTGATGGCAAGCATATTAATGGTTTCTACTTGTTGAAATTGTGACATGAATTATATAATTTGTTCAATTTTGAGAAGTATGAAGGGTAATTAGGTTTCTTTTGGTCCAAGCAAAAGCTTGTGAGACTTGAGCCTCAACCGTGCCTCCATGGTTTATTCTTGATGAGAGGACCGGTTGAACTTAGACAAACTGGAACTTGCTCATGGACTATAGGAATGAAGACCGAATGGTGGAAATTTGTGAAATGATCTTAGGTCATCCTTGATAAAAGAAGTCATAGCCATAAAAATTTCCTTAACAAAAACATTATCCATAGTAAACCACTTTGAGCCTATAAGCCTTTTCTTTGTGATTAAAGCACAATACAAGCCTTTAAAACCTACTTGAGCCTTATATATATAACCTAAGTGTGGGTGATTGAGGAGATGATGGTTTACAAGGTTTGATGTGAGAAGTGTAATACAAGAAGATGAAGGAAATGGTGAATCGAGAAAAGGATGAAAGAGCTAGAGCTAAAAGCATATGCAACTTTAACAAAAAGGAAAAAGGAGCAAAATCATAAAACATGCTCAAGAAAATTCAAAAGACAAAGAAAGAAAGTATGCAAGTTAAAAGAAGCTCAATGAATCCATGATATGTTGATGTTTAGTATTCATGAATATTTGAAAAAGGAAGGAAGTGAGAAAGTGAAGATGATGGAGAGAAAAATCATCTCTTTGATTATCTACACTTGAATGGTTACTACTATCCAAAGTTTCCTAACCTACCAAAGAGCCTAAATATTATATCCTAAGAAAAAGACCTTTTTGATCACTTATTGAAACTAGGGTGGCTTGTGAACATAGTCCATGAGCAAGCCTATGGTGAGTCGGTTCCAATCGGTTGATGAGTGATGATCAAAACCCTACTCTATAGAGTGTTGAGTGAATTTTATATCCTATGAGAGGCTTGGATTGAAAGGGATTTGATTACTCTTTTGTCATTCTTAGATTGAACTTGTTAATTTTTCATGTTATAAGTTTGATGAAGTAGGGATACTTAATGAGAATTTCGTAATCCTTATTACTCGTGATGTGTTATGGTTTATGTTTGTTAGGTGTTTTTCCTAGGTGAAAATTACTTCTCTTGTTTATCATTTTTCATTGTTCGAGGACGAACAATACTTTAAGTTTGGAGGGTTGATCGTAGTCATTTTCACCTAGATTTTAGTGTCTTTATGTGTGGATTTTTGGATTTTTTTATCCGTATTTGTGTAATTGCAAACGTTTGATCACATGATTCTCATTTCAAATATTGTCAAAACATTATTCATACAAAGAGCTAGACTTTTAGTATAAAATCCATCAATCTCCCACTTCTACTAAAAGACTATGCTGCCATACATCCGATTCCCACTCCCACTACTTGACCAACAAAAGCTTTCGTCTTAAGGTCCTTGTAAAAATATTTACTAGGTTATCATCCGATGCAATCTAGGCGACAACAACCTTCTCCTCATCATATGATTTCTCGTATTAGGTAGTACTCGCGCTCAATGTGTTTAATTGCCTTATGGGCTTGTAATTCTTTCAAGTTTACAACTGTACCATTATTATCAAAATAAATTGTGATTACCTTGGACAAACTCATAATCACATCTAAGTCCATTACGAAGTTTCTAGAACCATATAGATACTTTGGTTGCCACAAGGCTCCAATATTATCATTTCTCCATGGTGGAGTCCGAAATATATTTCTAAATAACACTCCTCCATACTATGGATTTATTTCTCAATTTAAACACATAACCTTGAGGTAGATTTACTTCTGTCCCCACGATTTGAAAATCCAAATCTAAGTAACCATCAAGAATCAATGAATCTGTCTGGTAAGCCTACATATAATTTTCAGTCCTTTTCAGGCATTTCAAATATGTCTTACCACAGTTCAATATTCTTATTCCAGGTTACCTTGATACCCACTGACTATGCCATTGGAAAAACAGATATCTAATCTCGTGCATAGCATTCCATAGATTAAGCTTCCTTATTATCGAAGCATAGGGAACCGCCTTTATCTATTTTATCTTCTTTTGTATTTTAAGACACAAATCCTTAGATAAAGTAACATGCTAAAATGAGTAAGGATTGTATAATTTCATGAAGCTCGAGATAAGCACAATATACTCTCTTGAGATCCTTATCACTATGATCACAAGAATATACTTTGCTTCTCTTATGTCCTTCATTTCATACTACTTTATTAACCATACTCATACGCCTAACAATACTCTTTCATTATCTCCAATGAGCAACATACCATCTAAGTACATATAAGAAATACCACCACGTTTTCATCACTTTTTTCATTACACAAGACCCATCTGAGCATTGATTAAATCCATATGACTGGATATACTAATCAAAACGGATGTTCCATGATCTTGAAGCTTGCTTTAGTCCATCGATGGACACTTTTAAGCTTACATTTAAAATGCTCTTAGCTCTTTGCAATGAATCACTCTAGTTGCTACACATAGATGGTTTCCTCAAGACTTCCAATCAGGAATGCTATCTTGACATCTATTTGCTACACCTCATAATTAACATGAGTAGCAACAGAAAAAAGAATCCGGATCGACTTAAGCATAGCTACCGGTGAACAGGTTTCCCTTCGCATCAAGCTTTGCTTCAAAGGTTTCCACCTTTCTGTGTGATCCTCTTTTTTATTTGTATGAGCACTTCCAATGGCTTTTACACCATTTAGTGGTCGTACAAGCTCCCAGATTTGATACAAAATCTATAGATTTTATTTCAAAAATTCATTGCAACTTACTAAGATTTTGCATTTCTGTCTTGTAGTGATTCGTCGTGTCTATTGGCCGATTTCATATTTACTAGGGACCAAGTCTCACGACTTTCCAAAACATAAATCTATCAGGTTGTAAAACAACTCTCCCACTATAATAACGCACTACATGCAATTGTGTATCAGATGTGATACATGTTGCAGTTTACTTGTGGTATATCCTCTTGTAGTCTTGGTACTAAAGTTTGTGTTTCCTTTCTCACACCTTTTAGAACGTTTTATACATGGCTTTGTGATTTATTACATAGTCCCTTTCCAAAATCTAGTGTTCATGTTAACAATCACTTTCTGATCTTTTAGACTATTTAAATAAACCACCCTTCATTTTTCTAGGATATCCCACAAACAGCAATACAACATGTTGTTTCTAGAGCTTACTCATAAAATGAATTTATTAATTCCAAATAATCCATCATTTATCTAACCATTACCATAAGAGTCTTATTCTTTCTTTCCGCCACACTATTCAGCTGGGGTTTGCCCGGTGTTGACAACTTGGGATTGAATCCCAACCTCCGATAAATAGCTCCTAAACTATCCTAAGAGGTACGCGCAACTACGATAGAATCGCAGTGACTTGATATATTTTCCATGACGCTTCACCACATCAGCCATGCACTTATTGATTTAATCCTAGTACTCAGACTTGCAGTGCACCAAATAAATATATCTTGTTTCTAGAATAATTGTCAAACAAAGTGATAAGTATTCATAACCACCTCTCGTCGGGATAATCTTAGGATCGCTTAAATCAGTATGAACCATTTCCAACATATCATTGGCTCTACACCCCTTTGCCTTAAAAGGCCTTTAATCATTTCCACTTTCAAGCAAGACTCGCAAGTCAAATAGTTTCCACTTCCAATGAACCCAATGGTCCACCGGCTATCAACTTTCAAATCCTACTCAAGTAAAATGATCTATTCTTACACGCCAGAAGTATATTTGGTTCATTTCCGAAGGTTCCTTTTTCTTGTTAGGTTTAGAAGACGTGTTATTAATTACTAAACATTGCATCCGTGGGATTAACATGATTTAAGAGTATGCAAATTGTCTATCAACGTACCGCAACTGATTATAGCTCCATCCTTCATTATAATGACCATGTCATATAAATGAAATAGAGTATCAATCCATAAATACATAGAAACCGAAATGAAATTCTTTCTATGAAAACATCATAAAGACAATTTCTCAAAATCAAATGTTTATTCATATCATAAGATAGATAAACAACTCCCACTACTTTCGTAGCATTACCCATGTATACAGTAATCTCATCCTCACTTAGTTGCAGACATATAGTGATTCCGATATCTACACACAACGTGTCGGCAGATGTCATCACTAATCATGCTTCAACAACTAGTGAATAAGATACTTACCTTGTTCATGTCTTGATAAAATTGGGTTTGCTCCGCCACATGTTTTGTCAGAAGTTTCCCATCTTATACAATCTCTTGTAATTCAGGTGGAACTTGCTCAAAACATCTAGGCAAATTACAAAGAATAAATTTACCTGGGTTACCCCTTCAATTTCTATTCCAAGTATTTCCAATTCAGTCATCAAGTTTATCCATGACCTCTTGCTTTTTTACCTTTCTCAAGTATCTGAATAATCGCATGAGATCATCATATTTTTATGAACCCTCACCTCTTCACTAGAGAGTTTAAATAGGTATCAGATGATATCCTTAGTGAGAACACATTTTTATTTTCCTAAGCAATAATAATTAAAACCAAGATTCTTTTCAATCATTTATTTTAGACCAGTGAGTATGTTTTCTTTCAATTAACAATAAGTGAAAAAAAAAACTATTCGGAAATTTAGAGAATCAAGTAAATAAATATGACGATCAAACTCTTCGAATTTAAATTTTATATTGATTCCATCAATATATAAAATAAATTCAACAACATCTCAAGCACCGTGAATTTGCATGCCACGTTAGTGTGGACGTATACGTACAAACCCGAATATTCGCAAGAGAAGGTTTTACCCATTAATTCCATATGTCACAATTAATATTATGACTCCATGATTAATAGTCGGCTGTCCTTTAGCCATGCAATTTAATAGCAGTGACTCCGTTGGGGAGGATACATATTAATTGCACCTAAGTGCCATTATTTGGTACAAGTATGTTACCCAAGTTTGTGTGCCTTACAGTTGGAGAAGTCCTCACGCCCTCAAATAATTTTCTATAATCATCAATTATTAATTTGTACCAATGATCCACAAATAAAACTCATCCATTGGGGAGAAAAGCACTATAGCCGACTCATAAGTTCATGTGCATCATATTACAAATAATAATTATTTAATGAAATTTATTCCAGTGATCCATAAATAAAACTCATCTGTTGGGGAGGAAGGCACCAAAGCCGACTTATAAGCTTACTTGCATCACACAATAAATCAACAATAAAGGCTACGGGATTTATTAATCAATCCCTCTCCCACTTAGTTATTTAACAAGAGGGTTTTTACATGCATACAATATATTCTATATATAATACACAACTTAGCATGCTACTATTTAAAGTAATAAATCAAATAGCACATACATCCAAATATATAATAATAATTGACAAATAAAACAATTATAGCAGTCATATATAATGAAATTAATTGCCAAAAATAAGTCGACTTGATCAACACTCCAAGCAATTAATCGGGTGCCTTGTGTGTGAAGTAATCAATCAGCAGGAACTGCCGAAACCCTAGATGCCTCACACGTTTCTTCTCCTGGAACAGCATACCGCCATGTGGAGCTGTTAACTGCACGACTAGTGCAACCCGCCACCGGTGGTCATGTCGACAGCTGCCTTGTGTCGTGCCGCATGCACTTTCATCTATCAGCGTGACCTACTCACCCCTTGCGACATGACTCGTACCGGCAGTGCCGGCCTATTGTGCCGGTGGCCTTGAGAAAACTTGTGTGATCGTGCTGCTGATTTTCCTATTCACACCGTCCACAGTCAGCAGTCGTGCCGACAGTGGCTTCTGGTCGCCAAAATAGTACTCACGTCGATGCTGCTCACGAACTGTTGTGCCACTTCCGACCAACGCCATGCAGCCACCTCACCATCAATTGATGAAAACATCCATCACATATTCAACGTCGATTAAGTTGCACCATAGTGTCGCCCACAACAACCTAGGCCCTGCAACCAACAAACTCGCCTAGAATGTGTGCTGACCTGATCGGAAATCGTACAACTTGCTAGAAAAATAATAAAGACTCGACTAGAACATCACAATGAACCTGATCGGATACATTGCAGACTCATCTGGGTATAGCTGCTGACTCGCTCAGAACTTTCTGTCGACTCGCCTGGACACCACCTGATGTGCCGCTGCAATTTGTTGGAACCACTGCAAATAGGCCAGTCGCTGTAACCTAAGCGGCCACCATCCCATATGGGCCACTATACCGGTCGCTCACGCTTTAGTTAAGATTCTAATCGTGAACGCTCGTAACATCGAACACCCACTGTGACACGCCCGGTGGCTTTTGTCGTATGTCCGCTGTCTAGCCTTCGTGCAGCGATCATCGGTGCCTCCTGAAATAAACTAGCAGCCCTCGGTGTTAACCCTACGTCATCCAAAGTCTAGTCTACGTGCATCGCTGAAATGTATCTTGCAAGATAAGATAGTCACCTTCCACGAGTTATCCCTCTCAGCCTTATGTTTTTCATTGATGACGTTTAGTTTCGTCAACGACCAGGCTCCAACTGCCAACATGCTGCCATCACCGGCCAACCTTACACCCACCGTGATACCGTGCGGTGTTGTGTGTGTGGTGTACGATTAGGGTTTCAACAAGGATTAAGCATTAAACCTAAACCCTAATATCACATATTCCACTTAAACCCTAGCCTAATGTGTCACGTTTAGCCTTAGAACCTACGCTCTGATACCAATTTTTGGCGTTCGATCGTTTGGTTAACGTGAACCGTTAGGGTTCCATGCAATTCTACAGCAGCGGAAGCATAATATAGAATTGAATTACCTTTCACCAGGGTATGTTGAAGAAGATAAAATTTTCGAAAATTAAAATTTTCGCTGGCAGCTTGTGCGTTCTCACGACTTTTGGCATAACTTCCTCATTCAATCTCCGATTTGAGTGATTTTTATGCCAAGACGATCCTCTCTACCGTGGCTTTCCAACGGTGTATCACACGTACAGTTTGTAGTTCCACAAAATTTTAGAAAAATCGTAGAAGTTGACAAATAGCAGCAACAAACAACCTTCCGATCTTCTGTTGTATTCCTAAGCCACGTCTTGACGTTGTGTGGGCAACGATCTACAAGACGATCTCAATCTGCAATCCCTAATCTCTCTTTCATGTGTTTAAGCATATAGAATTAGTTTGCTGGACTGCTGAGATTGGCTATTTATAGGCTACAACAGGGACCAGGAGCAGAAATTAGGGTTTGGGCCTCCCATTGGGCTTAAGCATCCAAGTTTAGCCCAAAACTTAAAACTAATAATAATAAATCAGTCCACTAAAGAAATATTATTGTACTACCACCCTAATCCCAAATTACGTTATGGGCTCCTTCTTATTATGAGCCTGTTATTCTCCCCGTGTTTAAGATTCAATGCCCATTAATTAATTAAGTTACTGACAACTCCATTAATTAATATATTTACCGAGAGTAGTACCACTCAACCTTATTATCATGCTAGAATAAATCCACCTGTAGGATTTACATGATAATCATTATGAGCTCCTCAGACAGCACCATCTCCCAACTCACCGAGCATATTAATTTAACTATTAAATCTCACCCTTTGATGAATCAAAAAAATAAATACTAGCTTACGTGTTGAGGTTATTGTATAGGAATTAAGAGTACGAACATCCATAATAACAGAGATCAAGTTCTATTATATAGTCTGTATAAACTGAATGATCTCATCGCGGACCTGCTCAATACACACAAAGTACACTAATGCAATTATATAGTTAAGAAAGACTAACGCCAAATCACACTACAACCATACCTATAGATAGTCCATGTCCATCTCGATTATGAACATCTGTTTATACTTTATAAGGAGCTGATAATATGATCTTCTGTGTGACGCTGCACACCACATTATTTACAGTATAAAGTAAATGGAATTTTGCAACAACATTATTGCAAACGTTTGATCACATGATTCTCATTTCAAATATTGTCAAAACATTATTCATACAAAAAGCTAGACTTTTAGCATACAATCCAACATTCTCGTGCTAGATTCCGAGGCGGATATTCAGATCGTCGGGAAGGTCATTCGGCTGGATGCAGATAAAGTGGTTCTTGATCCTCTCTGCCAGGACTACCTCCTTCCTGATTCCAGTGGTTCTTTCCCAGTCGTTCGTTCGGTACAACATCAGCGTAGAGGACCAGGTAGAGTCATATTGGGTGACCGGCTGCTTTCTGGTAGTGATCCTTCCGAGCCCATGTAAGAGAGCTTGGGCTGAGTGCTTTGGTCTGTTTACCAGTGGGGCCGCTCCAGGAGTTCCTTTGACCGAGACCCCTTATTTGGGTTTCAAGATCAGCGCTTTCTTCCCGGATGTTCGCCCGCTTCCACTGGTACTCCGCAGTCTTTATGGGTCAAACTTGTATAATTTCACTCAGCCGAATCTCCCCACCTTTATGCAAAGAGCTATGGAGGCGGTCCCTGTTGGCTTTACCCAGGAGGAGAGTGATATCATCGGGGCTCTGAACTTCTACGACCTTATCCACATGGCGACTGGGTATCAGTCGCGGGCTCTGAGCTACTTGAATTAGGCGTCCATCATCTTAGCCCGCAGGGGTCAGGAGCTAGCTCAGTCTGCCGCTCTTAGCCACCAGCATGAAGTAGAGTTGACCCAAGTAAAGCGATAGATGGAGGAGGCGGAACAAAGGCACTCGGAGGATCTCGAATCGGTCCAGGAGGAGGCAGCTCGGCAATGCAGAGCTATAAAATAGGCTCTAGAGGCCGTCAAATGAGAGCTAAAGCTGGCCGAGGAAAGACTGCTTCCTCGTGAGGTGGAGTTGAGGGCCCCAAGGAGGCGTGGAAGGAGTCGGAGGAGAGAGGCGAGCGACTTGCCCAGGAGCTGAACGTGGCTAAGAGGCAGCTCTTCGAACATCAGCAAGAGCTAGAGGCAAAGAAGGCCGAAGTGAATGCTCTCACTAACAAGTATCAGGCCGACTTCTCAGCCTTTATAAACTCTGAGAAGAAGGTGGCTAGCACAGTCGGGTTTGCTAAGGCTCTAGCTCACTTGGCGCGATTAGCGAATAGAATTGGGGCTACCGGTCTTCTAAATAATTTTCACCAAAATATTGCGGGCTCGGATAGACGCATTGGGACTTTCGGGCAGTATTGATTAGGAATCTGAGAAGATGAATCTCACTCCGCTGGGGTACGTGTCTGACTTTTTCCCCACGCCAGGCTTCACAACTCGAACCGCATCCTAGACATCCATGGCATCGACTTCTGCAGTAGCACCTTCTCATCCGGCTCTCCTCCCCTCCCGACTGGCCCCTTGGGACGGACATAGTTTCTAGGATGAAATCTCTTGTACTCTTTACTTTCTCTTTTAAGCTATTTACTTAGTTTATATTTTTGTTCTTCAATGACAATGATTGCATTAAATAGTGGCTTCTGACACACATTAATTGTGCATTTAATGCATTTGATCTCAAGATATTCTTGCCGCCACTTTTCCTCGAACTGTCACGCAGTTGTCATTTCTTCACGTCTCACCGTTCAATTGCAGCCACGTGTAATGATCCAACGGTTCTCGTTCCAATTTGGTGTGACCGCTTCGAATTCTGGGGGAAACAGTTATCCCCCGTTCCCTTTCTCCTCCTATAAAAGGGGCTGGCCATGCAGTTGGCAAGGCCACACTTTTATTTCTTACTTCCGCAATTCCTCTACCTCATTCGTTTTTGCGAAATTCCTTAGCCATGGTTACTATTTCTCCTTTCAAAGTGCTCATGTTCGCTCTCTTGTTCTTCAGTGGCTTCCTCTTGCCACTATTGGCGGTGGATTCAAGATTCTCTCAGGAGTTCATCAGTTCTGAGGAGGAAGACGAGGAGGCCAGCAATACTAGGGCTCCTCTTGTAACCTATAGTGGCCGCCGTTTAGTTCCTCCGCCTCCTCGTTATGAGCTTCCGTGTGAGTCCACTCCCCTTAGAGAAAGGTCATCACGACGCTGAGTGGTGCTTAAGATAGAAGGTCGGGCCTCTCCCTCGATCATTAATTTGGAGGATTCTGACGAGCCTGATAGTTTTAACCATCTGTCCGGTCGTGGTCGCGCCATAACCAACTCCACAGAGAAGGGTCATGCTACCAGCATGCGGGAGGAGGATGTAGAGAGCGCCTTCAATCTACACAGTTATTCTGGGATAGGGTTTGTGACTGCTCATCGCAAGCGGCCTTGGAGGGGCAAGCCTGATCATGCCGCTTTCAATATGGGAATGTTTACTGTGGGCGTACGACTTCCGTTAGCTCATACCATTGGCCGAGTGTTGATAAATTGGGGTTTGGCTCCTATGCAGATAATACCTTTGGCCTGGGCTAATTTAATTGGTCTCTTAGTGCTTCTTAATGAGAGCGGATGTACTTCTCCCACCTCTAGAGATATTGATTATGCGTATCGCATCGTTCGTGATCCCGAATGCCAAGGTCATTACTATTTGCAAGTGCAACAAGGCGTTCGTCCCATTTTCAATCGAAACTCTATCGGCGGCCAACATTGGAGGCGTCCGTGGTTCTGGGTTTATGGATTTGAATATCTTAACCATACTGGGAATTATCTGCCTGTCCATTGCACCTTTTGGACTCCTGAATCTCGTAAGTCTTTCTCTTTTAAATTTGTTAAATTGTTGATTTTCATCTGTCTCTTGTGATTTTTAACTTTATTTTAGATTTCTCTTCTGTTGGCATCCCCGATTCGTCCAGCTGAGGAGGAGCTATCCCTGGGTTTTCGACAGGCCTTTGACGTGAACAACTAGATAGCTCTTTCCCATGATGTTTCTATGCTTATGAATGATAAGCGCCTTTCGGAAGCCTGCCTATTTCAAGATCCCACTCGGGCTCCTCCGGTAAGCTTCGTAGGGATGGTAAATGACAATTTCACTTATTGGGACGCTACCCTTGATGAGTATTTTTATAATCAGGCTGTGTATCCCCCTGCGACTTGAGAGGCACGTCAGGAAGCTGGCCGAAGTTCTGCACTGGCCGAAAATACCTCTGCGGTGATCAGAAGTGGATCCAGGCTTTGCAGTGTGGTAGCCGTTAATGCGGAGGAAATCAGGATGATTGGACCGGAGGAAGCACAGGGTGGGGTGGGGCTTCCGAATTGAGGCCCCACCAAGGAAGACAAAAAAGGCTCGTGCCTGGCGGTTGGATAAGGGGAAGCACCAATGAAAAAGGCAGAAGCGCGAAACAGTGATGCTCTTGAGTCTGTCTTTCATCCCGGTCTTATTTCTGGAGTAAGGATTAACCCTGTCCAAGCTCTACCTGGTTCGAGTTAGTCTCGGGCCCCGTGTAGAGGAGGGTACACATGCTGAAAGGTGTGAGACCGGTGGTGGGATCCTTCCACAGGATCCCTTTGTGGAGGGGGGTACGTGTGCCGAAAGGGGTGGCCCTGGCAGCGGAGTCTCTCTAGTTGCCTTGGAAGAGCTGCTAAGATTGTGGAGCATCGGCGAGACTTTGGCGGTAATAAAGATAGAGCTGAGTGTTTCAGAGGCTGACTTCGTTCCTGCCCGTTCGTGGAATCCTATGTTGTCTCGTTGGCTTTAGAGCCCCGGACCCCATGAGATCGGAAATGCCGCCTTGGTCAGTGTTGGTCACTATGACTTTTTTATGCCGCTTCCTCCTGCTAACTGAGTCTGGCCAAGTCATTCCTTTTGGAGTTAGCCTCAGCACTGGGGCCTCCGCTTGTGCCGAGGACTTCTCAGCTGTTACAGAGATCCAGCAGGCCATGTTAGCCGAGTAGCTGATCTCTGCTGCGAACGCTCGGTCCTCAGCTTATAGAGAGAGGGCCCAGGTAGCTGAGAGTCGAGTTCGTCAGTTGGAGGTTGCTCGCTATCTTACTAAGCATGAACTGGAGCGTGAGAGTGAGTGTGTTGCTCAACTGGAGGCAGAGGTAGCTTGGATGAGGAGCCTTTGTAATTCTCTGGTGGTGGTGGTGGTGATGGTGCCTGTCCAAGTGGCACCGGTGGGGGAACTAGCAGGCCCACTTAATTTTTATGACTTTACTCTAATTGTTGTTATGCCCTTATAGGACACTTTGTAGCCTTCGTATGGCATATTCTGAATATGTTTTGGGTTTTATTGTTCTATTGATAGTAGGTTGTGGTACAGTGCGTGTTTTTGCTTTTTCCTCGCACTTTTATTTAATATGGGCCTCTGCATGGGATTACACTCATGCGGCCTTACCTCCTTCCCTACAATATGTACATACTGCAATTTGGCTAAGGCGCATCTCAAGCATAGAAACACTTTAGATTCTGAGCGTTCCATGGATGTTTGATGCCTTCACCATTCAGTCGCTGAGCTCATATGCTCCATTACCCAGGTTTCTTTTTACTATGTACAAGCCTTCCCAATTTTCGCCAAACACACCACCACCTTGCTGGTAAATTTTTCTCATTACTAATTCTCTGGCTACAAAGTCCCTCCGATGGACTATTTTGTTATACTGGGCTTCCAGTCTAGATTTGTAAATCGCATGTCTCTGCGCTACTTGTAGTCGGAGCTCTTCCACCAAGTCAAGTTTGAGTTCCAGGGCTTCAGGATTGGGGTTTTCTTTTTGATGGGATAATTGGAAAGTTGGATGGGCCAATTCTGCTAGGATGACTGCTTCGGTGCCTTACGTTAGGGAGAACAGGGTTTCTCCTATTGATGTCTAGCAGTGGTGCGATATGACCACATGACTCCTGGTAGCTGTGGGGTCCAACTCTTCTTGAGGCTCTCCAATCTTGTCTTGAGAGTATGCTTGATTATTTTATTCACTGCTTCTACTAGCCCGTTTAACTGGGGGTAATACGCTGATGAGAACAGCTTCTTGATTCCCAGGCCATCACAGAATCTTTAGAGTTTTGCTCCTTCGAATTACTTTCCGTTGTTGGTTACTATGGCGTTAGGTATCCAAAGCGACAGACAATGCTCTTCCATATGAACCCTATCATGTTGGCTTCGTTGATGGTTGCTAGCGCCTCTGCCTCTGCCCACTGGAGAAGTAATCGACTACGACTATTGTGTACTTAACGCCTCCTCTGTCAGGTAGAAATGGGCCGATTAAGTCAATTTCCCATTTAGCAAAAGGTCACGGTGCAGCCATCATGATTAACTCGGTGGAGGGGTTCTGATCACATGACACGGGAGGATAATCGTAGAAGACAAATGCTCTTCGTACGAAAATAAAAGCAATTTTATATTGCTCAAAATATGATAAGTTAAAATTCAAGATTTTTTCAAGTTACCATTCTACAAACCACATATTTATAGCAAAGAAAAGGAATTAAAAAGACATTCAAACTTAGAAAATAAGCATAAATAATTGAAGACTGCAACTTTCAAGATGGAAGTTGGAAAGTTGTATTTCCTTTGATTCTTGTCCCACATTAGTCCCCTCCACTTGAAAAGAACTCATCCTCGAGTGGTCTTCTTAGACTACAGCTTGAGGTTCTTTCTTACAAGGAAATGTTCTCGCCAAAGTAAACACATCACTTCGTCTCCAACATCAAACACTCGCAAACGTTGATGCTTCTCCATAACTATCTTGAATTCTTTTGTAGTTCCCATCAACTTTTGGTGAACCTCAGCTTGCACATCTAACCCCTCATTTCCAAATTTAATTACAGCCATACTAACAGCCCATAAAGCATGTGGAATTTTTCTGTAAAACACAATAAATGGTGCCTTCCTTATGTAATTATGAATTGGACTGTTGAAGACATAATCCCACTGCGTTGGTCGACTCCCACAAATGCAGCAAATAAGAATTTCAAGAGCTCGATTGACATGAATTTCCTTCTGACTATCAGTTTGCAGATATGTCATGCTGCTTAGTAAAGCATCAAACATCTTCACAGCCTCAATCCTTTCATCAGGCAACATGCCTTTAAGCACAATTTCTTGTTCTCCTTGACCAAGTGTCTGATTTTCATTGTAATGATCAGCATTTGTCGTTGACTCATTAGAACTAAGCGAATTAGTTTTCTCATGGCAATTTTCAGTTGCAAATAAGTTCTTCTTTAGCAACATCCCTCCATTTTTCTTGTAAAAGTTGCTCTTGCGACTATAAACCATGAATGTTGTAATAATTTCAATGTACTCCCATGTAGCTAAGAGAAATATGACAATACATATTAGGCCACCGTGAACATCACCAATAATGGTGAAAACCACTATTCGGCAATGATCAATATGATGCGGCAATAGTGATAAGAAATGTTGTTTAAGATCTCAATTCTCACAGACGAAACTCCCAAATTCGTTGATGTAACTTGTCAATTCAAGTGGGCAGACATTCAATGTTGAATTGCCACATTCACATAAATCTCTACATCCTTCTGCAGTTAAAATCATATGGACTTTTGTAGCAAAGTTCCTCTTGGAATCTTTCGTAACAATTATCGCATGAAGGATAATCGATATCATAACAATCATCAGATTTCTTTTCACTTGCAATCCCAATGCTTTAGTCAATCTATGAGAACTAATATTCTTGCTATTAATTATTAATTCAAAGTTCTTAAAAGGAATTGTGCACCTGGTTCGGTGTAAAGCCTTTTGTTGAGAATCTTCTATTTGAGGTGCTAAGAGTACTTTACGATCCACCATTACTGATTGCTCACCAACCTCTTCACCATCGGGTCCACAGATTCAATCCTCATCTTCCCATGCATCATCGTCTTCCTCATGTCCGACCAAGTTGACTTGGCATCGCTGAGGGCAATTGTTTAAGCAATGCCAAAATTCTTAACACCTGCAACACTTGTTATCAGTTGGCTTAGCACTGTCCTTAGTAGGTTTATTGTCGCCTCCACATTTCGTAGAACTAAAGAGAGCTTCTACATTGGTTGTAGGGATGACTTTGGGTACATCATGCTGTTCTTTTGGGATGCCATAAAATTTCTCCACTCGTTCCAAACGAGTATTTAAAGTTTATGTTGTTATTCTCAAACGTTTCAGATCTCTAAATAAATCAGCAATCGAAGGATTGGTGGTGTTAAACATCGCGGAAGGAGAAACCTGGCTTTGAATACCAACTGAGACGGGAGGATAATCATAGAAGACAAACGCTCTTCGTATGATAATGAAAGCAATTTTATATTGCTCAAAATATGATAAGTTAAGATTCAAAAATTTTTCAAGTTACCATTCTATTATATAAACCACATATTTATAGCAAAGAAAAGGAATTAAAAAGACATTCAAACTTAGAAAATAAGCATAAATAATTGAAGACTGCAACTTTCAAGATGGATATTGGAAAGTTGTATTTCCTTTTATTCTTGTCCCACATTATCACGGGGGCATATATTTGGCAGCTCTTACATGTTTTAGCATACTCGACTACATCCTTTCCGAGGGTGGGCCAGAAATACCCTTGCCTGATGACTTTTTGGGCTAGAGCTTGTCCCACTGAGTGGTTTTCGTAGACACCCTCATGTATTTCCGAGAGGACCTTGGTGGCTTCTTGCTTGTTCAGGCATCTCAGCAACGGCATTGAGTATCCCCTTTTGTATAGCACACTATTTACTAGAGTGTACCTGGCCGCTCAGAGTCGTAATCGTTTGGCTTCTATCTTGTCTTCAGGCTCTTTTCCCTCTTCCAGAAAGATCTTGATAGGAGTCATCCATGTTTCCTCTTCGTCAATTTGCTAGATAATCTTGTCACTCGAGGCTTCTTGCTTCAACACACTAACGCTCCCCAGCTGCTCGGCGTTCTCCGAAATCGCCAATCGAGCTAGTGCATCGACTTGTGTGTTACGCTATCTGGGCACCTATGTGATATATATGTGATCGAACTCTGGGATCATCTCTGCGACTAAGTTTCGGTACCCCACCAGTTGCTGGTCTTTCGCTTCATAATATCCCTTTATTTGGTTGATTATAAGCTCAAAATCACTGAAGATCATCACCCTTTTGGCCCCGACTGTCAATGCATTCTCATGCCGGAGAGTAAGGCCTTGTATTCAGCTTCATTGTTGGTTGTGGGGGAATCCAAACCTGATGGACGAACAGAATACCTCACCAGTGGGGGCTGTGAGGACCACGTCAGCTCCTGCGACATGTGTCTTGGATGATCCATCTACTGACATCTGCTAAGGTTTAGTAATCACTTCTCCTGGCAAGGTGGGTATGGTGAGCTCTACTATGAATTTCACTAGGGCTTGTGCCTTAATAGCTATTCGGGGGACATACTTGATATCGAATTAGCTTAATTCCATGGCCCACTTCATTAGTCTCCTTGTCGAGTCTGATTTTGAGAGCACTTGCCCCAATGGGAAATAAATCACTACCTCGATCAGGTGTCCCAGGAAGTAAGGCCTTAGTTTCCGTGCGCTCATCACCTGGGTGTAAACGAGGGGTGTAAACGAGTTTCTTGACTATGGGATATCTGAGTTCCGCATCCCTGAGCATCTGGCTTATGTAATATATCGGTTCTTATTGTTTTCCCTCCGTGCAGACCAGGACTGCACTTAACGCCGACTCTGAAGTGGCTAAATACAAACTGAGGGTCTCTCCCGGCTATGGTTTTGAGAGAGTCCGCGTGTTGGGTAGGGTGACCTTCAGTTCGTTAATAGCCTTTTGGGCCACCAGTGTCCAGTCAAATTTTTCCTTTCGGATCACATTTAGGAGGGGTTTACACTTGTCAGATGCCCTAGATAGAAAGTGGCTGAGGGACGCAATCCTTCTGGCCAACTTTTGTACTCTTTTGGCGTGCTTGGGGGCTCTATATCTTGTATGGCTTTTACTTTATCTGGGTTTGCTTCTATTCCCCTTTTGCTTACCATGTAGCCAAGGAATTTTCCCGCCGACACTCCAAATGTGCACTTTTTTTGGTTTAGTTTCATCCCGTAATGTGATAGGATGTTGTACGCCCTACTTAGGTGGTGTACATGGTCGTCTATGGCTATATTTTTTACCACCATGTTATCCACATATACCTCCATGGTTTTTCCTAGCGCTTCCTGGAACACTTTGTTGACCAAGCTCTAGTAAGTGGCGCCCGCATTTTTCAAACCGAACGACATCATTACCCAGCACAGTAGAGTAGATTTCTCTTAGTGTAGAACACCGTTTTCTCTACATCATCTGGGTACATGGGGATTTGATGATAGCCCGATTATGCGTCCATGAAACTCATCAGCTCATGTCCAGCTGTTGCGTTTACCATTTGGTTGACATGCGGTAGAGGGAAGCTGTCCTTAGGGCATGTTTTGTTGAGATCAGTGATGTTGATGTAGAGCCTTCAGGATTTGTTAGCCTTTTGAACTAGGACTGAGTTGGCCACTGATTAGCCATTTTGTAGTCAGATGACTAATTAAAGAATTTATCGAACCACGGGGAGGAAGGTACTAGGGTCTAAGAAATCTCGTGTTCATCATAGTATTATAGAGATGATCATAAAGGGATACGATTAATCAAGAAATGACAATTAAACAATAAAATGATAAGATAAATGATGGGATAGATGAATGGAGGATGGACGAATGAGCCAAGTAGATAGAGAATGAGACTAGCAATACTTAAAGTATGAAAAACCTAGGTATCATGCAACAAATTCATATATGTTATGGATTAATAACTAAGGGCCAACACGAATTCCACCAAAACTCACTCTCGAGATGGATAGGATGTAGATCCTTACAAAGGTCTCAAATAGCTCAAAGGTTAGTTCTCAATCAAACCATTCCAACTAGGTACTAAGTTCAATTGGAGAGCCTCCTTACACGATCAATTAACCTCTCGATCTAAATAATCGAATGTTCTATCAAAGGGTTCTAAATCCTAAAGGATTTCTCAATCTCTTTACAATTTATAATGCACATGAAGTGTTTGATAAAATGATTCACTTAATCATCCTAAGCACATAATTGATTTCTCAATCTAATCACATATTTAGAGCAACTAAACACACAAATCATCAAAAATCTCAAGATCTCAAGCATCAATGATAGAAAATTAATAAATCCAATCAACATATGAATTCAATTGCAAAATACCCAAAATTATCCAACACAATTCATATTGTTAATCTCACAAGGGAGATTAGCCTCTCATATTCATAAGAAAATTAACATAGACATTAAGATCCTTACAAAACATGATAAACAATAAGGTTTCAATACAAAGTTTGGATGAAAACTCCCTTGGATGTCTCCAATGGTGATCTTCTTCTTCCCCTTGCAATTCACCTCTCTTCCTTGCTTCTCTAACTACTTGGATGAAGGATTTGATGGTGGGATGATGATAGATGGGATAGATGAAGAATGGATGAAGATGAAAGTGTAAAATGGAGGAAATGGTGTGTGAGGTAGGTGCAGGGGTGAAAACCCTCGACCAAAACTGATCAAATATTGAAGTATTGGGTATTTATACCCCTTGGGAAGCTTCTAGAAGGTTCTGGAATTTTTAGCAGCTTTTTACACAACACGAGTCATGCTCTGCAACACGGTCACAAGGTGGCCGTATTGGGTGAATTGATGTCGCTGTACGGCCAAGACTTACAGGGTCGTGTTACGCAACATGGCTTGTGTGCTGCAACACGGCTCGTGTGCTGTAACACGGGAACAGGGTGGTCGTGTTGGATGAATTGATGACGGCACACGGCCACCTCTTACAGGGCCGTGTTCTGTACACGGCCCGTGTTGGTGCATGCCCTTGTTTCCTTCACTATTTTAGCTCGTTCTCCCTCGTTTTAACTCTGAATTGAGATCCGCTTTTTCCTACGTCTTCCTTATCATGTCTAGTATCCATTAAAAACTAAAAATACACGAAATAACACATGAATACTGATAAAAATACACGAAAACGAACGTAAAAAGACACTAATATCTAGGTGAAAATATCACTCATCAGCCACCCATGAGGGGAACAAAGCTTCCCTTACAAGACTGTTTGCTAGCAGTTTTTTGGCCTCTATCTCGATCATATTTCTCCAGAATGTACTTCCTTTTCTTTTGTTTGACTGGGCAGTACGACGGATTCATGTTGAGTTGATGGCACACGTGTTTAGGGTCTATCCCATGTATGTCTGTTGGTGCCCAGGTGAACACATCTAGGTTGGCTTTCAAAAATTCTATTAAAGTCGTCCTGTGCGGTTTCTTCAGTTGTGGCCCAACATATAGTTCCAATTAGTTCCATTCTTACAGATTCGGCTTTCTCGACTGGTTCTCCTCTTTTTCTTTTCTTTTTGGATCTCGGATCCTCGTTGGTAATTGGAGGTAAGTCAATTTCCTTAACGCCAAAAGGTCAAAACCTCCGAGCGTTCTCTGGTTTCGGATCTTCTGGTGGTGGGTTAGTAGCAGATGGGGCTTCTTCGTGCTGTCCTTCATCTACTACCAACAATTGAAAATGCGGATCGTGGTAGCTGAGTCCTTTTCCTTTTTTGATGAAAGAACATTCTCTTACTTTCATTTGACTGCATCTGGCAGTGCTAACTCTTCCGTTAGAGGTCACGAACTTCAGGCATTGATGGACTGTAGAGGGGACAGAGTTGAATTGATGTATGAAAGTTCTTTCGAGGATACATTTGTAGGGAGATGGAAGGTCAACTACCTTAAATTTGAGAATGTGTTGAGCCCTTACTGCTTGCTTCTCGTCCATCATTTGGACTGACAAATCAACTTGCATCAGGGGGTAGTGATGTCGTTACCGAACCTTCGTATTTCATCGACGCACAAAGAGACTTTGTGGTGGGTTGATCCTATGATGGCCTCGAATGCCTTCTTGAATATTATGTTCGTGTAGGCGCTCGTGTCAATTAGGCATCGGTGCACCCATACTCCCAATATCGTGGTGAAGACAACCAGCGGGTTGTTGTGGGGAGATCGTACCTCGTCGAGGTCTTTCTCGGAGAAGAATATGTCGGCTTCGTGAATGGGCGGTTGGGGGCTAGCCATCAAGACGTATTGGAGCCTATCGAGCTCTCAGAGTTCGGCCTTCCATTTTCTATGAGACTAGGTGGTCAAGGCCTGAGATGTTCCCACGTAGTTTTCCTCTATCATATACACTTCCCGAGATGGTGAAGGCAGGCGTTCGCCCGAATCATCCCGTCCTTGTGGTGCGGCGGGTCCTTTCAGTCGCTCATTTGGTGCTGGAAGAAGATCTCTCTTCCGCTTCGGTCCTATCACCAATCGGTCCAGCTTTCTATCCTCGAACAACTTTATTAGCTCGACTAATAGATCCCAGTAGTTATTGGTGTCATGTCCTATGGATTTGTGATACTTGTAGAATTTCTTCTTGTTTAGTTTAGTTGGGGTCTGCTCGTATTTTTGGTGGGGGGCTCAGCAAATTGGTGTTTTGGATCTTGTTGAAGATCTCTTGGGGGGTCAGCTTGAGCACCTCAGTCATCTCTTGTACTTGGTCGTCTTCTAGAAATGGCTTGAATAAAGACGGAGTTTTATAATCCTTGTCTCCCTTCTTTTTCTTTTTGTCGCCTTCCTTGCTGTCACCTTTGCACTTTTTGTGTTCTTCAAGTATTTTTCACTGTGGATGAATGCTTACGTCGTGGCCATGATGGCAACTCATCCATATCGGGAATTCTGGGAGCAAGGCCGCCGCTGCCAAAATGGTCGACGTTTTGTCTAAGATTTCCTCCGTATTGGCACGCTGCTCTTTGAATCTTTTCATGAAGTCCTTAAGCGACTCCTTCGGTCCTTGTCGTAGATAGGCCAACTTCTGTTTTGGCTCCTTCTCTTGCCCAAGATAGGCGAAATGGGACCAGAAGGACGTAGCGAGTTGCGCCCATGAGTCGACTGAGTTGACCGAAAGTGACTCGAACCATGAATGCACTTTGTCACCTAGCGTCAAGGGAAACATCTTGCAGCGATCTTCCTCCGAGCTTCCTTACGACAATATCCATCCTACGTATTTATTGAGATGCGTAGTTGGATTAGAATCGCCGGCATATTGAGGGATCTGGGGGATTCGAATCTTCTTTAGAGTGGCAGCCGCGATAATTCGATGGGTGAATGGGGTTCTACCGAATTTTGGATCAGGAATGTTGTGCAGCCCGACATTGTTCTTTCTTTCCATTTCGTCGAGACGCTTCCTCATGGTCTCCAATTTCGAGTTGTGTTGCAGCTTGAACTGGGCTAAGAGGTCCTCCCCCGTGCTTTCTTCCATCTATTCCTGACGGGACTTAACCAAATCGGGGCCGAGACAATCCTTGGCACTTACGTGCCTGATTGTGTGTGCGGAAGCTGTGCTGGTAAAGGAGTTGGCACGAGAGGCCGTCTGCCTTCATTCCCGCCCTTCATCCACCACCCTCTCATGTATCGACTTTCAAGGTGGAGTCCAGTCACGCTGCCGCTCATCTATTCATTCTGTCGTGTTATCCTCGAGGTCGAAACTCAATCTTCGGCTGGTACTTTTTTATCCAGCCGGCTGCTTTCCCTTCATCTGTCTGAGAAGGTTGAAGTATTTTTTACAGAAGTCGGTCTCGGTATCATCTTCCTTCGAATTCACGTCGTGAGGCGGGATCTCATTTTCGGCTGTTCAAGAAGGGTTTGGCACCTCGTGATTCTGACTGTTCATCGCATCTGCCTTGCTGGGGGTGGTTTCCTCTCGACCGTTTGTCATTTTGGTTAAGGCGAGATAAAGGTTAAATTAGGCCCTTCCTCTAGCGCCAAATGTAGATAGTAGGATTAGTCCCTCCTTAATGGTGAGTTAATATGGCTGTTTAAGGATGATTGGGGAATTATCCGCACTAATCTAACATAATAATTTATTAGTGTGAGAAAGAATGTTCATCGGTTCCCTCTAAGGAATCTTGTGCCTTTTGGAGGTGAATATTGTTGTTGTTTTTCATTATGGGCAAGTTCAATATATTGGGTGACCTGACGTCATCCAAATTTCCGGATATATCGTCAGGTCACATCACATTAAATGCAAACACTGTAAGCATTAAATGTCATATCTTCATGTGGCTATTTTAGGGATTCGTTTTAGGATATCCCCTATGGATGAATCTTAGGGGATATCTGATTATCGTTATTTTTACCTAGATTTTAGTGTCTTTTTGTGTATATTTTTCGTATTGTTTTACCCGTATTTTCATGTATTTTGGTGGTGTTATGTATTTTTATGGGAAAGTGTGAGAATGATCTTAAACATATTTATAACAGGTGAAAATGGAGTAAAAAATAAAGACGGGAGATCAAACAAGGAAGAAGGAACAAAAGTGCAAGAACACGGCTGGCCGTGCTAGCAACACGACTCGTGTTGCAGCACACGGCCCGTGTACCAGACACGGGCCTATAAGCGACGGCCGTGTGGAGCCATAAATTTGTCCAACACGGCCATCCTTTGGCCATGCGACGCAGCTCGACTCGTGTTGCAGCACATGGCCCGTGTTCCAGACACGGGCCTGTAAACGATGGCCGTGCGGAGTCATCAATTGACACAACACGGGCACCTTATGGCCGTACTGCGTCACATGACTCGTGTCGTGTCAGGGATCAGAAAAAGTCAGAATCCTTCTAGAAGCTTACCAAGAGGTATAAATACCCAACACTTCAATATTTTTTAGAGGAGATCCGATTTTCTACCTTCCCCACACACCTCACACACCATTCCTTTGATTTTACACCATATTCTTCATCCCATTCATCCATCCTTTGGATCTACATCATCTCTCCATAATTTCTACCATCCAAATCAAGTGAAGAAGCAAGGAAGAGTGGGTGATCACCAAAGGAAGAAAGGAGATTCAATTGGATCCATTTCCAAGGGAGTTTTCATTCCAATTTTATGTTAATCCTTTAGTTTACCATGATTTGTAAGATTTCTAATGTCTATGTTATGGATCTTATGAAGATTGTAGGCTAATCTCCCTTGTGAGATTAGCAACATGAAGGTTGTTGGTTAATTTGTGGATCTATGTAATTAAATTCATATGTTGAAGGGATATTTGATTTTCTATCATTGATGCTTATATATCTTGAGATCTATGATGTTTTGTGTGTTTGATTGTTCTAATTATATGATTAGATTGAGAAATCAATTATGTGCTTAGGATAATTGAGTGAATCATTTCATCAAACATCTCATGTGCATTATAAATTGTAAAGTGATTGAGAAGTCCTTTATTATTTAGAACCCTTTGATAGAACATGTGATTAGTTAGATTGAGAAGTCAATTAATTATATGAAGGGATTCTTTAATTGAACTTAGTACCTAGTTGGAATAGTTTAATTGAGAACCAACCTTTGAGCTATTTTGAGATTGTGCAAATGATCTACATCCTATTCATTTCGAGAGGAAGTTTAGGTGGTATATGTGTTGGCCCTTAGTCTTAACCCTTGATACATATGAGTTTAATGCATGAGTCCATGAGTTACCACTTCATTAGTATTGTTAATCTCACTTCTACTCAATTTGGAAAACCACTCATTTCATCATTTATCTTGTTACTTAAATTGCTTGTTTACTTGCAATTATTTTCATTTAATTACTTGTTTAATCAACCAACCCTCTATGATTCGTTTCTATAAAATCGTGATAAACGTGATATCGCTTAAGTACTAGCATCGACCTCCCTGTGGTTCGATAAATTCTTGAATTGGTCAACCCGACTACAAGTTATGGCTAACCAAATGGCGCTGTTGCCGGGGAGGTAACGGTTGCTAGTAGCTTAAAGAAGGAACGTTTAGAGCGATCTTACTAGAGATATTTTTCTTGTATTTATTATTTGTCTTTGCTTTGAAAATCTTGTTCTAACATCTTTTATCTTGAAGGTGTATGCAAACAAGGTCAAAAGGGAGAACAAGTTGAACCTATTGACTTAGAAATTGAACACACTTTTCGGAGAAGAAGAAAGGAGAACAATACCAAAAAGAGTAATCTAATGGAAAACAATCAAGATGAACGTGATAATGTTAGGAATGATGGAGGCGGAGTGCAAAATATGCAAGATCAAGCCAATGCCAATCTTCCTCAACAAGCTTATCAACAATTTGGGGAGTTTAATAATCAAGCTTTGATTCAACAAATGGTGCAACAAGCTATGATTCAACAAGGCTTTCAACAAGTTTATGCTCCTCCACAACAAGCATATGTACCACCACATCCAGTGCAACATGGAATTCATAATGATCAAAGGGTGATCCGGGATTTCTTCATGTCGAGGACAATGCCACAAATGATGGGACCACCAATTCATGTCAACAACTTTGAATTTAAAATGGGTTTGATATTATTGGTGAGAGAGCAACAATTTAGTGGAACTCCGAATGAAGATCCTAATGCTCATCTAGCTCAATTCATTGAGATTGCTAACACCGTAAAGATGAATGGGGTGAGCGAGGATTGCTCAAAATGAGATTATTTCCATTTTCTTTGAGAGATCGTGCTCGCACATGGCTATCTACTCTTACTCCGGGAACGTGCAACACTTGGGAGGAACTTGCACAAATGTTTTTGAACAAGTATTTCCCACCTTCTAAAATGCTTCAAATGAAGAGCTTGATTACTCAATTCAAGCAATTGCCTCAAGAAAGCTTTTACGAAGCGTGGGAAAGATTTAAGGAAATGCTACGCAAGTGTCCTCAACATGGATTCCCGGAGAATCAACAAGTGGGATTTTTCTACCAAGATTTGGTAAATGGTCAAAGAGTGCTTGTTGATGCTTCGGCTGGTGGATCCGTACTTGGAGTGACTCCGGAAAGGGCTATAAGGATTTTTGATGAAATTGCTACAAATGTCTACCAATGGCCATCAGAGAGGGTTAGTGGATGCTACGGATTTGAGAGTTATGATCAAGGGCAACACTCGAGTGTGAAGAGTGTGAATGTTGAGCCACAAACGCCAAGCATGGAAATGATAGTAGCGGAGGTAATGAAGCAAATGAGTTTGAACAAATGAGTGACTAATAAAGGAGTTAATATGGTTGATGGCCAAATGGATCAAAGTGTGCTTCCTCCAAATGGTGTTAGTGGGGAACAATGGGCTATGACAATGCCACGTGTGGAAGATGTGCAATACATGCAAGGAAGAAACTATTAAGGTAATTATCAAAACAATTACCAAGGTAGTTTCAACCAAAATCAAGGAAACTATCTATCAAGGCAAGGAGGGTTCAATGGTCAAAGTAGTGGAAGCTCATACCCACAACAACAAAGGAGGCAAGATAATTTCTCTTATTCAAACCCAAGCAATGCGGTTGCTTATCCTACGAGGTATCATCCGGGAGCTAAAGCGCCAAATAATAAAGGGAAGGCAACCACCGAAGAACTTCTTGAAAAGTTGATTGCTTCCAACAAAGCTCAAGATGAAACACGGAGAAAAAGTGATGAAATTAATGAAAGACGATTCAAAGCTATTGAGGAAAATAATGAAAGAAGATTCAAAACTATTGAGGAAAATAGTGATAGAAGACTCAAAGCTTTGGAGTATTCGTTTGGTCAAATTGCTAGCTCAATGAGTGCGAATGAGAAAGGGAAATTTCCTTCCATCACCATTGTAAACCCAAAGGAACAATGCAAGGCAATTACCTTGAGGAGTGGAACTAAATATGATGAACCTTCAATGCCAATGGAAGATGATAAGGTGGAAGAGAAAGAGGTGGAGAAAAACTTGGTTGAAGAAGAAGTAGACGTTGAAAGTGAAGTTGAGGCGAAAATGAATGAGGAACCGGAATTGATTGATAACAAGATTGTTGAAAAGAAATGGGAAAGAACCAAGGCAATGAAAAAGAAGGAGGAGGAAATTGAAGTGGAAAGGGATAGTTGGGGAATTCCTTAAACACAAGTACCTATTCCTTTTCCACATCGATTTTTGAAGAAGGGGTTGGATGAAAAATTTGCAAAGTTTTTGGAAATTTTCAAGAAAATCCATATTAATATATCCTTTGCTGATGCCTTGAGACAAATGCCTCACTATACGAAGTTTTTGAAAGACATAGTGGCAAGAAAGAGGAGCTTGATGGAGAATGAGACAGCCAACTTGAAGGAGGAATGTAGTGCAATAATTTAAAAAGAAATTGCCTCCAAAGCTTAAAGATCCAGGAAGTTTTGTTATACCATGTGAGATGGGGAAGAATGAAGTGCACAAAGCTCTTTGTGATCTTGGAGCTAGCATCAACTTAATGCCTATGTCTATATTCAAGAAACTTGGTATAGGGGAAGTAAAGCCTACATCCGTGACGTTGCAACTTGCGGATAGGTCTTTGACTTATCCTAAGGGAATAGTTGAGGTTGTGTTAGTCAAAGTTGGAAAGTTCATATTCCCGGTGGATTTCGTAGTGCTTGACATGGACGAGGATGCAAATGTTCCATTGATTTTGGGACGTCCATTTTTGGCCACGGGAAAAGCTTTAATTGATGTATACAAGGGGGAGTTGACATTGAGAGTGAATGAAGAAGAGGTGGTATTTTCACTAAAGAGTGCTATGAGGCATCCGGATGAGAAAGAAGAGTGTAGAAGGATTGACATGATTGATGAAGTTGTTCAAGAGAATTTACCATTCTTCTTATCGAAAGATCCTCTAGAAACAAGCATAATCCATTCTCTTACTTTATCTCTTAACTCTAACTCTTCTTTTTATAGTTTGGAAGATGATGATATTAATGATTGCTTAAATGATTTGAATGCTTGTAGGAAAATGCAAGAAGATGAAGCTAAGTTGATACACTATAAAAAAAGAGAATATATTCCATTAGAGGTTGAGAATGAAGAGTCAAAGGTTGATAAGGGAAAGAAAGAATTGAAGCCACTACCCGATCACCTTATGTATGCGTATTTGGGGGACAACAAGAATTTTCCGGTAATTGTATCATCATCCCTTTCACCTTTAGAGCTTGATAAATTATTGAGGGTACTTAGAGATCATAAGAGTGCTATAGGGTGGAGTTTGGATGATTTGAAAGGAATTAGTCCCACAATTTGCATGCATCACATAAGGTTGATAGATGAAGGTAAATCATTCATACAACCTCAAAGGCGTTTGCAACCAATTATGCAAGAAGTGGTAAGAAAAGAAGTTTTAAAATGGTTGGATGCTAAAATTGTTTATGCCATAAGTGATAGCCCTCATGTGAGTCCTTTGCATGTGGTGGCTAAGAAAGGAGGATTGACCATTGTTAAAACTGAATTTGATGAAGAACTTGCAACAAGGGTAAAAACGGGTTGGAGAGTGTGTTGTGATTATAGAAAACTTAATGAAAACACTCATAAAGATCATTTCCCTTTGCCTTTTATTGATCAAATGCTTGATAGGTTGGCGGGATACAAGTATTATTGTTTTCTAGATGGTTACTCGGGGTACAACCAAATCATGATAGCCCCCAAGGATCAAGAGAAAACAACTTTTACTTGTCCGTATGGCACATTCGCTTTCTATAAATTGCCTTTTGGGTTATGCAATGCACCCGCCACCTTTCAACGTTGCATGATGGCTATTTTTAGAGGATTGATTGAAAATGTGATGGAAGTTTTTATGGATAACTTTTCCGTGTTTGGATCTACATTTGATAAATGCTTGGCTAATCTCTCTATGGTTTTGCAGCGATGTCAAGATATGAACCTAGTTTTGAATTGGGAAAAATGTCATTTTATGGTTCAAGAGGGTATCGTACTTGGTCATCATATCTCAAAAAAGGTTTGAGAGTTGATAGAGCGAAGGTTGTAGCCATTGAACATCTCCCCCCACCTAAAAATGAAAAAGGGATTAGATCGTTTCTTGGTCACGCCGGATTCTATCGATGTTTTATAAAGGATTTTTCTAACATAGCCAAACCTTTGTGTAAATTGCTTGAAAAAAATGCTCCATTTGAATTTAATGATGAATGTCTTGATGCTTTTAGGGTGCTTAAGGAGGCCTTAATTTCTTCACCAATACTTGTCTCTCCCGATTGGAGCAAGTCTTTTGAGCTCCATTGTGATGCAAGCGACAATGCTTTGGGAGTAGTGCTAGGACAAGTGAGAGAGAAGAAGTTTCGGGCTATCTACTATGCATCCAAGACGTTCAATGCAAATCAAAAGAATTACATTACAACAGAAAAAGAGTTTTTATCCGTGGTTTATGCTTTTGAAAAATTTCGTCCATACCTAGTTGGCACGAAAACCATTGTTTATACGGATCATGCCGCCATTAGGTATTTGATGAGTAAAAAAGATGCTAAACCAAGACTAATTCGTTGGGTTCTTTTGTTGCAGGAGTTCGATGTGGAGATACGTGACAAGAAGGGAGTCGAAAATGTCATAGCCGACCACTTGTCACGCTTAGAAAATGTTGATGAAGAAGGAACCATGGAGTTCATTAAGGATGCATTCCCAGATGCATATACATATACGTATATACATATACGTATACATGTACGTATATACGTGTATATATATATATATATATATATATATATATATATATATATATATATATATATATATATATATATATATATATATATATATATATATATATATATATATATAAGTGAAGCTCCAAAGAGTAATAGTGATAAGTAACATCCTAGAAAGAGAGAAGAGTTTCCAAATCACAACCATCAATTCTAATATTCAAGACACCTGTGAGGTAGGGGTAACTTTTACTATTGATTGGGTATTATTACATTATATGCTTATGATTGCTATTGTTAGTATTTGTATGTAATAGATATGTATATACTATTGGAAATAATTCCACATTGCAGTTCGATACTAATTGATATATTGTCAAACGCAGCTGGAGCCGACGCTAATTGACATATTGGTGGACCTTGATCCGTCGCTGACATATATTTTATCGACTGCCACGTTATATTATTTTACTATGTATACATTTTTCTTACTTATATATATTAGCAAACGCAATCATTGAAGTGACTCCTATTGAGCTGTAGTTTGCTCACCCTTTCCACTCTAAACCCTTTTCAGGTTGAGGTTGCGTCGGCATATCGGGGCGGATGCGTTGTGTGAAAGATTTTCTATGAAAATTTCAAATGATTTGTAATATTTATTTATTTTCTTAAATTGTTCACGCCCCCATTAAATTGGGTTAATATTATCAAAGAATTACAAATAAATCTCTCTTTCTTTTTATTGAAAATTGGGGCGTGACATAATTATTCATGAAATAGTTGAATTGGTTAATTATTACTTTTCCTTAATATCACTTTTATTAAAAATATTATCACATTATATCAATTCTATAAACTGTTCGTGAAATTCACTTTCGTAATTATTTATCACTTTTTATTAAAAATGTTATCACTTTTTTTTAAAAATGTTATCATTTTTATGTATAATATAAACTGTTCATGAAATAGTTCACATCACCGTTGTCACTTTTCATCAATTGAAAATCACGTTTCCTTACAAAGGTTATCACTTCTTATCTTTTTCACGAAAGTCATTCATAAGACGAACTCACATAAGTCTTTAGCATTATGAATTATTCATAACAAAATTAAATAAAAAGTTATCACTTTTATTTGATCAGTATTTTTTATATTAAAAAAAATTATTACTACTTTTTAAAAATATTATCACATTTTATAAATTATACGTCCTCCGTCTTGGCCAAAGGTCACTGTTTGCTTTTTGCACGTGGATTAATGAGTATTATTATTTTATGAGTAGTGAATAGTTGTATTAGTAATGAGTGGTGGGCCATATGTTAGGCCCTTTTACTAGAAAGAAAAAATGAGGACATTTAAATGGGACACTCAATATAATAAAATGGGGCCTTTCGGTGGGATGGGGGGAGTAATATTTAAATTAAAAAATAAATTTAGTAAATAATAAAATTTTAATTATTATATTTTTAAATAAAAAAATTAAAAAAATATATATGTATGTAACATGACTAATTAATATGCCTTTTGTTATAATTAATTTTTTAATTTGATATCAATCAAATAAGACCTTTTAAAGTTTACTATATACTCCTTCCGTCCCACACTTATCTTCACCACCCAAAAAAGAAAACTTCACATTAACCAACAATCTCAAAATTATCCTAATCTCAAAAATACATTTCCCACCCAACACACATAACATATTTTATAATTTATTTATTATCTAAAAATACCACAATACCCCTAAAAAGTCAATAAAGTTGATCAAAAAGCAAATTTTCTTAAACTCCATATCTACAATACCAGTGCAGATAAGTATGTGACGGATGGAGTAGTAATTAATTTTTAAAATTTTAATTTTATAAAAACCAAGACCCTTTAAAATTATCTAAATGTGTTAATGGGTGATCTGTCTCACATGAGGGGATTCGTTAGATTGTTCTCACTAGACATGCACGGCGGTTCGGAACCGCCGGTTCCAGTTTTCAAAAATGTGGAACTAGAACCGAACTGGGGATAGGAAGGTTTCGGTTTCGGTTTGGAGCCGTCGATTTCGGTTTCTAATTTTTTTTAACCTTAAAACGTAAAAAAAATGGAAAAACCTTCGGTTCCAATCGAAAACCGCCAGTTTCGATTTCACAAAATGAGGAACCGAGACTGAACCAAAATATATTCAGTTTCTGTTCGGTTTTTGTCGATTACAAACTGTCGATTTTGGTTCTGGTTAGAACTGCCGGTTTTCGGTTCCAAACCAGGGGGCTCGATTAAATTATGCATGTCTAGTTCTCACCCAATTCTTGCTTAAATAAAATAAGAGTAATAATAAAGACTAATTATACTGTGCACCCTAAGATACGGTGCACCCATTTTTAAAAACGTATACAAATATGAACAAAAACATATACAACTATGAACAATAATGTATACAATTGAATTGTTAGTTTTTTTAATGAAAAATTGTGTAAAAAATATACAATTATTAAAAAACATGTATACACTATTGAATAAAAAGTTATATACATATGAATGCTAATTTTTTTATTGAAAAATTTAGTGTAAAAAAAGTATACAATTATTAAGATACACATATACAAAATAGAATAAAAACGTATACAAAATAAAATAAAAAGTTATACACATATAGGTGCACCTAATATCATCTCAATCAGTGTTTTTAAAACCAGACCGGATCGGCAAGATTCAACCGGGAACCAGTACCGACACCGATCCAGAACTACCCCTAAAATCGCTTTTACGATTGGACTGGAAAAAATCGGTCATAAAAATCGAAAAACCGCCGATTTTTATTAAAATTGAGTCATTTTCATATAAATCCTTCTATCCATTATATTAAAAGGATTGAAATCGTTAAAAAAAATAGAATGGCCTATTGAATACAAAAGAAATCACACAGATCTAATGAAAAATATATAAAATCCTCTTTTCGGAGACTGATCTACAGAGGAAATACATAGATCTATTCGAAGGAAAACAATGAGTCTGAGAAGCCACCACGACCTCCACGATTCTGATGCAAACTTGGGGGCCTCGACGACCTCCACGAATCTACTGCAATTTAGGGGCTCAATGAATAAAAGAGAGAGAAGAGTGAGAGACGAGAGAGAAGAGTGAACGAAAAGCCGAGTCAATGAGAGAATGGGTTATACAGAAAGAGAAACGGCGCTGCAAAATGCAGCCCTAATTGATGAGTAGTATTTTTAGTTGTTACTCCTTCTATCTGCTTCTAAGGTATCCATTTTACTATTTCTGACGTCATTTTCCTTAATTAGTAAAAAAATACACAATATGGTCCACCACTTCCCTTCCAATACAACTACCCACTTTACATATAATAATAATACTCCTTAATCCACGTACAAAAAGCAAAAGGATACCATAGAACCGGACACGTGCAAAAAGCAAATGAATACCTTAGAATCGGATGGATGGAGTATTTTATTTTAATAAATAAACATGCAGTGGCTTTAAATTTTAAAATGAAAGCTTTGCTTTTTCTAATGGGCTGGGCTAGTTATTAGTTCAATCAATTATAAACAAGTATTAAATAAATTATTTATTACTCCCCCGTCCCACGTTAATGTTTACATTTTCCATTTTGGGTTGTCCCCCGTTAAGGTTTACATTTTATTTTTTTGTCAAGTTGAGCCCACACAAAATAATTAATTATTCCATGTAGAGCCCACACACAGCACTAATACGACTACCCACTTTACATTAAATATTATTTCTCTCACCTTACTACTCATTAAAATATTATATCCCTTAATCTCCGTGCAAAAAGTAAACGTCAATATTAACATGAGACGGAAGGAGTATATATTATTATTATATTAAAATATAATTAAAAATATATTAATTTAATTTTTCTGATTGAACCGTCATCAAACAGGTTGGACTCAAATCGTTATCTCCACCTGTTTGATCTTGGATACGGTTGTAAAACCATTGATCTCAATAATAAAATCCTGGCAAGTGTAGATATAGTGGCGATTGTGTGTGGTGGAAGGACAAACCTAGCCAAATAGGTAAAAGAGAGAACCTACCATTGTTTATGGATCTAGGGTTCTTCCGTACTCCCGCACCTAAAATCTCAAATCTTGATCTGAATTCCCAAGACGTCAACGAAATCAGGAATTCTCCCATCATCGACGACGATCAATCGCCGACCAACTCTTGATCTGAATACTCTAAAATATCTATACGCGTTCAGTTACTTTGTACGGCACTTATTTCTTTACCAATCGATCTATAAATCTGGAAAGAAAAACGGACAGATGAATATACTTGTATCGGGAGTTTATTGATCTATTGAATTATTGAAATTCTTCAAAACTTGTTCGACCTCTGAATTCCGGAAATTCGAAACTCAAAGAATTTTGACTTTTCTTCATTTTTTTTTTATTAAATTTGGGAGAATAAATGTATAGAAAATTGGTGCTGGTGTATGAGCGGGAGAAGTTGCTGGGAGGGGCAGAGTTGCAACTGCAAGACGGCGTCGTAGTCGGGGATGAGACTACTAAGGAAATCCGGATTTCCCACTATTCGCCGCCAAGTGAGCGGTGCCCGCCACTCGCGGTGGTTCACACCGTGAACTCCACCGGAATATGCTTCAAATTGGAATCTACGGCAAAGAAACTGGACTCTCCGCTTTCTCTAATGCACGCCACCTGTCTCAGAGAAAACAAGGTATTGCACACCAAACAGTACAGAAAGTCAAAGCTGAATGGAAAAAATTCTCAGTTAATTCATTTAATGAAGAAAGTTTTATCTTTAAAAGATCCAGAACCATAAAACCCTAATTTTCTATTTTGGGATCACGCATCTCTTTCACAGAAAATTTTCAATCTTGAGATAACACAGAACCTTTTTACAGAATCTCTTCCAATCTGAAGATAAATACTAATTTCTAGAAGAAGTGTGAATTTTTATTTGTACAAACACAGCTAAATCAGGATATTCAGGACTTCCTACTACTGGTACAAGGTGTGGACTGTGAACAAGGACCAAAAATTTGATTTTTGACTCTGATCTTTGTTTTCAATATTCAGATAAAACCTGGAAATTTGTTGTCTAGAAAATGATCTAGATTTCACTTCTAACAGACTAAATAAATTGAATGAGGATGTTCCCTGTGAGGATTAAATCAAAATCTAATTCTGGATTGTAGTATTTACTTAAAATAAAGTAAGTCTGATGAATTCACCTTCTTTAAGACTTTGCAGGATTTAAACATGTGAATACAAGAGGCTAAGGATTTATTTAGTGAGATACTCTAGGCCCTATTATTTGTTAATCGCTCAACATTGTTCATGGAAACTTTTTGAAATTGCCTTCAGTAATTTGTTTTGAAGTCTGCTTTTTGGCTATCATTTAGAACCTAACGCTAGAGTCTGTTGCTTTTATGCTTGAAGGTGAAGTTTTTATATATGTTTTTGCTACTCTCGTTCGATATGCTTTTACAAGATGAAATTGTCTAATTCCCTTGTTCCCTCATTCACATAGTGGCATCTACTTGAGAATGATGTGTCATTGCAGTTGTCGAAGCCTACTTTGAACGTCCTATGCTGTAGCTATCACAACTGGATCAGTATTTCTTATAATAGATTTCCTATTTATATTTCAGGCAGCTGTAGCATCCATTGAAGGACAGGAGTTTCATTTTGTTGCCATGCACTCGAGAAAGTCTGAAGGACAAAATCCTTTATTTTGGGGATTCAATGTGGCATCAAGCCTTTACAATTCTTGCCTTGTTATGCTGAATCTCAGATGTCTTGGCATTGTATTTGATCTTGATGAAACACTTATAGTTGCAAATACTATGCGCTCATTTGAGGATAGGATTGAATCACTTCAGCGAAAAATAAATTCCGAGTCTGATCCACAGAGAGCTGCTGCCTTGCTAGCAGAGGTTAAGCGCTATCAGGATGACAAATCTATTTTGAAGCAATATGCAGAAAGTGATCAGGTAATTGATAATGGGAAGGTAATAAGGTCCGAGTCTGAAGTGGTTCTGGCGGTGTCAGACAATCAGCAAACTATTGTCCGTCCACTTATACGACTACAAGATAGAAATATCATTCTTACTCGCATTAATCCACTGGTAAATATACCTGCTTTCTTGATTCAGTTTTTTGGTTCTAGTTTAATTGTTATTGGTTTATGTCTATCAGGGCTTGAGAATGTTCTTAAGGTGTAGAAAAAGACATTTAGTTACTCAGACATCTTTCATCTGTTGCTAAAATGAAGTAATTGCAGCAGCACTATCCTTACTGATATTTTATATAATAATTCAGAAATGTTATGTGGCATAGATATGCTTCTGAGTTCTGATAACTATAGCAAATGCAAAACAGCACTACAATTTATAAGTATTGTTATCATGTGTGATAAACATATACAAGAGACGTTGAATTATTGCAGATACGTGATACAAGTGTTCTTGTGAGATTAAGACCTGCATGGGAGGATCTTAAAAGCTACTTGATTGCTAAAGGTCGAAAGCGCTTTGAGGTTTTTGTTTGCACTATGGCAGAACGAGATTATGCCTTAGAAATGTGGAGACTTCTCGATCCAGAGTCAAATTTGATAAGCCCACGGGAGCTTCTGGATCGTATTGTGTGTGTCAAGTCTGGTAAGGCTTTTGAAACTTTAGCTTACTTAAAGTTTCAATTGAGATTCATCTCTGATGGCATGGATATCCATGAAACTTGTACACAGGTAATAGGAAATCACTATTTAATGTCTTCCAAGATGGAAACTGCCATCCCAAAATGGCACTGGTGATTGATGACCGTCTAAAAGTGTGGGATGAGAAAGATCAACCAAGAGTGCATGTTGTTCCTGCTTTTACCCCATATTTTGCGCCTCTAGCTGAAGTAATAAAATCTGACTCGCAGCATCTTTGCCCGGGAGAGTAACCTAGTGATTTTGCTGACATGGTCTGAAACGTTTGCCTGCAGGCCAATAACACTGTTCCTGTGCTCTGTGTGGCTAGAAATGTAGCCTGTAATGTCAGAGGTAGTTATTTCAAGTAAGTCATTTACACTCTTGTGCTTTTTTTATGCTTTATTTACAAGTCTGTCTTTAGGACTTGACTTGATGTTTTTTGCACAGAGATTTTGATGAGGGTCTAATGCAACGAATTTCTGAAGTTGCGTATGAGGATGATATTAAAGACTTGCCTTCTGCACCTGATGTGAGCAACTACTTGGTTTCAGAGGTTAGTTTGATGGACTGTTTCCGTGTTTTCACACCCCAAAAAAGGAACTTTGCATTAAAGTGTTTTCCTTAAGAAATGCATCCCTCTTACCGCTCAAGATTTTATAGAATCCTTATTATGCTTGTATGCACTTCACATGTTATTAATGAAAATATTGAATGCTTGTACATGTATTCATCAATATATATATATATATATATATATATATATATATATATATATATATATATGCATACATTTTACATATTTGGATAAGTATACAAATATAAGTATACGCTTTTACATCTTCTGTTACTTCATTTAAGTTGAAAATGCTGATATGTGTCAGTATAAAACCCAAGACATAACGTCCCTCAGCATAACAATATTTCTATTTTCTCTCTCCAATATGCTTAAATTGTACTACACAATTGAAATGGTAATATCAAGATCATATTCATCTTACCGGAAGCTATTTGCCACTCATAAGAATGAAAGTTGAGCAGCATTTTTCCTTTTTTATTTGCTTAGGATGATCCATTGGATTCTAATGGAAACAAAGATTCAGTTGGATTTGATGGAATGGCAGATGCTGAGGTGGAAAGGAGAATGAAGGTAAGATGACTTTTTTTGTTTTAATTAATTTAGTCTTTTCTAGTTTTATTTCAAGATCTAGAGGGGCTCCATACTGCAACTCTTAAGGCATATAATTATTTGAAGAAAAGGAACTTTAACATAAGCAAGGTCTTTTGACATAGTATTATTTTTCTCTTCTGACCTCTGTTTTTGCTCAGCCTCTTCTTTTTATGTGGGTAAATGCCTTAACATCATCTTGAAGTGTGATTAGATCTTGACAATCTAAACTTTCAGGAAGCAGCATATGTTACTTCAACAGCACCCAAGACAATGGTGAATCTAGATCCAAGAATTGCTTCGGCTCTTCATCATGCAGTAACATCGACTTCTTTTGCAGTTCATCCACCAACCATACAAGGGCCAGCAATGCCTCTTCTAAATCAGCAATTACCTCAACTTACAAAAATGCTTAAAACAACATTAGCTGGACCCGGACAAGCAGAGAAACCGCTGCACAGTTCTCCTGCCCGGGAAGAGGGCGAGGTACCAGAATCTGAATTAGATCCTGATACAAGGAGGAGACTTCTTATTTTGCAACATGGTCAAGACATTAGAGAACAGTCTCAGAATGAAGCTCAGTTTCCTGCTCAGGCACCTGGGCAAATACCTGCATCTAGACATAGTCCGCATGGCTGGTTTCCTGCGGAAGAGGAGATGCATTTGAGAGAAGTGAACCGGGTGTCACCACCCATGCACTTCATTGGAGAGCCTCTATCTATTGAAAAGAACCGGCCTCATCCGCCAACCTTTCTCCACAACGTGACAACTTCCATCCCACCTGGCAGAGTTCTCGAGAGTGAGAGGCTGCTAAAGGAGGTATTTGGGTTCTCTATTGTCCTGATATATATCATTTAGTCTTAACAGTTGAAATAGATTCATGATTGACAACTGACAAGTGATGAGGGATATGTGCAACTGCAGGAACTTCCTCGGCAAGACCCGAGATTAAATGAACAATTCGCTGATTTTCATTTCTTTTCTGGTAAGTCATGCTTATGGAACAAAATTTATATCAGATACTGCATATTTGGTTTCACATTCGTTATAGAATCTACGCGAAGTCTAACACTAGCTAGATTTCTCCAACCTTGAGGTGGTTAGAATATGGATAATGCTTAAAATGGAAAACATTCACCATACAGGGGAAGTGTGGTTTTATACTTTAAATTGATAATTTTCTGCTGACCAGTTTGATTTTTTTGTCATTATACTCATATCAGTTTGTGCAATCTTGCTCGTGTAATTGTCCTTGAACATAATTTCGTGTTACCTTCATATTGAATGTCTTCACATCTTCATATCCTATTTGGTTGAATAACTTTTTCCTGTTGCCCGAACATGCTAAAGAGACAACAGATGAAAAAGAAAGGAGAGCAAATTGGAATAGGATATAATATGAGCTGATGGTCTCATTAATTTATCTTGATGACATCTTGGTGCTTCCACATGTATATAGACTTTGTGTTCAGGGTTTGACATTTTTATTAAATAATGTTGACTGTTACAGTAGGAACAAGATAAAAAATTAATATTTGAGGAACTCTCATTTCTGCTTTCAGAAGAGGGGAGGGAGGGGTAGGAAAAATTTACAGTTCTACTTCATAAAGCACTTATGAATTTTGCCATTATATAGTACTGCTACATCTGCTCATTGCTAAAGTCTGTTTGAACATCAAAATTAATTTATTTCTTAAAAATGCACAAACGTATTATGTATCACTATGATAATCTTTGCATTGATTTATATACATATGGAATACCATGATAACTCTTAACAGGTTACTAGTGACATCTCTATTTATTACATGCACAGTTAAAGGCCCCTATACCCTGTTAGTTGAAGATTGAGTAAGATATTTCAAATCTGAATGTGTATGAGATAACTTTTGAATTCAATAATGTCTGGTAGTTTGTGTTCTATTCAAATTTTCATTATAGAATATTATTCTTACTGAAATGTATGATTTATGTCTTCTCTTATATCGTATGATATTTGTTTCTATTGCTTTTGGTGTATTAATCACGGTTGAGAATTCAGTGCTTATATGATTACATTCAACTCAAGTAGTGGCAATAACTTATGTTTCAATTCTGTAGGTGGGAGTAGTCCCATGGCTCAGTTATCTTCATCAAACAAGGATCTTGATCTTGAAGTTGGACAAATTGGTCCATGTAGTTTAACCTCTGCTGAAGCTTTATGTGACATTGCTTTTAAGTGTGGGACAAAGGTGAAACATCAGATGGTTCTTTTTCTTTCTTCCTTTCAAACAGTCTTTCCTGAGATGGTTGTGTCAAATATCTGCAGGTGGATTTTAAGCAAACTTTAGTATCAAGCTCAGAACTTCAGTTCTCTGTAGAGGTGGGTTCAGATTTGGTTCCATTAGTTGTGACATTCTGCTCATGCAGATGTCAATTGAAAACTGAATGATTATGATTGAATTTGTTGCTCTCATCTGTTGTGTGTGTGCCTGCCTGCCTGCCGTACAACACCCATTGATTGCTGATTGTACAAGTTTCTTTAGGCTTCATGTAATCTCATGCACTTTTTAATATCAATGATATTATGTAGGTTTTTTTTGCTGGGAAGAGAATAGGACAAGGAACTGGTAAAACAAGAAGGGAAGCACAGAGCCATGCTGCTGATGTATCTCTTCTATATTTGGCTGGTAAGTACAAATGTTAGCTCCCTGATGGTTGGAGCAAATTGGATGTTTGAAAATTGCTTTTAGTCTAACATATACGTGTAATTATTTTCTGAAATGAATTACTTGACCTGTGTTTAGACATGCATATTTTAACCGGAACCGCCGGTTCGGAACCGGAAGCCGGCGGTTCCGGAACCGGCGAAAACCAAACCGAAGCCGGCTATATATCGGTTTGGTTCCGGTTCTTCATTTCGTGAAACCGGAACCGGCGGTTTTTCAAACTTTTTTTTTTTTTTTTACGTTTTTAGGTTGGAAAACAAAAAATAAATAAAAAACCGGAACCGAAACCGTCATACCCTCGGTTCGGTTCCGGTCCCACATTTTTCGGGACCGGAACCGCCGGTTTGGAACCCCGTGCATGTCTACCTGTGTTGGTTACTTGCCCCAATTGTTGGCTGGAACTTACTCTTGAATTGACGGTCATGGCTTTGAATATTGTAATTCTGGTTGTCATTCAATATTTTGGGTGTGTACATTAGGTCTTTAAGAAGTATTAAAGGTGCCCTCAAGAGTAGTCAGTCATAGCTCCTAAAGTACTAAGTCAGTAAGTTGTGAGGCATACAGAAGTAATGCCTTGGTAAAATTGGTTAAGTATTTGTCTTTTAATTTTGATTCTTTCACTTAGATGATAATTGGGCTGGTAAATATTAGTGAGCTACTAAATGTAAGTTGGGTTCGTAAAGCCCGTCGAGAAAAAGTTGGGTTCCTTGAGTATTTCTTATTTTTAACGACTTTCAAGATAGAAGATGTGCAATTCAAAGTGGCCATGAGGGATTTGATGAGGAAATAATGAAGACTATGTTGAGATGAATCTGCTTGAAGGAATAGGCTAAGAAAGTTTATGTTTGACATCTATGATTGCACTCTTATCTTAGATTAAAGAAATTTTGGATCTCTAGAATATTATAGCATACATGTTTCAGGATTCTTATTGTCTTTATTATATGATTGATATGAGAGAGAGTAAAATATCTAACATTTTTTATACCTCACTTCAGAAAAGAGAGAAGCACGTGGGGTCTAATCTCACATGAGCTTGCTTCCTTGATCCGCCTTTTGCCTTCACAGTTATGTCTTCTAGTTTACAAATTAACAACTGCTCGTTGTTCTGTCAATTCTGATTAGGCTCCGGCTTCGGCTCCCCAAGGCCTCCTATAAGATTAAGCCTTTAACAAACCTATCACTGTAAAATGATAATTTGATTAGACAGGGTGCTTCACTTATACCAAGTTTTCTATTACAAGTATTATTGTTTTTTGCGACAGGAAAGTTGGCGTGCAGCCATTGAATTTCTCCATGCTCGGTGGATATTAGCGAGTAGTGACCCAAAATTAGCCCAACTTGTATAGAATAATATTCACTTACTGTTAAAGACTTCTTATTTTTCAGTGTTTGATTTGTCTCTTATTTGTTTAAGATCAATATGAGGAACTATTTTCTTGTCAATTGAACTTTAAAGGTAATGTGGGGGACATACCAACTTGTACATATTCTTTATGTTTTGCTCAAGTCTTGCGAGTGCAACTAAGAACATATTATAATAAAAGACGGGGTTCTTAAGGTTATGAAACTGTAATGTTTGTCAATTGCAAATGGTGCTGTTGCAGATATGATGAACTTTGATGTTTTGATAACATGTTGGACTCTACTGATATAATACTTGTGGAAGATAGATTTTAATACATGTTTTATCTAATTGTTAAGGTATCTAGGACTGTGTTTTCCAGCATTGTAAGTTGCTATTAAGCAGGTTTTGATAGAGAGTTATTTTAGTATTTTATTTCTAGTCAATAATCTCCTAAGTTTAGATTATTTAGTTTCCTTATTTCCTATTTCCTTATTTCCTATCGCTGCTATTTTATATTCCTACCATATTAGTAATTAGGGTTAGGGTTGTGATTGTGGCCTTCAGCCTATTTAAGTACCCTATGTTATTCTAGGGATATCATTTATAAGAAATATCTATTTTGCAACCTTATTGGTTTGTGGCAGAGTTAATCTCTGTGGCCTTCTTTGAAGGATTGCAGCCTTACGGCTTGTGGCAGAGAATTCCGTTCTCCGTGGCCTGAGGGATTATTTTGTATTAGAATCACCTTAACTCTATCAATTGGTCCGACCTGCCCTTCTCTTTCCCTTAATGCCCCAAACCCACTCAATGACGGAGAAAGGCAGATCTGAATCAGTGGCACTGGAGAGGTGCGATGCGATGGAGAAGGTGATCCAAAACATGAAACAAACCTTGAGTCGCGCATTTCCAGCGTTGAGGAAACCTTTTCCTCCGAATTCATGAATGTTCGCAAAGCCCACCCAGGACGCCATCATGGCTATATTGGAGCGCATGGCCCCGACGGGATCGACAAGCCCTGCCGTAGACACGGCCACAGTGCACCAGGCCTTTCCGTCTACACCAAACTTAGCCACTAGTAATTCACTTGGAGCCAAATCGCATGCGGACCAAATTGTTAGGCATATAAGCTAGGGAGCCCTAACTTCACCCAAAACCATGGCTGAAGGTGAAGGGTTGACCCTGACTTATATGCCCTTCCACACTTGCGTGTGGAATCGATGTGGGATATCGTAACAATCCATCCCCCTTCGAACCGGACGGCACACTGCGGGTGGCAACCCGCCTCAAGGCCCACAACTCCGGGTGGCAACCCCCCTCGGGCCCACATCCGGGGTGGCAACCTCTGGGCCCACACATCGGGTAGCCCTTTCCGTGGCCCGTCCGGATCTGGCAGGTCGGACCAAATTGTTAGGCATATAAGCTAGGGAGCCCTAACTTCACCCAAAAGCATGGCTGAAGGTGAAGGGTTGACCACCACTTATATGCCCTTCCACACTTGCGTGTGGAATCGATGTGGGACATTGTAACAATCTATTTTTATATTCCTACCATATCCATAATTAGGGTTAGGGTTGTGATTGTGGCCTTCAGCCTAATGTTATTCTAGGGAGATCATCAAAGAAATATCTATTTTTCAACCTTATTGGTTTGTGGCAGAGTTAATCTCTGTGGCCTTCTTTGAAGGATTGCAGCCTTACGGCTTGTGGCGGAGAATTTTGTTCTCCATTGCCCTCTTGAGGGATTATTTTGTATTAGAATCACCTTAACTCTATCAGGTTCTGCATTGGATCCTCCCAAATATGCTTTTCCTAGAGTATTTACAATTTCTGTAAAGCTGGGTCAACTCTTTTCATAAAAGATTAGTAGTTGATTGCAAGTCTTACAGTGGTGAACTTTGGGGTTATTCTATTACATTGCCCTGAAATCCATATTACAACTAAAGATGACAGTTTACGTTGCTGACTGTTCTCAACATTGTATCATGGTATGATTAGTAACATTTTTTTTTTTTGCAGATAAATACTTGTCTCAGTTTAAGTCTGACTCCGGAAACACACCTGTAGAAGGGAGAAGGCTTGGTCAACTGAAAGAGAATGATTTTACTGGGGATGCCAATTCTTTTGCTTGTCAATCGTCACCTAAGGAAGACACCACATCATCAAGATCAACGGTGTCACCCAGGATTCTAGACCCTCGCATTGAGGCCTCCAGGAGGTCAATGAGTCCAGTATCTGCTCTTAAAGAATTAGTAAGCTTCACAAATGAAATGTCTACTTATAATGGTCTTCACGAGAGATTGTGAGGTTTTTTTTGGCCTTCACATGCCATAATACTTGTTTTCAATTCTTCAGTGCTTCACGGAGGGTCTTGAGGTCGCATATCAAACTCGACAACAGTTTTTAGCTAATTGGGGCCAGAAAAACGAAGTCTGCGTCGAGGTTTGACATTAGTTTTCTTTCTCATGCGAATGAAAATATCTTTTTATTAGATAGAAATATATTATCTCTCTCTCTCTCATGTTAGCTATTCGATATTTCAAAATAATTTATGCCTCTACCTTTCCAAAATCAAGCGTTTCTTTAAGTTATTTCATTCGGACTGAAAGTGCTATTGATGTTTTCCGACTGGACTGAAGAACTTTTTTTGCCCCCTTTTTTGTGATATACTGATATGCGTGCTTTGAGTTGTGTTGATCTGTTAGATTCTGAGCATTCTTTTGATATGTATTCTTTTGGCTCTAGCTCTATTATTTCTTTAACTTTTGAAGTTTGTGAAGCGTGATACTTGTGATTAAAGTTCTTGTATTTTCTGATTTTTGCGAATTGTTTTTCATTATGATAATCTAGAAGAGGGTGGTTATGCTGGGAATATCTAAATCTTTTGTTCTTTTCTGCTTATAAGTTTCTACTATGAAATTGGATGCTAGATGTCTTCCTTTATTCAGATGAGAGTTAGTAGCTAACTATTCTCTCTTCTTTTGACATCTTAGGTTGAAATTAATGGGCAAGTATTTGGCAAGGGGATCGGGCTAACATGGGATGAAGCCAAATCTAAGGTATTCCAGTAACACCGAACTCATGTTGTGTATCCTCCTCGTGTTCATCGTCATCATCTTTTAAATTATAATTACTATCCACATGGAACATGCTTTTGGAATTAATTTATACTTGCATCAAAATTCCACATTTCATTTAGGCTGCTGAAAGGGCTCTTGGCGCCGTGAAATCTATGCTTGGTCAGTTTTCTTACAAACGTCAAGGTTCTCCCAGGTGAGTGAAGCTAAATGTTTTAATTATCCGGGAGAATTCAGAATATTATAGCCTTTTAGGTTGAATTCAGTTCAATAGCTACACATGCGAATACCGCCCTTACGTATCTTTCTTTTTTAATTTTTTTACAAATTGATCCTGTTGAGAGGGCATTTAACAAAACCAGGTTTGATTGGGGTACTTGTAATTTCTAAATATGAATATTCAACCAAACATGAATTGTAATTTTTGTAGTTGTACCCTATATTCTGTATGATTAATTGTTCAATTCAGATCCATGCAGGAGATGTCAAATAAGAGGCTAAAACCAGAAGCTCCTCGAGTTTTGTATCGAATGCCATCTAGTCGGAACGCAAGGAACACTCCTCCCGTTCCTTGAAACCTCTACATTTGTACATACATCTCTACTTTGTGATATACCGCATGAATCCCATAACTGTACGAGGAGATAAAGCTGCTGCTGCTACTGGCTTTAGTCGTGGCTTCCGGTTAGACTTTGCAAAGCAGAGTCTACCTCTGGGACTAATAGACTTTGAACAGGCAGCATTGACTCCTATCGACAAGAACCAAGTTTTATGAGAATTTAGTTGAGGACTTCGTTTCATGGTTTTGAACACGGCCATTATCTTCCTCGTACTATTGAGCCAATGAACCGGGACGCAGACGAAGTGGTGTGCCTGCGCGTATAAGGGAGGGAGGCACATTCTATCTTCTATCAAGGACGGATATTAGCCTCATTGCTTTCGAGTAACCACCGTAAAGCAAGCTGAACTAGTGTTAGTCTATGCGACCCCCTTTGTGTTGCATTTTATCACTATTACTATTATTTTTTGAAATTATATTGTGCTCAGTTGTTCAAAATGTGGCTATTTTTACACGTTTTCCATCAAATCGTTTCTGTTTCTGTATTCCACTGGCTGATGATGTAAACATGTGCATATTGTCCATGTATTATTGACACCTGTGATATATACACTCAGATGTACCCACAGGGTTTTTGTGGGTTTGAAAAGAATAGTGATATATGTTTGTTTTGGATTTTTATAGGATATGTTTTAGTTTTATGTTAAATCAGAAAGGTATTAATTTAAGTAAGAAAATAGATGGAGAGAAGAGAGTTAAAAAAGAGAGTGTATGTTGACAATTATAAGATTTGAAGGTATTGAAAAGAATAGCTATATGTTTGTTTTGGATTTTTTATATGATATATTTTAGTTTATGTTAAATCAGAAATGTATTAATTTAAGTAAGAAAATAGATACAGAGAAGAGAGTTAAAAAAGAGTGTATGTTGAGAAGTATAAGATTTGAAGGTATATGGATTATTAAAGCTTAAGTGAGACTCAAAATCAAACAAATCTTAAAAGTCTTGGATTTATAAATTTGTGAAGTTAAAGGTGGATTCAAACATGAAGGAAGGATTTGAGGAAATGATTTATAAATCCTTCCTCAATTCCTCATATCCAAACACAACTCCAGGGTAGTTCATTTTTACCTATTAAAACTGTTTTTAGATTTTGAAATCATATACTCTCTCCGTCCCAAAATTTTTTGCACACTTCCTTTATAATTTACAAAGGAAGTGTGCAAAAAATTCTGGGACGGAGGAAGTAGTTTTTAAAATCAAGAAAAATTAATATAAACTTAATTTTCAGTTTCATTCTGGAATCAAGACACCATTTTTTTTTATCTATTTTGAGTTATAGGGTTGTTGAGTGTTTTAACAAAGCACAAGGTAAATTGATAAGGAAATTTTTTTTGGGTGGGGGGACCTCTAGAATTTTTTTTTAGTTATCGGTAAATGTTGGTGTAGTTAATACATCAAGCACCCTTATTTTCTCTTCTCCAAACCTACTTATATCTCCTCTCCTAATTCATTCTCAATGGTAATCGAACATGAGTCACTCACTTAAGTGAAGAGCCAAGTGACCAGGTGGGCCCACCTGGTTAAAATGTCTTATGACATTTTATTGTGAGATCTCTTATGTCATTTTGTTGAATTAGTCACATGTAGGGAAGATGAGAGAAATTATATCTTAAATCAATGAATAAACTCTAGGGGCAAGAAATTAGATTTCTCCAGTCCGCTATGTGTCAATTTATAAAAAGGAAATGTTATAGGAATTATCGTAACAAAGTATCACAAAATATCCTTTGACAATTAGAATTATTAAATTAAGATGGGAAGGGTGTAAGCGAATAGAACGCGCGGCGAACAACTCGTGATTCGACTCGTTAAGAGTTCGTTTGTGTTTGTTATATTAAGCTTATTATGTAAACGAACAGAGTTTGAGCATTGTATAGCTCATTTGTTAAAAGCTCGTGAACAAGCTCATTTAGTGTTCGTTTAGGTTATATTCCCTCCGTCCCATTTCAATCTTTACATATTTCCAGTTTGGGCGTCTCATTTCAATTTTTACATTTCCCTTTTTAGTAAATAGAACTCACACAAATTAATTATTTTTTCTTTCCATGGGCTCATACATCACACTAATACCCATCTTACATTAAAATATTATTTATCTCACCTCACTACACATTAAAATCCTACATTCCTTAGTCTACTTGCAAAAAGTAAACGTAAAGTTTGATACGGGACGGATGGAGTATATTATTGTTTTTCTTTATAATATAAATATAATATTAAAAATATTGTAAGTATTTATACATGTTAAATTTCCTTGTTTTTTATGAAATAATAAAAAAATATATTTTTATTAGTAATTGATGAATATTTTGTTATTTTAGGATTGTGGTATGTTTGTTTATCATGTTCACGAACAAAATTACATAGGTGTTCACGAACACATTATCAAACATGTTCACGAACAAAAAGTTTCATGCGAATACGTTAACAAACATGTTCACGAACATGTTCGCGAACAAAATGAGCTTTCTTCAATGAGCTCGAGCTCATTTCCTACTTAACAAACGGGACTCCATCTTCGTAAAGCTCGACTCATTTACCGCCCTAGATGGGAATTGTCTTGGGTGTTGGACAGAGAGGTCACGTCAATTTTGAAATTTAGTTTTTAGTTTTTAAAATCTACCCTCAAAATTTTAAAATTATATATATATACTTAAAAATCATATTAACTCAACACATCCACATTTAGGCGCACGGTTTGCCGGACTCATGCAAGTTTTATCCTTATGAAATTGGGACAGATTTGTATGATAGGAGTACTATTTTACGATAAAATCATTTGACGCTTTCGTAATTAATTATAACTTATTATTAAAAATATTATAATTTTTTCTTTTAAAGTGCTATCATTTTTCATTTATATTATAAATTGTTTATGAAATAACTAGTTGCATCGTGATCAATTTTCATTAATTAAGCAAAATTTTTCATTTAAATATTATGACTTCTTATCTATTTAGCTAATGTTATTTGAGACAGTCTAACACAAATCTTTGTCTATACTCCCTCTATCTCATTTCAATTTAAAATATAATTTTAATTTTTAAATTTTAATATACTCCCTCGATATGGTAACAAGTTTCATCTAAATTGTTTCACATTGTTTAAGAAAATTTACTTTTTGGACAAAATTTTTTGAAATATTTTAGTATTTTTAGGTACTCCGTATAAAATAATTTTATAAGTATAAAAAAAAAGTAATAAATTTAAAATTAAAATAAATTTTGAGATTATTAAATAAAAAATTATTACCATTCTTAAAAGGTGAAAGGTATTTATATACGTACGAACGAGTAAAACGTGAAACAAGAGTATAATTATGATTTATCTTCTAATCAGAGAATAATCTCCATTTGCTTATACATTTTGGAAAAAAATATAGACACGTCACCTCCCTGAAAGACCTTCATATAATTGAAGCAAGCTACAAGAGAGAGAAGAACAGTTGGGAGAAAAATCTGCGTCTTCTAGATAAATACATATACAGAGATCAGAAATGGCGTCTTTCGACGATGCTTCAGCTCGTCCCTTTGATTACGACGGAACTACCGGCTACGACGACTCTTACACCGCCTTCTCCTCCGCCGACACTCCACCCTACTCCGCCTCCGGTTTCTCGCCGGAGTACGTGGAGTCTGAGCCTGTGCCGGTGGACCACGCTAACTCCCCCGATCCATTTGGATTCGACTCGAATGCTGAATCCTTCGAACACTCTGCTTCAGTTCCAATCTCCAACGGCAACGGGCAATCACCTTATGACCTTGGAGAAGACTCTGAGGGCATCTTCAAGTCGGACGGACCAATTCTACCCCCTCCAACTGAGATGCAAGAAGAAGGATTCGCCCTTCGTGAATGGAGGAGGTGAGTTTGTCTTTTCGTCTATTAGTTACTCCTTGAGTTTTTCCTATTTTTTCTCATTTTTACACTCACTCGAATCTACCGCATACTATTTCTACAGGGCTTGATTGTTTCTTTCTAAGATCTTTAATTATTTTCTTTCTAATTTCGTGGAGATCTCTAGCTGGATTTTAATTTGATTTTTGCCAACGATGAGCCAAAATCGGAATTCCGTTTTGAAGTTCTTCGTTTATAGCTTTAAGAAATAGGGATTCTTGGCTCGATTGACTAGTTTTTACTTGGTTGCTAATCAATCTTAGATTAGATATGCCAGCTGGTCTAGAGTGGAACAATTAGTGGAACAATTAGGCATTCGAAAGGGGATCGAGACTATCGAATTGCAATTTGGCATTAAACATGGATTTGAGTTTTGTTATTGTGGATGGATGGGCGGTTAATGTTGGAGCTTTGTCTCATTAAATTTGATTTTGCTATCTTAGATTGTTTAAGATCCCTCTTGTATATCTAATTGTAGGATAGATTTTTCTTTTTTACAGGAGTTAATTGGCATAATTGATTTTGAATTGGATTGTCAATATGCATTTACTTGAGCTGACTATGTATGAATGAGAATGACCTTAAGAAACCATTCTTTGAAAACCAATGAATTGTATACAGTTTCCCTGTCAACTCTTATCAGAAGTGCTTACAATATTTGTTGACTTCTAAAGTTGGTATGATTGAAGTGTTTATTGTTATTGCTCTTATGAGTTGACACATTTGTGGTAAAATAAGAAGAGCTAAATAGAACAATAAAGGGGGTAAATTGATATGGTTAGATCAAATTAATACTCTTGTTGGAAAATCTGATGGACAATTTACTGGTAAGCACAGGAATTTAAGGTTATCCCTGTCGTTGTAGAATAACCTTGATCATAAAGAGCAGAAATAGAATAATTGATTAATTCCAAATAAATATTAAGATAAGGCTTGTGGAATTTTGTGAGATGTGCTGATTCTGTCAATAATATTAATTGATTTCTTTTCTTAAAACCATAAAAGTTCAAAATATTTTTTGTGTAGAAATATGAGAATATGTGTGGGCATTTTCCTTTCTATAACATATTAATAAAAAAAATATTTAACTGCATGATGTAATCGCCGTGCAATTAAATTATATCAATTTCCTAAGAAGTGGTATATTATCTGACATGATCAGAGCAAACTTAACCTTTTGGATTTTGCTCATAATGGAGAAACAATTTTATTTGCAACTGACTCAACGATTTAGATATGTTACTTGAGGTAAGGAACTGTATCCCCTTCATTATAATTCTTACTTGGCAGGTTAAATGCCATTCGTCTGGAAGAGAAAGAAAAGAGGGAAAAGGAGTTGCGGAACCAAATTCTAGAAGAAGCTGAAGTTTATAAAGAAGGTTTTTATGTGAAAAGAAAGGTTAACGTGGAGTCTAATAAGACGACAAACAGAGAGAAAGAGAAGGTTTGATAGCTTTCATATATTGTGCCTGTATATAAACTGTTACCATAAGTATTACTAAAAGATATACAAGTATTTCCCTGATGCATTTTCTACGTCTCATTCAACAGGTGTTCTTGGCCAGCCAAGAAAATTTCCACGAAGAGGCTGATAAACAGTACTGGAAAGCCATAGCAGAACTCATTCCTTATGAGGTGGCGAATATCGAGAAGAGGGGAAAGAAGAAGGATCAAGATAAGAAACCATCTATCACAGTCATCCAAGGTCCAAAGCCAGGAAAACCAACTGATCTTTCAAGGATGCGTGGAATTTTGGTGAAGCTGAAACACAACCCCCCACCTCACATGCTGCCACCCCCACCCGCCCCTCCTGCAAAGGATGGGAAAAATGAAAAAAATGCTAAGGATGCTCAATCTGGGGTGAAAGCGGAATCAGATGCACCGGCCAAAGATGTTACTGATGGTGCTCCACAACCATCAGAAGAACCGGCTGCTCCTGCTAGTGAGCAACCAGCTAAGTAATGCTGCTGAGTCTCCCTTGCATACCATTTGGTCTCAATGGTTCCTTCCAGTAATTCTGCGTTTACTTTGATTTTCTAGTTCATCGTTCCTTTATATTCCCTTATTGCTTTCTTGGTTATTAAAATAGTAACTATGGCTGGATCAGACATTAGTTTATTGAGCTTTAACTATATAGTGGAGATGACTCAATGTTGTGTAGCACAGTTTTATGAACAAGTGTTGTTGTAATATTTTTTCCAAATGGTTGTTACCAGATCTATGTGCTCATATTCATTACATAAATGTGTGAAATTATCACATTTACAATGGTTTTGTAAGTATGTGAGAAACCACATTTGGTCTTTTAATTATTGCCATTTTTAATTTTAAACTATTTTTGACCAAATTTGATCCTAAATTGAAGGGGGGAAAAGACCAAAATGTGGATTTGTACATACTTACATTACATGATCAAATGTGATAATTTTATCTAACTTGATAATTTCTCATACAATGATTTTTTGGACACTCAGGTGCCCAAAAGTGTATAATTATACTATAATTAATAAGGATTTAAAAAAAAAATTTTTTTATTAAAATGGTCACTTGAAATATAAATATAAGTGTGTTAATATATATGCAGTGACAAACACTCGCACAATGAGTTTTGTCTAATATTTGAATAAAAAGTATTACTCCTCCGTCTCAATAATATATTCATGTATTTTTTGTGATACGGAGTTTAAGAAAAGTAATTTATAGATAACGGTTTTGGCGGACTCTCCTGATCTTGCATAGACCCTTGCTTCTTTTATTTACAAAACAAAGGGCTTTGTTGTAGTGATGTAAGAAATTAGAGTATTTTGGGTAATTGAACAGAATATAGTGTATGATATAGTTGACTTTAACTAGATTGTGTGTAGAAAGAATGTGACATTTTTGTAATATTGTAGTATTATAAGGTTATTGATATTGTGTAATGTATCTATTTTTAGGGTATGAATGTATTCTTGGGATGGATCAGAATGAAAAGTGTGAATGTATTCTTGGGACGGAGGGGGTATCTAATTAATGAAAAGTAATAGCCAAGTGAATCATTTTATAAACAATTTGTAATATAAATTAAAAGTGATGGCTTCTTCAATAAAAAGTGATTGTATTTTAATGAAAAATAATACTCCTACTACTTAACTAATAATTATTTAAAAAAAAAACAGTCTCATACAAGTATTATTGATTTTCGGTCCAATCCGAACATTTTAATATAATTTGAATATCATAAAAACCTCAAAAGTATACTTTAATTTCAAAATTATCATCATTTTTTTTATCACACACAACATACTTCATACATTGTTTATTATCTATAGTATCCTCAAAATCAATAAAGTTGATCAAAAAGTAATTTTTTCATAAACAACGATAAACAGTAAAGATGAACTTAGGGGCTACTTGGTTGGAGGTAGTGGGAGGGGTAATGAGAATAGATGTATATTGATTCTCATGCTTAGTTAGTGCAGTGAAAATCAAAATTCATCAATTACTTTCATTGATTCAATAATTACTCAACACCCTTCATTCTCATTATCATTGACTCCTTAGTGATATTCATTGTCATTCCGTTTGAAGAATTTGTTCCAAACAACCCCTTAATCATATAATGGATGGAGTAATACTTATGGATCCAAAGTCTGGTTCCACCATGGAATCAGTGGTATATAATAATATATTACATTCGTCCAACCATAAAATTTACATATTACCATTTTTGTCGTATCACTTAAAGGTTTATATTTTACTTTTTAGTGAGTATGAACCCTAAACTAAAAATTAATATCTCTAAAAGTTTTATAATACTACAAAATTTGTCGCAATTTCAAATTAAAGTTAGAGGCAAAAAGGTAAAAGTATAATTAAAATCTACCTACTACTTATTATAATACTATACTATACTATATTCCTTCCATCATATTTCAATCTTTACATGAGAGTCACATTTCAATGTTTATATTTCTTTTTTTTTATAGATAGGACTGATCGCTAAATTTTTTGCGTGTGATAAGAGAAAGTGTACTCTATATTGTAGTAGTCTTTAAGTGACTAAGTTTAATATCGATCCACGGGATATGTCGACCTTAAATGTATCCGAATTTGTGTTTAATCATTTTTATACGAGCAATAGAAACTTAATTTTGGGTGTGAAATCGATAACAATTATCAATTAACAATTAAAATGAGCAAATAAACAAACAATTAAGCAATAAGAATAATAGATGAGATGAAAACTGATGAAATGTCAATCTAAAGAAGTAGTAAGACTAAACACACTATTATTAAGGATAATTCTAGACTTATAAATATGTAATGGCTTCTCTCGTTGATTAAGACAGAGGCAATCGATTGACTCACCTACTCCCAATGACCATGGTAAATAGGATGTGGAATGTTGTGATAATCCCAAAACTAGGGGTGGATGAAAATACCAAAATATCTGTATACCACGTTTATCATATCGCAATATAACAAATATATCGAAAATTTTAGCATTACGAAAAATTCGGTATAGTAAGATATTTCTAAAAAATGGGTATTTCGATACATACCGAAATACCGTACTATTAATTAAATTAATATTAATAATTATATATAAATTAAATTATTTTAATTTCTTAACTGTTAATACATTAAAATTACTTTTCCATTATTTATCCAAATGATCAAAATCCTAGCTGCTAACCTCGCTCCAACTCTCTCATCTCCATTTTCCATTCCCACCCAGCTGCTAACCCTCTGGTCTCTCTCTTCTCCATCCTCGCCGCCGCCCACGCCGCTTACCTTCTTTCCTCCATTCAAGGTCAATATTCATAGTAATGAGGAGTTCAAATATCAAGAAATTTCAATTAAGGTCATTCTAAAAATTGAGATGTGTATAAATCTTCTCTTCGTAGTATCGATCCAGCGCTTGATCTTGATGCTAATTTTTTTTATATTTTTAGGCCTCGAATCCACGTCATTTCTTACTAGTTTTGAGATTTTGCAGTTGACTAGATGTGTTATCAAATTATTAAATTATATACCAAATTTTGCCTAAATATATTACTTTATATTGTGTTGTTTGATTTTTGAAGGGTCAATAAATAGTAGGTACAAAACGTATTTAAGAATTACTAAACGATACATTCGCTTCAGAAAATTACTGATAAATACAAAATTATATTTTATTTTTCCCATAATACCTATATCTATCTGTACATTAGTGTGCATTGTTAAGATGAAAACAAAAATACATTATTTATAACGAATGTACATCAGTGTGCATTCTATTGAAAGAGAAATTGAAAATACGCGATTAAATTGAAAAACCCTACTACTGTACATTAGTGTGCATTCTTGAGAGAGAAACAGAACATACATGATTAAATTGAAAACCCATACAAATGTACATCAGTGTGCATCTTTAAGAGATAAACAGAAAATACACGATTGAAACTATTGCTAAGTACATTAATGTGCATTTTTTGAGAGAAATAGAAAATACACAATTAAATTGAATAACCTACGAATATACATTAGTGTGCATCCTTGAGAGAGAAACAGAAAATACACATGTACATTAGTGTGCATCCTTGAGAAAGAAACATAAAATACATGATTAATTAAATTGAAGAAATGGTTGTTATAATTATCCTTAAATCTCTCCTTAAATCTCTCACCCATTATTTTCTGATTTAGTGTACATTAGTGTTCAATGAAACTAGTATTAAGTGAAAACGTCGAATATTCAGCATTGTAAATAAGGGTAAAGCTGGAAAAAGAAAAAGACGTTATGTATTCATTAGTGATTATATTTGATCAATGTATTTATTAGTAATTAGGCTATATATAGCGTATCTATCAGTAATAAACCCATTTTTGAATTATATTTTTTTAGGTGTTTGTTGGAATGTAATAGCAAATATTTTTTTTCGGTATGAACTGATATGAATCGGTATATCGGTATTGTTAGGCGTTTTCTTTACACACAATTTAGTCCCCAAGTAATAAGGATGTAACTATAGCATAGGTAAGCGACCAAGTTTAATATCGAATCCAATAGACGAAATATTATTAATTTAGTTATTATTTAAATTAATTAAGACTAGTTGACAATAAAAGTTGTGAATTTAATTATTAATCTATTAAAAAAATTAATTAAAATAACAAGGAAAATAAATCAAGCAATAGAATAATCATGAATGTGAATCAAGTATGGAGAATATGTAGATCTAGGGTAATCCAGTTTTACTAATTAATTTCTCTCTCAAATGTACTGTCGGCTCTGCCTTGTAGACTATGGACGCATCACTAAATCATGAAAATCTACTTTATAGACACAAGTAAATATGCGTGTAACACGTGTGAATCACCTTGAAGCAAGAGATATAATTTCACCCTCCTTCTAGGTACTATCAGTATCAATTATTTCTCGTGCACCTGGTACTCTAACTCAATATGATCACCCTTTATAGGTACTATAAAATTATCCACTTAATTCTGCTTATTAACCCAAAATCAATTCAATTAATAAACATTCATATATGACAGTTCTAATGAAACTTTGGAGTCCCTTCACTTAGAAACATAACATAAAACCCTGTTTAGCGATGAACGCAATACTCAATCAATAACTAGATATATATTTAGGCTCTATATAACAGTTGAAGATAGACAAAACGACCATGAATATGAGTTAAAAAGGTTCAATCATATATAAAATAAGTTCACAATTAGTATTGTCAGAGGATACACAAGAGAGTTCAATTAATTCAAAACTTTCATAATCCCTAGAACTACCAAAATGATTCTATCCCATAATGTTGCGAAGAACAATCATGAGGGTTTGATATATTTTACCCATAGGTCTAGAAAATTACTAGATAAAGTTAAGAAACGAGATAAACCCTAGATGCGGGAGTCGTCGCTTCCTTCTCCGTCTTGAATCATCCTCTCAGTTCTCCTCTTGATTCGACAGATGAATCTTCACAGCTCCGACGGATGATAGGATGGAATGGATGATGGTAGGGTACGACTCTGGTGTAGGGTGGTAGTGGTGCCTCTCTTGGATGTTAATTGTGTTCTTTTTATACTTCAAACTCTTTCAATGGGCTTTTCACGTCAAAAACACGCACTGAGGTGTAAAAAGTATGGATCTAAGTGTCCCGCACACCTATTCGACCAAGGTCCACTGGTCGAACGGACCTCGAACAGGATACCCACGAACAAATAGATTCGTAACTCCCAGTTTGACCACCGTTTGATCAAAAAGTCTTGGTCAAACAGCCTCTTCCTTGGTTGAACGGACTTTTGGAATTCTCCCATGCTGATTCTGAGCGCTTCTGCCCTATTTTCCTGACAAAAATAGCTCAAACGACCACAAATGCACCTGATTCTTGACTTTTCACTAAACAACCTGCTTCGTCTCAGCTTAATATTACAAATCAAACATAATTATCACAGAAATCAGAGCTCAAAATACGTGAATTTTCACTCTCATTAGGTATGAAGAGATATTTCGGTATTCGATAAAAACGGTATTGATTATTAGCTTACCGAAAGTTTGGTATACCTAAACATCGATACGGTATCGGTATACACATCTTAATGCTAAAATCTTCGGTACGGTATACGATATGCTCAAATTTTTCGGTATATCGTACCATCCAGCCCTACCCGAAATTGCTCCTCGGATTGATCATACTCTCAATTCCCAACAAGGGTACTATGAAAATATGGATGAAGTCCTCTCACTAGTTTAATTCTCTGGCATGAGTAATCTCCCTTGCGTTCTACCTTAAGTGTTCTAAGTGCTCGGACGCGATGGTCAGACTCCTCTCACACTAACATGCTTAAATCTTACAAATAAATGATTCAATCAACCACCCTAATATCTAATTGGATTTTCAGTCCTAATTACATGTAAAGATAAATTAACCACACATCTCAAAATAACATTCAAGAAATAGTAAGCAATAAGATAGAAATATTCATGATCAATTCAACAAACCATCATAAATCCATAAATCTAAAATATCCCTAATTAATCATATGGCTAACCTCGCTAATGAAACTAGCTTACCATAGAATTCATGAACAATAAAAAAAGCATAGCTCCATAGTAGTTCTTGATTTGAAAGATAACAAAATAAAATGATAATTCTTCCTAATCTTCTTAAGGATGAGTCTTCTCTTCTCTTGATGATCCTTCCAATTTCTTGATTGATGATCGGTCCTTCCTTAGATAGGTGATGGGTGGATGAATGGTGTGAAAATGTGTGGAAATTATGGGTGAATTGATGGTGAAATGAAGAAGATGATGGTTGATGAAAATGAGAAAATGTGTATGTGAAAAGAGGTGAAAAGTGTTTGTGTGTGAATCAAGATATGGAAATTGATTTGTGTGTGATGTAAAGGAGTTAAAATCTAAATTGAGGAATCTTCAGAGTTTTCTGGACAGCTGGCCATTTTTGTCGCAACTTAATACTAGTTGCTGCCTTTAACTCATGGCGAGTATCGTCCTCACCCTATGTGAGTTAGTGTTGCAGATCCGAAGCCATCCAAACTCGCCCTTTCGTAGGCACAAGTCTCAACCTCGAGGAAAGTTGTGCACTGAACTTGTTGTGTTCTTCCTCCTCTGCACTTCCGGACTTCATTTTTTCACTTGTTTTGAACATAATTTGATCAAATCTTGAAAAATGACGCAGATCAGGGATCCACACAAAACATAGTAATATACTCCCTCCGTCCGCCCGAAAGAGGGCATTTTGCTTTTGTGCACGTTGATTAAGGAGTATTATTATTTAATGTGTAGTGGGTAGGTGAAGTGTTTGTTTTACAATTTTACCCCTCCTGTTAATTAGTGTTAATCTGCTAATTAAGTAGTAAAAGCAGTAAAGATAAAAATAAATAAAAAAGTACATCCAAGCTGACATTGACGTCAACTTTATAAAAAAAATTTACTGTTAATGAGTTTAAGAAATCTTACACAAAATACCTGCTGTATATCCATTACAAATTCAATTCCCTCCAAAAATTTAACAAATTCCCTCCACATATTCCAAATCAGTCATGAAATTGCTGATTTAACCTAAAATTCCCTCCAAAACATCCTACTCCCTAATTTACACTATAAGTACATTCACTCCACCAACAACTTCCAAACAAAAAAAAGCAGAAAAAAAATGAGAACTAAAAATCTTAGCAATAAGGAATTAAATGTCATTACTCAATTCTTGTTGGTGGGCTCTTCTAATGGCAAGGTTGCACATGGTAGATTCAAGGAAGCTACTACCAAATCTGCGTCAACTTGAAATCAATTAGAAGGACATGGACAAGAGCAAAGCAACAAATGGAAGAAGGTAATCATATTTCATTAGTCAATTCAAAAAAGCTGCGCGCATGATCCAGAGAAGCTGCAACTTATTCCATTCAGCAAGAGGGGAACAATTAGAAGCCTTGCAACTGGGATGAAAGTAGGCAAAAGCACAGTTGGAGAATGGGTACAAAGGGGATTGATCAAGTTGTTAGATTTGTATACTAAAAGCCTTGCTTTTGTATTGAACTATGTAATTACGATTTTATTTGAAATAAGAATCATATGATCAAACTGTTTTGCATATTATAAATTATTTATTTATATGTTTGTGCAAAAGTCCATTTACTTTATACTGTAGATAATATGTTGTGCGACAACATGCGGAAGATCATATTATCAGTTTCCTTATAAAGTATAAACAGATGCTCACAACCGAGATAGACGGGGACTATCTATCGGTATGGTTGTAGTGTGGTTTGATATTAGTTTGTCTTGACTATAGAACCACATTAGTACACTGCTTTGTGTATTGAGTAGGACCATCTGAGATCGTTCGACTTGTACTGTCTATATAGAAGAGCTTGATCTCTGTTATTATGGATGTTCGTGCTCTTAATCCCTATACAATAACCTCGACATGTAAGGCAGTATATATTTCTTTGATTCATCAATGGGTGAGATTTAAATGTATTAAATCAACAAACTCGGTGAGTTGGAAAGTAGTGCTGTCTCTATGGTGTGCTGTTGATTGTAGAAGGAATCCATGTCCGATATAGGTTGATGATGTCCCCTTGAGGAGCTCATAAGGTTTATCATGTAAATCTTGCAAGTGGATTAATTTCCGGCATGATAATAAGGTTGAGTGGTACTACTCTCGGATGAGATATTAATTAATTTGAGTTGTCAGTAACTTAATTAATTAATGGGCATTGTATATCTTAAACATGGGGAGACTATCGGGCTCATAATAAGAAGGAGCACAGAACGTAATTTTGGAATTGGATGGGTAGTGCAATAATAGTATTTTAGTGGACTATATTATTATTATTGGATTTAATTAAAAGCTTTGGGCTAAGCTTGGTTAATTAAATCTGATTGAGGCCCAGCCCAATTTCTCCTCCTGGTCCCTGCAGTAGCCCAAGTATATAAGTTATCTCAGTTCCTAATAACCTAAGTCTGCGCCACTTACGTAGAGAACAGATTAGGAGCAGATTGAGAACTCTCTGGGGATTGTTGACCACACAATACCAGAGAGTTGACTTTGGGTAATACTGTAGAAGATCAGAGGTGTTCTTCTCAGATCATCATCCTCTACACCAACCCAGAAGTCAGGTAAATTGTTTTATGCTTCCGCTGTATCTAATTATCTGTTTTTCTTATTGAATCGCGTTCACCATAAGATCCAATTGCCAACAATTGGTATCAGAGCTTGTTTTCTTGGTGAAACGTGATTTGTAAGGATGTTTTTGTGATTATTTGATTAATTGTTTTAATCTGGTTTTAATCACATGTTCATTGGACTTTTTCGTGTGTTCAAACTGGAGACAGATTGACTTGTATATTTGATTTGATGTGTGTTTTTTTATTCATGTGTATTTTTATTATATGCACTGTACACACAATTGTCATACACAAAAATAATCTGTATTGTCTGTATCACACACGCGCACACTACTCGATGTGTGTTCTTCCCGGCGGTGCGTGGTCATCTGACAAGGAGGCAGAATTTGATCGGCGCTGACTATCAATGGATGGTGGCTTCGGGTCGACCAGTGATGTCACGGTGGCACTGGATATACGACTGGCGGCGGCGAGTGGTGATGGCGGCGCGGCGGCGATGACTCCAAGGCGAGGCGAGTCTCGGAGACGAGTCGGCGTCAACAACTATCGGCAGCAGCGGTGAGTGCAGTGGTGGTCGGCGTTAAGACTGTCGGCGACAGCCACGGAGCGTGCTTCTGAATTGCCGTCGCACGACTGCATGTCGGCTGTGATGGATCCGGGGAGATCGTGTCTCGGTAGGGTGAAAGCTGGGCGGTGGAATCGAGGCGACGGCACTTATGCCGAGAATAGCGGCCCCGAATCACGGCGGATTTGAAGCAGGCGAGCGGCGGCGGCTGAGGGAGCAGCGTTCCAGGCGGATTGTCAGAGACGTGCGCCGGAGACGACTCACTGGACACGAACCAGTGCAATTTTAGACAGCGGCCGTGATTCCGATCGACTAGCGGCTGCACGGCGGTGATCAGATCGGCGCGGATCTGGTGGCTGGTGATAGCTGGGTGGCGGAATCGAGGCGGCGGCGCTGAAAGAATGCACAGCGGCTAGTGGTGCGATGGTGGACTGTTGGCGGCACCGCCGGCGGCAGCAGCGCCTGGTTGCGCCGGTCATCCCTGGAAGATGAAGAGGAGGCGGGCGGCTGCTAATCCGAGGGCTCCACTTTTCATTGGGCCAGTAATTTAATTATTAGTTTTGGGCCGTTCAGACAGGGCCCAAGTTTTTTTTATTGGCTTTTGGGCTAGGGTCTGTTGAGCCCAAATCCTGTTATTTGTTGCCTTATGCCTGTTATATTATAGCTGCTTTTGGGCTTGATTTAATTTAGTGCATGTTGGGCCTGTATCTTATTTATTGAGATTCGTATTGGGCTTCATGGGTGGTATTAAATTATTAGTGGAGCTGGGCCCTATTTTGTTTAATTGTTTGTGATGTTGGGCCATGTTCAGTTTTGGGTTTGTTCCATGATAATAAAATTGGCTGGGTAAATGGGTATTATTAATTGAACAATGAGCTGCTCATTTTATGCTAATTATATTTGGGATAGTTGAGCCCATTATTGATCCAACATTATTATGCAATTAATTATTATATATAATTGATTTAATTGTTTTGCTTGACAATTAATTGTTATATATGTGAAAAGCATGTTCTATGTGATTTATTTAATTTTAAATTACTTTAATAGAAGCATGCTAGGTTGTATATTTTATTATGAAATATTATATGCATGTTAAAAACCCTCTGTGCTAAATAACTAAGTGGGAGAGGGGATTGGTATATATAAATTCTCATGGCCTCCATTATTGGTTTGTAAGTGATGTGAGTAAACCTGCGTGTTGGCAACAGGCCTTCCTCCACAACGGATGGGTTTATTCACGGATCACTGGTACAAACTTCTTTGTGATGATCGTAGGAAGTTATCCAAGCGCGTGTGTACTTCTCTAACTGTAAGGCACATAAGCTTGCGCAATGGACTTGGGATCAAATAATGGTACACACTTAGATGTAAATAATCAGTATCCTCCCCAACGGAGTCACTGCTGTTATTTGCATGGCTAAAAAGGAACCGACTATTAATTATTTTATCATAAAGTTAGGTTGATAAATGAAATTAATGGGTAAAACCTTCTCTTGTAAATGTTTGCGTTTGTATACGTCCACACTAACGTGGCATGCAAATTCACGGTGCTTGAGATGTTGGTGAATTTTATTTTATATTGTTTTGAGGGATTCAATATAAATTGATAAATTCGAAGTGTTTGATCTGTTTATTTAATTTATGATTCTCAGGATTTTCAAATGGCTCTCAACTCACTTTCTGTAATACTTAAAGAACATAAACTTACTGGCACAAACTATGTTGACTGGAAGCGAAACATGGACATTGTTTTAACTGCTGAAGACTATATCTTTGTTCTCACTGAGGAATGTCCTCTGACACCTACTGATGACTCTACTGAAGAGCAAAGAGTTGCTTATAATAAGTGGGTCAAAGCTGATAGGATGGCTAAGTGTTACATTTTGGCTTCAATGTCAAATGTGCTACAGACTCAGCATCAAGCTATGGAGACCGCCTATGATATGATGCATAATCTTAGAGAACTCTTTGGACATCAGAGTCGTCCTGCTAGGTCGAAGGGCATGTCGGTCTTAATGAACACCAAAATGGCTGAGGGCACTCCCGTAAGGGAACATGTCCTTAGGATGATGGGCCAACTCAACGAGTTAGAAGTTTTTGGAGCTGAAATCGATGGGGAAACCCAGGTCGATATCATACTCCAAAGCTTGCCTAGGAGTTTTGAGCAGTTCCGCCTGAACTATGGTATGAACAAACGCATGTATACGTTGGCGGAACTTTTGACAGAACTTGTGGCGGCGGAAGAACTGTTTCGTAGACCTCCTCAGGTTCATGTTGCTGAGAATGCTCCTCATCCTAGGCCGATAGGCGGAAAGAAGAAGAAGAAGCAAGAAAATTCAGCACCGGTGAATAAAGTGAAAGCAAAGACTGGTGCAGTCAAGAAGCCTAAAGGCAAGTGCTTCAAATGCAAGCAGCCGGGACACTACAAGGCAGACTGCCCTCTTCTGAAGGGAAACAGGAATGGTAAGTCTTATATACTAGTTGTTGAATCGTGTTTAGCGGCTGTATCTGCTGACACTTGGTGTGTAGATACGGGAGCCACTGACCATGTCTGCAATTCTTTGCAGGGGTTCCACCAAACCCGACAGCTCAGTGATGGAGAGATTACCATACTCATGGGGAATGCTACAAGAGTAGCAGCTGTCGCAGTGGGAGACGTTTATTTATTTTTCAATAAGAATAAAACTCTTATTTTGAGGAATTGTCTTTATGTACCGCATTTTAGAAAGAATTTAATTTCAGTTTCTAAATTGTTTATGGATGGATATTCTGTTTCTTTTAATGATAAGGTTATTATAAGGAAAGATAGAATTATTATCTGTGATGGTACATTGTTAGATAATTTGTATACTCTTAATCCAATTTCTCCCACGATGCAACAATATGAAACGAATGATACATCTACTAATAAGAGAAAAGAACCTTCTAAAATGAATCAAACATATCTTTGGCATCTAAGACTAGGTCATATTAACTTGAGTAGGATTCAAAGGTTGATAGCTGATGGACCTCTGAGTTCATTAGTAGTTGAAAATTATCCAACTTGCGAATCCTGCTTGGAAGGAAAAATGACCAAAAGGTCTTTCAAGGCAAAGGGGTATAGAGCCAAGGATCTGTTGGAATTGGTTCATTCTGATTTATGTGGTCCTATGTCTGTCCAGGCAAGAGCTGGTTATAAATATTTCGTCACTTTTATTGATGATTATTCTAGATACGGGTATATTTATTTGATGCGCCGCAAGTCTGAATGCTTTGATAAATTCAAGGAATACAAGACTGATGTGGAAAAGCAACTTGGAAAATATATCAAAACACTACGATCTGATCGTGGTGGTGAATACCTCTATGGAGAGTTTAGGAGTTATTTATCGGAGAATGGGATTGAATCCCAATTGTCTGCACCGGGCACACCCCAGCAGAATGGTGTAGCGGAAAGAAGGAATAGGACTCTTATGGAAATGGTAAGATCTATGATGAGTTATTCGGAACTATCTAATTCGTTTTGGGGATATGCCTTAGAAACAGCGGCTTACATTCTAAACTTAGTACCTTCTAAATCAGTAACTTCCACACCCATTGAATTGTGGACTAAGCGAAAACCTAGTCTGAAACACTTTCGGATTTGGGGTGCTCCGGCACATGTGTTGAAGATGGATACTGATAAGTTAGAGTCACGTACGGAAGTTTATCTGTTTGTAGGATATCCTAAAGGAACAAAGGGTGGTTTGTTTTATAATCCAAACGACCAAAAAGTGATCGTTAGCACGAATGCTAGATTTTTGGAAGAGGATTATGTAATGAACCACAAACCCATGAGTAAAATTGTTCTAGATGAAGTAAGAGAGGAAACACCAAACATAATACCAACTGTGCAAGAGGATATACCACAGGACACTGCACCGCGTGTCACACCTGATACACAATTGTCTGCGGAGCCTCGTCGTAGTGGGAGGGTTGCTAGACAACCGGATAGATTCATGGGATTGGGAGAGTCATCCGACTTGGTCCCAGGTGAACATGAAATTGACCCATGGAATTACAACGAGGCACTACAGGATAAAGATGCTCTATTATGGCAAAACGCAATGAAATCTGAGATAGAATCCATGTATTCTAATCAAGTCTGGGAGCTTGTAGAACCACCCAATGGTGTAAAAGCTATTGGATGCAAGTGGATCTATAAGAGAAAAAGAGGATCTGACGGTAAGGTTTTAAAGCAAGGCTTGTGGCTAAAGGATATACTCAGAAAGAAGGAATCGATTATGAGGAAACATTCTCGCCCGTGGCCATGCTTAAGTCGATCCGGATTCTTTTGTCTATTGCTGCTCATATGGATTATGAGGTATGGCAGATGGATGTCAAGACAGCTTTCCTGAATGGAAGTCTTGAGGAAAACATCTATATGAAGCAACCAGAGGGTTTCATTGCAAAGGGCGAAGAGCATCTTGTGTGTAAGCTTAAAAAGTCCATTTATGGATTGAAACAAGCTTCAAGATCATGGAACATCCGTTTTGATGAAGTAATCCAGTCATATGGATTTATTCAATGTCCGGATGAATCATGTGTATACAAGAAGTGTGACGGAAACGTAGTGATATTTCTTGTACTCTACGTGGATGATATTCTGCTCATTGGAAACAATGTAAAGGTATTGTCGGGCGTAAGGGTATGGCTGTCCAAGCAGTTTGAGATGAAGGACTTGGGAGAGGCCGGACACATTCTTGTGATCAAATTAATAAGGGATCGCAAGAAAAGAATGTTGTACTTATCCCAAGCTTCATATATTGATACAATCCTGACTCGTTTTAGCATGCAAGATTCCAAGAAAGGTTTTCTACCTTTCAGACATGGAATACCTCTATCTAAGGAAATGTGTCCAAAGACACAACATTAAATAGAGGCAATGAAGCTGGTCCCTTATGCTTCGGCAGTGGGAAGTCTCATGTATGCTATGCTATGTACGAGACCAGATATTTGTTATGCCGTGGGCATGGTCAGTAGGTATCAAAGTAATCCAGGACAAGGGCATTGGACTGCGGTAAAGCATATTATGAAGTACATGCGAAGGACTAGGGATTATGTGCTGGTTTACCGAGCAGATACTTTGTTACCTTTGGGTTATACTGATTCAGATTTCCAGTCAGATAGGGATGCTAGTAAATCCACCTCGGGTTATGTGTATACTCTCGGAGGAGGAGCCGTAATATGGAGAAGTGTAAAGCAGAAATGCGTTGCGGACTCTACCATGGAAGCTGAATATGTAGCAGCCTCTGAGGCGGCTAAAGAAGCAGTATGGCTCGGAAACTTCTTAATGGACTTGGATGTGATTCCTGGTTTGCCCAAAGCAATCACAATTTATTGTGATAACAGTGGTGCAGTAGCAAACTCGAAGGAACCACGAGCCCATAAGGTAAGTAAACACATTGAGCGCAAGTACCACCTGATACGAGACATCGTTAAAAGAGGGAAAGTTGTTGTTGCTAAGATAGCATCTGAAGATAACCTAGCTGATCCTTTTACTAAGAGCCTTCCTGCGAAAGCGTTCGATGGGCATGTAGAAGGAATGGGGATTAGATGCGTGTCAGCAGATAAGGCAGCGTAGTCTTTTAGTATAAGTGTGAGATTGTTAGATTTGTATACTAAAAGCCTTGCTTTTGTATTGAACTATGTAATTACGATTTTATTTGAAATGAGAATCATATGATCAAACTGTTTTGCATATTATAAATTATTTATTTATATGTTTGTGCAAAAGTCCATTTACTTTATACTGTAGATAATATGTTGTGCGACAACACGCGGAAGATCATATTATCAGTTTCCTTATGAAGTATAAACAGATGCTCACAACCGAGATAGACGGGTACTATCTATCGGTATGGTTGTAGTGTGGTTTGGTATTAGTTTGTCTTGACTATAAAACCACATTAGTACACTGCTTTGTGTATTGAGTAGGACCGTCTGAGATCGTTCGACTTGTATTGTCTATATAGAAGAGCTTGATCTCTGTTATTAGGGATGTTCGTGCTCTTAATCCCTATACAATAACCTCGACACGTAAGGCAGTATATATTTCTTTGATTCATCAATGGGTGAGATTTAAATGTATTAAATCAACAAACTCGGTGATTTGGAAAGTAGTGTTATCTCTATGGTGTGCTGTTGATTGTAGAAGGAATCCATGTCCGATATAGGTTGATGATGTCCCCTTGAGGAGCTCATAAGGTTTATCATGTAAATCTTGCAAGTGGATTAATTTCCGGCATGATAATAAGGTTGAGTGGTACTACTCTCGGATGAAATATTAATTAATTTGAGTTGTCAGTAACTTAATTAATTAATGGGCATTGTATATCTTAAACATGGGGAGACTATCGGGCTCATAATAAGAAGGAGCCCAGAACGTAATTTTGGGATTAGATGGGTAGTGCAATAATAGTATTTTAGTGGACTATATTATTATTATTGGATTTAATTAAAAGCTTTGGGCTAAGCTTGGTTAATTAAATCTGATTGAGGCCCAGCCCAATTTCTCCTCCTGGTCCCTGCAGTAGCCCAAGTATATAAGTTATCTCAGTTCCTAATAACCTAAGTCTGCGCCACTTATGTAGAGAACAGATTAGGAGCAGATTGAGAACTATCTGGGGAATGTTGACCACACAATACCAGAGAGTTGACTTTGGGTAATACTGTAGAAGATCAGAGGTGTTCTTCTCAGATCATCATCCTCTACACCAACCCAGAAGTTAGGTAAATTGTTTTATGCTTCCCCTGTATCTGATTATCTATTTTTCTTATTGAATCGCGTTCACCATAAGATCCAATTGCCAACACAAGTCTCATACCAATGCAATCAAACCAGCTCTCACATATCATCACAAGATAAGTAGAATGAAGTTCAGCCCATTAGCTTTAGAAGTGAAGGCAGATGATAGTTTAATCAAATTCAAGAGCATGCAGCAGATTATTCACATAGATGAGAAGTGGTTCAATCTTACAAGAACCACTGAAAGATACTACTTGGTGCCTACTGAAATAGAACCACATAGAGAATGCCAAAGTAAAAGGTTTATCACTAAGGTCATGTTTATATGTGCAGTGGCAAGACCTTTGTATGGTTCAAGTGGGGAATGCCTATTTGATGGGAAAATTGGTATCTTTCCATTTACTGAACAAGTACCAGCAAAGAGAAATTAAAAAAAAGCAGAGAAGCTGGAATAATCGAGACCAAAGCAATGCAATCAATCACAAAGGATGTGACTAAAGATCTCTTGATCAATAAGGTAAACTCTCATTATTGTCTACATGAATTCAGATTATATGCATAATTGAGTTATGAAACCTAAAACTTGTCCTAGATTAGAATTCATGCAAAATGTGTTATTCTTGACATTTACTTTAGGTAATACCAGCCATCAAAGCTAAATGGCCAAGTGGAGCAAGTAAACACATTTATATTCAACAAGATAATGCCAAGCCACACATAAATGATAATGATCCACATTGGAGAGAAGCTGCATGTTCAGATGGATTTAATATGCAATTGGTATTTCAACCTCCTAATAATCCAGATCTAAATGTGAATGATTTAGAATGGTTTAGGGCTTTGGATTCATTGCAAGCAAAAACTGCTGCTACAACAGTTGATGAACTGTTGCAAGCAGTTAACATTCATTTGAAGAATTGTGTCACATTAAACTAAATGCAGTATTTCTAAGCCTGCAAGCATGTATGAGGCAAGTGTTGGTTTGCAAGGGATCAAATAGATACAAGATCCCTCACTTGAGAAAGAATGCATTATTAAGGGAATGGACTCTTCATACAGATTTGGAAGTGGAACTAGATCTAGTTCAATCAAGTATTGATCATCTAATTAGGAAGAATGCAGTGGATGGCTTAGAAGAACTCATTGAGAGTGTGGAAGAATTGGTTTGAGGCATCGTGCACTGTTTTGAAAAGGTAGAAAGTATGGAATATATTTTGAAGGCCGGAAATAGATAATATCCAGCCTTAGAAAAGAAACATAGGCTTTTTTTGCAAGTGGGGAGGGTTTTTGGCTTATTTTAGATATATAAATATGGAAATGGGTAGAATCTTAATTATGGGTAGGTTGTGGATGCAAAAGTGACTGTTTACTACTATTAAACAAACTGATTCCGTAGTTTGTTTAAGCAATAAACAGTCAACCCCCACTATGTAAGCATGTTTGAACTATGTTATTGTACTCTCAGATTATAAAATAAGCTCACAGGCTTCACATCATAAATAAGCTCACAAACAACAAATCACCATACCAACAACAAATATGTACCAACAGATCATAAGCTCACGGGCTTCAATTCACCAAATTAATAAGAAATAACCAATATTTGCAGCATTCACCCTCAGAACAATATCATCATTGGGTGTGTGTCTCCTAAATGCACAATCGGTGACATGAAAAATAAATTTCAGCCTCCACTAATCATGCATGGTGACACTTTACATTTCTACACCTTCCCCTCTAATTATAATCAACATTTTATTCCCTAATATGCACAATGAATGAGCAGCTATTATACCTCATCAACATATTCGAGACACTTTGCCAATGCAGGGCAAAGTATCTTTAGAAAACTGATCGCAAACAGATCAGGATCAAGATAGTATTCATAAGTTGAGGCTGCAGCTGTTTCAGGGGTCGAGGGATATGAGTCCAGCACCACCAGCCCTTCGTACATATCATAAGAGTCCGGCACCACCAGCCCTTCGTACATATCATAGGAGTCCGGCACTACCAGCCCCTCGTACACATCCACCGATTCGGAAATCACAAATTCAAAGGGATCTGATTCTGGATCCGGCGAATCGTTAACAATATCAAATAGCTGCAAAAAAGTAATGGGAGCAGGATCTAATCTGGAGATATAATTAAATTAAGCTGCAAATCCATAGAGAAAATTATTTCCTACATTCCTTACTTGGATTTTTATTTCAAGTAACAAAATATCAATAAATAGTGAAATGAAGTTGCGAATCCATACAGAAAATGATTTCTTACATTCCTTACTTGGATTTTTATTTCAAGTAACAAATCATCAATAAAATAAATAGTGAAATGAAGCTGCAAATCCATACGAAAATGATTTCTTACATTCCTGGATTTTTATTTCAAGTAACAAAACATCAAATGAAGCGGTGAATCCATACAGAAAATGATTTCCTACATTTCTTACTTGGATTTTTATTTCAAGTAACAAAACATTAATAATCTTTCCATTCTTAGCTCTTCTTTTCTTAAATGAATAATTACTCCAGCAAAAGTAGAATTATTTTAGAAATTAATCACTTCTAGACTGATAAGGACACGATAAGAAAAGCAAAACAAAAAAAGCGAGAAGAAATCTTATTGGATAGTTCATGTTCATCTCTCCAAATTTGCGAACCTGAAGAATCGTGATGGCGTAAGAGGACGGTGGTTTCAGACCAAGAGCCGCACACCTTCGAAGAGCCACCGACGATCTCGTTATAAGGATCGCAGCGGCGTCAGTGGTATTTTAGGGGTTTCGGATGAAGGGCGGTAGATAGGCGAAGAACCGGCGACGATCTGATTTGAATAATTACGGCGGCGTAAGGGGAACGGAGGATCAGATGAAGATCGGGACAATTCCGAAGAGCCACCAACGATTTGTTTTAAAAATCGAGGCGGCGTCAGGGAGGGTTTAGAGTTTCAGACGAAGGGCGGCAAACATCCGAAGAGCCGCCAACGATCTGATGTGAAGAATCGCGGCGGCGTCGATGGAATTTAGGGTTTCAGATGAAGAGGGTACGAAGGATTTAGGGTTTCAGATGAGAGAGAAGAGGTGTAGATCTGATAATCACGATGGGTAGGTTAGATGTGAATATAATGGGATGAGTTTAATTATCACAGTTAATTTAGTGTAATGGCATGTGTTAATGTGTTAATTGTGAGTTAATGGGATTTTTAATATAATTGGTGTATTAATAAGAAGAGTGGCATATGTGTAATTTGTTAAATTAAGTTTGAGTTATTTGTTAGTATACGTGGGATCCTTATAGGCCATTTATGGAAAGAGGACCCTTTCTAACGGACGACGAAAATGGCAAAAATACCCTCTTTCGGGCGGACGGAAGAAGTTTATCTTTATGAGATTCACGCATAACACTAATATAATTACCATTTTACATTAAATATTAGTATATCTTTCAACCTACTATATATTAAAATACTATATTATTTAATCTTTACATGAAAAACAAAACTAGAAACATGATAGAGGGAGTATACCTTAATTTCCATGAGAAAAACAAATGAAATGGGATGGAGGAAGTATACCTTAATTTCCATGAAAAAACAAATGTAATTGTCGAGGCAAATTATTCGATGCACTAAATCGTGCACCCGCATTCACAAACTTATAGTACTCCCTCCGTCCGCCCAAAAGATATAAATTTATTTTTTTTACGTGGATTAAGGAATATTATTATTTAATGTGTAGTAGGTAGTTATATTAGTGAGGTGTACGAGACCCATATTTAAATGTATTAGTGATGTGTGTATGTACGATGTGTTTAAAAAGAAAAATGTATACATTTGGTGTGGATGCCCAAAGTAGCAAAATGTATACATTCCTGGTGGACGGAGGGATACTCTTTTAATAAGAAATTGAATGTAAAAAAAATTATATAATTTCTAGAAAAATATATACATTAAGCATGCACCCGAACCTAATGTTCAAACGTCCAGGAGTGTATGCCAATTGCAAATATCATCCTAAAGCCCAAAAGCGGTGTCCGTAAGCGCGCTTCTAGTCAACTATCTCCTCTTGATGCTCTGTTGCCGTTAGTACGAGTGTCACCACCATGGCGAGAAACTAAACAGTAAACACTGACTACGATTACTTAAAAAAAGAAACGAAAAATGAGCGGCGGCGGCGGCGGTGGTGGTGGAGTGCAGCAGGCGGCACACTCCCTGGCTTTCCGAGTGATGCGGTTGTGCCGTCCGACGCTTCACGTGGAAACCTCACCTCTTAAATTCGACCCCTGCGATGTCCTCTTCGGCGAAGACCTCTTTGACGATCCAATCGCGGCGTCTAACCTAAACCGCCTTCTCAGTGGCCAATCGAACGCGTCGGGTGTAGATCCCTCCGATCTCAGCTACCGCAGCAGATTCCTCCTCCAGCACTCCACCGACTCGCTTGGTCTCTCTGGCCTCCTCGTTCTCCCCCAATCATTTGGGTTTGTACCACACCTTATATGTTTCATAAAGCGTTGGATAATTTTTGTTACAGTTCCTACTTTTGTCAGTTTTGGTTGTTAATTAATGGAACTTTCTGTTGTGCTGCTGATTAATTTCTTTTTCTCCATTAGAGCCATATATCTCGGAGAGACATTTTGCAGTTATATAAGCATCAACAACAGCTCCAATTTCGAAGTTCGGGACGTTGTGATCAAGGTAAATCTTTAGTTTATTTGATGGTGCGTTTTATGATTTATTGTTTGTTTTATTTGCTGTGTGGACTGGCTGCGAATGAAGATTTCAGATTGAGCTGTGTGCGCATACATGTGTGTTTAGAGATATTTGAGTGAGGGAGAGAGAGAGAGAGAGGAGAGGAAGAGAGGTTTTTTGTGGTTCAGTAGTTGACATGTCATGGCAACCATAGAGGATAGCTTGTTCTCAAACATGTTGTCATCTTTCCGTTCACACAGTGATGAATTTCTGAGGTCCATTGGCATACAGTGGCAACATATAAAGGACTGATTCTTCTTTAATTAATAGCCTTTTTTCCATTTTGACCGAGCATTTCCCGTTGCTAGCAAATTACATGGAATTGGCTGCTTAATGGATCACCTCTGCCTGCATTTATGTGGTCTGCGTACGTTCAAGTTTTAAGAATTCTCATGTAATATTGTCTGTTCAGTACTGGGATTCATTGTTACTCTTTTGGTCTCATAGAGTTTTCCGGGCATAAAAGTGCATTCTGCTTCAGCAGTTAGTTTTGAATTCTCTTTGGTACTGCATTGATTTCAGTGAAATAACTTTTGCATTCAGAATATCCACATGTTATAACTTGCATGAAAACCCTGATGGAAACTGGACTAGATAGACTATATGTGGTTCCAGACAAAACCATAGAAACAAATAATTGCATGTTCTTGAAATATCGAATAGGATGCATATCCATGATGAACTTTTGGGAGAGGTTTCTTCTATATCGGTAGGTTTAGTCTTGAAGTTTTATAATACGTGTAGGACACTGAATCCAATATCTTCTTACCTGCTGAATTCTACTCAGAATCCAAACTCAAACTTCAATTTAATTTGTCTACAGGCCGAAATTCAAACAGAAAGACAGAGACTACTGCTCTTAGATACATCAAAGTCACCTGTTGAGTCAATACGTGCTGGTGGACGATATGATTTCATTGTAGAACATGATGTGAAAGAACTTGGCGCGCACACGTAAGTTAATTCAGGAAAAATGCTTTAAAAATAAGTGGTAAATTTGGTGGACTGTATTCTGATCATGGATGGTGATTTTCTTCATAAATAGATTGGTTTGTACAGCACTTTATACTGATGGTGACAGTGAAAGGAATTATCTCCCACAGTTTTTCAAGTTCATGGTTTCTAACCCCCTCTCTGTTCGGACTAAGGTATTCATAATTTTTCATTGGAGCAAGGGCATATCTCACTGAATTTAATGTGTGTGAGTATATGTGTGTGAATTTCCCACTCTCATGTCAGCACACATCTATAAGATTGCATAAATTTGATAGTTGCCTTCCTACTTTTGCAGGTTCGCAATGTAAAGGTACCTCAGAAGTGGAATTTTTTAGTTTTTAACTTCTGACCTTCCTAAATAATAAGTCTGGCTAAGGCTCCCCAAACAGTCCATGGCCTGTCGCTTCTATGAATATTCTTCTTCATTAGACTATTGCCCTCTTCATGATTGTCAAAATTAGTCTTCTCTCAGGACACCACCTTTTTGGAGGCTTGCATAGAAAATCATACAAAATCCCACCTTTTCATGGACCAAGTAGAGTTTGAGCCTGCTCAGCACTGGAGTGCGACGGTGCTGAAAGCTACTGATCATTCTTCAGAACACAATTCATTGATGAGGTGTCCTGGAAAGATCTTTCAACTTGCAGTTAGTCTTTAAGTCAAACTGTTTTTTACTTTGTGGATTTTCTATATCTATTACTTGTTTAAGTTGCTATAGGCATTCATTCTTCTTTGCATTACAGTGGAACTTTCAAGGAACCCATTCTCATCAGATCTGGTGGAGGAATTTATAACTATCTCTATGAATTAAAAATGTCTTCACCTGATTACTCTCAATTTAAAGCTGAGAGCAGCAAGATTCTAGGTAAACTTCAAATAACATGGCGTACAAATCTGGGCGAACCTGGTCGCCTGCAAACTCAACATATACTTGGTAATGTAAGTTGAAGTCTAATACAGAAAATTACATTATGATCTTGGCCTGCATCAATTGATCTTTGCTATTTATTTATTTTTTTATGACATTGGAAAAAAAGCGTCCGCGTAGGGAACTCTTTTTCTTTTGTGAGAATTCAATATGATCACTGATATATTATTGAAATATGCGATGACAATTAACATTGCTGGGATCTTCTTTGTAACACTGTAATTGGAGTTCAATTAGGATATATCATTTTACATTTTCGATTGTTAATGACTTTTAAAACTTGTCTCATTAAATGGCTTACAACCAAATATTTGTCTGTCATAGTACACTCTCACCATTAATTTTATTGATTTTTTTTTTGCAGCCTGTTACTCGCAAGGACATTGAGTTGCATGCTATGGAGATGCCGCCTGCCATCATCTTAGAGAAATCTTTCTCGGTAAATGGGGAACTGTTTTCAAATCGCAACTTGTGATTACACATTTTTTATTTAGCCATATTCATGTCTTATATTTGTTTGGAACGCATAACTATCTTGATCTTTTGAAGGCAGCTTCACATCTTTACTCATGCAAGTAGTTTTAATCATATGTAATACCCTGATAATCTATTATACATTAAAAGTGCAGAGTTGCTTTGGTTGTCTATATCTTGTTGAATTTTCCATTTCTCTGTTTTTCTATATTATTTGCCTTAATCACATGAGCTATGAAATTTTGCCAAAATATCAAGCAAATAATTGAAAATCAGAAGTTATGGTGATTAATATATAATCAGGTACTTGATTGCCAAGCGATGAACTGCATATGTATTTCTCATTTGAGTATATTTAAGTTATGAACTTTCGATGTTGACGTTATGTATCCTTTTTAGGTAAGCTTGGATCTCATAAACTTGACTGATCGCGTATTGGGGCCCTTTGAAGTATGGTTATCAGAAAGTGATTCACTTGATGAGAAGGCTGTTATGGTCAATGGTCTTCAGAGAATGGTGATCCACCTTGACTTCCTTTTTCTCATCTCCTCATCCATTAAATCTTTATTTATATGTCATCTGCATCCAGTTCTTAATGCTTGGCGCTACATTTAATTTTTAATCTGTATATTTTATTGAATTGCTGTGTGTTTTTGCTGATTATTTATGCTCTTATCTAGATTCTTGGAGAAGTGCAAGCATTTAGTTCGTTGACATTCCAGATGGTAATTCTACTTGATTTTCTTCAAATTCCTTTGAAGACTTTTATACATGGACTTGTATGGAATCCTTTTTGTTTTTGACCCTCTTAAAAAATTGCACTTGTTTTTCTAACTGGGAGAGGTTTGAATTGTTGGAATGATAGGGTTTTGGAGTTTTTGAGATATTTTGTGAATGCATGAGTCGTTCGAAATTTTATTTTGTGCTCGGTCACACTGGATTGCTTTTAATCTTTACTGTTGTCTCCATTGCTTTTTTCATGCAGCACTTGATTGCTATCAAGCATGGGATTCAGAAAATCAGCGGAATTACAGTTTTCGACACTATAGAGAAGAAAACCTATGACTCACTTTTAGAACTGGAGGTCAGTTGGTTCCATCAAGATATGCATATTTGGGTTATATATACACCCTGAATAATGGATTGGATCAATTATGATTATGATATCTGTGTGTTTATTAGAATTATGAAGTTGTTCATAGGAGTTCATACTTTTGATTTGTCTATAGCCGATTTCGTTGAGCATTTAAAGTGCAACATAATGCTATACTATGTTACTCTTGTGCAGATATATGTTGACTTGGAGTGAGTGATAAGAGTGATTGAAGAACTCTGTATTTTGAAGTTGCTGCTCATCTTTGAAAGAGGGATATCCAATGAGATTAGATGGATTACAGCAAATTAGGCATTAAATCCTTTATTGGAGTCTTTCTTTCTAAGTAACAAATATCATTATTCTCACTACCAACAGTTAACTTGGTTTATATGTAATTCATGTTTTCCTCTTATCATATAAATATACGCATTTATTCTTCATTTTCATTTACTCATTTGCACTCGGGGTGTTTTTTTTTTTTTTGGATCAACGTTACACCCGGATTTTTTATTTTTAATTATATCGTGTGAAAATAATAATTATAATAATAAGACATATTATTGCCTAGAATCAGTCGTTCCTAGTTAACCGTTGCTGTTGCGAGTTAATATACTAGTACTAGTGCTAAATATTTCTTATCTCTGCAAAAGTTGCAGAAGTTTTGTCATTTTCATAGCCGTCACTGTAAAACTTTAAGGAAGAATAAATATTGATGAGAGTAGAATTGCTATCCTCCACTTCTGATGCTAACAACTTAGAGGTTAAGGAAGAATAAATATGGATTAGAGTAGAATTGCCATCCTCCACTTCTGATGCTAACGAGGCTTTCAATCTTGACTAGAAACTTAAGTTTCTTTTGTTTTTGTTTGAAATTCCTGTTATGTTTCTCCAAGAATAGTTACTAATTCCTCAGTTTACTTTCCACCTTAGTAATCAATTGCATTGTGATTCTTACGGTGTTGTTTATTTAGATTAATGGAACAATCTTTAGATAATAGAAATGCTCAGAAAAGAATTCCTTTACTTGGAGTTTGGTGGGTGGAAGTGAGAAATGGATTTTGTGCCACCGTGGGGGGGGGGGGGGGGTGTGGAGATTAAGAATTCCCCTATATTATGGATTGTGAAAATTCTGAGAATTTCTGTCATATTTTGTGGAGTGAGGCTCCTGTGCACCCGGGCGCACGAAACACATTCCGTGCGCATTTGCATTTTTCGTGCCCCTTTGCAATTTAAATCCTTAGCAATACATTGGTTCAAATTAAATAAAGAGGGGGAGGATTGTGTTCATGTAGGAACATAGAGTACCGTGTCCCCATGGGCGCATGAGATTTTGCCTATTTTGTTTACCTTCCTAAGCTGATTAATAATTTGAAGTTTCTTTAATTTGCATAGATGTAGACTACTCGGAAACAAGCTAAAAAAATTGTATGCACAACAATCTAATTAAAATATTATATTCTAATTTAACCATTAAACTCTTAAACATCTATTAACAGAAGAAATACTAGAATGAGAATCTTTTACCCCGGCAATATTACTAATAATCAACAGTCATTTAATTTTGTACTTCATTTTGCATTTTTACTTCAACAATAGCAAACATAAATTTTGATCAACCAGTTTTAGATGCATTGTTAATGAGGGAATAGAAAAAGAAAAACCAATTTTGAAATAAAAACATGAAGGAAAAGAAAGCATTATAACAAACACCATATCTTTCCATTGCTAAATACAAACTCCTCAGCTAAGATCACATTTACAACCAAAGCTAAAGAAGAAAAAGAAAGAGGCATAAACAGCCTTAAATGAAAACATCAATTACAGAAATAAATAAATAAAAAGATGAGGTGGGTGGGGATGGGGGTATCTAACCCCAGGTTGCCCAATTAGCTGCACTGTCAACTCTAGGCATGGTGTTAACCTTAGAATAAGCATCAACTGCAAAATTTGCTCCACAAAGTGCTCCCTCACTGTCAACTCTTGGCATGGCTTTCATCTTCTTCAACGGATGCTCAAAGCTCATTAACCCTCTTTCACTATGATACATACACCCTGCAATTTCATACAATCTTGATTATGGATTTCAAATCCTCCCAAAATCTCAACTCAATTGTAGTATACGCCCAATCAAGCCAAACAGATGTATATGTTTTTAGAGATTAAGGGGTCGCTTGGTTCAAATTCTTCGATCGAGAAGATAATGAGTATCATTAAGAAGCTCAATCATGTTAGAATTGAATTAAAGGAAATGATCGAGGAATTTTAATTCTTATTAGATCAAAGAAGCATTAACAATAGAAATCATTATACCTCCGTTCCCATTAACCCCACCAATTACCCCAAATCAAGATAGTCCTAAAATTAATCATTCAAGTTGGAGATAGAGCAGCACAATACCAGTAGGGAATGGAGCAAATGATTTAGCACAGCTTGCTTTGATGAAGTCCACATTATCTGAGATCATAACAGAGCCATCTGCTGCAATACCCCAGTACATATTCACTGATTTATCTGCACCCTGCAACACAATTACAACCACCATCAACAACATTGTCACAACAAAAGAGTCCTGCACTGTAATGTCATGCAGTGTAGCTGCTGCACTTACATTGGCAGCAAACACAATTCCTGCATCGTGGTCGTAGACCACGAACGCGAAACTGCCATCGAGTTCGCCAAGAACTCGATGGGCCGGGATGGGGCCCCTGTCCCGGAGGGTGCAGTAAGCCTCGATCACAAACATGGCCTCATTCACACCCTTTGAAAGCCCATACTGCTTCTTCAAACTGTTCAAGTTGTTCAATCTCCCAACAAAAATGCAGTACACATCATTCACACAAGTGAACAACCTGCAAAGTTGCAATCTTGAATCAATAAAGACAAATACAGACAACATTTTCATGAGATCAATTAAAATCGAAATTTTAGGCTGAGTTTTTTTCTCTCTGTGTCGAGGGTTAAATACCTTTGATGAGATGGGGCATAAGCCAAGAAACCCTTGTCTGAAAATCCCAAAGAGACGCCATTGTTGGGATTTGAAGCTAAGAAATCCTTCAAAACCTCTTCTGGACTTTTGGGCTTTGTAGAAATCTGCACTGAAGCAGGGCTGTGCAATTCCTGTGGTGGGTTCACAACACCATTCTTGAATACACCCAACATTTTTCTCTCACTTATTATGTTCTACCTTTCTTCTCTCTCTACTTTACTTCCTTTCTCTCTCTCCTCTCTGATGAACTAGCTATAAATCGATAGATGATAATGGAAATGGGAAAACGATAATGAAAAAAATTGCAGAGGAGATGGGAATATATAGGTTGTAGTTGGGCATCAAATGTAGGTGGACATCTTATCCAAAAGACTAATATAAGTATTAAATAATGGTGTAATAAAAGTACACGCTGATCGATAAGCATAAGCTTAATTTCTTTGGACATTAGATTCTCTTAAATACAATTTATAAGAATAATTTATTTAATTAATAAGTTAGTAACTTATACGTATATTAATATGCTTTAATCGATGTTAAATTATTTAAAAATTAAATTGTACTACTAGAAAATATAAGTGTAATATTTGTTACTATAACTTATAATTATAATTAATTTTATTAAAATAACTCTATTGTTTAAAAGAAAAAATCTAAAATAATTATTAGTTTTTTTTAAAATGGTATATACTACTATTTCCAAAAAGGTAAAAAAGAATAGAGTTAATATTAGGTGTACCCATTATAATTTTTTATTATATTTTGTATACATGTTATATTATTTTGTATATGTGTTTCTTAATAATTGTATATTTATTTCACATTAAGTTTTTTATTAAAAAAATTAATATCCATATATGTATAACTTTTTATTCAATAGTGTATAGTACGTGTTTTTTAATAATTATATATTTTTTTACACTCAATTTTTCATTAAAAAAATTAACAATTAAATTGTACTATATATTTTTATTTATAATTGTATAGGTTTTTGTTTATATTTGAGTGGGTGCACCTAGCCAAAAAAGAATAATACATCAGACAAAATTGAGTTTTGACTCTTAATGTAACAAAATTTATTTTTTATTTTTATTGCATATATCCTTCTTTGTATTTATGTACTATGGATGGTAGAGTACGAGGAGAGGTAATGTGTGAAAATGTCATAAATATTATCCAAACCAAGTTGATAATGACACTAATCCTAGTCAGCAAATTCCTTGTGTGGGACCCAACGGGACTAAAATTCACCCAATCTCCTCACACACTATTTTGAACCAATCTCTTCGTAATAAGATTGTAATTTCTTAAATTATACTCGTCTTTTTAAAAAAAACGTAATTCAATGGATATTGTATTTTAATTTTTAAAGGGACCTTTGTCTGATAACATATTAGGGTTGTTGTGGGTATTATATCCCCATGCTTAACGGGCCTAAGACCCAATAGCCCAAAATACCTAGAGAGGGAGATCCAACTATAAAGAGGCCTGGGCGAGGAACGAACAGCAAATCGTCGATTAGGGCAGCCCAAGAAGATCATCCTTAGCCCAAAAGACACCGCTTGGGAAAGAACAGGGAAGGAGCCTAATAAGAGGAAGGAGGGCCGAAACCCCTGGACAGAACACCTCGACCTCGTAGCCGAAGGAAGCATCCAAGAGCTCGGAAGAACAACGTAGCCTCAGAGGCCGGCCCACCCGAGGACCAGAAGGATTGTTGGAACTGTTGGACAAAGCGCAGACACAATTATGAAGATTGATAAACCGCAACAGGCTAGAGGACAAGAATAACGGTAAGAAAGGATGTCTTGGACAACAATCTTAGCCAAAAGACAACACGCAACAGGTGCATCCCTCTACAACCACCAATAGAGAGCGAGCAAAGGACAAGGACGATCTGCTACATCCTGTAAAGACACCTAGCAGCACCCAATACCCATCCCCAAGTTGGTCGGTGTACCAGTCAGCTTCATTAATGACTGCTTGTCTTGATCCAGATGGCGCAACAAGATTGGCTCACCATTAGGGTTGGCGGACAACATAAATAGCTTCTCTCACATGAGAGAAGCATGTTACTCATTTCTCATTTTTAGACATTACACTTGTAATTAGAGGGTTTATGAGTGTTGTTCTTGAGGAGAGTAATAAAAAAATGGTTAAGGCTTTTGGATTGGATACGATTCTTCTGTCCATATTGAGCTTATAGTGTTTGATTGTGATCGTTCTTAGTTCTGTTAAGCATTATCTCATCACCTCTTGATCTTCAAATTAACGAGCTAAGAACATACATCAAGAGTTGGCGCCGTCTGTGGGAAACGCTACACTAAGATGTTCTTGTTCCTTTTGTTGTTCTCTTTGGGGGGTAAAAGGCTTTTTGGTGATTTTACTATATTTTCTCTATTGAGAGATGGGGGGAGAAGGATTCACAATCCCTAGAAACGAAGAAAGAGGAAAATGTTCCAGAGCCCAGTGAAATATAATAAGAAGCGGGAACAATGTCCAGATTAGCGCACCGGCTGCGGGAGTCCCCACCCCGGCGAGATCTATTCCTATCCCGAATCTAGGCAATCCCTAGAAGACGAAGGAAATGAACGAGAGAATCAGAGAAGTGATCAACGAGTATGCCACCGAAGCTCCCCCAGCTCTACTGACGAGGTTGAGCTTTAGCGACTCTCACAGGGGAAGTCACGGTGATCTGAAGGAAGATCTCGAGAGAAGAAAGGAGGCACGGAAAGAGCATAGCAGAGGAGATGCCAGGGAAAAGATTAACTTCATAAGGAAAAGGAACGCAGGAGAAAGGGAAAGCGCGAATGAAACTCCAGTGGAAGGAAGATACAGTGAGTACCTCCGCCGACCAGAGATGGAAGCCAGAAGACAACCATCATCGGGAAGGAATCAAAGAGAAAGAGATCCTCCACCACAAGGGAGACTTGGAGAAGGCGAAACTCGGAGACAACTGCAGCTTGGACAAAATCAAGGAGCAGGGCACCCCCCGCTGAGGGAGATGCTAAGGGAAGAAGAATCTTACCAACCACACCCGCAAAATCAAAGGAGAGATCAACCCGCAACTCGGGAAGTGCAGGTGGAAAATGAAGCCCCACGAAGAACGCCATCTGTCTCTCAGAGAGGACATCATCATCCTCAACCATCCCTGGAACATCAGAGGAGCGGTCAAAGGAGGCGTAATCAGGGCAAAAGACCAATGAATCAAAGATCCTATTCATCTTCGGCACCATTCTTACAGGAGAGTCAGGATCCTTCATGGAAAGATCTATCCAAGACGGAGCTATCCTTTTCACGAAACAGGCGAAGCAGGAGGCCCACCTCACGAAGAGGGGCGAGACGAATGGAGACCCACGCGGAAGTCTGGTCGGAGAATAGAGAAGTATTTCCAACTGTTCCGGCCAAAAATTTACAAGCCTTGATAAATGAAGAAGTAAACAAATGTTTCGCGGATCTGGAAAGGAAGATGTCTGGAATAGGAGGAGTCCTCCAACATGAGGTGGCTCCCTCACATTTCATGGCGGAAATCAGTAATGCCCCTCGGCAACAGGGAGTCAAGTTCCCCTCAAGTTTAATTTTTGATTGTGATTACGATCCTTATTCTCATATTGAAAAGTATCTAATGTGGATGAGGGCTCAAGGCGCGAATGAGGTCACATTGTGCAGGATGTTCCCTCTGACTCTGGGAAACAAGGCACACGTCTGGTTTAGAGCGGTTCCGGCAGCATCCATCAAAGGCTGGGGAGAACTGATAAAAGCATTTCTGATGCAATATTCATACCTTGGGGCCCCTAAAGAACCGAAACACAAACTTGCCAACATTCGCCAGGGATCGACAGAAAGCTTGCGGGATTTTTTGAAAAGGTTCAACGAGTAGAGGTCAATGGGAAAAGTCATGGGGGACGAAGCGTGCCGCATCACGGTGATGGGGGCACTTCACCCAGAAACTAGCTTGTGGAAAGCAGTACAGTTAAAGCCGCCCGCGTCCTATGCTGCCTTCACAATTATGGCAAACGAATACATCCAAGCCGAGGACATTCCCAAGATGGCGAAGAAGGTGAGCAATCAAAGCACTTTGGTAGAGCCGGGCAAGAAGAAAGTAAGCATAGGAGGGGCGAAGGAATACAAAACACCTGCTACATTCAAATATTTCACAGAAGATACCAAGGTGCAATAAATGTATGAGGAGCTGAAGTCGGGCACCAACCTAAAAGTGGCCGAGGTCTTTTACTACGTAAAGGATCAGCAAATTATTCAGACACTGAGGCCTGTCTTGCAAACATCAGAACTCACCAATCCTCGGAAGTATTGCATGTATCACCTGACACATGTACACAACACCGATCAGTGTCGAGATTTAATCATGGAATTATGGAAACTGTTCAAGAAAGGGAAGTTGAGAGGAATGCTACAGGCTCTGAAGCCGAGGGTGTATCAAAGAGATGCTAATCTTCTTCCTCCGGGTCGATAGAGGTCCCCGGATAGATGAAAGAATGGAGGAGCAATACCTCTACCCCTCCACCTCCGGGCCGACCATCAGTGTTCGATAGGATAGGAGGACATGCTCCGATAGAAGATAGACCTGGAGAAATACACATGATGGACACATGTAGAGGAGATTCCTTATGTCGGGACCTCTCAAGCAGTCACCACAATATCAAAAAGGAGAAGAAAGGCAGAGCTGAGAGATTTAAACCAATAAATCCCTCAAGTGTGGTCATTGACTTCGGAGATGAAGGGGATAACAGAAGCCGACATCGTTTACACAGAGATGGATTATATGGGATAAGTACTCCTCATTCTGACCCTTTAGTCATTTCACCTGTGCTGTCGGGAATCAAAGTTCATAGATGTTTGGTAGATACCGGGGCACATGCCAATATAATCTTTAAAAATGTATTTGAAAATCTTAGAGAAGAAAGTCACCACAAGGTGAGGCCTTGTGGTGACGAAATCAAAGGATTTGGCAATTTGTTGACCAGGCCGACCATAAAGGTTGACCGTCTAGTTGGAAGGTTCGAATGGAAAGACCCAGATGCAGAAACAGCTAACATTCAAAGTTGTAGATCAAGCCTTTACATACAATTGTACACTGGGGCACCCATTAATCCATGCCTTCGAAGCTATCCCGTCAACCCTTCGTCAATGCCTCAAATTTATTACGGCAGATGGTAGGGTAGCGAGGGTGATAGGAAATCAAAGGAGAGCAAGGGAGTGTTCTTTCCTAGAAAAAGTAGAGGGTTTGAGCTACCATGATATGGATTATGAGATGTTGAGCTTCGAGGACATCGTGGAAGGAGAAGAGAATAACGAAATACCAATGGGAACCGAAGAGCTACGAGAGGGGGAACAAGAAGAGAACGAACCAGATGTGGTCGTGGAAATTGAGGGAATGAGAGAAGAAAGAGAAAAAGGGAATAAAGTGCTCCTCGCAGTAGCCGAAGTACAACCACTCCCAATAGACCAGAAAATGGAAAGAAGGGAGAAAACGGTGAAAGAGCTAAGGCGAAAGCCATTAACACCTGATGAAGATCCTAGAATGAAACTGTAAGAAGGAGCCGGGGCAGCAGGTAAAACAGAAGCGGTCCAACTGGACCCAGAGAATGCGGAGATCAAGGTTAAGATCGGAACGGAATGGGAGGAGGAATTCAAGGTAGAATTGACCCAACTATTGAATGAAAATTTAGATTGTTTGCCTGGAATCCGAATGAAACACCGGGGGTGCACCCAAAATATGCTTGTCATAGACTGAACATCGATCCCAGCATCCCACCTTTCCATCAGAAGAAAAGAAAGTTTAGCCCAGAAAAGAACGCGGCTATGGAATCAGAAGTGCACAAGCTGTTGGCAAGCAGAAGGATCAGTGAATGCAAATACCCTATAAGGGTGTAAAATCTGGTGATGGTGAAAAAAAGGAAGGATCGTGGAGATTGTGCATCGACTTCACAGATCTAAATAAGGCGTGTCCCAAGGACAGTTACCCCCTCCCATCAATTGACCAGATGGTCGATGCCACAGTGAAACATTAAGTTATGAGATTCATGGATGCATTCTCAGGGTAACATCAGATCCCGATGCACCCAGACAACAAGGCAAATACAGATTTTTTTTGCAGAAATGGTGTTTACTAATGGAACAACATGCCATTCGGTCCGAGGAACGTGGGGGCGACCTATCAAAGGCTAGTGAACAAGATGTTCGAGGGTGAGATCGGGAAGATAGTCGAGGTATACGTAGATGATGCCATGGTGAAAAGTCTAAAAAGAACGTACCATTTTAACCACCTAAAGAGAGTATTTGGAATCTTCTGACACTATAGAATGAAGTTAAACCCGAAGAAATGCACATTCGGGGTGAACAAGGGAAGTTTTCTTGGATATTTGGTTAGTTCGAGAGGGATCGAGATGAACCCAGAAAAGGTGGAAGTGATCCTAAAGATGGAACCGCCGAGGCATCTGAAAGAAATTCAAAATCTAATGGGAAGACTGGCCGCCTTGAACAGGTTCATGTCAAAAGCATCAGACAAATGCAAGCCTTTTTTCGATGTCATAAAAAAGGCCAAGTTTGAGTGGATGGAAGAGTGCGGAAAGGCCTTTGACGAGATCAAAAAGGAACTATCAGATCCCATGATTCTCTCTAAACCATCGCTAGACAAGACACTACAGGTATATCTAATGATGTCGAAAACAGTGATCAGTTCTGTACTGGTCAAGACGGAGGAAATGAACCAGAAATCGATGTATTTCGTGAGTCAATCTTTGAGGGATACGGAACTTAGATACCCGGTTATGGAGAAAGTGGCCTATGCTCTTGTCATGAGTTCAAGAAAGCTAAGGCCTTATTTCATGGAGCACACCATAGAAGTATTGACGATGTTTCTCCTGACACAAGTACTCCAGAGGCCGGATGCAGCTGATAGATTGCTTAAATGGTCAGTGGAGTTGGGGCAATTCGACATCGTGTACTTGCCGAGGAGCGCTATAAAAGGCCAAATCATGGCAGATTTCATAATGGAGCTAACATTCCCCATGCTAATTGGGGAAGAAAAATGAAAGCCGTGGATCATGCATATGGATGTATCGGCCACAGCAGCAGCATCGGGAGCGGGAGTCATCATTCGTATCCCATCGCGAAAAACTTTCCCAACCGCAATCAGGTTTGGTTTCCAAGCCACTAATAACGAAGTAGAGTACGAGGCCTTGCTAAATGGACTAAGAATGACATTGGCCATGGGAGCCGATGAGCTATTAGTATACAATAATTCTCAGCTGGTGGTGAACCAGGTACGAGGGGAATAAGAAGCTAAAGATGATCAGATGAATCATTATAGGGTATTGGCAGCCGGTATGCTACAGAGGTTCAAATATATTTTTCTAAAATGCATTGATAGGAAGGAGAATATGGGAGCGGATGCATTGGCCAAACTAGCCACGGCCTCTAATGCAGAGGACCTCAGCAATATCAATATTGTAAGATAGGAGAGACCCTCGGATACCAGTGTTTGGGTTTTGAATGATCAACCAACCGAATAGTCATGGATGACACCGATCCAGAAGTATCTGGAAAATGGAGAAGTGCCCTCGGACAAAGACAAGGCCCGTCATATAAGGCTTCGATCGGCGAGATACGTGGTGATAGAAGGAAAATTGTACAAGAGAGGGTATTCTTCCCTACTCCTAAAATGTCTGAGTCCTGGGAAAGCGAGTTACGTGCTGGCCAAAATACACGAAGGCATATGCAGAAACCATATGGGCGGAATCACTTTGGCCCATAAAGTGATCAGACAGGGATACTTCTGGCCGACACTGAAAAAATATGCCACTCAATACGTGAGAGCTTGTGCAACTTGCTAGAGGTTAGCACCGATAGCAAGAATATCGTCCGAGCATCTGACATCCGTCTTTAGTCCATGGCCGTTCGACAAATGGGAAATTGATCTGATCAGACCATTACTCATTGGAAAGGGAGGAGTCAAGTTTGCAGTAGTGGCGGTAGATTATTTCACCAAGTGGGCAGAGGCTGAAGCCTAGCAACAATCACTGAGGCCCAAGTGGAGAAATTCATCTGGAAGAACATCGTGTGCCGCTTCGGCATACCTTACGCCATCGTCACTGATAATGGCAAGTAATTTGATAACGTAAAGCTAAAAAAGTTCTGTGAAGATTACATCAAGAAGTGGTCTTCCACACCATACCACTGATGAGTGATATTTTCACCTAAATTTTAGTGTCTTCTTAGGTCCATTTTTGTGTTATTTTATCCGTATTTATGTGTATCTTGGTGGTATTATGTGTTTTTATGAAATTGTGTGTGAATGAACTTAATCATATATAAAATAGGTGAAAACAGAGCAAAAACGGAGATGGAAAATGAAACAAGAAAGAAGAAACAGGGCAGCAGTAACACGACCGCCCGTGTAGGGTGCACGAGCCATGTTGCAGCACACGCCCCGTGTAACCAACTTGGGCCTGTAAGGAGGAGCCGTGTAGCAGCATCAATTCATCCAACACGACCTGATGAGAGTGGAAATTCATGTACTTTTGAGTCCAATTTGATACCTCTTTGAGTGTATAAATGAAATTATTTGCACAAATCTTATTACTTCTATTTATTATTGACTAAAAGGTGCTTAAAAGTATTTTGTTGTGTTTTGATAGGAAAAAGGATTGAAAATGCAAAGTTAGAATAAAAAGTGAATTGGTGCAATATGCAAGAAAATAGCAGACCACGTTCTATAATTTTTATGTATTTTTGTGGAAGTCGAAAATGGTCTTGTGTGATATGGTTGGAAAGCCACGGAAGAGAGGAACGCGTGGGCGCAAAAATCACCTTAATCAGAGGTCAAATGAAGAAATTGTGATCAAAACGGTGACGTCACGCGGCTGCCGATGGGATTTTCGAAACCTCTCGAATTTTGGCCATAAAGAATACTTTGATGCCACGTGACTAACTTTATGAAATAAGTCAAGTCTGATCAATAAGTGGGCCATACATCTGAAGATTTTTAATTGAGTTGAGAGTCAACAAAGGCTACGTCATGGGTGATCAAATAATACAAACTAGTCTTATGTGGGCCATGTAGGTAGAGAAAAGATATGCCCAGATATGAAAATAAAACCCATTGCATCCGACGACTACAGAATATAAAAAGGAGAAAATTTCTGCATTAAAGGGAGAGCTTCTTCTCGCCCAAGAACAGCACCAAGACTACCATACACCCTCCTCTTGTCTTAAATCACTCACCATCATTCATCCACCCATCGGAGATGGAGATCCCAACGAAGATCGTAATTGAAGAGACGGAGTCCTCCAAAAGGGTCCTTTATTTTTATTTATTTATTTTTGTTATTTAGCATAATGTTAGGGTTAATTACATCTTTGTGATTTGCCCTCGTAAATCCATGGGCTAAGTTTCTTTGTTGGTAATGTTAGGGCTTTAAACAGTTTTGACTATGTGATTTGATTGCCCTAAACTTGAATTTTAGAATATTTATTTCCTTATTGAAGATGATATTTTGAGACTTCATATTATTGTGTTTTTTAGTTTTGATTTTCTTTAATTATTTATGACGGTATCACTGATTGATAGTTAATAGGATTCTTTAGTTCTGCATGATAGTTGTTGTTTCCTGTGACAGTCTTAGGGGATTGACATATAATACCTAAGAGTATTAGACAATCAATTTGGAATATTAATTACTTGGTAAAACATCATTATTAAGTAATTGGTAAGGAGACAAAATGAGTTAATAATTGCATACCTAGAAAGGGAAGTCTAGTGCTCTAGCCTTTGATGTAATTTAGCATGAAGTACCTATAGAGGGAGAAAGAGTTAATTCTTATTGATCCTAGGGTTAGCAGCTCATTATAAGTGTTAGAAACAACCCGAACAAGGTTATTTAACTAGGTTTAGTTATCCTCTTATAAACGTCTGCATGTAATTAATTTGGGTCTAGATAAATTAGTCACATAGTTAAGCTGTCTACCCGAGCATTATCAATTCTCTATTCTTGAATTCTAAATCATTTTCTCCACGTATTTATTTTCTTTGTTTAGTTTAATTATTTAATTTTACTTTTTATTAGTCAATTAATTACTCCTTCAAAAACCCCTGAATTTGTCTTGCAAACGAATTATCATTAATAGAATTACTTATTAAATTTGTAACTGTCCTGTGAGAATGATATTTCACTTGGTCACACGCACAACAATCGATCCCTTATACTTGAGGGTAAAAGAAAATAGCGATCACGGCCATCCGTTGGCCGTGCGTCAGCACACGACTCGTGTGCCATCTTGAGTAAAGTTTGACCGAGAACCCCTGACATGACTCGACTCGTGCTGCAGCACACGAGTCATGTTGGTGCCAAAACAGAAAACTTTTCATACATCTTCTAGAAGGTCTCCAAGGGGTATAAATACCAATTCATTCAACATTTTGATCAGATTGGATCCAAAATTCAGCTGCCCATACACCTCACACACCAATTCCTTCATTTTACACCACATCCTTCATCAATTTCATCTATCTATTCACTCCATCATCATCTCACCATAAAACCTTCATCCAAGTGAAGAGAAGAAGCAAGGAAGAGAGGAAAATTGCATGGAAAGGAAGGAAATAACCATTGGAACCAATCCATGGGAGTTTTCATCCAATTTTTGTAGTAAACCTAATTGTTTATCATGACTTGTAAGGTATTTAATGTCTATGTTAATTATTTTATGATTATGGTAGGCTAATCTCCCTTGTGAGATTAGCAACATGAGAGCTGTTGGTTAATTTTGGGGATCTATGTATTTTAATTTATGTGTTGATTGGATTCATGATTTTCTATCATTGATTGTTAATTGTTTGAATTGTATTGTTGAGTTGTGTGATTAATTGTCGTAAGCATGTGAGTAGATTGAGATATCATTTATATGTTTAGGATAGTTCATTGAATCAATTCATCACACACTTCATGTGCATTATAAGTTTTGAAGAGATAGAGATATCCTTTAGGATTTAAAACCCTTTGATAGGACATCCGATTGGTTTGATCGGGATGTTGATTGATTGTGTGAAGGGACTCTCATTTAAACTTAGTACCTAGTTGGAATTGTTTGAGTGAGAACCAATCCATTGAGCTATTTTGGAATTCTTATTTGGATTCACATTCTATTCATTTCGAGAGAAAGTTTAGAAGAAACTAGTGTTGGTCCTTAATCATATATCCATGAAACACATGCATTTGATATATTATTCCTAGAATTACCACTTCTTGATTGTTGTTGATCTCACTTTTATTCAATTTGGTAAACCACTTTCCATTCATTCATCTTGTTTGTTGATCTTTGTTAACTTGTTTAGCTTATTAAATCAAATTTACTTATTTTACAACCAAACTGTGATGATTCGTCTCTATAAAATTACAAGAAACGTGAGATCGCTTAAGCACTAGTGCCTACCTCCCTATGGTGCGATAAATTCTTGAATTGATCAACTCGACTACAAGTTATGACCAATCAAATGGCGTCGTTGCCAGGGAGGCAACGGTTACTAGTAGCTTGAAGAAGGATCATTTTGAGTAATCTTAATAGAGATATTTTTACTTTCTTTATTTGCTTGTATTTGCTTTTGAAAACATTGTTCTAACTTCTCTTATTTTGAAGGTGTATGCAAATAAGGTCAAAAGGGAAGCAAGTTGAACCCATTGATTTAGAGATTGAACACACTTTTCGAAGAAGGAGAAAGGAGAACAAAATAAAAAAAGTGATCTAATGGAGAACAATCAAGATGAACGTGTTGATGTTGAGTATGATGGAGACGGAGTGCAAAATGTGCAAGACAACGTACAAGCACCCCAAGTCAATGTCAATCCTCCTCAACAAGCTCATCAACAATTTGGAAGGCTTAACAATCAAGCTTTGCTTCAACAAATATTACAACAAGTCATGCTTCAACAAGGTTTTCAACATGCTTATGCACCTCCACTACCACCTCCGGTGCATCGAGGACCTCAAGTAGATCCAAGAGTGATCCAGGATTTCTTTATGCCAAGGGCAATACCACAAATGATAGGGCCACCAATCAATGCCAACAACTTTGAAATTAAGGCGGGCTTGATTTCTATGGTGAGAGACCAACAATTTGGTGGAACCCCGAATGAGGATCCTAATGTTCATCTAGCTCAATTCATTAAGATTGTCAACACCATGAAGATGAATGGGATGAGCGAAGATTGTATCAAGATGAGGTTGTTTCTGTTTTCATTGAGGGATCGTGCTAGAACGTGGCTTTCCACTATTACATCGGGAACGTGTAACACTTGGGAGGAGCTTGCACAAATATTCTTGAACAAGTATTTTCCACCTTCTAAGACGCTTCAAATGAAGAGTTTGATAACTCAATTCAAGCAAATGCCTCAAGAGAGCTTTTAAGAAGCGTGGAAACGATTTAAGGATATGATATGCAAGTGTCCACAACATGATTTTCCAGAAAATCAACAAGTTGAATTTTTCTATCAAAGTTTGGTAAATGGTCAAAGAGAGCTTGTTGATGCTTCGGCGAGTAGATCCGTACTTGGAGTGACTTCGGAAAGGGCTATAAGTATTTTTGATGAGATTGCTACAAATGTCTACCAATGGCCATCGGAAAGAGTTAGTGGATGCTATGGATTTGAGAGCTTCAATCAAGGGCAACAGTTTAGTGTGTAGAGTGCTAGTGTGGAGCCAAGCATGTCGAGTGTTGAGATGATAGTGGCAGAGGTAATGAGGCAAATGATTTTGAATCAAAGTGTGAATAATCAAGGAGTTAATATGGTTGAAGGTAAATTGATCAAAGTGTGCTTCCTCCGAATAGTGTTAGTGGAGAACAATGGGCTATGACAATGCCACGTGTAGAGGATGTGCAATACATGCAAGGAAGGAATTGCCGAGGTAACTATTAAAATAATTATCAAGGTAATTTCAACCACAACCAATGACACTATCCACCAAGGCAAGGAGGCTTCAATAATCAACGAAGTGGAAGCTCATACCCACAACAACAAAGGAGGAAAGATAACTTCTCTTATTCAAACCCGAGCAATGCGGTTACTTATCCTTCGGGGTATCATCCGGGATCTAAAGCGCTAAATAATGAAGGAAAGGTAACCACCGAAGAACTCATTGAAAAGTTGATTGCATTAAACAAAGCTCAAGATGAGACAAGAAGAAAAATTGATGAAGCTAATGATAGAAGATTCAAAGCCTTGGAGCATTCGGTTGGTCAAATTGCTAGTTCGTTGAGTGCAAATGAGAAAGAAAATTTTCCTTCTACTACCGTTGTAAATCCAAAAGAGCAATGCAAGGCAATCACTTTGAGGAGTGAAACAAACTATGAGGGACCTTCTATGCCTATGGAAGATGAGAAGGTGGAAGAGAAGGAGGTTGAGGAAAACTTGGTAGAAGAAGAGTTTGTGGAAGAAATTGAAGTTGAAACTAAAGAAAAGGATGAAACGGATGTGGTTGAGCTAAAAGTTGTTGAAAAGAAATGGGAAAGAACTAAGGCATTGAAAAGGAAATAGGAAGAAATTGAAGTGGAAAGGGATAGTTGGGGAATTCCAAAAACACAAGTACCTATTCCCTTTCCCATCGATTTTTAAAGAAGGGGTTGGATGAGAAATTTGCAAAGTTTTTAGAAATTTTCAAGAAGATTCTCATCAATATACCCTTTGCGGATGCCTTGAGACAAATGCCTCACTATGCTAAGTTTTTGAAAGGCATCATGGTAAAAAAAAGGAGCTTAGTGGAGAATGAGACCGTCAACTTGACGGAGAAGTGTAGTGCCATAATTCAAAAGAAGTTGCCTCCAAAGCTAAAGGATCCGGGGAGTTTTATCATACCATGCGAAATGGGGAAGAGTGAAGTGCACAAAACTCTTTGTGATCTTGAGGCTAGTATCAATTTGATGCCTATGTCTATTTTTAAGAAACTTGGTATAGGGGAAGTAAAGCCTACGTCCGTTACATTGTAACTAGCAGATAGGTCTTTGACTTATCCTAAGGGAGTAGTTGAGGATGTGTTAGTTAAAGTTGAAAAGTTCATATTCCCAGTGGATTTTGTAGTGCTTGACATGGATGAGGATGCAAATATTCCATTAATTTTGGGGCTTCCATTCTTGGCCATGGGAAGGGCTTTAATTGATGTGCATAAAGGGGAATTGACTTTGAGGGTGAATGAAGAAGAAGTTGTGTTTTCTTTGAGAAATGCTATGAGACATCCGAATGAGAAATAAGAATGTAGAAGGATTGAATTGATTGATGAGATTGTTCAAAAGAACTTGCCATTTTTCCTATCAAAGGATCCTCTTGAGACAAGCATAAGTCATTCTCTTACTTTATCCTTTTATCCTTAAATTCTACTTCTTCTTTATATTGTTTATAAGATGATGACATAAGTGATTGCTTACATGATTTGAATGCTTGTAGGGAGATGCAAGAAGATGAAACCAAGATGATGTACTATGGAAAAAGAGAATATCTTCCATTGGAAGTTGAAGGTGAAGATTCCAAAGTGGAAAAGGGGAAAGAGGAATTGAAGCCTTTACCCGATCACCTTATGTATGCGTATTTGAGGGACAACAAGACCTTTCTGGTAATTGTATCATCATCTCTTTCACCTCTAGAGCTTAATAAATTGTTGAGGGTACTTAGAGATCACAAAAGTGCTATAGGGTGGAGTCTTGATGATTTGAAAGGCATAAGTCCCACAATTTGTATGCATCATATAAGGTTGATTGATGAGAGTAAATCATGTATACAACCCCAATGTCGTTTGAACCATATTATGCAAGAGGTTGTTAGGAAAGAAGTTTTGAAATGGTTAGATGCTAATATTGTTTATGCCATAAGTGATTGTCCGCATGTAAGTTCGTTGCATGTTGTGGCAAAGAAAGGGGGTCTAACCATTGTTAAAATGGAATTTGATGAAGAGCTTGCTACAAGGGTAAAAACGGGTTGAAGAGTGTGTTGTGATTATAGGAAGCTTAATGAAAATACTCATAAAGATAATTTTCCTTTGCCTTTTATTGATCAAATGATTGATAGGTTGGCGGGATACAAGTATTATTATTTTTCAGATGGTTACTCGGGGTACAACCAAATCATGATAGCCCCCGATGATCAAGAGAAAATAAATTTTACTTGTCTGTATGGCACGTTTGCTTTTTATAAATTACCTTTTGGGTTGTGCAATGCCCCCGCCACCTTTCAACGTTGCATGATGGCCATTTTTGGGGGATCGATTGAAAATATAATGAAGTTTTTTATGGATGACTTCTTCGTCTTTGGATCTTTATTTGATAAATGCTTGACTAATCTTTCTATGATTTTGCAGCGATGTCAAGATACGAACCTAGTCTTGAATTGGGAAAAATGCTATTTTATGGTTCAAGAGGGTATCGTACTTGGACATCATATATAGGAGAAAGGTTTGAGAGTTGATAGGGAGAAGGTTGTCACCATTGAATATCTTTCCCCACCAAAAATAAAAAAAGGGTTAGATCATTTCTTGGTCACGCCGGGTTCTATCGACGTTTTATAAAAGATTTTTCTAACATACCCAAACCTTTATGTAAATTGCTTGAAAAAGATGCTCCGTTTGAATTTAATGATGAATGTCTTGATGCTTTTAGGGAGCTTAAGGAGGCCTTAATTTCTTCACTAATACTCGTCTCTCCCGGTTGGAGCAAGCTTTTTGAGCTCCATTGTGATGCAAGCTACAATGCTTTGGGAGTAGTGTTAGGACAAGTGAGATGCATCCAAGACGTTCAATGCAAATCAAGAGAATTATACTACAATGGAAAAAGAATTCTTATCCGTGGTTTATGCATTTGAAAATTTTTGTCCATACCTAGTTGGCACGAAAACCATTGTTTATACGGATCATGCCGCCATTAGGTATTTGATGAGTAAGAAAGATGCTAAACCAAGATTAATTTGTTGGGTTCTTTTGTTGTAGGAGTTTGATGTGGAGATACGTGACAAGAAGGGAGTCAAAAATGTCATAGCCGACCACTTATCACGTTTAAAAAATATTGATAAAGAAGGAACCATGGAGTTCATTAAGGATGTATTTCCAGATGAAGAGATACTTCAAATTGATTTTCAAGGATATACACTCTATGTGAGACCGGGAGGCCATGGTATGCGGATTACGTGAATTACTTAGCTTGTGACCTCAAGCAGGATCATCTCACCGATTATCAAAAGAAGAAGTTCTATCATGATGTTAAGGAGTACTTATGGGATGATCCTCTTTTGTTCAAGAATTGTCCGGATGGAATCAAAGGAGGTGTATCCCGGAGGAGAAAAAGTTAAGTGTCATGGAAATGTGCCATAGTTCACCATGTGGAGGACACTTTGGGTTTCAAAAGATGGGGGCAAAGATTCTACAGTCGGGTTTATTTTGGCCAATTTTATTCAAGAATTGCAAGGGGTACATCAAGGGATGTGATCGGTGCCAAAGGATTGGAAGCATAGGGCAACGTGATGAAATGCCCATGAGGAACATTTTTGAGGTTGAAGTGTTTGATGTATGGGGGATGGACTTCATGGGCCCATTTCCACCTTCCAATGGTTACCTTTACATATTGCTTGCGGTAGATTATGTTTCCAAATGGATAGAAGCAATCCCGACAAGGACAAATGATGCTCTAGTGGTCAAGGGTTTCTTAAAGAAGTACATCTTTGCTAGATTTGGGGTGCCAAAGGCCATGATTAGTGATGGAGAATCTCACTTCATTAACAAGCTTATTGAGAAGCTCTTGAATGGCTATGGAGTGAATGTTGGCTATTGGATCGTTTGGTTCAGCGTGATCCGTTAGGAAACCAAGTAAACAATAACAGCGGAAGCAATAATTAAAGTTTACCTTTCTTTAGGGTTGATGTAGAGGATGAATAGTTGCAGAGAACTACCTCTTGATCTTCTGCTGTATGACCCAAGTCCAATCCTGATATTGTGTGGGTAACAATCTGCAGGATTCTCTCAATCTGCTTCTCTCCTTTTCTCACGTCAAAACCGGCGCAGAGTGTAGGTTTCCAGAAGCTGAGATGACTTATATATTGGGCTACAGCAGGGACCAGGAGGAGAAATTGGGTTGGGCCTCCATTGGGCTTAAGTATCCAAGCTTAGCCCAAAGCTTATACTTAAGTCCAATAATAATAATATAGTCCACTAAAATATTATTATTGCACTGCCTTTCCAATTCCACAATTACGTTATGGGCTCCTTCTTATTATGAGCCCGATAGTCTCCCCATGTTTAAGATATACAATGTCCATTAATTAATTAAGTTACTGACAACTCTATTAATTAATATCTCATCCGAGAGTAGTACCACTCAACCTTATTATCATGCCGAAATTAATCCACTTGCAAGATTTACATGATAAACCTTATGAGCTCCTCAAGGGGACATCATCAACCTATATCGGACATGGATTCCTTCTACAATCATCAGCACACCATAGAGACAATACTATTTCTCAACTCACCGAGTTTGTTGATTTAATACATGTAAATCTCACCCATTGATGAATCAAAAAATATATACTACCTTACGTGTTGAGGTTATTGTATAGGGATTAAGAGCACGAACATCCATAAGAACTGAGATCAAGTTCTCCTATATAGACAGTACAAGTCGAACAATCTCAAGTGGTCCTGCTCAATACATACAAGGTGCACTAATGTGATTCTATAGTCAAGACAAACTAATACCAAATCACACTACAATCATCCCGATAGATAGTCCCCGTTTATCTCAATTGTAAGCATTTGTTTATACGTTATAAGGAAACCGATAATATGATCTTTTGCGTGTTGTCGCACAACATATTATCTACAGTATAAAGTAAATGGACTTTTGCACAAACATATAAATAAACAATTTATAATATGCAAAACATTTGATCAAATGATTCTCATTTCAAACAAAATTGTTAAAACATTGTTCAATACAAAAGCTAGGCTTTAAGTATACAATCTAATAGTGAAGCATAAGGTTTCTACACCTTACCATCCTCAAACGAATGGCTTGGCGGAGGTGTCAAATAGGCAAGTGAAACTTGTACTTGAAAAGATGGTCAATGGAAATCGAAAGGATTGGTCTTCTAAGCTTGACGATGCTTTTTGGGCTTATCGAACGACTTACAAGACCGCCTTAGGTTTTTCTCCATACAAGCTTGTTTATGGGAAGGCATGCCATTTACCCGTGGAGTTGGAGAATAAGGCACTATGGGCCCTTCGAAAGTTGAACTTTGATGAGAAAGAATCTGAAAAGAAAAGGTGTCTCCAATTAGTTGAATTGGAAGAGTTTAGAGGAAGCTTATTCAAGCTCAAGGATTTTGAAAGAGAAGCTCAAAAGATGGCATGATGAAAGGATCAAAACAAGAGAATTTATCCTGGGGGATAAAGTTCTATTGTTCAATCCAAGACTTAAGTTGTTCCCTGGAAAACTTCGTTCCAAATGGACCGGTCCGTACTTGGTGATTGAAGTGAGAGATGATGGCCCGATAAAGCTTGAAGGATCGGATGGAAATGCTTTTGTGGTTAATGGTCATAGGGTGAAATATTACCATTCTCCCTCTCAAAGAAAGTTGGTATATGTTGACAACTTCTCCTCTTCAAAGCTTGTATCCTTGTAGTAGTTTAGGTTTGTAAATATTACTTTTTCTTGTTTTGCATTTTTGGCCTTGTAGGTGGATGGTGCTCATGCGAAGAAGAGGTATTGAAGAGACAAGGAGTTCTTCATGGATGTGTAACGGTATATCTTACCACTTTTTGCAAACTTACCTTGAAACTCTTGTTTCAATTTAAGTTTGGGGGAATATGGTGTGGTACGATATGTTATACTTTATGTTTGCATACATTCTTGTATTTTTTGGCAAATTTGAAAATTTCTCTCATGAGTTTCCTAATAAATTATTGGGTGTTCTTTTAATGGTTTCAGTACCTGCGGGATTATTAGCAGTACCCTTTTTAGAGAATGTTAATAAATTCCAAAATCCATTTCGCCGTCCAGTAGCGACAACCGTCTTTTTGATTGGTACCGCAGGATGCATCATGATGAAGAAAATGAGCATCATATTGAAGAAAATGAGCATCATGATGAAGAAAATGAGCATCATGATGAAAAAAGTATGCATCATGATGAAGAAAATATGCATCATGATGAATAAAAATGATCATCATGATGAAGAAAATATGCATCATGTTGAAGAAAATGAGCATCAGTGTGATTTTGGTCCGTTTTGGTGGTGTTGAAGTAGATGATAATCCGTGTTTTGATAACTAATGTTGAGCTAATGATGTTTATGAGTTGTGAGCATGAATAGGGAGTATTGGAAGCATAAAAACAGGGGAAGACAAGGCTTGAAGTTGAAAATTAGAAAAAACAGAGCTGTAGGTACACGAGCCGTGTCGCCAACACGGCCCTATAACATGTGGCTGTGTGGCAACATCAATTCATCCAACACGGCCACCCTTTGTCCATGTAGTATCGTACGAGTCGTGTCCTGTGCCGAGACTCGAGCTGTGTCACCAACACAGGCCTATAAGAGACATTCGTGCGGAGACATCAATTCACGCAACACGGCCACCTTTTGGCCGTGCTACATCACATGACTCGTGTCGTGTCTAGAGTCAGATTTTAAAAGCCGGCTGTTAGGACATGACTGTTCATTCCCTTCATGTCTAAACACTCCCCTCGTGTGGTTTTGTCCCCAAACTCCACAAATTATCAACCAACGTCAAAAGAGTGGTAAGATTGTGTGATTAAAGTGTGAATCTCAAGGCTCAAACATTAATTTCTTTCCATTTGATTCAAGAACATTCAAGGTATGATCTCTTGTGCCCTAGTTTTCATTTGAAGGAGTCAAATTCGAAATTCATGCTTGGGTTTTGAATGATGGTATGTTTGAAGCATATTTAGGATTGTGAAACATGAATATGCAAGTTTAATTGTTGGATTGATTAAAATTGTGCAAGAATTAGGGTTCATGAGGAAATTAAATTTGGAGATTTTTGATGGTGATTGAATTAGGTGCATGTGATGTTACAAATTGATTAATAATATTTCTATGATGATTGTATTGTTGAAATAGTTTAGGTGTTGAGATTTGAGCATTAGGAAATTGTAAATTCTTGTTGAAATCATTTTGAAATATGTTGCATGTTAAGTGTTCGATGAAATTCCTAAGTGAGTTTTAGAGTTAAACTGAAGGATTTACATGAATAATGAGCATTGTTAATACATTGTTGGATAAATTGTGCACATGTGAAGAATGTATGATGAAATTCATGAAAGAATGAAAGGATTGAGATGTTAAATTTGCTTGATTGATAGCAAAAGTTGAATAAATTGTTGTGAAGTTGCTTGGATTAAAAAATTGAAAATCCTTGAGGAATGTTATTTGTTGTGCTTAAATGCATGCTAGAATTAACAATTAGTTTAATAACAAGTGATGATTCTAAGTAATATGAGATACTTTGCCTCGAGTTGAAGTTGAATATAATCTAAAATATGTTGAATATTGCAGATGGCTGAAAGAAGAGTGAGGAAACGCAATGAGGACTTCATTATTGTTGAGACAGATATGGAACTATCCAAACTTGATGCAAAGTTGATGATGAAGGAAATACACCCTGTGAATTTTGGAGTTGAGTTCACATAATGGAAGGAATATGCATTAAGATGGGAATATATAATACCCAAAATTAGGGCAACTCGATTCCAGGATCAAGCTATTATGAATGGTCTTGGGATAGAGGGTGATCTGAGGACTTTGTTCCGTCGGGTGGATATGGAAGAATTCTTAGACAAGAGATCTCCCACTTACCTCCATCTTACAGCCGAATTTATGAGCACCCTAGATGTTCAGAAAGATAGGAACAAGTTTCCTATCTCGATCATATTTCAGCTGAACAATGAGTTGTGGGAGAAGATTCCTGTGAATGAGATAAATAGGTTCTTTGGGTGTCCGATTATGAGAGGTCATCAGAGCTTTCTACCAGGAGGGGGTTTCAATCAATAAAACTGGTGGAGAAAGTTGGTTGACGATGGGACAGAACCTGGTGAATACATTCCAAGCTCTTCAAATGGGACAGCTATAAAAAACCTGGTCATGAGGTATCTTGAAAAGATTGTATCAAATACCATTTTGGGAAGATTCGAAAGTAGAGCTGTTGGTGAGAAACAGTTGTACATCATGTACAGTTTATATTAGGAGTTTAGAGTAAACATTGCAACTCACTTCATTCAGCATGTTGAGAGGGTGGCAAAAAGAGAAAATGCTCGAGGGATTATGATTGGAAGAATGGTGACCATGATTGCTCAAGGTTTAGGAATCGAACTTAGAGGTATGCCACACATGATGGTTAGTGAGGGATTCACTTACACACATCTCATAAGGATAGAGTTCTTAGCGTTCATAGGAAATATGTATTGTTTGAGGCAAGATAAGGGAGCTCCATTTCCTCTACCTGCTCCTGAGCTCACTACAGTGTACGGACAAAGAAGGCAGCAAAATCTAGCAATGGCGAGTCAAAACCACTCTGCAGTTGTGAGAGCCTTCTACAGACAGAATAGAGAAGGTGTAGAAGCAGTGCTCTAACAGATGAGAGTAGAAGAGAATCCGGAGCTAAGAGATCTGAGAGCTGAGCCAGTGAACATGGAGATAGGAGATGAAGAGGAGCAACCTCATCATGTGGAATTTGAAGAGCAAGCACCAGAGCCTCCAGTATTTGAGCGAGAAGAAGATGAAGTCCAAGAGGAGGAGTTTCAGCAACAACAACAGTTTATGGGACCCAGAGTGGGGAATGCAAGGTGAAACTTTTTAGAAGATGAAGTCAGGGAGATTAGGCTGACTCAGCAGTCACACGGGGATCAGATGAGAGAGTTTCGAGAGGAGCAGCATAGACAGGGTGTGATGATGAGGGAGATCCATGAGGGGCATCGTATGAGGGATTATAATGATGAGCAAGCTCGTGCCCACTCAAACAACATGGAGGAGATGCTCACTATGATGTTAAACTTCCAGTTACTGGGTTCACCTCGTGCCTACAGCCCTTAGGTAGCATACCAGAGGACACCACCTCCCTCACCGGAGAATTGAAGGGAGTACTTTTAGTGCTTGACACTTCTTTAGCTCATTTCTAGTTAATTTGGATTGTGATGGATTTGATAATTTATTTGTTTTGTTTTGGGATGTTTTAATTTCGTAATTTAGGATTTCTTTTCAAATAAGGATGAGATGAGATGTGACTTTCATTAATCATGGATGGTTGGATTTTGTGTTTCATTTCTTTATGTGGTGATTTTTGTTCTTGAATGTTTTATGTTTTTGTTTTGTTTCTTGTTTGTTGTGTCTTTTATTTTATGTTGTGTGTGTTTCTTATTTTTGTTTAGGGATGTTTGGTGGTCTGTTTTAGGGATGTCGTGAGTCATTTTTGAATATGAGTGATGATATGTTGTGGTGATAAGTGATGACAAGTTATGATTAAGAATCTCTACACTTTTGAATTGTGATATGTTTTATTTAACTTATTCAATTTTGAGATGAATGTGGTGTAATAAGTTCTTTAAGGTCCGAGCATAAACTTGTGAGAATTTGAGCCTCAACCGTGCATACATGGTATATCTTTTCATGAGTGGATCTATTGTGTTTTGATAAATTAAATACTTTCTCAAGGACTATAGGAACGAATCCGATTAGTAGAGATTGATGATATGATTTAAGGCCATCATTGTCATGAAAAGTCATTGCCAAAATTTTCCATACCATGAACATCATCCCTAGTCAACTATTTTGAGCCTATAAGCCTATTTCTTGTGAATTTAGCATATTACAAGTCTTGATTACTCACTTGAGCCTTATATATATACCCTTTTATGTGAGTAATTGAGGAGATGATAGCTAGGAAGGAAAAATAAGAAAATGAAAGGGTAACAAGTGAGAAAAAGGATGAAAAGAGTATGAACAAAAGATGCATATGCAACCTTTAAAATAAGAAGAAGAATGAATCAACAAAGACGCTCAAGAAACTAAAAATCAAAAGAAGGAAGCATAAAAAAGATGAAAAAGTGAAGTGATGATTAGTGCTTGAATGATGCAAAAGATAAGAAGGGAAGAAAGAAAGTGGAGGAATGGAAGAAAGTAGTTACCTCTTCGATTACTTACACGTGTTAGTCACTTCTATCTAAATATTTCCCACCCTACCAAAGAGCCTATCATTACATCCTTAATGAAAGACCTTTTTATCATTGATTGAAACTTTGATGGTTTGTGAATGTAGTCCACGAGCAAGTCTATAGTGAGTCGAACCAATCGATTGATGATTGTTGATTTACCCTACTTAAAAGAGTGATGAGTGAAATTGATAATCTATGTGAGGCTTGGACTAAAAGGGACTATATTACACCTTATTCTGTTTAGATTGAACTTGTTAATTTCTTATGTCATGAATCTAATGTTGTAGGATAACTTAGCATGAGTTGTAGTTCTTGTTGCTATTGATGTGTTATTACTTATGTTCATTTAGTCTTTTCCTAGGTAAAAATCTCTCTCCCCTTGTTTATCATTTTTGTTGTTCAGGGACGAACAACACTTTAAGCTTGGGGGTGTGATGAGTGATATTTTCACCTAGATTTTAGTATCTTTTTAGGTCTGTTTTCGTGTTATTTTATCCGTATTTATGTGTATCTTGGAGGTGTTATGTGTTTTTATGAAATTGTGTGTGAATGAACTTAATCATTTGTAAAACAGATGAAAACAGAGCAAAAATAGAGACGGAAGATGAAACAAGGAAGAAGAAACAGGGCAGCAGCAACACGACAGCCCGTGTAGGGTGCACGAGCCGTGTTGCAGCACATGCCCCGTGTCACCAACACGGGCCTGTAAGGAGGAGCCGTATAGCAGCATCAATTCATCCAACACGGCCATCCATTGGTCGTACGTCAGCACACAACTCGTGTGCCATCTTGAGTAAAGTTTGATCGAGAAACCCTGACACGACTCGACTCGTGCTGCAGCACACGAATCGTGTTGGTGCCGAAATAGAAAACTTTTCATACATCTTCTAGAAGATCTCCAAGGGGTATAAATACCAATTCATTCAACATTTTGATCAGATTGGATCCAAAATTCAGCTGTCCACACACCTCACACACGAATTCCTTCATTTTACACCACATCCTTCATCAATTCCATTCATCTATACACTCCATCATCATCTCACCATAAAACCTTCATCCAAGTGAAGAGAAGAAGTAAGGAAGAGAGGGAAATTGCAAGGAAAGGAAGGAGATAACCATTGGAACCAATCCAAGGGAGTTTTCATCCAATTTTTGTAGTAAACCTAATTTATCATGACTTGTAAGGTTTTTAATGTCTATGTTAATTATCTTATGATTATGGTAGGCTAATCTCCCTTGTGAGATTAGCAACATGAGAGTTGTTGGTTAATTTTGGGGATCTATGTATTTTAATTCATGTGTTGATTGGATTCATGATTTTCTATCATTGATTGTTAATTGTTTGAATTGTATTGTTGAGTTGTGTGATTAATTGTCATAAGCATGTGAGTAGATTGAGAAATCATTTATATGTTTAGGATAGTTCATTGAATCAATTCATCACACACTTTATGTGCATTATAAGTCTTGAAGAGATAGAGATATCCTTTAGGATTTAAAACCCTTTTATAGGACATCCGATTGGTTTGATCGAGATGTTGATTGATTATGTGAAGGGACTCTCATTTAAACTTAGTACCTAGTTGGAATTATTTGAGTGAGAACCAATCCATTGAGCTATTTTGGAATTCTTATTTGGATTCACATTCTATTCATTTCGAGAGAAAGTTTAAAAGAAACTAGTGTTGGCCCTTAATCATATATCCATGAAACACATGCATTTGATATATTATTCCTAGAATTACCACTTCTTGATTGTTGTTGATCTCACTTTTATTCAATTTGGTAAATCACTTTCCATTCATTCGTCTTGTTTGTTGATCTTTATTAACTTGTTTAGTTTATTAAATCTAATTTACTTATTTTACAACCAAACTGTGATGATTCGTCTCTATAAAATTACAAGAAATATGAGATCGCTTAAGCACTAGTGCCTACCTCCCAGTGGTTCGATAAATTTTTGAATTGTTCAACCCAACTACAAGTTATGGCCAATCAACCATCCTCAGTCTAATAGCCAAGTTGAAGCAATAAACAAGATAATTAAACATACTCTGAAAGCTAGACTGGAAAAATTAGAAGGAAGATGGCCTGAAGAACTGCCGGGAGTTTTATGGTCATATCGGACAACGACAAGAACTTCCACCAATGAAACCCCATTCTCAATGGCTTTCAGAACCAAGGCCGTGATTCCCATAGAGATTGGAGAGCCAAGCCCAAGGATGATTTTTCATGAAGAGGAAGAAAATGACAAACTGATCCAGAAAAGATTGGACCTACTAGAGGAAAAAGGTTGAATGCAGATATGCACAACACAGTATATAAACAGAGGGCTGAGCGTTTCTACAACTCGAAGGTGAGGCTGAGACAATTCAAGGGAGGCGACCTAGTGCTTCAGAAAGTGTTGGGCCTGGCAGCCTAGGGCAGCGGGCAGAACTGGGAAGACCCCTAGCGAATTAAAATAATCCTAGAATAAGGAGCATACGAACTGGAAGAGATAGATGGAAAGAGGGTGCAGTATCCATGGAACGTCCAACACTTGAAAAAATACTACCAATGAGTCAGGGCACTCGACAAATGAGGTTGGTGACACCACCTCTTAATGCTTTAAATCAAGGAGCTGAGCCATTTGTGAAAATAAAACCGGGGGAAGTAGAAGGTGATCACATGTAACTTGGTTGTTATAACTAAATCTGAATGATATGATTTATTTTAACATAATGTTTGGATTTATTTTGATGTCGGATTTCAATGAGGAATTGGGGTCATTTCAAGCACGAAATCTTACAGAGAAATATGGTATTAGAACTAGGGAATAAAGGCTAAAAAGGGGTCGGCCTTGCCTAAATTTGGAAAATATCACGGAATCAATCTTGTAGGAATTCGGGATAGGTATTAAGGGGTCGGCCTTGTCGGAATTCGGAAAATATCATGGAATTGATCTTGTTGGAACTCGGGTTAGGTATTACGGGATCAGCCTTCCGGCTTTGTCAGAAAATACCATGGAATCGATTTTGTTGGAACTCGGCTTAGGTATTACGGGATCGACCTTGCAGCTTTATCAGAAAATATCATGGAATCGATCTTGTTGGAACTCGGGTTAGGTATTATGGGGTCGGCCTTGCGACTTTTTTGGAAAATAACATGGAATTGATCTTGTTGGAACTCGGGTTAGGTATTATGGGGTTGGCCTTGCGGGACTTGGATTACGTAATATCAACACAATGAGTATTTAAGTAGGGGAACAAAATACGAGAGCAGAAAAGGAAAACAAAAGTCTTAAAAGAGAATGTGGAGACACAGATTAACAATCAATAACAACGGTTTAGGAAGCAAGCCGAAACGACCATCAGACACAAAATAGAAAAAGGAGGAGAAATTTTGAATTCAAGATTACAGACCGTCAAGAATAATGTTTTTTAACCACACAGGGGATCAGAATAGTTAAATTATCAAACGGGAGAGCATCAATCCTTCTAATTACGGCCACCGAGAGAGCTCAAAATACTAGCCATCTGGTCCTCCACCTCTTTTAACCTTGCTTCAGCTTGGATAGCTCTCTCTTCAGCAGCACGAGGTTGGAAAACACGTCCTTCTAAAGCCTTCACACGGGCTTCCATCTCTGCAATTCTGTCTTGGGCTTCTGCAGCTTCGGCTAGCGCAACATCCTTGCCAGTTTTAGCGGCCACCAAGGTAATCCGAACATAATCCAGGGTGGCTTGCTCCAGTGTTAGATCGAACTCCATGCCATCTAGGCATTGCTTCTGTTCATCAATGGTAGAAGCAAGTTCAGTATTTTCAACCTCCAGTATCATTAATCGTTCTTCCAAATTAACGGAAGATCCTTCAGAACCACCAACTACTTGACTGGCAAACAGATGGTATTGATCCATGATATGTAAGGAAATAGAAAGAGAGACAGCAGCAGCCCAGCCATAGTGGATAAACTGGAATAATTCCAAGGGAGGGAGCTCGGATCAACTATAATAGGAGCGCGACGATTGAATTGATGAGAAACATCCTGAACAAAACCCAAAATCCCCAACTCTTGCAAATCAGGCTCATCAGACTCATCGACGATAGCCTTCCTACGCACACGAGCCCTTTCGGCGGCCAGCCTCTCCACCTCTCCCTTGGCAACAACAGGATTACCTGGTGCAGCAACACCTTCAAGGTTAGAATTAACTGGGGGAATGGTCGGAATGACTTGGAACTAGATTGAAAGATATCGGTATCAACTTCCTTCTCAGAAATGGCCGGGGGAATAGCTCTCCTATCGGGCCCAACCATTATATCATAGTCCTCAGGTTCTGAAGCATTTCCCATCTCAGGATCGGGGACATCTTCCAGTGGAGGATCCTCAGAATCTTCCTCACTCTCGGATTCATTGGCAGGGGGATCTGCAAAAAGACACCTTTGATGAAAATGCACAGGGCGTACAGTGGGTAGTGAAACACGAATAAAGGAGATAATCTTCCTCATTTCTTGAGCTATGATATCGAACTCACCAATAGGAGGAGATCGGTGAAGCTTGAAATGGATACCAGGTTGAACAGAAGATTCACCACACTCATAGATGCCCCTTGAACATTTCTCGAGCGACGATGCTGAGATCGTCCCAAAAAAAATAGGAGAAAGGAACAGCAGAGGAACGGCGTGATCGTCCTCAAGGAGAGGACAAAGGAGGAAAAACTCTGCCACGAGCAAACAACGCGTCCCGAAGACTTTCCTCAAGCTTGAAATCTCCAGAACCAAAAGTGGGCACTCAAACTCACTATCACAATCCGAAGAAGATGATAAAATATCATAATCAGAATTGACCTTATCATCAGAAAATTGGTACACATGCTTATGGCAGGTCAAAGACGAGTCGGCAACTAATACGGTTGACCCCACAGGAAATAGGGCATCTCGAATTTCGTCTGGCAAAACAACAGACGAGTATGACCCAAAAAGGAAGAAACTTGATGAACAAAATAAATAGGGCAGGAACCAAAATACCTGCAGTGGCACAACGGTCGAGAGTGGATAACCCAACAGAAACTAGAACGGGCTCACTAAGAAGTGGTGAAGCACAGTAGGAATTGTTGCTAGAAGATAAAATCTCATAAACATGCCAGAAGCCTTCACTCAGCCGTGTAAGGGCACGACAAAGAGGACCTACGCAAGATAACAAAATATATGTTAGAAAATTATCTAAAAAAAGTAATCTGAAAGCCAGAAAGTAGATCAGAAACATACATTTGCCCAACAGAAGGAACCGAAGGGGAAAGGAAATAGTCACACCATTCACACAGAGGCGGTAATTGCCTCTCAACTAAAACCAGGCATACTCCCAGCTACGACCAATCACATCAAAGACGCCAATTAAGCGATGATTTTTGTGAGGAAGCAAGTGGTAGAAACCTCTGGAACGACCAGACGCAACATAATAAAAAAGAAATTCCAACTCAAATGGGTCCTGGATGGTATGACCCAACACATGGAACAAAGACATTGTAGATATCAGACGCAACCAAGAAGAAGGTAACAATTGACCAATAGCCATGTTCCACCTCTGCAACAACAAGCCAATAACAGGCAGAATAGGCAGACGCAAACCAGCAAAGAAGAGAGAACAATAAAAAATAATACATTCTGGAGGAGGCTCGAAAATAGGAACACCATCGTCAGAGGAAATAAGAGTCACATCAGGGTTACCATATAGTTGAAGAAGCTCTTCCAAACGCCCAAGAGAGAGCTGGGAAGGTGGCACCCATTCAAGCCGCTGAGCCATCTCACGAAGGACAACTCCCATATCACCGACATCCCGGCGGACCGGCAAGTAATTAGAAGGATTCAGAGCCATAAGGGCACCATGCTCCCTATCAACTGGGATCCGGACACCGCTAGTGGAAACAGTGGGTAAGACAGAAATATCTATCTTATCTAACCGAGCAGCGGACGATGGACCACCACTAGAAGAGGAAGAGGTAGATAAATCCTATAAATTCAACTTAAGCCGCCGTTGGAGACGATTGGAGCTACGAACACCAGGCCGCACATGCCTTTCTGGCGTGGAGTCAGAAGTATTAACTTCTTGAGCATCAACTGGCAGAGGAGTACCTTCACTAGCCATTATCAACGACGAACGCGAAAGTTAGGGTCTGGCAGAGAGGAAAGATAAAAAGAATTTTAGAGAATGCTGGAAATTTGGGATTTCAATTAAAGGGGAAAAATACAAAGAAATATGCGAGAGATTTGAATTTCAAAAATAGAAATTAAGAGACATCTGGCAGGAAAATATAACCCATGTCATGATTGGACAGGACTGGACAAAAATGACAAAGATCGAACGGTGGGGAGGATGAGACTTTACAACTTCCAAGGAAGAAGAAAGGCTCAGATTAATCCACATGGCGCTTCATCAAGGACGTGCTACACCTACGATAGGAAATGGCAGTTATACTCAAAAATTAAGGCAAAATTACCAGAATACCCTCGCAAGGTCAGTTTAAGTAAAATCAAATACTTCATTTCATAAGGGAAAAGTTATACAGTACTTATAGAAAAGTCTTACAATGGGAAGAAAAGTAGAAACACGTGGAATATTAATGTTAAACTCGAATAAAGAGATACATCGGGTTCGGGCACTACGGCCTCGGAAATTTTCACTGGTCAACAGAGATGCCGTCGGAGTCAGGAACACCCAGAGACTTCAAAATTTCACCTTCGAGCGATCCACCATCTGAAGAGCCTAAGGGAGCTTTAGGAGCCACTGGACCCGATGAGGTTTCAGCCATCTTAACATTCCCAGAAGGAGCAAGGATTTTCAAAGAAGGAGGAACCATTGGAACAACAGTAGCAGCCTCGGAAGGTTGGAGCTTAGACACAACAACGATACCAGCTTGATCAGATGTATATGTAGCTTCAAATCGAGGAGCCTCCAGTTCGGCAAATTACTCCCAGGTAGGCATCTCCGCAGATCCAAGAGGAAGTTCCACGAGAGGGTCCTCAGTCGGAGAATCAGTCGTAGCTAATTCCAGAACATCATCAGCAAAGGCCTCATCTGACCCCACTTCCGAAACTTCACCAGAATCCTCATCGGGAGCCCTAGTGTCAGTAATAAAATCAAAATACTTACCAAGCAAACCCAAATCGAGTTCTCCCTTTAGAGACTCGTCTGGAGGCATCTTCTCCTGAGATAGAGCTTGACGAAGGATGTCATGCATGCCCTCCAAACAGTCAGGGTAAGGATTCTCAGAAGAAGCCTTCTCCATGGCCGCGGAAGAAGAGCAGAAACAATAAATTTTATCTTTAGGGAGAACAACATCTTGGTAATAGAGATTGTCTGCTTACGATAAAAGAAGCTCATTCTAGACATAATTCAAGATGGCTAGGGCTTCGTCCTGCTCTCGTCGGGCCTCGATAACTGCATCTTCAGCCTCTCTAATTTTCTGATTAAGTAAAGTCTCGGAGGCCTCCTTCTCCTGTCACACTTTCTCGACCTCTTTGCCAGAAGACACCTGGAGGGAAAAAAGACTACTTTAGATACGGGTCATGTCAACGCATAATTAGTCTTCTCTCGTCTTAATCTCTTCTCGGTGTCTGACCTCCATATCTGAAGCCCTATCGGAAAGCACCTTGATCTCCAAATCCAAAGTACCTTTCTCACTCTCGGAACTGGCCAACAAGCCTTCATACTGAGCACGTAGGGCATCGAAACTCTCTTTAAGCTCGACTTTCTTGTCCTGCTCAACCCTCAATTCCCCTCAGATTTGAACCTCGGCGGCGCTCGCCTCGGAGGCTTTCTAATCATGGTCTTTGATCTTACCAAGGAGCTGGGTGACCTCCTCTTGCAATTGGGACTCACACTTCTCTCCAATTCAAACATGCGGAGTATAGCATTGGAAACATAAAGCGCTTGCCGGCCCAAATAACTAGCAGAACTGTGAAGGGATGCCCCAGCAGACATCCCCTCCACGTGAGCAAGGATCTCTTTAGTACACTCCTTGAAGAGAATTGCGGCAGCATGAGCCAAAAAGGCAGGAGCGTTGAAATCAAACAGAGGCTCCCGACTGCGAATGAAAGTCCTACCGGCTTCATCAAGATTGCCATATTTCGTAGAAAGTTCTCCATCAATTACCCAGTTTACAGGAAGATAAGGAGTAGCATCCTCCAGCAGGGGCAAGGCATGAGGGGCTATTTCGGTCGATGAATGATCGCAGTCCCAAAAACACAGAGGAGCCTTCCCTTGGTAATACCACCAAATCTCTGAAGGAGAACAGTAGGAAGCAGAGCTGCCCGAAGGACTTTCGAAAGGTGTACCCTGAAGACTCGGATTGAGAGTAGACAGATGCTCAGGGGCTCGACGAGAGGAAGCACCAAGAAAGTCAGAAGTACCAGCCGGAGACTTGGCAAGGGTTTCAAGTGAGGGAGATGAGCTGATCTCACAAATGTCCACAATTTCCCGAGGGACAGATTTAGTTACACCAGAGGAGCTAACGCCAATACCACCAACACTGTCATCTCGAACCTTCTTCGGAGGACGAATGACAAGAGCAGTACTGTCATGGGTCTCTTTATCAGAACATTCATCCTGCAAATGATACTTCCTTTTTTGGGCCACGGATTTGGCAACAATGACCTTGGAACTATCCTTTTTAGACTTCGGGGCTTTCTTGGAAACCTTCTCTCCAGCACCCGAGATTTTTCTCTCGGCAATACCAACATCTTGCCTCGAAGAGGGAGGATCAGAAGGATTATGGATCTTGATAGCCATGAGGGGCTGCGCGGTGAGAGGGACTTCGGAAATCTTCTTGGATGGGACCTGAGAAACCTTTTTCTTTCCCTTGCTGAGGGTAGCCTACTACGAGCAGAGGGAAGAGTAGCAATGTGGGTAATATTAGGCATGAGACGCTTCTTCTCTCCTAAATATAATGGAAAGAAAGATAAATACTGGGGAGAAGCGAGGATAGGAGTAAGGGGAAACAGTATTACAAGTTATCAAAGAAATGAAGCAAAGAAGGCGACAATAAAAAAATCACCTGGCATGACTATAGCCGAGGAAGTAAAACCAGCAACAAAAAGGTTAGTGCAGGTAAGAATGGACTGATTTTCTCGCTCATCCTCAGAGAGACTATGGACGCAATGGAAGGCGTCTTGAAACTCAGACGATAATTTCTCGAGAGCACACGACTCACTTACTGCGTAAAATAAGGAAAAAGGGTTAGAGTAATTCAAATAATGTATAAAAGAACCAAATACATACACGCACTGAGATCAGGTCTGAAGAAGGAACTCCGGGGAAATACCGTGGGATTCTGAAGGTCCTCAGAATCAAAGACTTGAGGGCCCCTCCACGGCCCGCGAACCCAAAACCAATGATCCTTCTATTTTTTGACAAAACTAGGCAAAGAGGTAATAAGGTTAGAATGGTGAGGCGCTAAATAGTAATATCCCTTCATCCTAGCATTTTGGCTGAGCCTATAAAGGAAATTAATCTCGGCGGTAATCAACAATAAATACTTCATCAAACGAAAAAGAACTAAAATCCCCATCAGGACAGCCCAACCGTTAGGAGCCAATTGAGCAGGGGCTATACCCCAGAATTCGAGAACTTCCCGAATGCAGAGGAGAAGAGGGAATCGAATGCCTAGTTCAAGCTGCAATTCGTAGGCCGCAACAGCATTTGGAGGGACAAAACACATTCGAAGATCGGAGGAGGAAAGATAGAACTCAATGTCGTCTCCACATTAAAATTTACCGATAGCGATTGTGGCATTTTTCTCTAGCCAAGAATCATCTAGCGTAGAAGGAAAATCCACGCCAGAATGGGAAACCCCATCCCCTCATTTCGAAAACTCTCCGAGATAAGCCACCAGTCCAGGGCCAGCATCGACCATCTCGGCATTGTGCTTTAAACGAAAATTTGACACAAATTTGGCAACCGTTCGATCAAAGGCAGGTTTAGAAGGGGAGCGAGAACTCGAACCCTCTTTTGGGCGAGAAGGAGGAGACACATCACTCTCAAGTGAAGAATCAGTAGTACATGAAGGAGATTTCTAGAGAGAGTGAGAGCCCTCAGGATCCATGATTCGCCAAGTTAAAAAGGAAGAGGAATGATGTGCAGAGGAAATAGGGAGAAGAAACCCTAGACGGCAACAATAGAAAAAAAAGGGAGAAGAAGGTAGACTGATGGAAGTTTCAAATACGAAGAATTCAGAAACACCAAAAAAAAAGTAAATCAGATAAAGAAGAAAAATAAGAGGAGAGAAGTGGTAACTGGAAGGGAAGAGAGAGCACACAGTATAAGTGGAATGGCAACCATCAATAAAATGAAATGGAGAAGAAGAAGGGGAAGAAATTTTCAAATTTTAAAATTTGAAACAACAGTTACACCAAATACCAAAAACACCCCTAACCTCTGAAAATATCTCGGCAATCCCAATAATCTAGAGACAAAAATAATAGGGGAAGCGATAAGAAACTGAGACGGAAAAATGCAGGAATCACACATACTGAAGCATGAGGGATATAATCTGAAAAATATGAGTCATCCCTAAATAATCTCAAATCATGAGATTATCTAGGATCGAGGGTCTAATGTTATTGGTATTATATCCCCCATGCTTAACGGGCCTGAGGCCCAATAGCCCAAAATACCTAGAGAGGGAGGCCCAACTATAAAGAGGCCCGGGCGAGGGACGAATAACAAATCGTCAGTTAGGGCAGCCGAAGAAGATTATTCTTAGCACAAAAGACACCGCTTGAGAAAGAACAGGGAAGGGGCCTAATAAGAGGAAGGAGGGCCGAAACCCCTCGGTAGAACACCTCGACCTCGTAGCCGAAGGAAGCATCCAAGTGCTTGGAGGAACAACATAGCCTCAGAGGCCGGCCCTCCTGAGGACCAGAAGAATTGTCAGAACTATTGGACAAAGCGCAGACACATTATGAAGACTGATAAACCGCAACATGCTAGAGGACAAGAATAACAGTAAGAAAGGATGTCTTCGACAACAATCTTAGCTAGAAGACAACACGCAATAAGTGCATCCCTCTACAACCACCAATAGGGAGAGAGCAAAGGACAAGAACGATCTACTATATCCTGTAAAGACACCTAGCAGTACCCAACACCCACCCCCAAGTTGGTTGGTGTACCAATCAGCTTCATTAATGACTGCTTGTCCTGATCCAGATGGCGCAACAGGATTGGCTCACCATTTGGATTGGCGGACAACATAAATAGCTTCTCTCACATGAGAGAAGCAGGTTGCTCATTTCTCATTTTTAGACATTACACTTATAATTGAAGGGTTTATGAGTGTTGTTCTTGAGGAGAGTAATAAAAAAATGGTTAAGGCTTTTGGATTGGATCCGATTCTTCTGTCCATATTGAGCTTATAGTGTTTGATTGTGATCATTTTTAGTTATGTTAAGCATTATCTCATCATCTCTTGATCTTCAAATTAACGAGCTAAGAACACACATCAACAAGGGTATTTTTTTTCTTAAGAATATACTGTATTAATTTTGACAAACGCTTAAGTGGAGTTTTTTTTTCTCGGATCTGTCTTCCTCTCCTCTCACTTTCTCTTCTTCTTATTATCCCTCACTCTCTCATAACTCAAAAATGACTTCTTATTATCTACTCCCTCCGTCCCGGAGAAATTGACGTATTTTTTTTGCACAAAGATTAAGGAGTATAATAATTTAATTCGTGTAAAGTGAAGTAAAGTGAAGTGAGAGAAATAATATTTAATGTGTAGTGGGTAATCATATTAAAGGTGATATATGGGCCCCATGAGAATAAATTAATTATTTTTGTGTGGGTCCCATGTATTAAAAAGAAAATGTGTCAACTTTAATGGGACAAGCAAAAAAAGAAAGTGTGTCAACTTCTATAGGACGGAGGGAATACCAATTATGTTAAACTCAATGATATTCCCAGTGACGGAGCCATATATTGTAAGAAAATTATAATATAATTGAAACTTATAAATAAAAAGAATAAAATAAAAATTAATTCAAACAATGCCAAAAGAAAAAAAAAAGATTACTGCAAAGAGGAATCGAACCCTCAACTTTCTAGAAGTTAATACCTAAAAATGCCCATGGTGAAATATCAAAAATATTTTTATGCCCACAAATCACAATTTAACAAATAATCAAAAAGTATTCACTTTCTATGAATAAAGCCCATAATACCCTTAACTTCTATTTTATTCTATAGTTTGAACATTGAATTAATTTTTTTAATTGAAAGTTATAATAAATTATTTATTTCATTTTGAGTTACTAATTAGTAGTTACAAAATATATTTTAATATTACGATTCAATACATCAACAAAAGAAAATTACTTATAACTACAATATGATTTTCAATTCCCAAATTACTCTTTTTACATTAATATACACAAATATCATTTAACATGTTAAAAGTATCCGTAAAACTTCTCCTTAAATCTCTCACCAAATTTATGCTACATAAGGATATTAATGCTACATAAAGATTGTATATTTAAAAGTTTTTCAACATTAGTATACAGTTTTGCAATAATGTCAATAGTGAATACTAATGTGCACAAAGAAATCACATTTCCACGGATATGTACATAAAAATTGCATATTTATAGTATTTTCAATATTGGTGCGCAGTTATACAATTATGTAGTAGTGAGCACTAATGTGCACTAAGAAGCCACGTCTCCACGGATATTTATGTTAAATAAATATTGTATTTTTAAAATCTTTTTTAATATTGATGTACATTTACGCAATAATGTATAGTGAACACTAACGTGTGCTAAGAAGTCACATCGTCAGTTCTATTTTCTTCTCTGCTCTAGATGAAGTCTAATTGTGCAGTAGGAATATTCTCTAAAACGTCAAAAACAGTAAAAACTGAAACTCATCCTTGATTTCAAATTCGATCAATTCTATAATAGCACTTCACATATTCCAAATCGAATAAAAATTAAATAATATAAAACAACACATAAAAGTGAATTGAGTAACATACTATCGAGTTCAGCGTGCAATCTCTTTTATTTCAACTTGAGATATCTCTTCATTTAACCTAGTATGTCATAGAAGCGTGCAAAAAATATTATATCCGCGTTCAACATCTCTCTTTGATTTTGAGATTTCTTTCATTTCGCAAATTTTATGAGTAAATAGAATAAATGCTTGTCGTTTTTTGGTTGAAAATTTTACTTTTCAAATCTTTATGAAAAATCATAAGTGTGATGTTATTATATATATGGAATATTAATATTTATCTCCAAAGAATTAAGAGTAATACTGACAAAAAAAGGCAAAAATTTGGGTGAGACAGTCTCACGGATCCTCTTATGTGAGACGGATCACCCATTAATAGGGCTCTGTCTGGTTGTTATGAATTTAGAAAATAAAAAAAGTAGTTGTATTGTAAAATTAATTGGGCCTAAATAAATTTAAAGGATCTTGTTTGGTTGATATTAAATTAAAAAATTAAAAAATTAATTATGAAAGAAAAAATAATTAGAACTAAATATATATTTTTTTACGTTTTTCTTAAATAATTATACTATTTTTATTATTTAAAAATGTAATAATTCAAAATTTATTATTCATTTAATTTAAATATCGTAAATTTATAAAATGTGATAATATGTGATAACCTTAATAATTAGAAGTGATACACAATTGATAAAAAGTGATAATGGTATTGTGAACTACTCCCTCTATCCCACAACAAGAGTGGCGAAACTTTTTGCACGTAGATTAAGGGATATAATATTTAATGGGTAGTTGGGGGTAGTTGAGATGAGAGAAATAATATTTTAATGTATAGTAGGTAGGTGTATTAATATGGTGTGTGGGTCTCATGGAGATATATTAATTATTTTGTGTGGATCCCTTTTACTAAAAAGGGAAATGCACCTCTTGTGTTGGGACGGAAGAAAATTGTAAAATGCATGCCTTGTTGTGGGACGGAGGGAGTATTTCATAAAACTTTAATGTATAAAAAGAATGATAACATTTTAAAAGAAAAGTGATAATATGTTTAAATAAAAGTGATGACTAATTACGAAAGTGTATTTCACGAACAATTTATAGAATGGATAAAATGTGATAATATATTAATAAATAGTGATACATGATAAAGAAAAAATTATTATTATTTAGTTAAATTATTTTATGAACTATTCAAAAAATAATAAAATACTATAACAATTTTTAATACAAAGTGATGGTTGATTAAAATAAAGTGATAATAGAATAGTTGAACTATCAAAAAATAATTATTAATAATATTTTTTTTTTTAAATTTATTTATTATTAATATTATTATTATTATTGAATAATTAATAAATAAATAAATAAATAAAACTTTTATACCAAGTGAACAATACTTGAGATAGCTGATAGCTTATGGTAATTTACGTGGAACCGCCGCGGATTTTATTGCATTATTAATCTGAATTAATCTAGGTTCTTGTTTTTGTTAAATTATTTTTTATTTTATATTAATAAATAGGGTAGGATCCGTCTCACATAAGAAGATCCGTGAAATGATCTCACCCAAAACCTACCCAAAAAAAACTATATATTCAACAATAATAATATTAATAATTAAAGAGTTGGTCTCTTGTATCCCTATGTGCACAAAGTGTGTAAGGGTATAACATTTTGTGCTAAAGGATATACTCTTTAATTCATAAGGGTACAACATTTTGTTCTAAATGGTATATATTTTTCATTAATTTTTTTTTTGGAAAATAAAGGGTACACGTCCTTATAAAAAAAAGTATCTGAGCGCACGGTATAACCCTGGGCACATAAATAGTTACTACCAGATACATAATAAAACTCATTATTACTCTAAGATGCATGCATAAAATATTATTACTAGTACATAATTATAATGTAATATTTCATAATTATCCTTGTAGGTTGCACATTTTTTTTGCACAATGTTTGTGCACATTTTTTTTGCACATAATTTTTTTTGCACATTACATTGTTATACATATTTCTATCTATCAATCTATCAAGTATCAACACTCTAATTTGATTTAACAAGCATGTCAGGAACTCACGTCCATTGAAAAATATTAGTAAGTACTCCCTCCGTCCCACACTAAGGCTAATTTTTACTTTTTTACACGTGGATTAAAGAGTATTATTATTTAATGTATAGTGGGTAGTTGTATTAGTGGGAGTGTGAGTCCCATATTTTAATTGTATTAATGGGCGTGTGGGGATCTCATGTGTGTAAAAAAGAAAAGTTGACTCTTTGGGTGGGATGGAGGGAGTAATCGTTGGATAAATAAATTTTTTTAATTTATAAATGAGGGCGCTATTAAAAATTTCTTTAATAAATATTCACTTTTAGTAGAACTTGAAATCCTTTAAATCTAATGAAATTGAAAAATAATGAAAAGATATTTGAGCACTCAAATTATTTAAATTTTAAGGGAAATAGTTCGTCAAATACTCAAAGGCAAAAAGTAGTATAAAAATAAGTTTGGAATAAATATAAATTAAAAAGAATCGTGAAGTTTGGAAATCCCATAGTTTTACTTAATTATATTTAACGTGGTTCATTTGAAATTTTATAGTCGAACTTATTATTAAAAGAAGGATAATAATTTTAAGTTAAAACTTATTCAAAGTTTAGAAAATAATTATTCAATTAAAAATATAATATATAATTCTTAATGAAGATCAAAGTTAACTTGTATCGGAAAATAAAAATGTATCTCGTGTGCTATAGTAAGCTTATAAAAATATTATTTACGAATTAAATTATTTTAGTTAAATCATCTATAATAGATCTTTCTTGAAAGCTTCCCTCGACTCAATCTCCGCCGTTTTCAGCTATGCACTTTATCTGTAAGAGAAAAAAGATGTGGGGGTGAGCACACATGGGAGATTTATTATCGGATTGCACAATTGAAAATGACTTCATATCATGAGAAATGAACATCATGTACATTAAAAATTAAAGGGAATTAACACATGGCCAAAGTTATGCGAACGCGTCCATCTTTCCTTATTGGCAATAATGCCAACTGTACGTACAGGTTCCCGGCCCACCGATCTTAGATAACTTGTGCATGCACATCCATAAATATCAATCAATGTAATCAAGTTCAATATAGAAATCGGAACAGTAAGCCCACCTTGTAGCAGCGAAGACAATGATACGTATCAAATGATGATGATGATGTTATTGTTGCTACATTTCCTTGAAATGCTTGATGCCTAGATTTGGTCTCTATTCAGGACTCCTAAATATAATATATCATAAGAAGTTATGACCTTAACTTCTATGGTAAAAATATAATGTCCCAATTTTGATGATTGTTGATCTTTCAAGGATTTTATATTAAGAATATTTTTTAGGGATATATTCAAGATTTAAAGTAGTTGAAGTGAGACCTCATGTCATGAATTATGGTTAAGAATTGATCTTTGCATGATATTATATCACGTAATGTTATCCTTTACATAGGTGAACATAATTTTTTTTGTTAATTAACTTTAAGAATGATTCAAATTAAATTTTGAAAAATAACTTCAAGGCTGTAAATTTTTGTGTTTGCAAATGATTTCTCAAAATGAGTTAAAAACAATTTAAGTAAAAATTGTTTCATAAGTACTAAGAATAACTTTAGAGTAATTTAATAAATCTCTATCCTCTTAACTATAATTTTTACAAGAAAATAAATCAATGTAACCTTTTTATATGAACTTAGAAAATATTTTAATGAACATATTTCACTTGGACTGTAGGCAAAAGATCTTACTACTCAAATGGTCATAAAATGCATAAAGTTCATGACATGTTTACAAAATATCATGCTGCCATAGTTTTGTAAAATATATATATATATATATATATCTCTTAAATTACTTCATGGACTAAAAATTGATTTTACATGCATAAACTACACACATATATGAGCATTTATATGTCTTTCCCTACTCAAAAATCATATATCTTGTTAGTGTAAAAGACTTGTAAAGTTTCAGCAGTGTTTGTGTGAAACAGTGTGACAGTAGTTTAGAAAATCAACAATATCTCTTAAAATAATAAATGGATTTCAAAGATATTTTATATGAGTATAAAGGACTCATAGATGAACAAATCTTATCTCTAGTGGTTTGTTGAAATTCGTTCATTTTATATGTTAAATAAAGAGATCAATTTTAGCTTTTGTTTCTCGCATGCATTCTGTCACAGTTTAGTAAAATGCCCATACCGTTTATTTGGGTGAATATTTTGCTATGAAATTTTATAGATAGTTAGTTAACTTCATAATGAACGTTTTTCATTCTTTGTGGGTACCAAAATCTTAACATAAACAGGTTGTTTTCTATCTTGAAAAATAGGAACAGATTCTGGAAATTTTGAAGTTTAGTTGCATTTGCTAGAACTTGAGTCATATTTTAGCATGTAAGTTAAAATGTCATTTCTTATATTAAACAACCTTCCATTTTCACATAATGTACACCAAAAATCTACAAAACCATCATGCATTATCTCCTCCCCCTTCTCATTTACATTAGGGTGGCAATTTCCGACACGACACGATAGCACGATACGAGCACGATACGATAATTGCGGGTGGGATTAGTATTTGATCTTATTGGGTTCGTGTCATTAATGGGTCAACCCAATAAGAACATAAAAATTTTGTGTCATGTAGTGTTGGGTTCGTGTCAACCCGTTAAACACGATCAATATTAACAGATGACCCATTAACCTGTTAATAACCTGTAATCCGTTAACGACCTGTTAATGACCTGTTAAAAAATACCAACTAATAATAATTTTAAAATATTTTGAAATCAATATTTTTATACTTAACAACAATTTAAACCAATTTTATATACTAAATCCTAAATTTATGAGTTTCATTTCAAATTTGTTACCCACAATATTCTATTTGAGCGGGATCCGTGAATTTTCATGGAAAATATGGCTAAATCCTCGCCTTGCTGCAGCAGTTTTCATGAAAACTATGGCTGCTCCCTCGCCTTTTCGGAGTAGCTCGGCTTGGCCTCAGCGTAGCCCGCTCTATCCAGGATCTGCAACTCACAAACCCTTTGATCGTCATTTCGAGGAGGAGCTCGATGAGACGGCGACGGCACCGCCTTCCATCGCCTTGATCCGATTCCTCTCCCATGGGCAGAGCTTGACCAGCAGCTTCAATGTCAGATTCGTCTCTTTGAGGTGAGATCTTGTCCGCTAAGATTTGGGTCACTACGGGATTGGATCCGATCAAATTATCCGGCCATGTTGAATGCGGAGTTTAATAGAGTTATTGTGTGGGATCTGAGATCTCTAGTTCTAGATTCAAAGATTGTGTTTGAATTTTTATTTTTTTAATTATTTTATGTAATTTTTTTAATTTTAATTTTTTATTTTATTATCGTGTCGTTAGCGTGTCGTGTCAACCCGTATTTTTTTGTGTTCATGTCGTGTTGAGATGATTTCTTATCGTGTCGTATTCAGATTGAGCCTTATCGTGTCATGTCACTATCGTGTCAACATGCAACCCGACACGCTAACATTAATTGCCACCCCTAATTTATATAAATATCATACATATAAGAAATAGTGGAGAAGATTACCTTGAAAACTTATAAAAGCTTAAAGTCTTGTGGTGGTTTTGATGGTGTTGGAAGGATAATTTCACCACGTCCACTTGGTAGTAGTTTCATGTATATTGAGACATAAATGTTGAAGTAAGGAATGGATGTTGATTTAAGATTAAAAGAAAGTATGAAGATTAATATTGTTATGGATCTACTTACCTTGGTGGTGGGATTCTTAATTAAATCTTTATTTCTTAAGAAGGATGTCTTGAGCAACTGTGAGAGTTGTCTCCAACAATTTTGAAAGATGATATTTTAATGGAGGGGTGTTTTTGCTAAAAATATGGAAGAAGAGAGCTCTTCTCTCTTTGATTTTTCTTGGCCTTGAAAATGTGGTTTAAGCTCTACGAAGAGAGGTGAGCTTTTCATGGAGGTGAGATACACTCTGGGCATACGGATGTTGTGTTCTCTTTACACCAATTTAATCACTCATGGTGAGAGAGTTAGCTCTTTTGGCATTTTTCTCTTGTACCATTTTCATATGTCTTTTATTGTTTGTCTTATTTTAGTTGTCTTATTAGTCATGAATCTAATCATTAGGATCATGTATGTAGTATTTGTAGGATTGATCATGAGCATAATGAGTGTATCATGTAGGTATATATAGAGTTTAAATGCCTTATTAGTGATAGGATACATTGTGATATGTATCATATATTGATTTTAAAATGCATTTTAATTATTATGAAGTACTCCCTCCGTCCAGATTCAAGAGTGTCAATTTGCTTTTGGGCACGGAGATTAAAGAGTATTGTTATTTAATGTGTAGTGAGTAGTTGTATTAGTGGAGGTGTGGGTCTCATTTTTTAGTTGTATTAGTGGGTGTGTGTGGATAAAAAAGGAAATGAGACCCTTAGGGGGCGGACGCCCAAAATAGAAAAATGATACCCATAAAAGCGGACTGAGGGAGTATGTTCTATTCAAGTTTTAATGATATATATATATATATATATATATATATATATATATATATATATATATATATATATATATATATATATATATATATATATATATATATATATATATATATATATATATATCTTGCAAAAATCATATACTCATGAACTCCAACTATAACATATCTATAAATGTTATAGAAACTCTTTGATCACCACCGAAATTAAAATCTCTATGACATATAACATTAATTCCTATAAAATAGTATCCCTATATTTAACAAAGACCTATTTTAGATTGGGGTGTTACAAAGCAATAGTTCGACTTCAACCTCAACGTGCATCAATTTATCAAGTACCAACACTCTAACTTGCAGACTAACAATTAATTATGAGTTTATTAAATTATTCTATAGAATAATTTTGAAAATATACTTTATCATATTTGATGGAATTGATGATAAATTCAGTACACTTTATTCAATACCAACTTGCTCACCTGTTTCCAAAAATAATAAAAATAATAATAAATTGCTCACAATTCGACTTCTATAAACAAAAAAGAAATTTAAAGGAAAAACACAAAAAAAGAAGAATGTTCGTTCAGGCTCTGCTAACCCTAGCCACCGTCATCGAAATCAATCCTGAAACTGCAACGACTTTATTTATAATATAAATAAATTATTGTTATATATAGCATAAAATTGTACAGAAAAAATGTGCCAGAAAAATATGCAAAAAGAATGTACAAAAACATTGTGTAAAAACAAATATGCAAAAACATTGTGTAAAAAATGTACAAAAACGAATGTGCAACCACATAAAGACAATTTTATCTTTTTGTTATAAAATGTGTAGTTAATAGGCATCCCTTATTTTCTTTGTATCTAAGAATAATTAAGTTCTAAAATGTGTTTATAGTAATAAATCCATAATTGAACTATAAATACTTTGATCAATTTGATCAGGCACTCGCCATCTATTTTCATTGTTCAACTCTTTGACAACACGAAAAACCATTATTCAACTCTTTGACAACATGAAAAAATCAAAAGCCCAAACCTCTCTATTCATCCAAGGGATGGAAGGGCAGAGGCCTTTGGTGTCCCTTCCAGTCAAGAATTGGGGCCTCACAATCACTAGCCAATAGGCTTTCTCTCATGCCCTTCTTCGTTCATGGTTCGATATTCTGGTGTCCTAGGCGTAGAGGAACCACACCAATCCATCCCGAACTTGGTGGTTAAACTACTGCGGTGACGATACTGTAGGGGAGGTCCTGCGGAAAAATAACTCGACGCCAGGATGATAAAAAGCTTACCTCTCATTCTTATTACTTTTTCAACGAAAAAAATGAAAAATCAAAAGGTCGTATATCAATTAATAATAAACCTTCATTGTATTAAATTCGTATATCCAACTTATACATTAGAACATATTCATTTTATTAGCAAATTTTTAACTAATTTTCTGTTAACTTCTTTTAATAAAAAACTAAATAGAAAAAATTATACATTAGTTATATATACAACACTAAATAAAATGGTGTACCCCACCATTAGGGGCCCCCACCGCCCATACCTTGGGGATTGGTGGAGAAGGTAAATCGCAGAATGTGCCTCAAATGGCTTATAAAGTAGGCTTATTGTTTAACTTGTGCTTGCAAGGGAGCAAATACATGCCAAAAGCAGGATTCGAACCCCCACCTTGCAGCAACCAAGCTCAGTTGGAAGGTCTTTCCATCCTCCCTTCTACCACTTGAGCTGCCCTGGGCCAACTACTGAATAAAATGAATACACATATGAGTGCGCATGTATATCATGCATAAAGTCTAAAGAGAGAGAAATTTTAAATGAGCAACAAGCTAAAAGACATGCCAGAATTTAATCACCATTCCGGAAAACCAAATATTAATTGTAAATTGTACATTGCGTACAGGCGGTGTAAGCACCTACAACATTTCATCTGTACATAGAAATGTCTATAATATGATTGCAATTAGAGTAAAACTAGTTGTCTACACTCCAATTACACATCTTACCAGTCTTGGTTTCAAAACAACATAAAAAAATGGTGGTCAAGCATCATAATTTTTGCCATAGAATTTGTCCTCTGGATAATAAAATGCCATCACAGTGTTTCCTCCGAATTTCCGGCCACTTAGAGCAGACTTCGCCTTGGTACAACCAGCAGTATCCGAGTATTCCAAGAACACCTGTAATTGGTCGCATCAAGAATGATAACTATTTCGTCTTCCCGAGTTAAAAACTGATTTTCATGCGCAGTGTATGGTTTTTTCTTTAGCATCAGCCTAAAGTTTAAGAATTAGCCATGTGTACAATACGTGTACGCATGCACCCATATCAATTTAAAACCAATTTCAAGGATATAGACATGAAACGATGATCAAGCCCCAAGGATTAACACTATATACTGAGGGCAAAGTTTAACCTAGAAACGAAGGAGTAAATAAAGCACCTGAAAACATACAGAGTTGGAAAGACAGTAACACCTTAAGGAGTGGATTAACATAACACCTTTTAAGGCAAGTGAGTAAATAAAGCACTAAGGTGTACATACTAGGGCATAGAAAACTTTGACTAAGTTTGATGGTTGTGAATGGCACACGAACAACCATTAATTCAGACCCGAGTATCCTACCCAATTTCAAAGGAGACACTGTTCGGTAGAATACAGTGATTATGCATATGCGAGCTAGGTCACAAATGTCCAAATAAAACAGATAAGTCTTGAGTGGGAAAAATGATTGAAACTCATAATGTAAGATCCACTCATAAAGCTTTTGAGAATTAAATTGTGGATGGGGAAGGGGGCACTCAGCACATTGTCAAGTATACTATTGCTTAGCAAAACAAAAGCAGCACATTTCAGATAACATTAACATATACAAGATTGCGGAGTGTATCATACCTTTCCAACACCTTCACCGTGGGCAACATTTGGAATAGGACGAGGAATGACAACATTAATCAACTCTCCTGCAATTACAAAAGAGATGGTACTTTAACACAGCCAAAAGGTGGAACACACATTGAAGAATTGAGGGACCACAAACAAAATGGAAGCATCAGCAGAATAGAAATTTCGCGCTATTTCTTGAGGTGTATTTAAGAATTAAGACATACTCTAAGCAAAAAGATTATTGTTTCTTTTTGTCAAATATCATTCAAAGAAATATAGTGATTGCGGTGTTATATTCGTCCTCCCAAAAAGATCAAATATAAATGAATCAAAGGCTAGTCTTAGTCCATAAAAACTTATTCTGGACCCACATTTTCAGCAATGAAAATCGCAATGATTATAAATTTAAATAATGTTTAGTAATTTAATTCATCAAGATCACACTATAGCAGTTCATTCATTTTAACTTTACTCATTTGATGAGTTCAACATTCAGACTTCCATACTCCATTAAATTTACCGCTTTCAGTTAATCACGGCCAACATATCTCCATGTCCACAGTGCTGTATAAAATTTTTCTCATTTAACACACAATATAACAATTGACACAAATATAATAGATATGTTAAAAAATTAAAGACATGATTTATGGCAATTCATCATTATTAAAATAACAAAACAAGCCAATAACACACAGATGCTCTCAAATGCAAATTTAATAATAATCCCATCATCAATATCAAAATCTCATCATCAAATTGTTTTTCTTCCTCGTTAAAATCTTTATCTTCCATAATCCCAACTTTCACTTCTACATAATTAAAAAAAGACTGAAGATAGGAGCGGACAGTAGCAAAGGCAGTGTGGTCAGTGTAGTGGAGGGAAGGGGGGCATGTCTCAAACCTTAATGTAGAACCTAATTCTAAATTTAGTAAATAAATAAGGCAAATTATCATATAATAATGTTTAATAAATTAACCAAGTTGTTATTTCACTAATAAAAAACCGCAAAAAGTCACTCAAAAAGCTGGAAAAGAGCATAAGCCTCAAGGCAATGTGCAAAAAGGCTCAAAAATGCTCGCGCCTTCAGACCAGCGCCTTGATGACTAGGTTTTGAGGTACAAAGGTAGCCTCAACCAAGGTGTGCCTTTAAAAACCATGCTCTAATTGATGATCAAGTTAGTCAACGCACAATGACTTCTAGATCTTAAAAGTAAAATGAACAGAAACCTTATGAAGAAAGAATGTAAATTGTAAATACCAAATTTTTGGCATTCTTCCTTCATATCTTCAAGGATTTCTCCATATTCTCCATCATCCATCAATTCATCAGTAGTAACGACCTAATGAAACCACAAACATGATTTTTTAGCAAGTATAGCAACTAACAACTCTTTACAGAAAATCACACAAAGATGGAAGGGAACATACCTCAGTCAAGCACAAAATTTTGGTTGGAATTTCAACATTTTCAGGGAGTTCAGTTCCTCCAACATTAAGATTCATCCCTCCAGCTCCCAGAACCATTTTCTTGAACCCAAAGCACTAATTAGCCAACAGTTATAGTAGGATAATATATATATATATATATATATATATATATATATATAACAACAAAGTACAAACTACTGAAACAGTAGTCAAGATATTTGAACTTCAACCTGCAATGCTATATGTTGCTGTGCCTGAGCCATTATATTTTCCTGCTCAGATTTGAACTGCCCACTTTTAAAAGATAGCGATGAAACAAGTCAGACCTACATCATCATGATAAAAAGGGTACACACTATATCTTAAGTTCTCTATTTATAACTAAAACGTTCTTTGGTGAACAACAACACATTGGTGCATAAAAAAGAACTGAGTTACTATTACTCTTTATCAAGTTTGTTTTTCTCTTTCTCACTTTTTAATTTTGGAGGGCGGGGAGGATTATTTCTTGTTTAAAAAAATTCATGAAATAATGTTTAAATACAAATCTTATCAAATTCTACAACAACTGCATGGTATTAACTCAAATAAAATTCACCTAATGGTAGCACGCCGAACAGTAAGTGTTTTATCGCCCACTTTGAGACCATTCAGAGCAGCACACGCAATATCGGTGACGGATGGATCCTAAATCAATCAAAGGAACCCATATATAGTAATAATGAGCAGGAAAGGAGTAATGAAGTTAAATCACTAAAACTTGGGGAGAAACAACTGAAACTTATGAATCAGTAAATATGCAGGTCCTATATTCAAAAGAGGATGAGGAAGCACATAGTTTCAGATTAAATCATTAAGAAAATCATAAAGATATAAGTTCTTCAAAAACAACTGCAGTTTAACAAAATAATTGCAACAAAACAAGTCTAAAAAAAAAATCAAAAGTTTAATACCCAAGGAAAACAAGTACTCTAGCAACAACTGAGCATACCTTGTACATGCAGAAACCATATCCTTTGGAATTTCCAGTATCTCTATCTTTAACAAGGTCAAAGCCGCGTAAGGGTCTAGAATTGACCAATTGGAAGACCATATCAATTTCAAGATATATTTGACAAAATAAATAAATAAAAATAGCTTTTCCGGTATTCCAAAAGCTGGATCATTAAAATATGCAAGTGCAAACATTAAATTAACATACCCAAAACTCTCCAACAACTCCTTTATCTGAGCTTCAGAAAAATAGTAGGGCACCCCTCCAAGAAATATACGATCAGTTCCCTCAGCTTCACCAGCCATGCTTCAATAAAACACAAATGAGAAAAACCCTACATGAAATAGATCAAAGAAAACTTACAAGTTATGACTAATAACAAGTTGTCGTAAATGAAATACAGAAGCAAAAGGAGAAACAATAGATTATTGCAAACATCAACTCAACAATAGAGGAGACAGGCCAATCATTACTATCAGAGTAAATTTAGCTGACAATAATAATAACAGCGCTAAAGCTTCATGACAATTATTCTAGCATAAAAAATTTCAATTAAATAAAAACTATCATCAGAGCAAAACAAATTTGGTACAGATGTTAGCTATTTCCCTAAAATAAATGAGGAGAAGGTTAAGGGTAGTGATTATTAGGGGAGAAGACAGAGAACGCAAAGCTCATAATAACAGTAACAAACAAGACAAAGTGGATCATGTGAGCTGAGCTGCATATTGGAAGATGTTAATAAAATGAGAATAATAAGTTGATTCAGTAATTTAACAATCTTCAGCTGAGATGGAATGTTTTTATAGATTTTAGTGATTTCTGGAACTGAGTTCTTTTTTGGAGAACCCCTTTGTACTCCAAGTGTATGCAATATTCATCCACTCTGCTTAAAGCAGACATGAATTTGTTAAGGAAATCAAACCAGCTCCTAGAGACTGCCTCCTAGTTTAAATAGTAGGATCCTTCATTTTTATTTTCTAATTATTCCTCACAAGATAACATGTTCGTATCGTGTTTATCTATTTCCACCAGGAATAAGGTGGAAATTAAAAATTTAACAACTTGAATTCATAGAGAAGCAGCAGCATAGACTACCAGATGAAGTGAACTTTGAAGTGAAACTAAAAGGTATGAGTCAGGGTAGCCCACTCACCCAGGTGTAAGCCCAGCAGCAGCCAAATTAAGATAAGGACTAGGTTGACTAGGACCAAGTGGTGCTGCAACAGTTGGATTATAGTCTGTAGGTCTTCGGACTCTCACTGAGACACCCTAGTTAAAGCAGAGAAAAAATGATAAAATAAGAAATAGCATTAGCCAGATATTTAGAAAATTGCAAAGCACAAGCCAACTTTTGAATTTATAGCAACAAAAAAAAAAGCATTTATCCCACCATGTGGGGTTGGACAAGTGGATCATATCTTGTCATTGTGTTTATCAAGTCAAGACATTCTCTCACTAATACTCCCTCCGTGCCATAAAAATTCACATTTTCCATTTCCATCCGTCCCATAAAAGTTCTACATTCCTTAAGTGGTTAAAAAGTCTAAACAACTAACCCTCCCCCATACATTTTATTTACAAAAATATCACCTTTACCTAACACACCTAACATACTTTATCATTTATTTATTACCAAAATTACCAAGTACCCCTAAAAGTAACAATTTTCTTAATCTAAGTGCAAACAAAATAAAAGAAAGAAATGTGAAAACATTTTTGGGATGGAGGTAAATAAATATAACATCTCTTTAACTATTATTTTCTTTCCAAATCCTTTATACCTAAATTTTGAAGATAATGTACATGCATATGAGTATTAGACAAACTTCAAGGAAATAAATCATAGCCGAATAAATTATAGTACCTATTATATAGAGTGAAAAAGTGAGCATAAATATTAAACCATCGGGAATTCAGATGAGCTGTGAGCATTCTCTTGAAAATGTTTTACATAAACTCAGAATAAATTTTGACTTATAAAACTAGATCCTTTTTTTAAAGGAAACAGAAATTTCATTAATAATTTCAGTAGGGACGAGAAGTCCCGAAAAGTACATTCGATACAGATTATGCAACTATACTCCAATCCCTTTCCAAATCAGAAACAAAGAAGTTATTTAATAAATCTTCATGAAGGAAACATATACTCAGTTAATAAAACCGCGGAAGATTTTATTTCAAGTGATGAAATGCTGGGCTCTAATGCCAACCTCAATTATTTTGATAGTTGCCTACCAACATGCACAAAACTGCAGCTTTTAAGGAGTTGAAGGAATAAATCTCTTGTTGAAGGGAAAACCCAATTATTTAGGGTAAAATGGTAAAAAGGTGATTACTGTACCGCAAACAGATTAAAAATGCAATCAGAACAGAAAGAAGATAATGCTAATATAAGATATCTTAACAAAGAAAAAGCTCAACGCACCTCGAAAATAATTCCATCAAGTGCCATTGCATTACTTGCCTCTTCAACAGTTCTCATCTCCACAAATGCAAACTTCTTTTCATGATTAATGTATACATTCACAACAGCATCACCTGATATGGAAACATTAATAAGTCATGCTGGTGAAATTGAAGAAAAGGCTCAGATGCATAAAGTTATCTTAAACGAGAAAAGACCACAAACCAGGACCAGCAGAATTCCCACCAATTGCATTCATAACATGGCTGAAAAATGTCGCAATAGTCTGCATAAATTGAAACAGGTAAGACATGCGAACACAACTCAAGTGCAACATTATGTATCCAGTAAAAAATTCAGAAACACAAAACGATAAATATAGAAACACAACATTTACACATATTTTCAACATTTACGGCATGATTTCCCGAATGTTTCATGAAATTTAACATCAAAGAGATATTCCAACTAAGAAAAACTCATATGAGAAAATAGAGTATGGAAGGGCGAAATAACAAGAAAGCAATATAACATCATGTAATTCACCTGCTCATTAGCCAGCGGAGGAAGTCCACCAACATAAACTCTACGTGCATGCCTTGTAGCCTATAAGTAGTCATAAACCATAAAAATTAAAAATAATTCAAAAGATTGAAAAAGTAAATATGCCTATAGAAGACATCTATCAAAGAATGCACATCAGAATTCACCTGCTGAGTCATAATTTGAATAGGCAGGAATGGAACAGAACCTAACTGGTTAACCTATGGACAAGCAGACACACTTTAGATGATTATGATTGTGATGGAAATAAAAAAATAAAATAAAAAGGTAATATCATGAAGTCAGAAAATTCCAACCAATGATCAAATATACCTGAGTAGTCTCAGAAGTATGAATGTTTTGCAGCACACCAAATACTGATTGAGAACCCACGGACAACCCAGTTGCTTGTTCTGTATAATTATAGATAATGAGACCATGACATCAACCACAATGCAAAATATAAACATAAAGATATGCTGCCAAAAAGCAAATGAAAGTTTGGCATTGGGTCTTAAAGCATGAAACTTTACAAAATGGCCATACTGACTTGAGGGATCAGTTTATTAAAAATGTAGAGAAAGCCTATTCTTACCCAGGGTCATAACCATTCAGATTCTATAATATGAAATAATATTCACCACAGCATCTGCCTTACAGTTCAAGTCTACGAAATAACATTAGTTGCAGTTGAAGATGAAGATGAAAAGGTCCAGCTACTGGAGCATCGGTTCCTCGTTTGCAAATATTCTACATTCCTCACACCCAAGAGATGCATAGCGCAATTTTGCCTTCTTAACGTAACGGTGACATTTCAAAAAGAAGAAACCACACACAACAGCCAACAACATAATGATGGATTTAGTACAATACTCAACGACCAACAAAATATAGGTAAAACAAAATCATATAACGCCATAAAGAAACGAAAATGACAATCTTTTTCCTATGCAGTTTTGACACGTCAGAACAGCTATACAAGCTAACCTGATGTACTTGGAGCAACATCAAAGCCACTTGTTCGCTTGCTGTTAACAAGATAAAATGCAGATATATTGATGTCAGAATCTTGGTTTTCCAACTCGAATCTGGGAGAAAGTGTCGTTAACATCTATAGATAGGAGCAGTGAAGATTAGACAGAGTCACATAGACCCATGAGTTTCTATTAGGGTTGTAAAAGAATCAAATAATTCGAATTCGAATTCGGTAATTCGAATATTGATATTCAAATTCGAAAAAATTCAAATTCGAATGCGAATACGAATAATTATTATGCTTCAAATAATATTCGAATCGAATAGGATTTATAAGGTATCCGATTCAAATATTCGCTAATATATTCAAATAATTATATATAACATTTAATTTAAATATTATTAATATTAAATTATTATATATATATATATATATATATATTCGAATTAAAATATAATAATCTATTCTATAAATATACATACATATGTATATTATCTAATTTATTATATTATCTTAGAAATAAAGAGGATTAAAAGATAAATTTTTTAAAAAAAATTATTTAATAATTTTAGTAATAGTTTGATGGTAGATTTGTAATTAGTGAGGTTTTTTTTATTAAAACTAATTAATAGTACGAAAAAAAATTAAGAAAATGTTATAGAATAAATGTTCTTATTCTTATAAATAGAAGTTAAATATTTTTTTTTTAAATTACTATATGAATTTACAATTTCGAATCGAATTCGAATATTTAATTTATAATGTTCAAATTCGAATGCTCGAATATATTCTAATAGTTCCTTTATTACTTTCGATTTGAATACGTATCTGATTCAAATTCGATTAATAATCGAATAAGAATACGAATATTCGAATATATAATCAAATACCATTCAAATACCTTAGTATTTGATTCGTTTACATCCCTAGTTTCTATATAGATAAAAAAGGTAAGTAAATGACGGGAGTAGATATTTTTCTAAGGCATACAAATACTTAAGGAGAATTAAGATCACCACAGTATTGAAGAGAAATATCAGTACCGGTTGTCCATATGGCATATGTAACTTCAACAAACAAGGGTGCATAATCTAATATAAACACCATATAATGAATTCTAGTAGAATCTGACTGAGGCATAGGTTACCTATGAGATTTATCATCTGATCGGCTTGGTGATCTCTGTCGATACTGTTTTTCTCTGTCTCCACCGTGTTTATAATACCTATTCATCAAAAACCATACATAATGTAAGAACAATGAAACAGAACCAAGAATGCCATCACAAAATATTAGCTAGTGTAAAAGAAGAAAATTGCAATATTATAAGAAGCTACTCATGTTTCTAATGTTGTTGCCAGCATAAAGAGCAATTCCAAAGAAAATAACACCATCACAACCTGCTAGACTCCTGGATCCGTCTATTTCCATAATCCTCATTTTTGCTTCTTCCTCCATAAAATCCCCCAGTTGTTTGCCTGTCTTGATTTTCATGTTGATCTCTCTCCCCATTTTGATTCCAGTCTTTCCTCTTGAATCCTTTGTCATCTGAACCTTGAGATATGTACTGCAAGAAAGAGAACTCAACTATTTGCACATGACACAGCATAGACATTGCTAAATATAATAAGCCTCAAGGATATGCACTGCAAGTTAAATACTGATGCTGATATTTATATTGCAATAGAATACAACAGGAGGAGCCCAAACATCATCCAGAGACGATCATCAGGAAAACAAAACTCAGATTTTTCATTTGCATAAAGTTTACTATAAATCTTAACATTCTCAACAAACTGAAACTATGGAGCTGCTTCTTCTATTCGTTAAGATTAAGGTTATTGTATAAAAAAGCACCAACATGACTCTGGTCTCCTGTAAAGCCACTACTCTTTATCATCCTCATTATTAAATATAACATGTTTTCAACAATTTCATAGAACTTGAATGGTAACGGAAGAAAAGTAAAATGAATCGATATCCAAAGCAATCCTTTTTGGAACAGTCCTCAGAAGAAAACTCTGCATCATTACAAATGCCATGGAATCATGATTTCACAAAATTGGTCTGCAATTTCATAATCTCCCTATGGTAAAATAAAATAAAATGGAAGCATAAATAATCACAATCAAAATCACAGATAAACGCTCAATTGGATTAATATGCATCAATTGCAGACAATATATAAACAAATACAGAAAGAAGCAAAAAATTTGAAGGTTGTGGTTACAGATAGTGAACCTTGTGACGATGAGAGCGTCGATCTCCCGATGAGTTGTAAGGCGAGGATCTCCTCCGATCGTCTTCTCTACCGTGACGAGTCATTACTACAAACCCTAGCTATGATTTTACGGCCGAAAGAAGAATTGTGGCGGTTCTGTTTTTTTGTTAGAACTCCTGATCTCTGCGCCAGTTTCACGATTTGTTTTGTTTTGTTAAGAGCCGTGTTTAAACACCCATTAATTGTGGGTCTCGCGACAGGTACCGCAGAGTGTACATTGGGTGATTTTTTATTCTATTTTATATACATATTATTCTATTTTGTATACGTATTTTGTAATAATTGTATACTTATTTCACATTAAATTTTTTATTAAAAAAATTAACATACATATGTGTATAACTTTTTATTCAATAGTGTATACATATTTTTTTAATAATTGTATATTTTTTACACTCAATTTTTTATTTAAAAACTAACAATTAAATTGTATACATTATTGCTCATAATTGTATATAATCTTTTTGTTATATTTATATATGGGCATGCACACTATAATTAGTTAATTTATATAGACCAACAATTGTTAGTGATAGACATGCACGGCGGTTTGGAACCGTCGGTTCCGGTTTCGAACCGCAGATTCCGGTTTGGAAAAATATGAAATCGGAACCGAACCGAGGATATGCCGGTTTCGGCTCCGGTTTGGAACCGCCGGTTCTGGTTCTCTTTTTTTTTTAAATTTCAGCCTTGAAACGTAAAAAAATAAAAAATTGAAAAAATCGCCGATTCAAAATCGGAACCGAACCGGAATATATCTGGTTTCGATTCCGTTTATGCCAATTCCGGTTCCAGTTGGAACCACCGATTCCGGTTAAAATGTGTCTGTCTAGTTAGTGACTTAGTGATACCGTATTTTTCCCTTTTTCATTTTTCTTAGTTAGTACAAAATAGTTTTCAAAACAGTATCACGATTCACGCAGATCTCTATCATTTTTATAAGGTCTTGGATTTTCATGTACATTTAAAAATATTTACTATTTTTGTTTTGGGTTTTATAAATTGAGTAGTATTTTAGTTAAATGTAAACCTAAATGCTGGATAGAGAGGGAGTATATTTCATCAATTTTTTTATTATTTCCACTCCACAAATATTCTCTCCGTTCCAAATTCATTTTCACGTTTACTGTAGATATGGTGTTTAAGAAAAGTTACTTTTTGATTTATTTTTATTGTTGCATGGCATTTTTGAATAATAATAAATAAATAATAAAGTATGTTTTGTGTGTTAAAAAAGTTGATTACAAATTTGAAACTAAAGTATGTAAAAGATATATTAATTAGTTTTTTTTCCTTTTATAAAAATATGAAGTTTAATTTGAGACGGATCAAAACAGAAATTAAATTTGTGGCCAAAGTTCTTTTTTCACTCATCTACAATAAATTTTAATTAATAATGATTTTAATGGATAATATCTATATTCAAATTTTAAAATAAATTTATTTATATAAAAATTAATTTTTTTATACTTCTAAATAAGATTTTATTTTATTTAGTTACATTAATATTCCAATTGTAAATAAATCTATATACTTGCAAAATTTAATATACATATTCTAATAAAAATCTTCATTTCACAAAAGATTGCACTTCAATTCTGGCACAGAAATTAAAGAAAGTGATAATATTTAGAAGTATAATGATATTTTTTTTGTAATAAATAAAAGATAAAATTATTTTTTTTAAGTAGAAATGATAAAGTGAGTGAGGTATATCAGATGAGGGTTATTTTTCTTTAAATAAAGTGTATAGTGTGATTATTTTTTAATTTTTGTTTTTTTTAAAAAATGTGCAAATTATACAATTACAATGAAAAATATGCCATGAGAAATAAACGAGGGAAGGGTTATATCCGTTCCTCCAAATTCCAAACGATACTTGCCATAATATTTTAAAAAAAGGGTTTCACATCGCAACCTAAACAACTGTTCTCCATAAAATAAAGATAACCCTTGAAATTGGTAGCTTGCCTAAATCCAAGGAAACTCTATACCTCTCATTGGCACAAGCCATATACGCCATGTCTGCCGTTGCCGCCAGGTCACTCCTCCGCTCCGCCACCGCAAGGCTCAAGCCCAGACCTGCCGCCTCTCCATTCCGAACCTCTTCTCGAAAACCGCTCTCTGCGCGCATTTTTAGGTACTTTTATTGATTTCTGATTCCATAGTATTTCTGTGAATTTGTTAATTGCTGTATGAATTAGGTCCCCTATGGAGATGGGCAGTGTTAGCGTAGTGTCGATGTCGCCGTACCACACTGCAACTGCCTCTGCGCTGCTCACTTCCTTGCTCTCTCGTGGTCACACATGGAGTATTGAAGGTAAAGTAGTTATTCATTTCAACTCAATCTCAATGCCCTTCTCTGGAGATAAATGCTTGGAATTCTGATAATTACTTGTTTATATCTTTAATTGTGTTTTTCCGAGTTAGAGAGTGATTTAAATTTGGGGAAATAAAATGGATTAAATTTCAGAAAGTTATACACTGGCTGGACATCTTATAAAGGAAAAAATATGAATATCGAATTTGTTCTCATAAATTTGTCTATTTTCTTCAAGAATTATATAAAAAATCATTACTGGAGGGGATAAGATGATCAGCAAATCAAACAAAGATGAATTGCATAATATTTCAATGGAAGCCCGAAAAAATATTATTGTATCCTTTTCTGGAAGACACTTCACATTAGGTTCTTGTGTTCTAACTTCTAAACTGCTGCGTTAATTTAAGGCTGTTATTGATCATTTTTCAATGTGTTTTTCTTTTTCTTTTTTCTTTTCATATTCAAGATAGTTAATCCAACACATAGAAAATAACATTTCTATCTTTTCAGCAACTGTTTTTCATGTTCTAGTCTTGTGTGCATCATCCTAATTCATTGCATTCTTCAGATTCCAATGATGATTGTTGATGATTATTGGACTGTTTCGGGCAAAGTTCTATTTTCATGAGCACTAGCAGAATGATAGGTAGACTGGTGATCTTGATATGAAGTGTTGTGGATTTATTTATCTTATAATTTGTATCAAATGTTAAGATGAAAGTTATTGGTTGATTCCTTTTTGTGAACATAAGACCCTCTGGTTACTTGTAAAATTTTGTCATCTATCTCCTCTAGAAGTTTCTAAAAAGTCTTACTTGATTCTTGTTAACTGCTGTGTACTACAACATGTGTATGAAAATGATATGTTAAAAGAAGCTAAAAAAAATTGATGCCGCATTATCATTATGAAATACTCACTCTTGTATTCTGTCAAGACTTGCCTTGCACTGCCTGAAACTGTGCTGATATTGATGGATAAAAGGGGAGAAATACAATTGGTCTAAGAATTTGAGTAGAGGCAAATGTTAGACCTTTTCTGTTAAGATGAAACTATCACACTTAGATCCTGACGGGCCTATTTCTAGATTCAATAACTTAATTATGACCCGGGCTGCACTCCTGTTGTTTGAGCGTTTGTAATGTACTCTCTATGCTCTCTTCTTTTTATATTTATATAATATAATTAGATCAAGATTCAACTGACTTACTTATTGTGACAGTATAATTTCAAACCACAAGAAACAACATACTGGAGTAGAATATATTTTGAACCCATAAGAGGACAACAAAGATAGAACGAAACAAATCTATAGAGTAAAATAGATTTCATTTGACTTGATTAACTGATTCCAAACATTTCCCTGTTTGATTTAGGAATATAGATCAATGTGTAGGTATTGTAGTGTCTCTTCTTGATTAGGTGCAACATTTGGAGTGAATGATCAAAATCAATCTGTGTCTTTGATCAAAAGACATGGTTTAATGAATGATCAGATTTCAGCATTACATAACCTGCCACATTATAATGCCATTCTTTTATTATCCTTAAAGTTGGTATACAGTTTGAGGTTTCTATCCTGTTTGTTGTTGATCAGATTTTATTCGATAGGTTTCTTGCGGCTGCTTTCTTTCATTCTTCAGACGTTATGTTGGGCATATCTTTTATTTCTTCATTTCTAGGGGAAGAAGCAAACTTTGTTCTTTCCTGAGGATATTTATAAACGAAGACAAAATTTTGTGTATGTTGGGCATATCTTTTATTTCTTCATTTCTAGGGAAAGAAGCAAGCTTTGTTCTTTCCTGAGGATATTTATAAACGAAGACAAAATTTTGTGTACGCATGCATTCATATATTATAAACTCTTTAGTGAATTTTAGATTTCCGCAGTCTGTAATGAATTCTATGAACTCATGTATACATTTGGTTACGAGTTAAAATCATTTTCTCCCATAATTATTAGGAATTTCTATTTTAGTCTAAAAAAAATGTTAACCTTTTCAACTTGATTAAGTGTGTGCATGAACTGTTCAATTTAATTAGCAGTTAATTTTGGTTTTTATTATGTGTCCGCGTAGATGTTTGTTTATTGTTAGAGCATGAATTGTTTAAAAATGTTAGTATTATTTTTTATTTGTGTTATAAATTGTTCATGAAATAATTTACTGCACCATTATCAATTTTTAACAATTATGTTTCACTTTTTATTAAATTATTATTATTTCTTATCATTTTTTATTTATGTTATAAATTGTTCATAAAATAATTTACTGTGCACCGTTATCAATTTTTAACAATTAAGTTTCACTTTTTATTAAAATATTATTATTTCTTATGTATTTCACAGAAGTCACCTCATCAGCTAATTTCACACAATTATTTGCATTTTGTAAATTGTTAATTTAATTTTTTATTATTTTTTAATAAATATAAAATTTTCTTGCGCGGATTTTGAATGACAACCAAAAGAGTAACAATTTCGCATTCACGAGTTACAAATGATTTGAAAATTCTTTCAAAATAATTAAAAGAGTATCAATTTCACATTTAATATATGAAAATTATTCCTTTAAAATCATAGAATCAAAATTAATTGATTTGATTCATCTTAAATGTGCTAAGGGTTTGAAGAAGTGGTTTATCTTCTCTTCTCAAATCTCCCCCATTCAAACAAAACCTTATATAGTTTATCATATTACTCATACTATTCAGGTAATGTAACGACTTGTTCTTGTAGATTAAAATTAACAATTTGAGTTTGGATTTGGTTATTAAGTAAAATGGTTTGTTAACATCATTATTATTATGTTTATTTACATATAATTCATTTATTTATCTTATAATTGCAAACTTTTTATTTGTAATGTACCAATATATACTGCCTGTCATTGTGAACTTATGATATTGATTTTAAAATAATTTAATTTATTTTAGATAAATTATTTTATGGAACAATTCCATGAATTTTTATTATTTTTTATTTTTTGTCGACCTATTTTGTTCTATATGATTTAAATATTTACCCATAGGATTTGATTTAGTAAATGTTTAATTATAATTAGTCTTTAAAAAATGGGGATCATAAAGAGTTCATATGAATCTGGTTTTATGGAATATTCCCTACTTCTTTTTGAACTTTTTATAATTCAGCATCTTTTTTAAAAAATTACAAAATATTCATATATTATACTTGCATTGTTGATGAACATGTTTTGAGAAATTCACCTTTGACTCTATAAGTATATTAAAATCCACATCTTGTCCTTTTAATATAGCAAATTTCAATTTAATTTTTTTTCTAGTTTAAGGGTTTTTTTTTCCTTTAATTTTCGATGTGGGGAATCTAAATTATACAACTAAAATTGAAAATTACAATAGTTAAAAGATTAATGAAAATTTCGTGACAATTTAACAACATATTAAAATGACCAAATAAGATGATTTGATAATAAAAAAAAACACTGGAGCCATCATTAAAGGATATTACCTTCTTTTTTTTTTTTTAAAAAAAAAGAAAATTAATTGTATTATTTTATTTAATGATGAAAATTAAATTAAAATTTAAATATAACTGTTAAAATCATTCAAATACATCGGTGCATCAGATATACCATAGTTGAAGATATACTATAGTAGGACTCTTAATTTCTTTAAGTTAGTTTCTTGTAAACTGGGTTTACATTATGAACTCTTATAAATCCTATGGTCCCCTTAATTTAAATATTATAGCAATATCTCTTTATTATTATATATAATCAAGCACACTTTAAAAGTCAAAATTGAATCAATTTTTAATCTATATCATTGATTTTGATTACTATACCTTTTTTTTAATCGCAACTGTTTATCACATTATTTAATGTCATACATTCATCACAATTATGATATTAGATTTTGACCATTGATTTTTGCTTAATATTATTTTTTCATTAAATATCATAACTACTACTAATTTTAATTATTTCAAATTATTATGTTAATATTTGAATTAATAAGAAGCTCTCTTATAATATAATTAAATTAAATGAAATGCCTATAATTAAATTATGTCTAAGTTTAAATATAGTTTTTAGGAGATTTATAAAAATGTATGAGTGAAGGTTTTCATTTTTCAAAAATATAATAACAATTTTAAGTGAACGAACTATTAATTTTTTATTATTTCAATTTATGAATAGAATCTGTGTAAATAATTTTTCTTATAGAAATGAAACCGAGAAATAAATATATTACCTGTGAAATGATTCTTTCATCGGTCCTAATATCGATTCGTTTCACCTTTAGGTAAACATTAACCAAGCATATGTGATGCAATACAATAATAAGTTTGGGATGATATTATCATGAATTTTTTAAATTGGACATGTTCGATTACGGATGGTGAACATTTAAATGGATACGAATTATGGGTACTCCTAACATCGATATTGATTATCTCTAATAATTATATTTCCTGCTACCCTGTTTTACCCTAAGCATATTGATAAATAATTTTGGAGTAGTTACAAATATAGTAATAAATTTTTAAACGGCGCAGATTCGGGTATAATCGTTTGATATTTAAATAAGTATGGTACCGTTAAACAAGTACGTGTACCTAAATACTAATTAATAAATATACAACTACCTAATATGATATTACATAAAAATTGGATATTATATGTAAATAATTAGTGTTATAACTTTATAATATTTTGATAAACATATTTGAGACGTGTACGAGTATCAACCAGTGGTTTAGGGCATACTGTACCCAGATGATTTAATATTTATCAGCAGTGAAATGATGACTTTACCCCTATGATTTATGGTATACTTTTTCCCAGTGATTTAGGGCATAATGTCCGCCGAGGGTTTAATATTTATCGGCAGGGTTTAATGTTTGTTCCAATTGTAATATTATGACTTTACCCCTATGGTTTATGGTATACTATTATCCAGTAGTTTAGGGAATACTGTATCCCGAGGGTTTACCATTTATCGATAGTGAATAGTGTTTGTTCAAAGGGTGAAATTAAGATTTTACCCCAGTGGTTTTTGGTATACTGTACCCCAAGAGTCTACATAGCATGTATTTTGGAGGGAGTATATTATAAAAAAATTAAGGTATATTTTTGGTTAAGAGCTATTTATTTGACAAAATCCTTGATCATGCAACATACGACACTGTTTTTGGGTATTCTTACTGCTGCATGGGACGGTATTATTAGGCTTCTCCTTCGGGTAGACATAGAATAATTTATCTAAAAGACATGATTTAGACTTCTCTTTCGGGTTTAAATAACATCAGAATACCTTTGTCCCGTGTAACCCACATGTTCAAACGCTAGTATAGGTATATAAGATTAAATGGAACTATAGAATTTAAATTGTGAACCCATTTTACATACGTTGAGGAATTTCTTTATTGTTTGTTAATCTTCCAAATATCCAACTAAGAAATCATTATTACGTCATTAATATTTTAAAGTCGCAGAATCTTTCATATGGTGAATGAAATATAAAAAAAATAACAATAATTTACTTATCTTCAAGCATAACATCTAGATAAAAAAAAAAGGCATTTCAGATCAAAACCCAACGAATTAATTGGTAAGAATTACTATTACTATTAATTATATACACACACATGGAGTATATGAATGTACTATATTTTAAATTCTGAATTTGCCCACCGTCAATCACGATTCATGGGGGTCTTCCGGTAATTTTAACCAGTCGGAAAATTGAAACAGCGTTCAAACCGTTCAAACCCGCGCAGAAATTTGAAACCCTTGTCGGTGACTGAAAGCCAAATTCTCGTCTCTGGTGCTTCCTCCACTGCTGGCTGCTGCTGTAGCTACGCTTCTCACCAGCCTTGTCGTCGTCTGCCTACTCTTCACTTTTCCTCCGCTGCTCTCTATGTAAGAAATCGCAATCCAACTTCCATTATTGCTATCTTCTTTCTTTATTTCACCATTTCCGAGTTCAAATATCTTCTGCTCCTATGCCCATTTGAATTACTCTTCAATTTTCAGCGGGACAAATTGGCGAAATTATGAAGATCAAGAAACCTCTAAAGGACCTCAAGCTTTCTGTTCCACCTCAGAATTCCCCCATTTCCACGTTCCTGTATTCGAACATTCGATTTTCTTTTTCTTCAATTCCTGTTTAAATTAATTGGAACTCGATGTGTGTTTAATTTTGTGATGCAGGACAGCGAGTGGAACCTTTCACGATGGAGATCTGTTGTTGAATCAGAAAGGCCTTCGATTAATTTCTGATGACAAGGAATCGCCGGTAAATTTCTTATTGTGTTTGCTTCTCTCTCTCTCTCACTGTTTACAATGTGTTCAAGTTGCAACAGCATAAATATTAGGTTAGCTCTTCTGGCTTGAAATTAGATAAATTCAAGTCCAGTTTTTATGAAGCCAAGTCCAGGATCCAGTATCTATGCAGCTTATAGCAGCAATTGAATCTTTGTAAACATAATTATGATTTCAAATTCAGACTATAAATGTTAAGACTACTCAAATCCAATATTCTTAAAATCCATTTAACAATGTATCGAGCTGGAAAATACCACCTGGAAGGCTTCATTTGTTTTTTGGTTTTGCTTTCAGTTTGTTAGTTTTTCTTATTCTTTTTGAGGGGCTGTATCGTTGAATATGTTTTCTTTGTGATGACTATTTATTCAGAGACACCTTTTCCCCATCCTTTTGTGGACCTTAGACTTACTCAATAATTTTTAATTGGAGAACAGTCATTACGACGTATTTGCTCCTCTTCAAGGTTTATACATGGAAATCCCTGTCCCAAAGCAATGAAGCATGACCAGTTACTTTTAAATTACATAGTGCTTTTGGCAATAAAAATCGACTTTAATTCTTGCTATATTTGTGGACAATTTATTAGCTGGCACGTTTTTTTACTATGATGGTTCATGGTTATACATATGAGTTCAAGAAATGACTATGACTAACCTATGCATAACCAGTTAATTTTAATTTATCTAGTGCTATTGTGAAGACAAATCATTTTCAATTCTTTCTACATCTTTTGGATGGTTTATTAAATGGCACGTTCTAGTCATTTTGTGCATAATATCCCATCTGTCAATGTCTTGTTGCAGAATTTCCAAATGTCAAAACATGTTAAACTAAGATATCTACATCGTAATTCATATATCGTGTTTTAATCTCTTTTTTTTTTTTGATTAGTAATGTTTTTTTAAATAAATATGTTTATTTATTTATTTGTTTCATAATACGCTATGCTCCTAGTTTAAATGGATTACATGCTTTATTCAAAATGTACAGGGCATTTGGAGACAGCAAAATTAGTCAAAGTGCATCATGTTAATAATCTTTTTGCATCTAAATTCTGAGTAACTAGGATGGGGCTTCATTTTCTAAAAAATTTAAGGAGTTGTTTGGATGAAATCTTTTAACTTGAGAAATGTACAAAATTCAGTGGCTGTTTATGTAAGAGGTATGGAAATAGAAACAAAATGGTTTGGGTTTGTTTCCTCTCACTTGAGAGAGGAATGGACGATTCCTATAAAATCCAGAATCAAATCCATCTTTTTCGCGCTGATTACCATATCTCTTTTCTGAACCATCCAACCAAGCCCGTCAATTTTTGTGTAATACTTTCATTCCCATTTACTATCAGAAAATGCATGTGAAACCGGAGAAATTAGCTATTATTTTTATGATCATGGACCTTAGTTGGATAATTCTGATAGGCTAGATTGCTTTCTTCAGAAATGAATCTGTGAGTGAAAAATTTAAAATATTAAAGCTTAGATTGCAATCATGTTTTAGTATTATGGAACTGCAGATGTCAGATAGATATTGCAAATTCTTGCTCCATGGAAACAATTTTGTGGTTATATATGAGTTGTGTAGTGGTCAAGTTATTTCACATGTGATATTGTAGCTAATTGGATTTTCCTTTTGATCATTTATTTTTGGGGCTAACTATAGGCATCTGAAACAAAGGAGATTGATCTTCAATTCTCATTGGAAGATCTTGAGACCATCAAAGTAATAGGCAAAGGAAGTGGTGGTGTTGTTCAACTTGTTCTTCATAAATGGGTTGGAACATTGTTTGCCTTGAAGGTTTGTGACAATCTCAACACTCTAAACTTGCTTTACTTATAACCTCTGCAAGCTCAACGACTTAATTTGCACTTCTATGGTTAGATAACTTTTTTTTCAGTTCTGAGCTTTATATTCAATTAAAATTCTGATAACTGAGGAGGCGTACGTATAGAAAACCAAGTACATGCTTTAGCATGCTGGTGCAATTGTGATGGGAAATTACTTATTTCTTTGATACAATTGGAAACTATTACGACCATGAAGGCTTTTGTTGCAGTTTGAAATACATATTTTCCTCTATTATGTTGGATTGTAGCTAAGTTACACGACTTCAATTTTAACAAAACGTCCAATTTTTCCTACCTTGAAATGTTTCATACAGGCCCTTTTTTCATTTTCTTTGACATCTATATATGCGGCAATTGTGGTGGTTACCCTTTTCTTTCTTCTAAGAAAATTTCGCAGCATTTAAGTGGATTAGGTATTGCCACAGGTTATCCAGATGAATATACAGGAGGAGATTCGGAAACAAATTGTGCAGGAGTTGAAAATTAATCAAGCATCACAATGTCCAAATGTTGTAGTTTGTTATCACTCATTCTATCACAATGGAGCTATATCTATTGTGTTTGAATACATGGATCGTGGCTCTCTAGTTGATGTAATCAGACAAGTTAAGACAATACTTGAGCCTTACCTAGCTGTTGTTTGCAAACAGGTTTGTACTCTCTTTGAAAATCCTCAATTACATGATTTATATCATAAACATCCATGCTCATTCATTTTGCTTTGCACTTCTTTGTTAATCTTCAGGTCCTACAAGGTCTAGTTTACTTGCATCATGAGAGACATGTGATACATAGAGACATAAAGCCTTCAAATCTGCTGGTGAACCACAAAGGGGAAGTAAAAATTACAGATTTTGGTGTTAGTGCCATGGTGGCTAGCTCTATGGGTCAACGTGATACATTTGTTGGAACTTACAACTACATGGCAGTAAGTAAAAAGTGGATGTCTTGGTTATTTCTGTAAAAAATATGCAAACAAAAGCATATGAGATAACACTGATTTTCTAACCATAACTTTTTCCCTTTGAAATATTTGTAGCCTGAAAGAATCAGTGGAAGCACTTATGACTATAAAAGTGATATTTGGAGCCTGGGAATGGTGATTCTTGAGTGTGCTATAGGGCATTTTCCTTATACCAAATCCGAAGATCAACAGAGTGGCCCAAGCTTTTATGAACTGTTGCAGGCAATTGTTGGAAGTCCACCGCCCTCTGCTCCACCAGATCAATTCTCCCCAGAATTCTGCTCATTTGTTTCATCCTGGTAAGGATCTTGGTACTGTATTCCTTTGACAACAGCCGCATGTTCTCTGAATATAGTTTACATATCTCCACCATAAAGCAATTGAAACTCCAGGTTTTTTATGCAACGGAGACAATTGTTCCCTTTGACTATGAGGTTATATAATTTGATCAAAGCAATTAAGCAAGTAAATATAAAGGATCTTTCTTTCATTAACTTGAATGCACTGTAACTGAATTTATATCAAAATTTCGATGCAGGTTAATCCACGAGTTCCATAATTTGAAAATATGGAATACTTCCTCTGTCCCGTGGAACTCTTCATATTTTCTTCATTTGTTTGTCCCACAAAACCTTCATTTAATAAGAAAATAAAAATAAAACCTCAAAATACACTTTAATTTCAAATTTAGCCATTGTTATGCTATTCCCTAGATTATTCCCACCTAAAACGCAAACATACTTTACACTTTATTTATTGCAAAATAAATTAAATTATCCCTCAAAAGTTAAAGTTTGTCAATAAAATTACTTTTCTTAAACATGAAATAATAAATGTAAAGCATTCTTTGGGACAGATGGAGTAATTAATAGAGAAATTAGTACGGTACTAATTAATGTCAGAATTCAGTTAGACTGAGAAGTAATCTCCCTTCCATTGGTGTTGTGTTTTCATGGTATCTTTTATGTAAACGAGAAACAATAATGCCATGAACGTTTATTTCTTTAACTTGAATGTTGTGATTCACTATTCGTTTATAATCCTTTCTTTTGGTTACTAGATCAAAGTAACATAATCTTGAAATTTACTACTATAATACAATCATATTCATCATCCGATTGACTTGTGGATTTGCAGCATCCAGAAAGACCCTGAAGACAGATCTTCATCCTTGGAACTGCTGGTTAGTTTGTGTACTATTTACACGCAGTTACATGCTTCATATTTACTCATGCTTCACAAAGCTAACAACTGCATTGAAATTGGCAGAGCCACCCTTTTATCAAGAAGTTCGAAGACAAAGACATTGATCTCAGCATTTTGGTTGGTAGCTTGGATCCGCCAGTTAATTTTCCCAGATAAACATGGCTCTTCTAATACTGTATCAGACTATGTATTGTGTATGTTTGAGTATACTATTTGTGTTAAAATCTTGAAACAGTCTTAAGATCATAATCGTAAAAGCGTTTATGTGATGGGGATGATGCTACTTAAGGAGCCTTATCAAGTCATACTATATTAATGGAGTATGTCATTTTAAGTTGGTGTTTATTTTATGGTGGCTGTAAATTCTTTTAATTAGAATGAAACTCTTTGTTTACGAGCATTTCTTAAGAACACTCATAAAGGATTTCTTAAGAACACTCATAAAGGAGTTAACTTTTTTGGGCATGCTGATGCATCATTGATATCCAGAGTTGTGGATTTGATCTTGCCAAATGCTGCCACATAACATCCAAAATGATGCTTTGTTGCTCTCAGTCTTAGTATGGATCAAATGACCAATGCATACTGACAGAAGAACCAAATGTTCATCTAACCACTCATTGTGATGATAGGATGTTAACAAGAGGGGGACTATAGGACCCTGTGGGATAAAATTTATCAAACCAAGGATGAGTGAGAAGAGGGGGACTGTGGGATCCTGATTCAGATTACTCTTGGCACCGATTATGACTAAAAACAATAGTGGTAGTCTGGTAGATCTCATTGATCTGTAATGATTCTGTTTCAATTAAACTCACTTGATAACCAAGTGGGCTAGCCCACTTGGTCACTGGGTTTCTCACTTAAGTGGGAGATCAATAAGGAGGCTTGGAGAAAGAGAAGTATGAGTGCTTGATGAATTAACTACCAATTATACTAATAACTAACATTTATCGATAAAAAAAAAAACTCCGTTGATTTTGGATTACAATTCTCCCTAGCTACTTTTCTCTCTACCAATATTTCTCCTTGGTTTAATTTGCACACCTTTCCTTCCATCATTTCTTCTTGTTTTGTGCTGCGCAAAGAGGAAGGTCAAGAGGAAGTGCGGGGACACTTGATCGTGACTTGAATTTTCATCGGAAAATCAAGGAGGGTGGACGGTGATTTAATGAATTAGGGTAATTTATACATTTAAAAAATATATTTTAATTAAATAATAATAGAGTGTGTATTTAAAAAAAATTGGGTGTGTTTTTAAAGAATCCCTTATGATATTTATGAGTTTTGTTAATCACCTAATAACTTTAGAAAATGGGCAAAAAGTCAAACAACACCCTCATCTTATACAGCTGGATCGGATGAGCCCCTCATTAATTTTTTCATTCACCCAAATCCTTTTCCTATTTTAATGGGATCAAATATACCATTCCAATTAAAAAATTAAAACAAATCAGCACTTTCGTTTGAAAGAAAAGATAACGCCATTATGTGTTCTTCCTATGCATTCTCTCTGATTAACTCTTCCATGAATAAAAAAGATATGAAGCTCTGGGTTGAAGCCACAACAATGGATACTCTTGACAAACATTTTCGATGAGGACCCAAAATGCAACGATTACGCCAGCGGCGCACTCTGATATCGAACAAGCTTGGAGCAGAGAAACGGGAGGGGGCTAGAACTGCCATCCTCGCTGTGCTGGTTTTTTGGATTACAGAGTTTCTAATAGCCAGCATTACAAAGAAATGGTCCCTCTTCTTTGATTTTCCATCATATTGGACAGCACGCAGGCTACACTATCAAGAGTAGTTAGAAGTGGTGGATGGCAACATGTGGGTGCTTATATGAACTTGGGTTCTTACCATCTGGATAGAATTCCAGTTACCTAACTATTGGGATTCGTTCTCAACTTTAAAGAAAGAAGTCTTTGGAGTGGATTAGTAGCAGGAAGTAATGTGCAATCTTTCTCTTTTCTCTGGTAAAAACTCTCACTAATTTTGATTTGGAATTCTTTAAAAATGAACAAAGAAAGAAAATGACCAAAGCCAATTCAACCACTACCAGAATCTATTAAATCACCAATCCATAATTATGAGTTGTAATATCTCTACTCAATTGAAAGTATTGTTGTGCTTCATACCACGACCAAAATCTATTGAATCACCAACCCATGAGAGATAACGTCGTTATCTCTCTTTTCAACTGGAAGTGTTGTTATGCTTCACTTTAAAATGGTAAGGGGCATTATTGATCCCATTAACATTGAAAAAGGGCATGGTTGAGAAAAAAAATAGTTGAAGTGTCTATTTGAACCCTCCAAATAAGTTAGAGGGTTCATGTGACCCTTTACCCTTAGAAAATCAAACCATCACTGTTTCAATATTTCTACTGGTTTATTCATAACTAGATTATCTAACCAAAATAAATTATTGTAATAATAGTAGTTACAAAATAATTACGACAAGAAAATTTACAAATTTTATTAGGGTGGCACTATTACCACCGAAAGATTACTAAGAGCACCCAAAATTAAAAAAAATATATAAAAGTACATTTATAACCCTCAACCCAAATTTGTTGTTTCTTCTCCGTATAATCCCATTTCCTTGTCTGTAGCCGCACCCAAGTTTCTCCACCGCCGTATAGTTCTGGTGATCAGTAGTGTATGGCTATGGTGTTCTGGTGATCAGTGGAGTATGTGCGGGGCTGAGAGATATTGGCCGAGTCCGCTGACGGGGCACAATCGTTCCGTGAAAGCATGCCGTTGGAGAGAAACACAGCAGAGGAGAGTGATGATAAACCATTGTTGGATATATAATTGAGATGAGGGTTAAAAGTGTATTTTCATGTTTATGTTCTGGTGCTCTCATTAATAATCTGGGTGGCAATAGCACCGCCCATTTTATTATCATTAATTTTAAACAGTGAAAAATTATGTGCGTAGTATTTTTTATTTTTATTTTTTTTGCCTTGAAATAAATTTTGACGATTTAATATTTATCGTCACTATATTTTTACTTTAGTGACAAAAATATGATGTAATTAATTATTTTATAAATTGATAATAAAGTACAACGTCATCACTAAATATAATATTTTTGGTGACAAAAAAAATTGTCACAAGCTACTATGAATTTGTCATTAAATGATCACCCTTCAAAATATTGGTAGACTATGATGCATGAGTAATTATTGTCATCAAATATCTTAATTAGTGACAACAAAATAGATTAATAGTGACAACAAAAAAAATTGTCATAAAAGGAAATATTTAAACGACGAAAATAAAATTCGTCATTTTAGAGTAGAAAATTATGACGAAATTTGTGCGTCAAAAAGTTTTTCATCACAAAATGTATAATTTCTTGTGGTGATGCGAACAATTTTTGTAATTATGAACGATTTTTGTAATTATATTTTTTGGTATTGAGGATACTCCATTTGTTATGGTAATAGATTTTCTTTTAATAATTAAACTGTTAGAGGTTGAATTTGAGTTCACTTTTTATAATTTTTTATAGTACTTTTTTAAATAAGATTTAAAATTTAAGGGATTAAAATATTATATGCCTGCAGGCCTGTGGCCGTGTACTACTCAAAATTTTTGTGGGTTGAATAATTTCTAAATTTACGTGAATGTATTTATTTCACTATATGAATAGTAATTTTTTTTAAAAAAATTACTGTACTACATATCTTTGATAATATCATGTTTAATTAATTTCACTTCAATAAGTGTGAATATGTACATTCAACTAAGTATGTTTAAAATAATACATGAGATGTAGACATTGGTTTAAAAAAATATCCATGCAGTTTCTATAAATATAGGTTAGAGAATCAGCATCAAAGAATTTAGGGGAGATGTTGAATTTAGTATCCCTGTAATCTCTACTACTACTTTCTTATTACAAAAAAAAGTTCCTCTAGTCCATCAATTGAACAGCTGCAATGGCTGGTATCTTTTCTCTGAGTTTTTGTGTAAGAGCAACGCGGATGGTCATCACTCCAGCTGTAGGTCCGGTGAGTCTAACTTTCACGACATAGTCGTCGATCTCGACGAGCTCCAACTCCCCACCACCTGTGCTGGAGAGGTAGAGTCTAATTTCTGATAGAACCTGCAAAACAAGTGAGCTGAGCTGATTACTTCTTCTCACTGGAAACCAATTCTAGTTATTGATAGTGAGATAGGCACAACATATTGAACATGTAATGCATTTTATGTATGAGCTAATCAGAAGGGCTGAGAGCCTGAATGGATGAGAATAGCACACAAAATTCAGATTGCTTAAATCACATCATTTGTTCTGTTCTTGTAACTTCACTTTTCAATGTCAAACTTATCAAGATTGATCACACGATGTTTTTTCTTCTGTAAGGGTGGTTAGGACTAGGAGGAGGCTTAAAGCAGGTATGAATAAGCATCACTTAATTACCCGACATGGGATGTCCCGTGACATTTCCTATGACACCTCTTTATAGATTGACACATGACAGGGTGAAGAAATACAATCCCTTGCCTTAAGGATTTATACATTGAATTAGGGCATAATTTCTCTCTCCTCTCCCATGTGCCACTCATCAAACGGAATGCCATAGAAGATATCACACCAAAAGTGTCGCATTACATCCAGACCTTAATTACCCGGGATGATCACTTGTGTTAGTATCCTAATTCTTCTTTTTCTCATGTTGCTACTAGCTAGCTAGAGAAAATACACAGTACATAGTAGCAATTATCCAGTATATTGTGGTAGGTAGATTGCTTAGAAGGAGCTCAATCAACATGTTTGCATACTAGCATTCTGTGAGCAGTCATAGGATTATCCAAAGTTCATTACAGTAAGATCAGAATTCTGTTATCTTGAAGCACTCTAACTTACAGTAAGAGAGGATTTGTTTGATTACCTTGTCTACATTTTGTTCATTTAGCTCGAGGCCTGTGTTAGCACTCGAAAATAATCAAACGATAAACGTTTGCCAAATTAGCCAAAGTGGCTACCAAAATCCAATATTGTTCAAAATGATAAATCCAATAGGTACATCGCGGTATATATATAGAGTAAACAATGAAACCCTAAGGCCTGCTACACCAAGCCCAACTAATTAACAGCAATAATAAGTAATAGTTATATAAGGAAATCTCTAATCATAATAGTTATATAAGAAAATCTCTAATCATGATCAATCCGTTCGTTTCCTGCGGCGATAGACCATCAAAGATTTTGGCCCTTGTGGCTCTTCCACACCACGAGTCGTATCAATTTTCTCCCCCTCAAAAATGACCTTGTCCCTAAGGTCGAACCAAGGAAATTGACATCGAAACTCCTCCCGATTCATCCACCTTGCATCATCCTCCGGCAGCACGTTCTATTTCACCAAGAGTTGTTCCACCTCCTTCCCGCCTTCTTGCACAACTCGACGAGTCATCACTCTCTCTGGCTCGAACACCGCCGCCGTAGGTAGCTCAATTTAATCCGGTAAGATGGCCTCAACTGGGTGGTCGCCTATGACTCGCTTGAGGAGTGAGACATGAAAGACTGGGTGGATGCGACTGCTGAAAGGAAGCTCGAGCCGATAAGTAGCCAGCCCCACTCTGGCAGTGATCTCGAATGGCCCGTAAAACTTGGCGGATAGCTTATGATGTCCTCCACTTGCCAAGGACAGCTGCATGTGAGCCCGAACCTTAAAAAAAATCTTATCCCCTACTTGAAAATTAACATCACGACGGTGACGATTGACCTAACGAACCATGCGATCACGTGCTATACCCAAATTTTCCTTCAACCTTGCTAGCATTACGGCCCTGTTTTCAAGAACCTCCACCACCGCTGGCACCTTGCACTCACCAGGGAGATATTACCGGAGGGATGGCGGTGGTTGACCATACACTGCCTCGAACGGAGTGGTATGGATGGCCGATTGGTAGGATGTGTTATACCAATATTCTGCCCAAGGAAGCCAAATCACCCATTTCCGCAGTTGCTCACCTGCAAAACAACGTAAATAGTTCTCCAAAACACGATTCAGTATCTCCGTTTGACCATCCGTCCCAGATGGTAGGCGATGCTGTACTTCAACTGAGTTCCAGACAGTTGAAAGAGCTCCTTCCAGAACTGACTCACGAATACAGGATCACGATCATTGACAATCGTTGCCGGGATTCCATGGAGGCGCACCACCTCGTGATAAAAATCTCGACCACCCCTCGAGCCGACAATTTCCCTTTCAAGGCGATAAAGTGCCCGTACTTTGAGAGTCGATCCACAACCACCATAATGGTCGTGAAGCCATGAGAACTAGGCAATGAGGTGATGAAATCCATGGACAGGTCCTCCCAGACTTGAGCTGGAATGGGCAGCGGCTGTAACAGCCCCGCGGGGGACATAGCCTCATACTTGGCCCTCTGGCAAACTAAGTATTGGGCGACAAACTTCTTAAAAGCGGCGAACATTCCACGCCAATACACATTGGCAGCCAAGCGTCGGTAGGTACATCATTTTCTTGTTTGCCTATTTTTATAGCACTCACGAGCAAGAATACTCGATCGTTGTAGTAGTATATCCCAAGAAAAATTATCAATCCAATAAGGAGTTATGTTCGGACTAGCAAAATACGTGAGCTCATGTTCATGTTGTTTTTGTAAAGATGATCGGGGGTTTTGAGATTGATTAACAACTAAAACAAGTAACAAGTAAATAAGGATAGCAAATAAGAAAAATGACAAGTAAAGAAAATGGGTGCTAAAGTTCAAGTATGGAAAAACATGGGATTAGAAACATTCAAGCACACTCGATTCATATTATCATGCAAACGGAATTCAACTCAATTGATGTAGACTAAGGGTGATCACGATTGTATCCTAAGCTCCCTTTCGGGTTACAAAGGTTGTTGATCCATTTTAGACTCCCAAAAGCACTTAAGATCAAAGCCCAACATTAACCCCTTCCATCTAGGTACTAGTTAGATTAAACTCTCCCTTTTTGTGTACTAAGGCCAACGAATGGATTGGTTCCCCTCATTGAATTCAAATATCCTTTCGGTCAAACCCAAACTCAATGTCTATCCATGCCTTCCTAATACTATAGAGGGTCGTTTCCGTCTCACTCCAAGCAATACACACATGAACATCATAATAGCACTTAATTACCACAAATAATCCATTGATCAATAATCCATTAAACCAATAAACATTCATGAATAACAAACCATGCTATCACAATATCAAAGCAATTAAATCCCATGAATAGAAATCAACATCAATTAAATGAAAAACCAATTTAATCCACATGATAATATAAATCCCATGAATAGAAGATTCTGATTTTTTAGCAGGAATTACACCTACACGGCTCGAGCTCTGCACACGGCCACGCCGTGTTGTGTAATCTGGTGTCCGCACACGACTTCTAGGACAGGGCCGTGCGCGGTACACGGCCCGTGTTCTGCGCTCGACCCGTGCTCTGCGCTCGGCCACAGGGGTGGCCTAGTTGGTGTTTCTGGCGACATCACACGGCCTCATGCACAGGCCCGTGTGCGGAACTCGAGGCGTGTTCAAGACACGACCCGTGTTCCTGCACACGGCCGGCCGTGTTGTGCAGCTTCTTCTCCTCTTTCACTCTTTCGGCTCGTTCTTCCTCGTTTCAACTCCGAATTGAGATTCGCTTTTTCCTACATCTTCCTTATCATGTTTAGCATCAAATAAAAAGTGAAAATCTTAAGTTTAAGCTCATTCACACACATTTCAATAAAAACACAAAACACAACCAAATAACACATAAAATACGGATGAAATAATACGAAAACACATATAAAAAGACACTAAAATGTAGGTGAAAATAGCTCTAATCAACCCCCCAAACTTAAGGTGTTGCTCGTCCCCGAGCAACGAAAATGACAAACCAAAAGGAGAAATTTTCACCTAGAAAAAGACTAAACGAACATAAGCAATAACACATCGTTAGCAATAATAACTACAAACTATGCTAAGTCATCCTACAACATTAAAATCATGACATGGAAAATTAACAAGTTCAATCAAAAGAGAATAAAATGTAATATAGTCCCCTTTTAAGTCCAAGCCTCACAATGGATATTGATGTCTCTCAACACTCTTTTGAAATAGGGTAGATCACACTCATTAATCGATTGGTTCGAATCACTATAAGCTTGCTCGCGGACTATATTCACAAACCACCAAAGTTTCAATCAATGATCAAAAAGGTCTTTAATTAGGATATAATGATAGGCTCTTTGGTAGGGTAGGAAGTATATGGATAAGAGTGACTAATCATGTGTAAGTAATCAAAGAGATGACCAATTTCCTCAACTTCTTCACTTTCTTTTCTTCCTTGCTTATCTTTACAAATCTCAAGCACTATTCATTAACTTTCCTTGGATTGAGCTTCTTTTGATGCATGCTTCCTATCTTTGAATTTTGTTTACTTGAGCATTTTGATGTTGATTTGCTCCTTTCTTACTTTGAGGTTGCATGTGCATTCTTGTTTTGCTCTTTTCATCCTTTTTCTTGCTTGTTTACCATGTCCTTTTTCTTCTTTTGCTAATCAATCAATCCTTTCTAGCTACCATCTCCTCAATCACCCACACAAAGGTATATATAAGCTTGAATGGGTAATTAAGGCTTGTAATGTGCTAAATTCACAAGGAATAGGCTTATAGGCTCAAAATGGTTAACTAAGGATGATGTTCATGGTAAGGAACATATATGACAATGACTATAATAACAAGGATGACCTTAGATCATTTCACCAATCTCCACTAATCGGGCTCGTTCCTATAGTCCTTGAGCAAGTTCTAACTTATCAAACACAATCGATCCACTCATGAAGAAATACCATGTATGCATGGTTGAGGCTCAAATGCTCACAAGCTTGTGCTCGGACCTTAAGGAACTTATTACACCACATTCATCTCAAAATTGAACAAGTTAAGTAAAACATGTCACAATTTGAAAGTGTAGAGATTCTTAATCATAATTTGTCATCACTTATCACCACAACTTATCATCACTCACATTCAAAAATGACTCACGACATCCCTAAACAAACCACCAAACATCCCAAGACAAGAATGAAAATCACATAACATACAAATAAGGACTCAACAAACAAGACACAACAAAAACATAAAACATGCAAAAACACAAAATACCATCATCCATAAGAAAATTAAGCACACATCCATCTCAACCTTTATTGAAAAGAAAATCCTAATATACGAAAGTAAACCTCCCATAAACATAACAAATGAAGTAGCATGCTAGTCACAACAATCCAAATCAAAATCAAATAATTTCAAGTAATAAAATAATAAGGTGTAGAGTACTCCCTCAATAGGCATTTGGTAAGGAAAGCGTTAGCTTCAAGCTCCATCATGCTTCCAATACCTCTCATTCATGCTCAAACACTCAACAAACACCATTATTTCAACAATTTTATTATAAATATGGACTATCATGCACTTCAACACCACCAATCATGCCTAAATCAACCCAAACTCATGAGAATTTTTTTTTAAAAATTTGTCAAATTTTACAAGAATCATACTCAAGTGGTGAGTCACACCACACACTCTCCCCCTAAACTTAAATCGAAACAAGAGTTGAGACTTAAGTTTGCAAAAAGTGGTGAGACTTACCCTTGTAGTTTCCATTGATGATCTTCTTGTAGAGAAGTAACCGCATCCACACGACTCAAGTTATATCCACCACGCACTAGCACCCCCCAAACTTAACTCGAGACAAGAGTCACGAATTAAGTTTGCAACAAGTGTTGGACATATCAACTTGAATCCATGAAGCATTTCTCTTTTCTTCAATGTGCATTTTTCTCCATGAGCACAATCAACCTACAAGGCCAAAACAAACAAGCAACAAAAACAAAGCAATAAAGATAGTGATGGGGTGCCTCCCATCGAGCGCTAAGTTTAACGTCTTCAAGCTAGACGAATGTTTAGCTCATCTTTCATATAAAGTATCCACAAAGAGGGTCTCCCTTTGTGATGGATCCACATAGTGCTTCACACGATGACCATTTACCAAGAACTCTCCCCCGTTCTCATCTATAACCTTTAGAGCTCCCCCATCAAGTACTTCCTTTACCACATAAGGTCCTCTCCATTTGGACTTCAACTTGCCCGGGAAAAGTCTTAGTCGAGAATTGAATACCAACACCTTCTCACCCTTTTTAAAGCTCTTCTTCCTCAAACGAGCATCATGCCACCTCTTGGTTTTCTCCTTAAAAATCCTTGAGTTTTCATAAGCATTTTCTCTAAATTCCTCAAGCTCATTCAATTGTAAGAATCTTACCTTCTTCGAAGCTTTCATGTCAAAATTCAACTTCTTAATGGCCCAATAAGCTTTATGCTCTAACTCCACTGGGAGATGGCAAGACTTGCCATAGACAATTTGAAAAGGAGACATACCAAGAGTGGTCTTGAATGCGGTTCGAAAGGCCCACAATGCATCATCAAGTTTATTTGACCAATCATTTCTACTCACACTCACCGTTTTCTCTAAGACTTGTTTGATTTTTCGATTAGAAATTTCAGCTTGACCATTCGTTTGAGGGTGATACGGAGTAGACACTCGATGTTTCACTCCATAAGTCTTGAGAATGTTCTCCATGAGCTTATTTATGAAGTGACTACCCCCATCACTTACCAACACTCTAGGTACTCCAAATCTTGTGAAGATATGCTTCTTTAGAAACCTCATGACTACTCTAGCATCACTTGTTCTTGAAGGTATGGCCTCAACCCATTTCGATACATAGTCAACCGCCAATAGGATGTATAGGAATCCATTAGATTGAGGAAATGGTCCCATGAAATCGATGCCCCACACATCAAATATCTCCACTTCTTGAAAGCTCTTAAGGGGCATCTCATCCCACTTGGAGATTCCTCCCATCCTTTGACATCGATCACAACCCTCTACAAATTTCTTACAACTCTTGAACAAAAATGGCCAATACAACCCCGATTGTAAGACTTTTGCAGCGGTCTTTTGAGCTCCAAAATGGCCTCCACTAGGTGAAGAGTGGCAAAACTCCAACACACTATTCCATTCTTCCTCGGGCACACATCTTCGCACAAGAGAATCATTACACATCTTGTATAAGAATGGATCATCCCATAAGTAACTTTTAACATCATGAAAGAACTTCTTGGATTGATACTTATTAAGCTCATAAGGCCTCCTTCCACTAGCCAAGTAATTCACATAGTCCGCATACCACGGGCTTCCTTCTTGCTCCACTAAAGCTTCAATTTGATAGCAATCACACTCCAAGATTTCTTCATCGGGAAAAACCTCCTTGATTAACTCATAAGTACTTTCACAATGCTCCCTCGACTCTAACCTTGAAAGATGGTCGGCTATGACATTCTCCGTGCCCTTCTTATCTCTCACTTCAATATCAAATTCTTGAAGAAGTAGTACCCATCTTATCACCCTTGGCTTTGCATCCTTCTTTGCCATGAGATACTTGATAGCGGCATGGTCGGTGTATACAATAGTTTTCGTTCCTACCAAATAAGGACGAAACTTATCAAATGCGTATACTACCGCCAAGAACTCTTTTTCGGTAGTAGTGTAGTTCCTTTGAGCCGCATCAAATGTCTTGCTTGCATAGTAAATAGCTCGGAATTTTTTCTCTCTTAATTGCCCCAAAACCACTCCAAGAGCTACGTCACTTGCATCACACATCAATATAAATGGCTCTTTCCAATCGGGGGTGATCAAGATGGGTGATGAAATCAAAGCTTCCTTTAGCACCTGAAAAACATTTAAACAATTATCATCAAACTTAAATGGCACATCTTTTTCAAGGAGATGAGATAGAGGTTTAGAAAATGAAGAAAAATTCTTGATGAATCTACGATAGAACCCGGCATGACCAAGGAACGATCGTACTCCCTTCTCATTTGTTGGCGGTGGAAGCTTCTCTATAGCAACAACTTTGGCTCGGTCAACTTGCAATCCCTTTGAAGAGATGTGATGTCCAAGTACAATGCCATCATTTACCATGAAATGACACTTCTCCCAATTCAACACTAAATTAGTGTCTTGACATCGCTTCAAAACAATAGCAAGGTTAGACAAACAATTATCAAAAGAAGAACCAAACACCGAAAAGTCATCCATGAAAACTTCCATTATATTCTCAATTAATCCTTCAAAGATTGCCATCATACACCTTTGAAAGGTGGCCGGTGCATTGCAAAGTCCGAATGGCAATCTTCGAAAAGCAAATATTCCATAAGGACAAGTGAAAGCGGTCTTTTCTTGGTCTTCGGGTGCTATGAGAATTTGGTTATACCCGGAATACCCATCAAGAAAGCAATAAAACTCATATTCGGCCAACCTATCCAACATTTGATCCAAGAAAGGTAAGGGAAGTGATCTTTACGTGTGTTTTCATTAAGCTTCCTATAATCAACACACACACGCCACCCCGTCACCGTCCTAGTGGCTATGGTCTCATCTTTATCGGTCTTCACTATAGTCATACCCCCTTTTTTAGATACTACATGCAACGGGCTCACATAAGGGCTATCACTAATAGGAAAAATCATATCGGAGTCTAACCACTTAAGAACCTCTTTTTTTACCACTTCTTGCATGATAGGATTAAGTCTTCTTTGGTTTTGAACACAAGCTTTCCCTTCATCCTCAAGTCTTATCTTATGCATGCAAATTGTTGGACTAATTCCCTTCAAATTATCAATACACCAACCAATAGCCGACTTATGCTCTTTAAGGACATTAAGCAATTTATCAAGTTGACTAGAAGTTAGAGATGATGATACAATTACCGGATATGTCTCATTTTCACCAAGGTAGGCATAAGTAAGATGATCGGGTAGAGGCTTCAACTCCACCTTCTTTTCCTTTTTCTCTTCTTGCTCGAGTGGATCTCTAAGTGGTAAGAACTTTTCATTTCCCCTTGAGATGGCGGCTGCAACCTCTTGAGCTTCACTACAATCACCTAGATCAAGCAAACAATTAATCAATTCTTCATTTAAATCAAGAGAAGTAGTAGAAATATTAAAAAGAGATAAAGAATTGCTCAAGCAAAGTTCAAGTGGATCCTTGGTTACAATGGAAGGCCAACTCTCCTCGACACTTCCCTTTACAACATCTACACTTTTACATTCTTCATCATTCATTGGATATTGCATGGCCTTGTGTAGAGAGAATACCACTTCCTCATCATTAACCCTCAACTTCAATTCTCCTTTGTACACATCAATAAGAGCTCTCCCGGTCGCAAGAAACGGTCTCCCAAAAATTAATGGCACATTTTCATCCTCCTCCATATCTAGAACAACAAAATCGACCGGAAAGACGAACTTATCAACTTTCACCAACACATCTTCAACTACTCCTTTTGGATGTGTCATAGATCGATCCGCCAATTGAAGTGTGATGGAAGTTGGCTTTACTTCACCTAATCCAAGCTTCTTGAATACGGAGAGAGGTATTAGATTAATGCTTGCACCGAGGTCACAAAGAGCCTTGTTCTTCTTGTTCTTTCCAATTTCACATGGTATAATGAAACTACCCGGATCCTTCAATTTTTGTGGAAGTTTCCGTTGTAGAATGGCACTACACTCTTCGGTTAGATTAACCGTTTCATTATCCACAAGACTTCTTTTCTTTCCCATGATGTCCTTCAAGAAACGAGCATAATGAGGTATTTGATCCAAAGCATCGGCGAAAGGGATATTGATTTGAATCTTCTTGAAGATTTCAATAAACTTTTTGAACCTCTCATCCAAACCCTTCTTCAAGAACCTTTGAGGAAAAGGAACCGGTACTTGAGTCTTGGGTATTCCCCAACTATCTCTTTCAACTTCAACTTCCTTTTCCCTTAACTTCTTTGCCTTTTTCCACTTTGGAATTCTCTCTATCTTCTCTTCATCTTTCTTTTGCTCAACAATTTCTTTTTTCTTACTTACTTCCTCCATTTCAATTTCTTCTTGCACCAACCCTTCTTCCACCTTGCTTTCCACTTCCCTTTCAATGACAATACTATCTTCTTTAGGCATAGGAGGTTCCTCATACTCTTTTTCACTTCTAAGAGTGATAGCTTTGCAATCTTCTTTAGGATTAGTTACCGTGGTAGATGGAAACTTTCCTTGTTGGTGTTGAGATCCCACGGAAGAAGCAATTTGACCCATTTGATACTCAAAAGCTCTCATCCTATTGTCGGATTTCTTCTCATTTTCCTCCATTCTAGCCTCCATCTTTTTCATGAATGTTAGCAATGTCTCTTCCACCGATGCTTTCCCCTCTCCATTTGGTGGTTTAGCACTCGGATCGAATCCCGGAGGATATGACACGGCGGCTTGAGGATTAGAGTAAGAAAGATTTTCATGCTTCCTCGGAGCTTGATAATTTCCACTTGATTGATTGAAATTGCTTCCCCGAGCTTGTCCTTGATATCCTCCTTGAAAATTACCTTGATTAGAAGGATAATTACCTTGGAAATTCCCTTGACGTTGAAAATTTCCTTGGTAATTTCTCCTATCTAAGTAGGCAACATCCTCTATACTTTGCATAACATGGCTCTCATCATTCACAATAGCACTTGTACTTCCCCCTTGGCTTACTCCTTGAGTGATCAAATTCAATTGCTTTGTTAAAGCTTGAATGCTCTCATTGAATTCTTTCATTCCTTCATTTTGAAACACATCACTCTTCACTTTGTTCACACTCTCCACTTGAGCTACTTTTCCAAAGGCATAACCTCCCATTACTCGCTCGGAAGGCCATTGATAAGCATTCATCGCAATGTCTTCAAAAATATCCATGGCTTTCATAGCATCCACTCCAAATATAGACCCTCCGGATGAGGCATCTACATGCATCCGATTTTGTTGATTCAACCCTTGGTAAAAGAAAGCCACTTGTTGATTCTCATGAAAATCGTGTTGAGGACACTTTCGGAGCATCTCTTTGTAGCGTTCCCATACTTCATAAAAATTTTCATCCGGAAGTTGCCTAAATTGAGTGATAAGGCTTTTCAATTGGAGCGTCTTTGAAGGAGGGAAATACTTGTTTAGGAACCTTTGCTCAAGATCTTCCCATGTATTACAACTTCCCAAAGGAATTGTATTGTACCATGCTTTAGCATTGTCTCTTAAAGAAAAAGAGAACAACCTCATTCGAATAGCATCCTCCGACACTCCCTTCATCTTGACGGTATTTGCAACCTCCAAGAAAATAGATAGATGAGTGTTCGGGTCTTCAAGAGGACCTCCCCCAAACTGATTTGCTTTAACCATATTGATCAATCCGGTCTTGATTTCATAATCATTAGCTTGAACCGGAGGAACCATATTGTGCACGGCCCTCGGTTGGAAATAATCCCGAATTGCTCTAGGCCTTGGCAACTCTTGTTGTTGAAATATCCTTTGAGCTTCTTGATTTGCAAGCAATTGCATATACTCTTGATTTTGACCAAAAAAATTCCTCATTATCTCCGCTTGATTCTCTTGCACTCCTTCTTGTACCCCCCTTTGATCTTGTAAAGGATCTTGGGGTGGGTCATAATTAACATTGTCTCCCCGTTGATTCTCCATATTTTTTTCTTTTCTAGCTTTACGCCTCCCTCGTTTCCTTTGTCGTGCGGTCCTTTCAATCTCCAAATTCAAAGGAATGATCGATTGATTTCCCTTTGATCTTGTGATCATAAAACACCTACGAAAAGTCAAAGAATGAGACCACAAACACAAATAATAAATAAAAGAAAATAAAAAGAATCCTTATCAAGAACAACTAAAACAATAACACAGTACTCGACTAGTCCGTCAAACTCCCCTTTGGCAACGGCGCCATTTTCTTGTTTGCCTATTTTTATAGCACTCACGAGCAAGAATACTCGATCGTTGTAGTAGTATATCCCAAGAAAAATTATCAATCCAATAAGGAGTTATGTTCGGACTAGCAAAATACGTGAGCTCATGTTCATGTTGTTTTTGTAAAGATGATCGGGGGTTTTGAGATTGATTAACAACTAAAACAAGTAACAAGTAAATAAGGATAGCAAATAAGAAAAATGACAAGTAAAGAAAATGGGTGCTAAAGTTCAAGTATGGAAAAACATGGGATTAGAAACATCCAAGCACACTCGATTCATATTATCATGCAAACGGAATTCAACTCAATTGATGTAGACTAAGGGTGATCACGATTGTATCCTAAGCTCCCTTTCGGGTTACAAAGGTTGTTGATCCATTTTAGACTCCCAAAAGCACTTAAGATCAAAGCCCAACATTAACCCCTTCCATCTAGGTACTAGTTAGATTAAACTCTCCCTTTTTGTGTACTAAGGCCAACGAATGGATTGGTTCCCCTCATTGAATTCAAATATCCTTTCGGTCAAACCCAAACTCAATGTCTATCCATGCCTTCCTAATACTATAGAGGGTCGTTTCCGTCTCACTCCAAGCAATACACACATGAACATCATAATAGCACTTAATTACCACAAATAATCCATTGATCAACAATCCATTAAACCAATAAACATTCATGAATAACAAACCATGCTATCACAATATCAAAGCAATTAAATCCCATGAATAGAAATCAACATCAATTAAATGAAAAACCAATTTAATCCACATGATAATATAAATCTAATATGCTCTTCATATTCCTAATCCCACTAGAGGGATTAGCCTAACATGATTAGGGTAACAAAACACATAAATGATCTATTACACAAATCCATAGTTCTAAATCCAAAAGAGATTCAAAAGAGATGTAAATCTTCCCCAACAATTTCTTGTAGGAAATCTTCAACACTCATGGATCTCCCACTCTAGCTCTTGAAATCTTGAGATCTCTCACACCCAATGGAAGAGATGAAGATTTGGTGGAGAATTGATGGAATGGATGAAGATGGATCAAAGTGGATGAAGGTGGATCTAGATGGTGGTGGAAAATGGGAGGAAAGGTGTGTGATGTGTGTGTAGATGATAGGATTTCGGATCTCCCCTGAAAAATGTTGAAATGGGGTCTATTTATACCCCATGTGGGTCTTCTAGAAGATTCTGATTTTTTAGCAGGAATTACACCTACACGGCTCGAGCTCTGCACACGGCCACAGGGGTGGCCGTGTTGTGTAATCTGGTGTCCGCACACGGCTTCTAGGACAGGGCCGTGCGCGGTACACGGCCCGTGTTCTGCGCTCGACCCGTGCTCTGCGCTCGGCCACAGGGGTGGCCGAGTTGGTGTTTCTGGTGACATCACACGGCCTCATGCACAGGCCCGTGTGCGGAACTCGAGGCGTGTTCAAGACACGACCCGTGTTCCTGCACACGGCCGGCCGTGTTGTGCAGCTTCTTCTCCTCTTTCACTCTTTCGGCTCGTTCTTCCTCGTTTCAACTCCGAATTGAGATCCGCTTTTTCCTACATCTTCCTTATCATGTTTAGCATCAAATAAAAAGTGAAAATCTTAAGTTTAAGCTCATTCACACACATTTCAATAAAAACACAAAACACAACCAAATAACACATAAAATACGGATGAAATAATACGAAAACACATATAAAAAGACACTAAAATGTAGGTGAAAATAGCTCTAATCAGTACACAAAGCGCCAGCATGACCGCCAGTGGGCGTGCTGTGAAACTCACTGAGCAGCTTAGGTATCCACTCTGAATCAACCGCCAACACAATCCGCCTTCTATAGTAAAACTTCCCATCCACCAAGGAAAATCCCACACGGCTGGTAGAATCTCTTTGCAAATCTCTCACCACACTTTGGATGAACTGGTCCCATGACTGTTCGGACATTACATCCGCCAACTCACCCCAATATGGCGCACTAAGTTCTAACAAGTCGCCTCCCTTCTCTCGACGCGATAGTGCGTCTGCAGCTGAATTAGTCATGCCGGACTTGTATTCAATCACAAAATCATAGCCGAGCAGTTTAGCAACCCAAAGTTGTTCTGAAGGGGTCACAATTTTCTGAGACAACAAATACTTTAAGCTACTGTGTCCGTGCGGGCAGTGAACTGTCGCCCCACCAAATATGGCCTCAAATGCTGAACTGCCAGAACTAGCCCCATCAATTCCCTTTCATATGCTGATTTAGAAATCGTCCGGTCTGCCAACGACTTACTAAAATAAGTAATTGGTCGACCTTCCTGCATCAGCACTGCTCCCACACCCGACCCCGATGCATCACACTTCCCCACAAACCTCTTTGTGAAGTCGGGCATGGCGAGCACGGGTATCGTCGTTAATGCTGATTTTAGCGCCTCGAAGGCTCCCTCCGCTGCTTCCGACCAAGCGAAATCCGGAGGAGCTAATTTCTTGAGCAGAGCCGTCAGAGGTCGCGCAATCAGTCCATATTCTGCAACAAATCGACGATAATAACCAGTTAAACTTAATAACCCTCTCATCTCTCGCACACAGCGAGGTCGAGGCTAATCCACCACTGCTTGGATCTTAACTGGATCCATCTCTACTCCAGTTGCCGAGATAATATGCCCGATGTACTCCACCTTCAAACCGCCAAAGGACACTTCTTGCAATTTGCCTTGTACTTGTTGTCCTTCAAAATTTGAAGAACCTCTCATAGGTGTTCCTTGTGCTGCTGCCACGACTGACTGTAGACCAGGATATCGTCGAAGAAAACCAGGACAAACTTCCTCAGAAAGGGTCGAAATAAGTCAATCATTGCTGACTGAAATATTGCCGGCGCATTAGTTAATCCAAACGGAATCACCAAGAACTCGTAATGGCCACTGTGAGTGCAAAAAGCTGTCTTCGGGATATCTTCTGGGGCTACTCGAATTTGATGGTAGCCCGATCGAAGGTCAATCTTTGAAAATACCTCGGCTCCAGCCAACTCATCCAACATCTCCTGGATGACCGAAATGGGGTATTTGTTCAATACAGTGGCTTTATTCAGCTCCTGGTAATCGACACAAAACCTCCAGCTTCCAACCTTTTTCTTAACAAGGAGTACAGGGCTAGATAACGGACTCGAGCTAGGCTGTATAATCTGTGCCAACAACATATCAACCACCAATCTTTCTATCTCGTCTTTTTGTACATAACTGTAGCAATATGGCCTGACAGAAACTGGACCGGTGCCAGGCAATAGATCGATGCGGTGCTCTGTCGACCTGGTTGGGGGTAGCCCTTCCGGATCGCCAAACACTTCTTCAAACTGTTGGAGCAGGTCCCCCAACTCACCTTCCCACGGCACACCCTACGACTGATCCGACACCCTCGAAGGGCCAGCTTCCAAAACTAATACACACAGCTCCCAAACCTAGATCTGGACTGTCGATGAGGCTGAGAATAATGTCGGGAAGCTGCTGAACCTACCCAGTGAGCTATTGTATCGAGGACCAGGTGTGAACGCCGAAGTTGCTGGAAGTGAGGCTCGACTGGGTGGCGGCATGTGGCTCCACGAACCACCCGACAGTCTCGCCGGCATTCTAAACATGGTCCACCAAGGCTGATTTCTACAATTCTTGCCAACTCCAATACCTTGTCCAAAGTTAACTCGGTCGATTGATGGAGGTACAAGGAATTGCGCACCTCATCAGTCAGCCCTGCCATGAAGTATCCCAGGTACTGATGATCGCTTAGACCAGACGCTTGGCTCGCTAATTGCATGAAAACCGACATGAACTCCTCCACCGACCTCATTTGCCGAAGTGCTAATAGCCGTTCAAAGGGACTGCCGATAAAACGAGAGTCATAGCGGTTCACTAATGCCTCTGAAAACTCCTCCCAAGTCTTCTCTGGATTCCTGGATCGTCACCATGTAAACCAATAGAGGATAGAATCCTCCATCGCAACCATGGCCACCTCCAATTTGGTTTCAGACGGCGTGTGGCAGATCTTGAATTGTTGGTTGGCCCTAGCCAACCAACCGATGGGGTCATATCCGTCAAAAGAAGGAAGAACCTGTGGTGCAGGGGACCGGTCCATCCCTGGAGCGGCGGCCATGACTGCCGCTGGAGGATCCGTGGCCTGCGTATCGTCGGCAGCCTGCTGTTCAGCCACCTTCCTCACTGTGCGCGTCGCAATCGGCGCCTGGTGGATCACGGATGACGCGTCGTCAGTCGGCTGCTGTCCAACCGCCCCTTTCACCGCGTTCACAGCTCTGCCTCAGCATGCATCGTATCGGCGGCGGCGCGGGCTTGGGTGATCGAGAGCCCCGCCACGGAAGCGGTGAGGCTGGCGATCGATTTAGTGATCTTCTGCAACTGGGCCATGATGTTGGCCTGATCGGCCTTCATCTGCGTAAAATTCTCAGCCATGGCAGCCTGCTTGCCTTCGATCTCATCAACTCGTTGCTCGCGGGTCATCGCCATCACGGGTGAGTTTCCACGTTCACCGCACCAAATTGTTAGCACTCGAAAATAATCAAAAGATAAACGTTTGCCAAATTAGCCAAAGTGGCTATCAAAATCCAATATTGTTCAAAATGATAAATCCAATAGGTACATCGTGGTATATATATAGAGTAAACAATGAAACCCTATGGCCTGCTATACCAGGCCCAACTAATTAACAGCAATAATAAGTAATAGTTATATAAGGAAATCTCTAATCATAATAGTTATATAAGAAAATCTCAAATCATGATCAATTCGTTCATTTCCTGCAGCGATAGATCATCAAGGGTTTCGGCCCTTGTGGCTCCTTCACACCACGAGTCGTATCAGCCTGTTTCAGTGTCAAGGATCTGCTCCACAACCTCAATTTCAGGAATCTTATCACGGAGATGAGTTTCGATCCCCATTCTCAAGGTCATGGAAGAACTGGGGCAGGATCCACAAGCACCTTGGAGTTTGAGCACCACAACAAGGCCATCAATCTCATGAAGGGCCACATTCCCTACATCCATCATCAGCCCTGGCCTCACTTTATCCAACACCTTCTCAACATTCTCCTCAGTAAGTGGCAACACACATCTTGGACAGACTACAACCCCTAACAAATCCAATGATCAAACACCTTATCCATAATTTACTAAACAATCTTAAATAAATACTCATTTCACCCCTTAAAAACACAAATTAACAATATCAAGGCTTATCGATTCTATTCTTTGGTAGTCGAGCAGGATCAAATTTAAGGAAATGTCTGCTGCGAAATTGACCTCTAAAAAATGGGCTCCTTAGGAAGGTGGAAAAAGAACGGTTGACAGAGCAAGTTTCCATGGATGATTTTGGATTGAGGACATGGGCTTGTAGGGTGAGTGCACCCATCTGAGTCAAATTTCTGATAAACCCATGAAAAGTTGATTAAGATGAGATTTTTACAGATGCCAAGAAAGAGTTTTGAGATGTGCCAAGGGAAGGGAAGAAGAAAGAGTTTAGGATATGATATGTGGATAGAATGGGAGGTTTTGCAATTATTTTGATCTCTTCCACCCTTTCTTTAGATCCCACAAATATCACTGAATTACATACTACATTTTTTTCTTTCTTTCCTCTGGCTAGTTATTGATGTAATTTATCGTTTTGAGTTAAATTAAAAAAAAACTATTCTTTAAGCTTATCATATGTTCATTATATAAATGGAGTATAAATATCGAAATATTCATTATTCTATTTCTTTTCTTCTTTTTTACGAAATGAATCTGAATATTTCTAGACATTAATAATAAACTCTAATCATATTATAAATTAACTAAAACGGGAAGAATGTTTAATAGTTCATCTCACTTAATTTTTTGTGATTTAATAATTAATAAATTGTTTATTTTGTTAAATAATAATACTAGTAACTTTTCTTCAATTAGAGTAAATTTTAAGAGACAGGAAATTCAGATTCGCATTGCACAAAATTTCACCCAAACGTATCCAGAAAGAGATTGTCATGTAATATTACCATTGAAACTCACCATCAAGAATCAATAATAGGCCAAATCTCTCAACAACTCTTCTTTCAAAACCCCAGTGAAAATGTACTCATTCATGCCCAGCCAACAATCAACAAATATAAACTCACATCAAGAATCAAGAATAGGCTAAACCTTTCTAAACAATGTATATAAAACAGTGGAAAATTACTCATTTATACTCGGTCTATATCTAAACTAATGCAATCATCCACCTATTGTAGGGCGTAATGCACCCAACATATATCAAGCAACGAACATGCTCTTAAAAATGACAAATCCAACCTCAGATTTATATCTAGATACACATCCAAAGTCTAATACCCGAACGAAAACAAGGCAAAATTTAAGTATCCTGAATGGAATGGAATAGAATAGAATCGAATGGAATTAGCAAAAGAATTTATCACTTGTTACATTACACATGAGAGTTCACTTGTCAAAGAATTATTGCATTATCCGGCCCATATTCACATCATTTTAGCCGGAAAAGCACCAGTCAAACAAATGATAACAGCAGCCCATACTAACCTGTACAGGGGAACAGAGCATAGTGACCAGCAATCAACTACTCTAAAGGACCATTGACTATGATAAATCTGCTTCCGCTGGTGGGTTATACAATCACCAACACAAAAAACAACTCAAAATCAGATTATGCATCGTAGTATGTCCACTTAAAGCCTCACCCAGACTCCATGCATTTCTTCTGGGTACCATACTCATTTTGCCGAAAGAGCAGTCAACCTCACTTTATCCTACGTTCCCCTAAAAAATTCGACTACCAAGAGCTCCAGCCGAGTCAAAAGGCTGAGATGAGAATGAGATCTAAACAGGGGGAATTAAAAATATAAAAATTAAAAAAGAGAAATCAAAGGAGAAATTACATCCTTTCCGTTCCCTATTACCTAACACTTAACATCCATATAAGCAAATGATGGCCTTAGACCATCACTGTCCCCTGTTTAGAGAACTGTGCAATTTCAAACAAAGGAAGAAGCCACAACTAAAGTTCACCCACACAAATTAACTATCATTACAGATAAAACATTGATTCGTGATAGTAATTATTACTCCATAAACAATCCATAATCCAATTTATCAAGCAATGATGAATGTCATAGAATGTCGTAACAAGTTTAGACAGGAACTCTCATTCAGCAGTAAAAAACTTTAATAAACTAACGATGATACTCTACGGCCAGCTATTAAAGCATGCACACAACTTTATAAATGTATTATGTAATAAATAACTTTTTTTTGGGCACAAACTAGTAATTCATGATTCTCAATAATAACGAGAAGAAGAATATAAAATAGAGTAAAATAAAATAAATAAATAAATAAATAAAACACCAATATCTTTTAATCATATTAAACACCAGAATATGAAACCACATGGAAAGCCCATTCATATAATAATGGCTGTTATTTAGATCTTAATCAACATCTTTTGATCAAATTACCCAAATCCACCTAGAAAATGTGGGGTTAGCAGGAACCTACATCTTCACAACATCAGCAGCAGTTGACAAAGATGGTAGAAAATATTAAGCAAAGCGTTCCGACCATTAACATTAAAAATTTTTGTTCTTTCCGTACTAGTCAAGAAAAGTAGAGTACTCACCTACGAGGAAGTGATTTGGATGACGGAAGAACGCAGAGGGGATGGAGTATTTACAAGGTATAAATGTGGTTCGAAAACAGTGTACGTTGCATTTTATGGATAATCAGATTATTTTTCTTCAAGATTTTGACATTTTAGGTTGGATTTTCAGTTCAATTTGGGGATTTATGGCACGTCGGCTTCATCTTCACTGAAATTTTATTATGGTACAAATAAAATTTTGAATTATATGTGAAGCTTGATGCACAATGTAAAACTAAATTCCCAGGTGCATTTTACTTTGGCTATCAAGCATTTAATTAGCTACAGTATGTTCATGAAAGCAAAACCTCATTTAATTAGATGTGGGAGTTGGCCGCCCCGGATTGCGATTGCGATTGCGATGCGGGTTGGATAAACCTGGAATGCGATCAAAATGTTTCTCGATTAGGGTGCAAGAAGGTGCTGATTTATGTGACGATCGTACAATGAGGTGTTGAGCACATCTGGATTTGGGGGAGATATCGAGTGGGTGAAGGTTGAAGAAGAGGACCATATCTTCAGTTTGATTTATCCGGATACCGACAACAGTCGTGCAATGTTTAAAAAAAACTGGCTACTTTTATTAATCACTAATTATCCCCTAATCCATAATTAATTATCAGTTAGTATTATCTTTATCATCCATAAATTATCAAATAACTTTTTATTTATAATTATGAAGAAATAAGAACTAGTGTATTTGTGGGAAAATCCTAAAATCTCAAATTTATTTATGTATTTGTTTTTAAGCTCAATTTGTTACTCCACCGCAATGTTCGTTCTCAGGTTTTAAATCTATCCATGTTTTTATTTTTAAAACTTACATCCAAATTTTAAAAATATTATTCTCTCCATCCGATTTTAAGATATTCATTTGGATAAGGAGTATTATTATAATATGTAAAGTGAGTAGTTGTATTAGAGGGAAGTGATGGACCATATTGTGTACTTTTTTACTAAATAGGGAAAATAAATACATTTGAAGCGGACGCTAAAAATAGTAAAATGGATACCTTAGAAGCTGACGGAGAGAGTACTATATATATCTATTACATTCTCTCTCCTCAATTAATACACTTTCTTTTTTTATTTCTCTACACTCATTTAAATTTTTAAATAAATTAGTATATTGATTTAACATAAAGTTAAAACCTATTCAAAAAAAATTGTAGCTAATTAATATATATTGATTTAACATAAAATTAAAAAAATTGTTAACAAACTTATAAATTCTTAGGCCGCGAATATCTACACTCATTTTTTCCCTCATACACCCACTTCATTATATTTACAAAAATACCAAGAAACAAAAACTTATAATACCCTTAATGAATATTTCTCCCTCACTCTTAATTTATAAAAAATAACCTCATACACCCACCATTAAAAAAATGTAAAACATAACACTCTAACATTCATCACCCTCTCAAACATTTAACCTCTCATTTTTTATTTTTTACAAAGAATATTGAAAACTCTAACTCAATCCATCTCATCTCAATCTCAAAACTTATGGAAGAAGTATGATGTCGTATGAAGAAACAACAAAGAAGCTTCAAATGCATTATTTTAAATGTTTTGACATATTTAAATGTTGTTTTTTAGCATTTGAAGTCAGCTGAAATCGCGGATTTCACGACCAACCAGGGACGAAAGTTATTAGATTAATCTTCCAATATTGAATGAAAATATTAAGATTGTTCGTCGAGTGTTGGAAGAAGATTATAGAAATATTCGTCCGACGTTGGATGAAAATTATATAAACTCTCGTCCAGTATTGGACAAAAATTATAAAAACTCTCGTCCAGTGTTGGACGAACAATGCAGTTCCAGCGTATAACCACGACCTAACATTTACACCGATTTCAACACAATACATGCTCAATCACTATAACCCAACAATTAAATCATCATATTTCGATTGATAATTATATAATTTATGTATTGAGACAAATAATGAAACAATATAACTTCACAATTAGATACTAAAACCCTAAATTTCTAACACATTTGCTTAATTTATAACTCTAAACAATATTAACTCTTCTATTCTTATTCTTCTCTTTCTCTTCCAATTGTAGAGGTGTGAGTTTGGATTTCTCTTCTACTCTTGTTCTTCTTCTATTTCTCTTCCAATTGAATGGGGAATGTGGGTGATAGTGATGGGGGTGTATGAGTTTGGTTGAATGAATGTGGTGTTTTAATGAAAGTAGTAGGGAGGGTGTATGAGTGAAGTGGGAATTTGAGTAATTTTAAAAGAATTTGGGTGGGTATATACCTTAAGGTGATGTTTGGTTTGGGGTTATGTGGGGTTTGAAAACCATGAATAGTGTGTTCTATGTTTATTTTGGGTTTTGAGTATGGTAGATTTTAACTTTATGTCAAATCAATGTATTAATTTATTTAAAAAGTTAAATGAGAGAGGAGAGATAAAGAGAGAAAATGTATTAATTGAGGAGAGAGAACATAGTAGGTATATGTAGGGGTGATTTTTAAAATTTAGATGTGGGTTTTGAAAACCAAAACCTGAGTTTGAAAACCGTAAACGAACATTGCCTAAGGGTATATATGTCATCTAAAGATGGATGTATTTATCCTTGTAATGTTTATTTTTTAAAATATTGTGTGTGTATTGAGAAAAGGGTGTATGAAGTAAAAAAAGAAGTGTGGATACCGGCGGCCAAATTATTATTCATTAATATATAGTAAAGTATGTCTTGCGTGAGACCATCTCATTTTACACATTTTAAAATAATTAATATATGATCCTCTCAATTAATGTTTTTTTTTCGCTTTTTTAAAAAAATTATATATAAAAGTTTATTATACAGTGAAAATACTCTAAACCATAAAATTATAATTATACCTTTAAAATTAATCTTAAACCCTAAAAGTAAAATATACTATAGACCACAAGGAAAAAATTACAATTATACCTTAAATCATAAGGGTAAAATATACCTTAAATCATAAAGTAAAAAACAATTATATTCTAAACCCTACACCTTAAGCTTAGGGGTGAAATATACCCTAAACCACAATGATGAAATTAAAACTATACCCTTAGAATTAACATTAAACCTTAAAATTAAATAATAAATTTCAAGTGTAAATTAGGTAAAATATATTCTAAACTGCATGGTGAAATTACAGTTATTACTCATAAAATTAAATAAAAAAGTAGAAGAAAAAAAAGAAAAAAAAATTAAAAACAAAAATGGTAACATTCATCGAAAATTATACACAGAAATTCATAGAAATTGGTGGAGAACGGCCGGTTCTAACTAAATAGGGTAGAATCGGTTCCTGATAAAAAAAATTAATTAAATTACTCTAGAAAAGTAAATAAATTAAAAGTGGCTTTCATTAATTTGTTCCATAAACAAACTCATAATTTGGCTAATTTAACGTGTATTAGTTGTGATATTTCACTCAAAGACATTCTTCGACTACAAGAAATGAGCCACTTAAGTCGAGCCAAATACTATTTATTTAAAATTAATTTCTTTTCTAAAAAAAATTGTTCACAGTCGTTTTCGACGTGATCTTGGAGTGTAAAGACAATAACAATGGATAAAAACTTATAATCAAACACAAGTAGGGATGGCAGCGGGTAGGGTACCCGCATTTTTTTGGGGTATCCGAACCCGTATCCGTTAAGAATACCACTACCCGTATCCGTCCCATTACCCGTTTAAAATATTATTGAAATATCCGTATCCATTTCGAACCCGATTGTTTCTATCCGCGGGTACCCGAACCCGTCAAACTTTTTTATAAAACTTAAAATATAAATTTCAAATCTCAAACATTTAAATAAATGTGTCTACAACATTAAACAATAATAATTAAAACATGACATAAAATCACCACACAAGTTTAAAGATCTTCAATTCAAACTTTAAATAACATACAAATAAAATAAAATGATAGGTTAGATTAATGATTTGTAAATTTATTTAAATATTGAAACATATAACAAGATACTTGTGTCTAAACGATGAACGGATATTTTTTTTAATGAGGTTGAGTGTTCGAATCCTCTAAAAAATACATACATATAAGTAAATGGGACTGATATATGCGGGTATCCGCTACCCTTATCCACTTCTTTATACGGGTTCGGGTAGCGGGTACCCGAGGGGGTCTACCCAAACCCTAATGGGAATTTTTATTTTTTTCCAAACCCGTCCCAAACCCGATTATAGGTACCCGAACCCGTCCCATTAGGGTTTTGTCTGATCGGGTACCCGGGAAAACCCGCGAAACTGCCATCCCTAAACACAAGGACGATATTCCCGACAGGCATGTTAATGTGAGTACGATGAAATCATTTCGTATTTTTGTAATTAATTATAAATTTTTATTAAAGATATTATCAATTTTTTTATAAAATATTATTATTTTTTATTTATATTATAAAATGTTTATAAAATAATTCACCAAATTATTATTATTTTCATTAAATATACTTTTTTATTAAAATATTATTATCACTTTTTATCTGTCTCATAAAAAATAATTCCGTAAAACGATCATACACAAGTATTTACCTTTTTCAACATATAAAAATATATGTGTACCATTCTTATATCAAATTAAAATAGATTAAAATAGCAAAATGCTACTTTCTCAGAGTACGGAGTACAACTTTTATGTTCAAAAATAATAGTTATGACATTCTTATATTTTAACTTAATTTTTTTTTGTTTGATTTTCAAGAGAAGACCTACTTATATTATTTAGATTTAAGAAACTTAGAAGAATTATTACTTGAGACAAAGAAAAATTTATTGATGATGGCTTCATTATTTATGCCTCATAGAACTCAAAATTTAGTTGCTCAAAATTTTTATTGATGACATAGAGATATTGAATTTCTTAAGCGATATAAAAATAGTCCATTGTTTGAATTTAAAAAATAATTTTTTTCCTTAAAAATGAATTATTATTATTATTGTTATTATTATTATTGATGAAATATTCATACATTATCCATTCAAATAATAGATTGATACTTAAACAAAAACAATACAACAATACGTAATAAAGATTAAATCAGAATACTATAATTTATTTAGTTGGTTTAATATAGCACATAAGAATGAAATTTATAGTTTGAAAAAAAAATTATATTGAGCTCAATAGTATGTGTATTGAAATAACTATATTTCATGTATTTTTTATTTATTTTAAAGTTATTACATTCCAAGCATGAAATTACGACTTTACCCATGTGGTTTGTGGTTTACTCTAACCCATTGGTTTATGGAATACTATAATCCGAGGTTTATCATTTATCATTAGTGTATAGTATTCGTTCCTAATATAAAATTATGATTTTACCCCTATAGTTTTTGGTATACTCTTACTCAGTGGTTTATGATATACTGTACCTCGAGGTTTTACTATTTATCGGTAAGTATTACATTCGTTCCAAGGGTAAAATTACGATTTTACCCTGTGATTTTTGATATACTCTTAACTAATGATTTATGGCATAATGTTTCCTGAGGGTTTACCATCTATCGGTATGGTATAACGTTTGTTCCAAGGGTAAAATTATATTTTTACCCATGTGGTTTTTGGTATAATCTTACCCAGTGGTTTATGACTAATGTTTCCCGAGGGTTTACCATTTATTGGTAGGGTATAACGTTTCTTCCAAGGGTAAAATTATATTTTTACCCCTGTGATTTTTGGTATACACTTACCAACAATTTATGACATAATATTTTCAGAGGGTTTGCCATTTATCGGTAGGTATAATGTTCGTTCCATGTGTAAAATTACGACTCTACCTCTGTCCTCTGTGGTTTATGATACCAAGATTATATTTTATATTTGAATTAACCAAAGTTATTTGCATTCGAATAAGACCGGATTATAACACAAATATATATAAATTTAAATGAAAATATATAGATAATTTTCTTTTTAATGATTAACATAAAAATATCAACTTAAAAATAAAAGGTAAATAACTGTATTATATAATTTATATTTTCTACTGTACAATGCACGATATATAGGTAAAATGTAATTTTATCTACCTCCAAATTAAAAGTGATGGTATTAAAGGTAAAAAAATTATACATCTTACAATTAATTTTGTCAAGAAAATATGACATAGTGTAAAAGTATATTTTTTTTCAAATAATATTTTATTATTGAATCAGTTTTGAAATCACTAAAAATAAGTTATACTCTATCCGTCCTGGAAAAGTTGCGCCCCTCTTTTCGGCATGGAGATTAAGAAAGTGATGACTTTTATGGGTATAATGATATTTTTTTATAATAAATAAATGATAAAGTATGTTAGGTAGAGATAGTTTTTTTTTGTAAATAAAATATATGGGGAAGGGTGATTGTTTTTTACTTTTTGCTTTTTTTGGAATGTGCAAATTTTTGTGGGACAACCCAAAATGAAAAGTGTGTCATCTGAAATAAAACAGAAGGAGTATATAAAAACAAAGTTTCCTTCTAAGAACACCCTCGTATTGTATATAGTTCAAAAAAAAAAGTCTAATTGATGGGTAATTAAAAAAGGCAAATACTATTGTGCAATAGTTTTTAAGGTGCAATTGAGTCAATTTTTACACATGACCCAGATACTTATACTCTATCAACCAATCGGGTTAATTATCCCCCAATTCACAACCCGATTCACTCTCATTTTCGTTTTCTCTCTAATTCTTCCATTATTCTCTCTTTCCTTCCTCTATTCGGCGGCTCTGATTTTCTTTTCTCCCTTACTCTTCTCTTATTCTCTTTCCTTCCTCTCAGACTCTTCCGACGCGACTGTTTGCAGGTGGCAGGGAATACTCTTTCTTTCTTCTCTTAAGACACTTCCGGACGCGGTGGTCTGAAGGTGGCGGAAAACAGCAACACCATTTGTACCACCATAGATACGAAGGAGGCGCACAGTGACACCTCTTCTCAGTATAATTTCAAAAATATTAGTCTATATACCATTATGCCTAATTTCTGATTCGCAATCCCCACACAATCCACAATCTATGCCCTAATTTTTCTGTCAAGATTTACTTTTCAGATTTCAGATTGAATAAAGAAGCTTTTTAGATTTTAGATTTAATAAAGTAAAATATTTTTAAACTTGTGATTATGCTTTTATTATTTTTATTTAATTTATGGAGATTAGATTGTGGAATTTTGTTGTTAATATTGTATTTTTTTGAAAATAAAATCTTAATGAATTAACGATGAAAACTTTTGCAGGGAGTGGCTGCGAGATGTTGATGTTGATCCTCTGTACATTTGTTCTATGATTTCAACCCTGCTCAACATTGAACATTAATATTGAGATTGTATCACAAATTTATTGATTAATTGTATACAATTTTATTATTAAGTGCATAAATTTTTATTGACAAATGTGTATTTTTTATTTATTGACCAATTATTTTTTTTATTTTAATTTGGTAGTGTATACATTTTATCATATATATGTATTACAATTTGCTCTTCAATGTATATTAAATTTACATAAAATAATTGTATTAAATTTAATTGATTTTGAAGTGCATTTACATGTTAAATTTAATTGATTTTAAAGTGCATTTACATAATCAGATGTGGAGTAATTATAATTTGATGGTAAGTATACGTTTTATCATATAAATGTACTATATTTAACTCTTAGATGTATCATTAAATTTTTTAAAAAAAATTGTGTTAAATTTAATTGATTTTGAAATTTATTTTCATAATCAGTTGTGGAGTAGTTGTAATTTAGTAGTGTATATGTTTTTCTCAATAAATGTATAAAATATTGACATTATATTTATCAATATTTTCATCAATATATATCTATTAAAAATGTCACCTTCTTTTTACACACAATTTAATCAAAGTCAACTATATCATACACTTTATTATACTCAATTACCCAAAATACTCCTTTTCTTTCTTACATCACACCACTAAAAAGTTACTTTTCTTAAACTCCGTGCCCAAGAAAAAATTGAATTCGCACACCATCCTTCAAGAATTCATACACGAAATCGTTCAAACTATATCTAGTTTACATCTGCAATTAAAATGATATAATCTAAAAATAAATAGGTAAAAGCCCCAAATCCTTTACTGTAATAATAAAGTGCAGAAGATCAAATTAAATCATAAGAGAAAAAGCAGAAATGCAAATTCCAGGAAACTCATAGTGTTAATTTGTAGAGTTAACTTTAAACATAAAAATTAGAATTCATGATAAGAGTATGATTGATCTAAGTAAGGAGAAGAATGATGGAGCGATCTGTTCTTGGTTTATTCACTCCCGGAGTATGTGTCTTCTTGAATCTTTGGTTGGAGGCTTTTTTGATATCTTAAGAAATGGCGTAGCGATTGAGGATTAGGGAGGAGTTTATTTAGTCTGTGAAGCGCGTGTATGAATTTTCTTATCAAGATTTTGGTTCTTGATGATGAAGTAAATAATAATGATTAATGATTCATTGTTAATGTCTATTCTTGCGTTGTCATGTAATCATATTGGGATATTATAAAACTTGTAGTGTAACGTGTTTATCAAATTAGGGCTTATCATATATATATATATAGGGGTGTAAATTTAATGAATTAATGATAATTTAGACTTTTTAAAAATACTTATATTAATTATATATTAATGGGGGTGTGTATTTAATAAAAAAGGGTGTGTATTTAAAGAGACCCTTAAAAAATAATGTAGTAATATATTGTGCCTATCTACATGCTCACTCGACCATAGAAAAAAAATGGCAAAAAAGGTAGTGAATTAAATTTGGCAGAAGAGGAATTCTAAGCACACATCAGAATCAATTCATGAGATGCTTAACATTAAAACACGAGAATCTTTCATCGAGTTAAATTCATCTTTTTTCCTATAACTAAGCAAAACTTCTATTTTTGCCTTAAAAAAATAAGTGGTTCAATTTTGGCATGTAACTAACGAAAAATTTTAATTTTTGCCCAATTTTCGTCGGAATCCGCCACGTCATGCTTCAATTTGGGGGTTTCCGACTGGTCAATCCGATGTGGCAATTTTGACTTTTTTTTACACTAGAGTTAAATCATTTTTTACCCCATAACTAATCAAAACTTCGATTTTTGCCCTAAAAAGATAAGTGGTTCAATTTTGCCCTATAACTAACGAATTATTTCAATTTTTGCCCAATTACATGACCTTGTCTTATTTTTTTTAATTGAATCACGAATTTCTATTTTTATAACGCATTTTAATTTTTATTCTTTTAAATTAATTTTTTTTGTGTTTTAGTTTAATTACAAATTCTTCTATTAATAAAATATATGACTATCTTAATTAATAAATAATAATATAAAATATTAAATATTTAAAATAAAATAAATTAATTAAATATATTAATATTAAAATTTATTAAAAAAATTCCTGACAAAAAAAATAAATGGGAGTGATAGTTATTACGTATATTTTAAATATTATTATATTTTAAATTTTGAATATGTTAAATGTGTATTGGTTTTTATTCATAGGTAAAAACTTGTGTGCACCCGAGCACATGGGGCACACACCGTGCGCCTTTACAATTTTGTTTTAAATTGTATACCCTTTAGTATAAAGATGTGTACCCTTTATTTTCTAAAGAAAAATAAAAAATATTAATGAAAAGTGTATACTCTTTACAACAAAATAGTGTACCCTTATAAATTAAAGTGTACACCCTTTAGAACAAAACAATATACTCTTACCCATAACACTAAATTTTAAAGGCGCACGGTGTGCCCGGGGCATATTCTTTTCAAAGATTATTTCTCATTCATGTTTGTCTATGTGGATGATATTCTCATAGCTTCAAATAACATGAAGGAACATTTGGCGCACCTGGAAGTCTTTTCAGAAGTATGTCACAATGAAGGATTTGTGCTTTCTGAAAAGAAGGCAATAATTGCAACAAGACAGATTGAGATTCTTGGAGTAGAGATTGATGAGTCTAGAATTATTCTACAACCACACATTGTAGAAAAGGTTCAAGAATTTCCTGAAGATCTCAAAGACAAGAACCAACTCCAAAACTTTCTAGGAGTGGCCAACTTTGCTGGAATGTTCATTAACAATCTAGCATAATACAGGAAGGTGTTCAGTTATCTATTAAAGAAAGATGTAGAATTTAAATGGAAGGAATCACACCGAGAGATGGTTAAGCAATTAAAGGAGGTCTGCAAAAAGCTCCCGAAGCTAGCCATTCCAACCGATGAGGATGATCTGGTATATAGCAAATGCCAGTGACTATTGTTGGGTGGCGGTTCTAATTAAGTCCACACCAGAAGAAGAGGTACCATGTAGATACTGTAGCGGACTCTTTGCAGAGAATGAAGCTAAGAGATGGCACATCAATGAAAATGATTTCTTTGCGGTTCGGAAGGCGTTCAAAAAATGGCCGCTATTTCTTCTCGCGAAGAAATTTATCCTAAAATTGATAACACAAGCGTCAAACCCTTTTTGAAAAATAAAATTGAATCTAAACAAGAAAAGGCTAGACTTTTAAGATGGTAAGCAAAATGTCAATATTATGATTTTAATATTATCATTATTAAATCTGTTAATAATATTTTGGCAGATTTCCTGACGAGAGATGGAGGGAGCTGAAATAGAGTCCATCTTGACTGTTTCAAGGCACCTAATGGACAACCTTGAGTTGCTTCAAAGGGAATTCGAGAATCTATCACTCAATGCAAAGCGTGTTGGAAGAATACAAGAAAGCGATCAGACCAAAGTGTCCAATCACATACGAGATTGTATTCGCAATAATGCGAGCCTATTTGAGTCATTACGAGAGCCACTCCTCCGGGCTGTTGATAGCAGTAGCAATCGACAAAAGGAGAGTAGTCGAGAATGGGGCTCTAAACCCAGAGTAAGGGATTCAAGTACCCTTAGCACAAGTCCTAGATTGAAACCTCCAAAAGAGAAACCGATCTAAGAAAAAATTGAAGACCTAGAGTCACATCTAGAGTCGACAAGTCAACCCAGTACCTCGATGAGTCAACCCAGTACTTCTGGGGTCAAAGAGGGATAGATCAACCTTAGGCCAATGACGAGCACTGCTAAGGTTGGTATTAACTTAGCTGATTTCTCTTATTGGCAGGAATACCATGCCAGTTGGGAGAAATTAAACACCAGACAAGGGATCCGATTGGAGAAATACCGGGTGGACATATCTGGGGAATATCCCCAAGTTTGGATGCGAGAAAGATCAAATCCAAACGATGTAAAACATGTTGGCAATTGGATCGTGTGGTCCAAACGTGATCGTTAGGATTTCAAAGCAAACAAATATAGCGGAAGCGATAAATCATGTTTACCGTACTTCTGGGTTGATGTAGAGGATGAACCGTTGTAGAGATCCACCTCTCAATCTTCTGCAGTATGTCCCAAGTTGAATCCTGCTGTTGTGTGGGCAACAATCCGCAGGATTCTCTCAATCTGCCCCTGTTCTTTCTAACTGTCAAATGAGGCACTGACTTAGGGCTAACAGGAACTGAGATAACTTATTTATAAGGGCTACTGCAGGGACCAGGAGGAGAAATTGGGCTGGGCCTCAATTGAATTTAATTAACCAAGCTTAGCCCAAAGCTTTTAATTAAATCCAATAATAATAATATAGTCCACTAAAATATTATTATTGCACTACCCATCCAATCCCAAATTATGTTATGGGCTCCTTCTTATTATAAGCCCGATAGTCTCCCCATGTTTAAGATATTCAATGTCCATTAATTAATTAAGTTACTGACAACTCAAATTAATTAATATCTCATCCAAGAGTAGTACCACTCAACCTTTTTATCATGCCGAAAATTAATCCACTTGCAAGATTTACATGATAAACCTTATGAGCTCCTCAAGGGGACATCATCAACCATGACGGACATGGATTTCTTCTACAATCAACAGCACACCATAGATACAGCACTACTTCCCAACTCACCGAGTTTGTTGATTTAATACATATAAATCTCACCCATTGATGAATCAAAGAAATACATACTGCCCTACGTGTCGAGGTTATTGTATAGTGATTAAGAGCACGAACTTCCATAATAACAGAGATCAAGTTCTACTATATAGTCAGTATAAGAAGAACGATCTCAGGCGGTCCTGCTCAATACACACAAGTGCACTAATGTGATTCTATAGCCAAGACAAGCTAATACCAAACCACACTACAACCATACCGATAGAGAGTCCCCGTCTATCTCAGTTGTGAGCATCTGTTTATACTTTATAAGGAAACCGATAATATGATCTTCCGCGTGTTGTCGCACAACATATTATCTACAGTATAAAGTAAATGGACTATTGCATCATGCATATAAAATAAATTATAAGATGCAATCATTTGATCAATGATTCTCATTTCAAATATTATTATGACATTGTTCATACTAAAGCTAGACTTTTAGTATACAATCCAACAATCTCCCACTTATACTAAAAGACTATGCTGTCATGTATTCTGCCATACATCTGATTCATACTACCACTACACGACCATTAAAAGCTCTCGCCTTAAGGTCCTTGTAAATAGTTTACTAGGTCATCATCCGATGCAATTTAGGCGACAACAACCTTCCCCTCATCATACGATTTCTCGTAACAGGTGGTACTTGCGCTCCATGTGTTTAATTGCCTTATGGACTCGTGATTCCTTCAAGTTTGCAACTGCACCAATATCAACAATGTAAATTGTGATTACCTTGGGCAAACTTAGAAACACTTCAAATTCCATCTTGAAGTTTCTAGAGTCATATAGATACTTTGGCTGCCTCATAGGCTCCAATTTATCATCTTTCCATGATGGAATCTGGAGTCTAAAATATATTTCTATATAACACTCCTCCACATTATGACTCTACTTCCTAAGATTAAACACATAACCTTTGAGGAGAATTTACTACTGTTCAATCTGATTAAAAAATCCGAATCTCCGTAATCCACAAGAAGCAGTGAATCTGCTCAGTAAGTCTATATATGATTTCCAGTCCTTCTCAGGCACTTCATATATGTCTTACCACAGTTCATCATTCTTGTTCCGGATTACATTGATACTCACTGTTCTTGCATTCAGCAAAACAGATATCCAACTTCGTTCATAGCATTCCTTAGATTAAGCTTCCTTATTCGCCGAAGCATAAGGAACCGCTTTCATCTACTTTATCTTCTTTTTGTATCTCAAAGACACATTCACTAAGATAAATTCACATGCTAAACGAGTATGGACTGTATCATTTATGAAACTTGAGATAAGCATAATGTCCTTTCTTGTGATCCGTATTACCGTGATCAAAAGGATATATTTGCCTTTCTTAAGTCCTTCATATCTACCGCTTTATTAACCGTACCCATACGCCCGATAATACTCTTTCATTGTCTCCAATGAGCAAGATACTATCTACGTATAGTACAAAAATCACCACCCCGTTTCCGTCACTCTTTACAATACACAAGATACATCCGCTGATTGATTTAAATCGTGCCACTAGATTACCTAATCAAAACAGATGCTTCACGATCTCAAAGCTTGCTTTAGTCCATCGCTGGACACTTTTAAGCTTACTATCAAAATGCTATTAGTACTTTGCAATGAATCACTCTGGTTGCTTCACATAGATGTTTTCCTCAAGACTTCCAATCAGGAAAGCTGTCTTGACATCTATTTGCTGTTCCTCATAATTCAATATGAGCAGCAATAAATAAAAGAATCCGGATCAACATAAGCATAGCTACCAGCGAATATGTTCCCTCATAATCGAACCATTTCTTTCTGAGTACACTTTTTCGCAACAAGCTTTGCTTCCAAGGTTTTCACCTTTCCATATGACCCTCTTTTATTTCCTTTGACCCTTGCAATGGCTTTTACACCATTTAGTGGTCATACAAGTTCTCAAATTTAATATAGAATCTGTAGATTCTATTTCAACATACATTGCAACTTACTAAGATTCCGCATTTTAATCTTGTAGTGCTACGTCGTATCCGTGGGATAATACCATGTTCACTAGGGATTCAGTCTCACGACTCTCCCAAAACATATATTTATGGGTTGTTAAACAACCCTCCCACTACGACAAGGCACTACATGTAATTGTGTATCAGACGTGACACGCGTTGCAGTTTACCTTGTGGTATATCCTCATGTACACTTGGTACTTATACTTAGTGTTTTCCTTTCACTTCCTTTAGAACAACTCATACATGGGTTTGTGATTTATTACATAGTCCTTTTCCAAAAATCTAGTTATTGTGTTAACAATTACCCTTCGATCTTTTGGACTAAATAAATCATCCTTCATTTTTCTAGGATGTCCCATATACAGACAAACGTTTCACGAATTACTGTATCTAGGGCATATCCATAAAATGAATTTAGTTATTCCAAATAATTCATCATCTATCTAATCATAACCATAAGAGATTATACCTTCTATTCACTACACCATTCCACTGGGGAATGTCCGGTGTTGCCATCTTGAGATTTAATCTCAACTTCTGATTAATAGCTCCTAACTATCCTAAGAGGTATTTACCACCACGGTTAAACCGTAATGACTACCTCTTGCCTGGATAATATTAGGTCCGCTTGAATCAGAATGAACTTATTCCAACATATATATCTTTGGCTCTACACTCCACAGCTTTGAAAAAGCAGTTAATCATTTTTTTTTTTTTACTTTCAAGCAGGACTCGCAAGTTTGATAGTTTCCACTTCAGATAAACTTTACGGTCCATCGGCTATCAACTTTTGAATCCTACTCAAGTAAAATGAATTAGTCTTAGACGCCAAATGTATGTTTAGTTCATCTCCGAAGGTTCCTTTCTCTTACTTATATTAGAAGATGCATTATTAATTACTATTTCTTGCATCTGTGGGATGAACATGATTCAAGAGTATAATTATTATCTACCAACGTACTATAACGGATTATACCCCCATTCCTCATCATTATGACCATGTCATATAAATGAAATGAAGTATCCATCCGTTAATGCATAGAAACCGAAATTAAATTCTTTCCATGAAAATGTACGTAAAGATAATTTCTCATAATCAATCATTTATTCCTATCATAAGATAGATAAATAACTCCCACTGCAATAGCCACTACCTTCGTAGTTTTACCCATGTCATAACTATCTTATCCTCACTTAGTAATAAACATTTAGTGATTCCAGTATCTACACACTTCGTGTTAATAGATGCCATCACTAATCATGTTTAAACAACTAGTGAATAAGATATTAAACTTGTTCACTTTATGATGAAAATGACTTTCCTTTGCCACATGTTTTGTCAGAAGTCTCCCACCATATACATCCTCTAGTATTTCAGGTAGAACTTTCTCAAAACATCAAGGCTAAACATGGAGAATAAAATTGATCTAGGTTTCCCTTTCAATTTATACTCCAAGCTTTTCCAATTCATTCATCAAATTCTATCATGATCTTGCGCCTTTTAAATTACTCAAGTATCTGAAGAGTTACATGAGTTCATCATATTTCTATGATCCTCTCATCTCTTCACTAAAGACATTAATAGACATCATGAGCCGTCCTTTGAGAGAACACATGTATTTTCTTAAGCAATAAATTTAAAAATTAAGATTCTTTTCTAATCAGTTAATTTGGACAAGTAAATATAATTTCTTTTAGTTAACAATTAGTGAGACTAAAACTATTCGAAATACAGAGAATCACGATTAAATTTACTGATCAAAACTTTTAATTTTATCCTTTTATATTGTTTCTCTCAAAACAATATAAAATAAAATTCACCGACATCTCAAGCACCGTGAGTCTGCAAGCCACGTTAGTGTGGACGTTTACAAACTCGAACATTTACAAGAGAAGGTTTTACCCATTAATTTCATTTGTCAACCTAACTTTATGACAAAATAATTAATAGTCGGTTACTCTTTAGCCATGCAAATAATAGCAGTGACTCCGTTGGGGAGGATACTAATTATTTACACCTAAGTGTACACCATTATTTGATCCCAAGTCCACTGCGCGAGCTTATGTGCTTTACAGTTGGAGAAGTACACACGCGTTCGGGTAGCTTCCTACAATCATCAATTATAAGTTTGTACCAGTGTACCGCACACAAACTCATCCGTTAGGAAGGAAGGTCTATGCCAACACGCAAGTTTATGTGCCACATTACAAACAATAATTATTTATGAAGTCTGTACCAGTGATCGTGAATAAACTCATCCGTTATGGAGGAATGCCTATGCCAACACGCAAGTTACTCACATCACTTACAAACCAATAATGGAGGCCGCGGGAATTTATTACCAATCCCCTCTCCCACTTAGTTATTTAACACCGAGGGTTTTAAACATGCATATAATATTTCATAAATAAAATATACATCTTAGCATGCTTCTATTAACAACAATTTAAATAAATAAATCACATAGAACATGCCTTTCACATATACAACAATAATTGATAATTAAATCAATTAATCAGTTATATAACATAATTAATTGTATAAATAGTGGATTAATTAATTTGGGCCCTAGAGCAACAAAGGATCACAAAATGAGCAGCAGATTAAATAATTAATCAAGCCCATTTTCCATGACCCATATACTCAGCCCAAAATTAAATTAAATCCACCAAGCCCACTAGCACAAATTACTCCATTAATATAATTAATTAATTATCATGCTTGGCCCATTATCCACAATTAATTAAAACCATCAATTAATATAGGCCCAGCAGCCCATTACCATTTTAATTAAAATTGGGCCCAACAGCCCAAAACCAAATTAAAATTAATTGAGCAGCCCACAAGCAAGAAATAGGCCCAGCAGTCCACAAGCTTTTAATTAAATTTGGGCCCAAAATTACAGCCCAAAACCAAAAAATTAAAAGCCCAGTGGTAGCCCATTAATCTTGCTGCCCTATTGCTCAGCAGCTTGCTCCTTCTCCAGCCGCAATATACATTGTCACATGGCTATCATCTGCCCTCACTTCCGACAGCACGGTGATCTAGCAGCACCACCAGCCAGTTGCCGCCGGCGGCAGTGCCGACAGTCGTGCTCATCAGCGTCGCCTAGCAAACCATAGTCACGCGAAGACCCAGCCACGACCAGCCCTTCCAGCGCCAGCATCCGCCTTGCCGTGAAGCTGCTGTGCAGACCGGTAAGCTGGAGACGAGCGACAACATCGCCATCGAAGTCAAGCCGGTGACCATCCTCACCGACCGCCACGGAATCGGGCCTCCAGCGTCCGTCACGCTCGCCTGGAAGCTGCCGCCCGCGCTCGCCTGGAAGCTGCCGCCCGCGCTCGCTTGGAACCGTCAAGGCCCGACAGATCCGCCACGCTGCGTCTGTCCAGCAGCAAAGACCCAGGACGACTCGCCGGAACGAAACCTTCAACCCATTACGAGTGGGCATCGTGCCGTCTCCGATCACCAGCATCACCTAGCCAGCCTCCCGCCGATCCACAGCCAGCAGGCTACATCCATCAGTCGTCGGTTTTCCTGGAACCCGCCAAGGATGCGCCGGATTTCATCAGACCGTCTGAATTTGGTCAATTTGCCTTTCTCCAGCCCATTGTCGTGAGCAGCCAAGCCATAACCCACGCTTACGCGCTGGGTGCTATCGTTCATTCGCGTTGAAGCATCGCCCAGACATTCATCAGACTCGTTCACCGATTTTCCAGCAGCCATAAGCGATATGTGTATGTATGAGTCGTGTACAACAGGCGATAGTAACATCGATGGTTAATAGTGTGTATAGAGAATTCAATCAAAATAATCACACACCCATATAATCGACAAAACACACAGGAATACATATACAATCCCTAATTTCAAGCCTTCCAATGAATAGATAATAAACACATGAAAAGCTCTAAAAAAAATTGAGATTAAATCCAGATTATACCATATAATCAAATAATCACAACCCACCTAACGACTCACGTTTCACCACGAAACCAACGCTCTGATACCAATTGTTGGCAATTGGATCGTGTGGTCCAAACGTGATCGTTAGGATTTCAAAGCAAACAAATATAGCGGAAGCGATAAATCATGTTTACCGTACTTCTGGGTTGATGTAGAGGATGAACCGTTGCAGAGAACCACCTCTCAATCTTCTGCAGTATGTCCCAAGTTGAATCCTGCTGTTGTGTCGGCAACAATCCGCTGGATTCTCTCAATCTGCCCCTGTTCTTTCTAACTGTCAAATGAGGCACTGACTTAGGGCTAACAGGAACTGAGATAACTTATTTATAAGGGCTACTGCAGGGACCAGGAGGAGAAATTGGGCTGGGCCTCAATTGAATTTAATTAACCAAGCTTAGCCCAAAGCTTTTAATTAAATCCAATAATAATAATATAGTCCACTAAAATATTATTATTGCACTACCCATCCAATCCCAAATTATGTTCTGGGCTCCTTCTTATTATAAGCCCGATAGTCTCCCCATGTTTAAGATATTCAATGTCCATTAATTAATTAAGTTACTGACAACTCAAATTAATTAATATCTCATCCAAGAGTAGTACCACTCAACCTTTTTATCATGTCGGAAATTAATCCACTTGCAAGATTTACATGATAAACCTTATGAGCTCCTCAAGGGGACATCATCAACCTATGACGGACATGGATTCCTTCTACAATCAACAGCACACCATAGATACAGCACTACTTCCCAACTTACCGAGTTTGTTGATTTAATACATATAAATCTCACCCATTGATGAATCAAAGAAATACATACTGCCCTACGTGTCGAGGTTATTGTATAGGGATTAAGAGTACGAACTTCCATAATAACAGAGATCAAGTTCTACTATATAGTCAGTATAAGAAGAACGATCTCAGGCGGTCCTGCTCAATACACACAAGTGCACTAATGTGATTCTATAGCCAAGACAAGCTAATACCAAACCACACTACAACCATACCGATAGAGAGTCCCCGTCTATCTCAGTTGTGAGCATCTGTTTATACTTTATAAGGAAACCGATAATATGATCTTCCGCGTGTTGTCGCACAACATATTATCTACAGTATAAAGTAAATGGACTATTGCATCATGCATATAAAATAAATTATAAGATGCAATCATTTGATCAATGATTCTCATTTCAAATATTGTTATGACATTGTTCATACTAAAGCTAGACTTTTAGTATACAATCCAACAAAACAGTAGCAGCATCCTGTACATTCGGTGTAGGAAACAAACCAGGGTTGTGCTGAGGTCCGCTAAAAGAACGGGATTGAACCATCACACTGAGGGACGCGTGGTTGGCTGTGAGGAGCAGCTGTAAAATCTTCCGGATACCCGATGGATCGATTGTAAAAAATGTACTGTTACTATTACAAGTTGATTAATTACGAGATTAATATAGTTTAATTAATGGAAGCATGCTGGGCCTGATATGGTCGTAATGGATTATGTCTATTTTAAAGAAATTATGGATGAAAATCGGAATTAGAATGAAGTATTACGTAAAAATAGGCATAATATTGGAAAAATCTAGTAATAGCATGAATTGGACTGGTCTTAGTAAAACAAAAGTTGATTTAGTCAAGATAAATGCTGACTTAGTCAAAATAGGACTAAATCTGGACCATTTATAAACATATAGGACCAAAAATGGACTAATTCATACATTAAGGACTAATAGTGAGAAAAGAAGAATAGATAAAGGACGAAAAATGGAAAGTCAATAATTAAAGGACTAAACTCGGAAAATGTTATACTTAGAGGACTAAAATTAATATTAACTCTTTAGTTTATTGTCATTTTTCTTTGTCAGATGTCTAAGATTTTGAGAATAAACATGATTGTAGTTTATATGTGGCAAAGCAAAAAGAGTTGATATTAGGTGCACCCGGGTGCAAGAGTGCATCTATATGTGTATAACTATTTATTCTATTTTGTATACATGTTATTCTATTTTGTATACGTGATTTTTAATAATTGTATATTTTTTCACACTTAATTTTTCATTAAAAAAATAGCATTCATATGTGTATAATATTTTATTCAATAGTGTATACATATTTTTTAATAATTATATATCTTTTTACACTTAAGTTTTCATTAAAAAACTAACAATTAAATTGTATACATTTTTGTTCATAATTGTATATATTTTTGTTTGTATTTGTATACGTTTTTTAGAGTGGATGCACCCTATCTTAAAGTGCACCCGGGTGCACAATATAATTAGCCAAGCAAAAATTATTCAACTGTTTTTATATCTGAATTTCTCTTATTTTGAATTTAAGGGTATAATAATAGTATTTTCATCATATATTTTGTAATGATCGGGTGCCTTAAGTAAAGGTTCGGGTGACAATAGCGCCACCCTAAAATAAATCTTTATTGAGGTAATAGTAATGTGAATAAAATTGATTACATGGGTGGAATTATCAATGAATTAATGAGAATGATTGATAAATTTGAAATCTCATTGAATCATGATCAATACCCTTATTACTCTCCCAATACTTCCTTACCAAAAATCCTTTAATTTTAGATCAGATCATACCATAGAGTTAGGATATTATTAGGAGATAAAAATGAGCGAGGAATAACAAGTAATAACATTTTAATAAAAAGTAATACCTTATTAAAGAAATTTGATATTCATATGAAAAGAAATTGTGAAAATGCCCAATTGAATAGTTGATTTTGAAAATTGCCACCACCATCATTTTTAAAATGACATCTTTTGACATTTTTACTTCTCTTAATTATTTAATTAATAATGTCGCACATATACTCGTGTATAGAGTTGCACATATTTAGTTAAAAAAAGCAATGTATTATCGCCCATATAGTTGTGTATAGCGTTGTGTGATTTGTACATGTAGTCGCATATGTAGTTGTAGGCATAGTCGCACGAAGGGTCGTATAAAAATTATACATGAAATTGCAAACACAATTGCAAGCATAGTTGCAGGTATAGGTTTATGAGATGTTGTACATAAATTGTGTGGGATCACTAACATAGTTGCAGGTGTAATTGCAAGAAAGATTGCAGAGTAAGGATAATTATGTCCAAACATTTAAAAAGTGGCTCTTTTCAAAAAAAAAAAAGAGTTAATTGCAAGAGAAACTACGAATTTTACTCTATTGAAAATTAATCCACATTTTTAAGAAATTACACAAAAAATTATTAAATTTAAGTATTGTTGCAAAATACACCTAATTTGTGACTTAAAGTTGTTCTTTTTTTAATTTTTCAAAAATGAGGATTAATTTGTAATGTGAGTAAAGTTTGTGATTTTTTTTGCCATTAAAAAAATTAATATAATAGATGACACTTTTTCCAAATTGAATTATTAAAAGTGATTTTTTTGTTGTTGTTGATACCATTAATATGATTTGTAGTATAAATTAAAAGTAATACCAATTTCAATAAAATAATGATAACTCTTTTAATGAAAAGTTTTTTCGGTATCATACTATTTTACTTTTATCAAGAGACTTTTTTTTTTATTAATTTTTAATTGAAGGAGGAATTGGATTTTCTAAGGATTGGTTTAAGATTTTTGCAGTTGAGTGTTGAGTGGACGAAGATTTGATTGCGGGGGAGTGGATTAAGGATGTTGACCCCAGACCACCGTCCACAAACATGGGAACAAAGAAAAAAGTAGTTGGAAATTTGAAACAGTTATAACTAACTTCTATATAATGTCGCCACGTTGCCTTATCCCAATGGTGGGACCCTCTCTGCATTAACAAACTTCCTGCTAAATCTTCTTCCCCATCTCTCACGCTTTCTCATCCTCGTTTAGTCAACTCCTTCCTTTCTTTCCTATTCAACTTTTACTCCAATTCACTAGATTTGGACAATTGTTATTTCTTCATTTGATTATTCTGTAGCATAAATCAAGCAAAAGAAAAGGTTTTTTTAGAATATAATTTTAAAAAATCAATTTAATTTGTCCATCCGTCCCAATTTCTGTTACACATTTTTCGATTTGATTCGTCCCAACTTTAATATTATACTATTTTAGAAGGAAGTAACACTTAACTAATATCTCTGCTGCATCATGTAAATTTTAAATTGACATAATTTTTTAATATACATGAAATACTTTATAATTTATTTACTAAATAAAAAATAAGAATGACTAGGGTACAGTGTGTTGTACCTAATTTAAGGTAAGCAGTAGTTCCCTTTTCCCCCATTTAATTAACTTATGGTTACATCTCCCAAATTAATTAATATATAGTCGATTTGAATTCTTTATGTCATTTGGTACATCATTTCATGTGCCACATAGTTAAATGGACGACACGTAAGAGAGAGAAACTATCAGATGCGGATCCAGCATGGTACAAACCCCCAAAATGAAAACTAATGATTATATATATGGAATTATTAGCGAACAGAGCCTTTAGAATAGTAGCTTAGCATCTTATTTCTCTACCTAGTAGGTCATGGGTTCGACCTGCCTCATTTATTTCTTTTTTTCTAAAAAAATATATTTATATTATTTCTTCTTGTTTTTCTTATTTAATTCTAATCTTTTGTTTTATTTACATTATTTCTTTTTTATTTTTCTTATTTTCTTGTAATTATTTTATTTTATGTTTAGCGTCTTATTTCTCTATCTAATAGGTCATGGGTTCGACCTGCACTGACCTCACTTATTTTTTTAAAAAAAAATATATTTATATTATTTCTCTACTTAGTAGGTCATAGGTCTGAAAAAATATATTTATATTATTTCTTCTTGTTTTTGTTATTTAATTCTAATATTTTGTTTTATTTATATTATTTCTTTTTTATTTTTCTTATTTTCTTGTAATTATTTTGTTTTATGTTTAGTGTCTTATTTCTCTACCTAGTAGGTCATGGGTTCGACTTGCACTGACCTCACTTATGTCTTTTTTTTCTAAAAAAATATATTTATATTATTTTTTCTTGTTTTTCTTATTTAATTCTAATATTTTGTTTTATTTATATTATTTCTTTTTTATTTTCTTATTTTCTTGTTTTTTCTAAAAATATATATTTATATTTTGTTTTTCTTATTTAATTCTAATATTTTGTTTTATTTTTATTATTTCTTTTTTATTGTTCTTATTTTCTTGTAATTATTTTGTTTTATGTTTCTCCTACTATTATACTTACACATTTTTCCTATACAATATTTTTTATATTTTAAACCTTGCTTTATTGCTTCACTTACATAATACACACAATATATTAATATTCATGTTTCATAAAATTATTCACATTTTTCTCACTCGTTTGTACTCTTAAATTATTTATTGCAACACAAATTTACACTTAATTCACTACTTTTTTTTATAATAATGTCCTAAATTGTTTTTTATTAAAAATCGAAGGTGTCAACAATAATTATAATTTTTAAATTTTGATTTATTTATTATATATAATATTTCTAAAATTATATACCGTACCCCCAAAATGAATTTTCTGGATCCGCCCCTGGAAAGTATACCCTAAACCTTAAACACTAAGGGTAATAGTTGGATTTATTTCTCCCTCTTACATATCAATTACATAATTTGTGACACAGAAGATAATGCACGAAAATAGTGCAGAATATCCGATGTGTTCTTCGATAATGTTATCTTTTGTTTTCTTTTCCTTTTCCGTTTTTATATTTAAAAGTTCATTATACATTATGGCTAAAATATATCATAAGCCATTAAATTACAATTATAACCTTAAAACTGATCTTAAATTCTATGGGTAAAATATACTATAAATTACAAGAGTAAAATTACAATTATACCTCAAAAATCTAACGATAAAATATACTCTAAATTATCAGGTGAATAACAATTATACCTCCCTAGGAGTGAAATATGTCCTTAACTACATTGATAAAATTACAATTATACTCTTACAATTAAAATTAAACTCTATGAATAAATAATAAATCTTGGAGTAAAATATGTTGTAAACTACTATAACAAAGTATATTCTAAATTATAAGGGTAAAATTACGATTAAACCCTAAGAATTAAATAAAAAAATAGTAGAACAAGAATTGGAAAAAAAAAACGAAAAAGGTAAATCAACGAAAATTATACGTAGAAATTCATAAAAATTAGGGAGCCAAAAGAGAGTACATCAACTTGAGAGTTAGCCAGTGGTGCTTATATTTCCACGACTCTTTAACTAATTTTATGATGATAATGTCTAGTAATAACATGTTTCACTTTTGCTGCACTAAACCAATTTAACGTGTATTAGTTATGCTATTTGACTCCAAGACATTCTTCGACTACAAGAAATGAGCTACTTAAGTTGAAGCAAATATTTATTTTAAAATGCATTTCTTTTCTAAAAAAGTTGTTCACAGGAGTGTAAAGACAATAACAATCAGGGGCGGATCCAGGAAATTTTTTCGGGGGTACGACGTAATTATAAAAATATTACTCCCTCCATAAGTAACATGTGTTTTTTGTATGCATAAATTAAGAAAAATTAATTTTTATATTTAAAGTTGCTTAGACGTGTGTAAAAAATGAGTATTTTAGATAATTTAATGAAAATATGTATAAAATTATTGAAATATGTGTAAAAAAATGGATATTATTGAGATGTATTTCTACCATTTTTAGGAAATTATATTTGTGCTGAAGCGGATAAAAAAAAGTGTGAAGTAATTAGAGGGATGGAGGGAGTATTTGATATTCAAAATCGTATAATAATTAAATAACACCCTAAAATTATAATTATTGTTGACACCATCTACTTTTTATTTGTAAAAAGTAATGTAAAACATTATTATTATGAGTTTATAGTGTAAATTTATTAAAAATTATGATAAATTGTTTATAAATTATATTAATTAAATAATTTGGGATACAAATTAATTAATATATAACTATTTATATATATAAATATATATATAAAAAATTTTAAAAAGAAATTAGGGGTGGGGGTGGGGGTGGGGGTGGGGGTTGGGGGGGGTTTTGGGGTACAGCCGTACCCCCTTGTACCCCCTGTATCCGCCCCTGATAACAATAGATAAAAACTTATAATCAAACACAAGGATGATATTTCCGACTAATTAACGGGTACGTTAGTGTGCGTACATTTCACGATAAAATCATTCTATATTTCGTAATTAGTTATTATTTTTGATTAAAAATGTTATTAATTTTGCAAAAAATCTTATTATTTTAATTTATAAATTGTTCATAAAATAGTTTATCATATTATTATTATTTTTCATTAAATATAATTTTCATTAAAATGTTATCACTTCTTATACATCCCATACAAACAGGGTCGGTCCTTACTTGAGTCGAGCGAATCGATCCACTCAGGTCCAAAAATTTTGCTAAAATTTAGGGGCCCATGTTTTTTTAAAAAAATCCTATATATATATATATATTTAGAGGAATTGATAAGTGCAGATGATGAAAGTCCGAAGAGGTCTTGCGAAAATCTTTAATGTTCTTTTACACACAATGAACATTCTGATATTAATAGGACTGAATTATTTTTTGAGTTGATTTTTTTTAAGCATTATTTGCCTGAAGGCACAAAATAAGCTATTAAAATAATCAATTATTTGAAGAAAATTGATGGTTGTTTACCCCATATTTACATTGCTTATAAGATAATGTTATCGATACAGATTCTAATTATTTGTTTTTAAAGTGCAAATGATGAAAGTCTGAAGAGGTCTTACAAAAATCTATAATGTTCTCTTACAATGAGCATTCTGATATTGATGGGAATGAATTATTTTCTTGAAGCATTATTTGCCTGAAGACACAAAATAAGCTATTGAAATAATCAATTATTTGAAGAAAATGAATGGTTGTTTTTCAATGCTTACATTGCTTATAAGATAATGTTGTAGATACCGGTTCTAATTATTTGTTTTTAAAGTGCAGATGATGAAAGTCTGAAGAAGTCTTGCAAAAATCTTTAATGTTCTCTTACACACAATGAGCATTCTGATATTGATGGGAATGAATTATTTTATGAGCTGGTTTTCTTGAAGCATTTTTTGCCTAAAGACACAGAATAAGCTATTGAAATAATCAATTATTTGAAAAAAATGGATAGTTGTTTTATCAATTCTTACATTGCTTATAAGATAATGTTGTCGATACTGGTTGTAATTATTTGTTTTTAAAGTTCAGATGATTAAAGTCTGAAGAGGTCTTGCAAAATCTTTAATGTTCTCTTACACACAATGAGCATTCTGATATTGATGGGAATGAATCATTTTTTGAGCCGGTTTTCTTGAAGCATTCTTTGCCTGAAGACATATAATAAGCTATTGAAATAATTAATTATTTGATAAAAATGGATGGTTGTTTTCCCAATGCTTACATTTATAAGATAATATTGTCGATACTGGTTACAGTGGCGATAACAGAAAGAAGTTTTCCAAAGTTGAAGCTCATCAAGACTTTTTTTCAATGAACAATGTCACAAGAAAGATGGAATGGATTGACTATATTATCAATTGAGAAAGAACTTGCAGAAAAACTTTATTATACTAATTTTATTAATACTGTGCCATTAAAACTGTTAGGCGCGTTTTATTTTAAAAATTGCAATATTATATTTAGTTATTTTTTTATTATATATATTGCATTTTAATAAGAAGTTAAATAAGGGGGCCCAATTTTAAAATACGACTCATGCACGAAAATTTATAGGATTGACCCTGATCATAACCAATGAGTATAAACAAATGGGATCACCTATTCCACATTTTTGTGTCTCATCTCCTATCCACAAATTAAATGTTTGCCACAAATTATAATCAATGCCCAAAATTTAACACATGTCCAAGGGTTAATGGTTATTTGTAGGGTATAGTTCTTTTATATTGTGAAATATCAATGAAACACCGGATGTGGAATAGAGAATTCAACTTGGGGTATAAATACCTTAATTATATGTATATCAACCAATCACCTTACAATATGAGAGTGTGATGAGTGTAATAATCTCGTGAGTTTAGGGTCATTTTATAGCATTTTTTAATATAAATATGCTTAGATTTTATGGTTGAGTGCACTATAATACTTGAAATTTATAAATATTTGGAGAATTGGTATTTTTGGTGGTATTTGTGTGATTTTATGATAAAAATAGATTTTAGAGGTGAAAAGAAAGATGTAGGAAAAAACAGCACTCAATTTAGATTTAAAACGAGGGTGAACAAGCCAATATAGTGAAGCGGGGAAATTCTGACACAATTTCGACCAACTACATAAAACTTCGAACGAAGTTTCATGCACAAAAATAGGGGATGCATTATAAGCTCTTAGGTAGAAAAACAAGACCACCTACATAAAACCTCGGTCGAAGTTTTGTGAAAAACTGCCAACTGTCTAGAAAATCGAGAAACTTCCCCCATTTGGCTATTTAACTTACGTTCATTATTCAAAGAATGAGTTCTACGTCCACAATCTGGCGCGCACACTTCCACACCATCATTTTTACGTACTTTCTTTCCCAATCCATCTAGATCTCCATGCATTCCACCCATAATCTTTCATCCAATTCACTAAATTCCTCTATCACTCATTTCAATTGATTAATGAAGCATTCGAAGTGTTGAAGATTGCAAGAATATAATAAGTTCTAAGTGAAGAAATTCAAGGAAGCCTATTCTTAGTTTGTAATTTTCTTTTATTCATTTATGTAACTTTGTGTAACATTTTCTTTTGTGATACTTTAAACCCTCTGTCTAGTGTTATTTATATTTTTTATTTTAATTTGTACAAAAGTTAAAATTTATATTTATTTTTTGTCAAGTGAGTACAAAACAATTAATTATTCTACATGGGTCTCATACTCACTATATATTAAATATTATATTTTTCAATCCATTATTTATTAAAATATTATTATATTTTGTATTTTATGTGAAAAAAAGCAAACCTAAATTTTAATTTAGGGGGAAGAAGTATTTAAATTGAATAAATATTACAAATATATATTCTTTAATTTAAAACTAGAATTTATAATCGAATCAAAATAAATACACTTTATCATGATTATAAAGTTGAAAACAAATTAAATGCACAAATCAACCGCGTTATAGGTAAAAGTTTACTTACTCCTACATGAGTTAGATGATATATAAAAACTAGTCAAAGCTGATGTGAGATAGAATATTCATTTATTTAATTAAATATAAAAGTGAAAATTCAATACATCGTAAAATATCTGAAGTGTTAATCACAGTTAATATAGTTAATTAGTTACACCACACATGGGCCCACTATTTTCAGGTCCAATTAACACCCACCGAAAACAACTTAGCTGGCCCATATTTGCTAAACTACATTAATTGCGCTCTTTCATCTTCTACTTAGTATTTACAAATAAAATGAGAACAAATATTTATTTGATATATACGAAGTAATTTTTTTTGTGAGATGAATAAGAAATGGTAATATTTCAATAAAATAATATATTTAAATAATAAAAAAAAATAATAATACAGTGAATATTTTCATGAATAATTTATTTTATAAATAAAGTGATAATATTTTTAAAAAAAGTAATATCATCTTTAATAAAAAGTAATAATTAATTAAAATGTATAAAATAATCTCATCGTTAAATTGTCTCACCAAAGACTACCTAAAAAAAATATTAGTTCAGGTGCTGCGATGTGAGTAATCAATACTCACTTCATTCCGAGTTAATGTTTACGTTTTCTATTTTAGTCTGTTTCAAATTAAAGTTTATATTTCCTCTTTCATCAAGTTGGACCCACACAAAATAATTAATTATTTCATGTAGGGCCCACGCACAACGCTAATACAATTACCCCACTTGACTTTAAATATTTCTCCCACCTCACTACACATTAAAATATTATATTGTCTATTAATTTACGGGCAAAAAACAAACGTAAACGTTAACACGAGATGGAGGGAGTATATTTTTATATTTTTAAATATCTCGTTGATTATAATCATCTGGATGCTTCTTTATTCCTATAACACTTGATTACAATTTTCTTTTATAAAATAGAATAACATAACTAGATATAGTTGGATCATGCGTCACCCAAGATTTAAAAATATAGTATACAGATTCAAGAAATTCGTTTACATTTTATGTCTGAATTAACCTCATATATCAAATAAAAACATTATCAGCAGGGGCGTATCCTCATGTACCTGTGGCGGGGGCTAAACCATCAAAATCCCTTTAGTATATACTCCTTCGTCCCATACTTATGTTCACACTTTCCATTTTCGTCCGTCCCACAAGAGTGAAAATCAATCTTCTTAGTTTTAGATATCAAACTTGTATGAAAATATCTCTAAAAAATTTTTGGTAGCAAATTATGTTCTTATATTGTACTATTTTGTACTCTCATAATTCCATAATTATCATCACACTCTATATTTTTTTTCGTCTCATAAAGCTTGCACCACCCAAAAAATAATATCACACCTTAAAATACATTTTAATTTTATAAATAACACTCTCACCTAACACATGTAAGTTGTAACATACTTTATATTTTATTATTTAAAAAGACTAAGTTATTCCTAAAAATCAATAAAGCTAGTTAAAAATATTTATTTTAAAACTGTGTTTCAACATTATCATAGCAAATAAAATCGAAACTGAAGAGGTATTATTGCTCCAATTTCAACTTAATTTTATCCTTAGCCCCCTACAAAATCGTTCTAGCCCCTGATTATCACATCATAATCATTCGTCCAATCTACTATGTTTAAAGAGGTTTATTTTCTTAGCAAAGGCAAGAAAAGAAAATTACTCCCTATTACACGTGTTGCTTTAGTAGAGTGTTATAAATATCTCTCCTCATCTTTCACTCGTTTCATTAGTTTAATCCCTTGTACTCATAGGGAAGAGAGAGAAAGAGAAGAGAGAGTGTGATGGGGTGGATGAATATATGGATGGCATCCATGCAGATTTTCCTCATATCAGCTGGAGCTGCTTCCTTCGCTATAGGAATTTCAATCACTCTTCCAAAGGCTGTAAACCAAATCCTACAAATCTGGTCCTTGATTCTGCCATGCCTTAGGCCTACCATACTCATCAACTGCATCATCATCGCCATCGCCGCCGCATCGCACTTCCGTCAAACGCCCGTTCCATCGCATGCCGCCTTTCCACCTCCGACGACGGAGACGGGGGCGGAGGCGTTTGATGATGAAGAGAGAGTAGTTGAGTTGAAACCTGTAGTGATAAATGGTTTGCTAGTTGACTTGGAAGAAGAAGAGTCTGGCGGGTCAGAAGAAGATGAGGATGCGTTCTTCGACCGAACGTCGTCGTACGATCCCGTTCTGTCGGAGAGATCCACACCGGAGTTTCAGGCAGAACATATGTCGCCGGAGCCAATCCTTGACAGTCCTAAAAGTAAGTGTGATCAATTTTAGTTATAAATTATTATTACGACCAAAATCGTCACTCTTGGTTTTAGTTTGGTGGCTCGGATTTATGTGCCATTTTTTATACATCATCTTATCTGTCATACCGTTGGATGGAGATACATGGAAAAGAGAAATTATACCTTAAACTTAAAACCCTAGGGGAATGATTGTATTTATTTCCCCCTCTTACATGCCAACCATTTAAAGTGTGACACATAAAAATGATGCATGAAAATGACGCAGAAATCCTTAATTTGGATAACAAAATTTTGGTTTTCAAAATCCCAAAAAAATCATCACTCAGATCCTATAATTCACTCACTCGTCTCATCAATAAATTTACACTCATTATTATTTTTTCTCATAAATGAGTTCACACCCAATAAAAAAATAACATAGAATCTAATAATCCCTTATTATATTTTAATTTTAAAATTATCATCCATTTACAACTCATATAATTTATTTATTATTTAAAAATATAAACTATCCATATAAATAAGCAAAGCAGTAACTTTTTTAAAATTGTAAATTTTATTATGGTACAAAGGAAGTACATGTACATCTTCTATATATTATCTCCTCACATTCAATATTCTTTTTTTATCTCTTCTCGCTCTTTCTATATACTAGATTTAGGAAATCAATTTGAATTCTCTATACCATTTTGTATAACATAGCCCATATAGGGGAGAGAAAAATTGTATTCTAAAAGGAAAAATATAAACTCTAAGGATAATGATTTAATTTTCTTCTCAAATTATGTATCAATCAACGTAATAAATGATGCAGAGAATGATACACAAAAATGACGTAAAAGAATTTTGTGTGTTAGAAACGTGCTGGTACGTTGTTATCATATAGTAATATCATGATGTAATACATGGAACGTGGTCTCTACCAATTAAGATTGATTTTTGTAGATTTGATATTTATATTCTCCCTCCGGTCCCATTATAACTTTTATATTTATTGTTGTACCAAAAGTTTTTTTTATCAACTTTATTAATTTTTAAGGGTATTTTATTATTTTTGGGTAATAAATAAAATGTAAAGTAATGTTATGAGTGTAAAAAAGAGTGACAAATTTGAAATTAAAGTAACTTTGAGGTTGTTGAATAAAATTTTGTTTCATTTTTTCAGAATATGAAAGTTATTGTGAGACAAATAAATAAGTAAAGAGTGAAATGTGTTATAAGACGGAGGGAGTATGTTGTAATATTAAAAGTTTACAAAGATGTCTTTAAAAATAACAATAATACACCACATCTCATTGATACATGTACGTTGCTTTTTGAACTTGATTAAGGAATATAATATTTTAATATTTAGTAAGATGATCGAAATAATATTTTAATAGATAGATGTTTTGTAGTGTGATATGTATTAGTGTGACACAAAACTTAATCTCTAGATGTATTAGTGTGATATGTGAAATTATTGAGAGAAAAGTATTTAATTTTTATGAATCTCTTTTTACTAAAAAGGAAAACTCACACTTCATATCGAGATGGATAATTAACCCCACGAGAAGATCATACATAACCTCACCCATATGATCATCTTCACTTTTCGGAACGTCTAGAGATTAAGTTTGAGCTCCAAATTAACACCATTAAATTTTTAGAGGATGAAAGTTTGGATTCTTGTATTTAAAGAGTTCAATCAATGTGAATGATCTTGAATTCAAAATGTTTACAAATGAATTATTCATAATTAATAAAAATACTAGTTTTTATACTCTTTCCATCCCATAAAACGCTTCGCATTTATTGTTCAATATTGTTTAAGAAAAGTTGTAAATTTTGACCCAACTTTATTAACTTTAGAAGGTACTTTAGTATTTTTAGATAATATAAAAAAGTACTCCATTCGTCCCGCGTTAACATTAACGTTTACTTTTTGCATGGAGATTAAGAGATATAATATTTTAATATATAGTGAGGTAAGAAAAATAATATTTAATGTAAAGTGGATAGTTGTATTAGTGTTGTGTGTGGGCCCTATATGAAATAATTAATTATTTTGTGCGGGTCAACTTGACAAAAAAAGAAATGTAAACCTTAACTTGGGACAACCCAAAATAGAAAATGTAAACCTTAACATGGGACGGAGGGAGTATAAAATAATGATATATATATGAAAAATAAGTGACAATTTCAAAATTAAAATAATTTTTGAGATTGTTGAATAAAGTGATATATATATATTTTTGGATTACGAAGGATTTTGTGGGACAAACAAATAAAGAAAGTGTGAAGAGTTTTGTGGAACGGATGGAGTACTAATTTAATGAACCATGCAAGTAATAAGATTAATTAATAAAGTAAATAAAAAAATTGTAAAGAGACAAAATAAGTAGAAAATGTTTCTCAACTCCATGATACTTTAAATATACTTATTATGATTATTGTTGTGATACTATATATATATATGATAAATTAAGTGTCGATAGGCAAAAATGCTCAATACTCAATAATAAAATATCAATACCAACAAAGCAATAATTTTTTTTATAATCATTTTTAACAAATAATACAAAAAAGATCAAAACATCCTCATCGATGTACTTACCTATACTACCACCAAAAACTACTTACACCTTAACCCATAACTATACAGCCACCTATACATTTCTTTCGCTTTAACACTAACATCCTAATCGACATTCTCATCAATATACACACTCACACTACAACCACACAACATCATCGAAACCCTGAACCATTATATCACCTACACATTTATCCTCGCCACACATACGTTTTAACTCCGATATCTGTATTGATATTATAATTGATATACTTAATCACACTAAACACATGTGTAGATGAAGGTAGGGATATCAATATACTCCTATATCCATTCTGATATTAAAATTGACATCTTTATCGATATTAGAACCGATATACTCTCCTACACACTCACTCACAGGACACATTAGGATTTGTAAGTTGCAAAGTAGAGGTATTAAAGTTTAAAAAGTATTATTTGATTAAAATTTATACAAAAAATATTTGTTGTTGATAAAAATATTGAAGTGTAAAATTTTGTATATTTTCAATTCTCCCTTAGATTAAAAACTCAAAATAAAAATATACTCCCTTCATCCCGACGAAAGGTCCCCATTTTATTATATTGGGCGTCCCATTCAAAGGTCCTCATTTTTGCATTTTTGTAAAAAGGGTTTACCACTACCCATCACATCCCTCTAATACAATTACCCAATACACATAAAATAATAATATTATTTAATTCACGTGTAAAAAGTAAATGGACACCTTCGGACAGGACGGGAGAGTATACTTATTGATAAGAGCAGGAACAAAAATCAACAGTGAAACACTGTTGCCCAAAGCCGCAAAGCTATTTTCCAAATTAATTTCTTTGATAAATCCAAATAAACCCTAATTAGGCATATAAATACCCTGCTAATTATTTGCCAAAAATAGAAACATAAATAACTTAAGAACATAAATTAAATCTAGCCCATGGACAGTGAGCTCAATCCCCTCCCCGCCTTCGGTAAACCAATAAGGGCTCGACCCTCCTCCAAGCCAAGCCACCGGTCCTGCTCTCTATGAACTCCATCCCCCTTCGAAACAACCTTGCCCTCAAGGTTGAAATTCAGAAACTGGCTCTGAAAAGTGGTTTTGCTCATCCAAGTAGCATCGTCAACCGGCTGCCCTACCCACTTAATCAACAACTACTCCTCCTCCACCCCTTTTTCACGACCATTCCGCCATGTTAGAACCTCCTCAGGGTCAAAGACCAGCCCCACTGGCAACTCCAAACTCTCAGGCAACTCTGCCTCCACGGGATAGTTTTTCACCACTCGACGCAGCTGCGACACATGAAAAATAGGATGTATGCGGCTTGCAGACGACAAAGACAGTCGATACGACGCAGATCCTATGCGTGCTTCCTCCAAAAAATGGCCCATAAAACTTGGGTGACAGCTTATGAAAAGGCTGGCGAAATACCATAGATTGTCGATGCGGCCGAACTTTCAAGAATACCTTATCGCCAACCTGGAATTCCACCTCCCGACGATGTGTATTGGCCTGCTTGACCATACTGTGTTGTGCCTTCTCCAGAGTATCCTTGAATTGCACCATCATTGCATCCCAACTACCGAGAACATCAGCCACGGCAGCCACTGTAATTTCACTAGGTAGAAATCATTGAATGGTGGGAGGTGGCCATCCATACACAATTTCAAATGGAGTATCCCGGACAACCATCTGAAATGTAGTATTATACCAATATTCAGCCCATGAGAGCCACCACAACCATTGCTTTGGTTGCTCACAAGTAAAACATCGCAAATAAGTCTCCAGCACCCGATTTAACACATCCGTTTTCCCATCCATCTTCGGGTGGTAAGCGGAACTAAACTTCAACTGTGTTCCCGATAGAGCAAACAACTCCTTCCACAGAGCACTGACAAATAAAGAGTCACGATCACTAACAATCGATTGCAAAATCCCATGCAACCGCACTACTTGCTTAACAAATACCTCGGCTATAGAACGTGCTATAACGGGCAGATTGAGTGCTATAAAATGCCCATACTTGGACAAACGGTCCACAAACATCAAAATTGATGTATACCCCTTTGATTTAGGTAGATAGGTAACAAAGTCTATCGAAATATCCTCCAAAATCAGATTATGAATGGACAACTGCTGCAGTAACCCAGCTGCCGACATCGCTTCGTACTTGGTCTTTTGGAAAACTAAGCACTGGGCGACATAATTATGTACCCGACGAAACATCCCTCTCCAATGCACATTGGACGCCAATCTTCTATAGGTACGAAAAGCACTAGCATGCCCCCCTTTCGGGGTGTCATGAAACTCTTCTAACAAGCGAGGAATCCACTTGGAATTGGAGATCAGCATCAAGCGTCCTTTAAGGAACAGACGACCTCCTAACAACTCAAAACCAGGCTTGCTAGTAGGATCCGTCTCCAATGCTCGCACCACGCCTCACACAAACTCATCCTGCTGTTGTTCTTCTCCCACATCAGTTAATTCTAGCCATTCCGGGCCACTAGCTGTAGTTAACGAGGTCTCTTCCGCCCTTATTGAAAGAGCATCCGCCGCGGCATTTGAGATGCCTGTATTATACTCAATCACAAAATCATACCCCAATAGCTTTGCCATCCAAACCTACTGTGATGGCGTCGCTATGCGCTGAGTGAGAAGGTGTCTGAGACTGTGATGATCAGTGCGAACCAAAAACTGTCGCCCAATCAGATATGGCCGCCAATGCTGAACCGCCAGGGCTAATCCCATCATTTCTCGCTCATAGGCTGATTTGGAGAGGGTGCGATTAGCTAAGGACTTGCTGAAGTATGCTATAGGTCGCCGCTCCTGCATAGGCACCGCCCCAATGCCCGTACCCGACGCATCATATTCCACCATGAATTGACGATCAAACTGAGGCATAGCTAACATGGGCGCCTCAGTCAATGCCTTTTTAAGTAGTTGAAATGCCTTCTTGGCCTCTGGTGGCCATACAAACCGAACCAAAACCTCCTTCTTCAAAAGGGTCATAAGGGGGCAAGCAATAATGCCATATTCCCTCACAAACCTCATATAATATCCCGTCAACCCAAAAAACCCCCGAACCTCACGGCCTGATCGGGGCCTTGGCGAATCCACCACAGCAATGACTTTTTCCGAATCCATCGCAACCCCAGCCTGAGAAATAATATGCCCTAAGTATTCTATCTCCAGACATCCAAAGACACACTTTTTTCGATTTGCTTTGAACTGATTATTCACCAAGATACTCAACACTAGATTCAGTTGTTCCCGGTGTTCCACCCAAGACCGACTGAAGACCAAAATATCGTCAAAGAAGAGCAACACATACTTCCGTAAATAGGGCCGAAATAAATCATTCATGGTGGATTGAAATGTAGTCGGGGCATTGGTTAATCCAAAGGGCATTATCAGAAATTTATAATGCCCACTATGTGTCCTGAACGCAGTCTTGTGAATCTCCAATTCAACCACTCTGATTTGAAGGTAACCGGAGCGTAAATCTATCTTAGAGAACACCATATCTCCTGCCAATTCATCCAGCATCTCTTGTGTCACTAGAATCGAATACTTGTCGGGCACAGTGGACTTATTTAACTCAGATAGTCCACACAGAATCGCCAACTCCCATCCTTCTTCTTGACCAACAGAACCAGGCTCGAGAAGGGGCTTGAACTCGGTTGTATGATGCCCGCTTGCAAAATCTCATCAACTAATCTCTCTATCTCATCTTTTTGCACGTGGCCATATTGATATGGCCGAACAGACACAGGCTTCGTTCCCGAGGCCAACTCTATTCGGTGGTCCATTGAATGATGGGGGACAATCCCCGTGGCTTCTCAAACACCTCAGCATGCTGCCCGAGAACATCATCTAACTTCCCTATCAGGATCTCCGATGGATTTCTGGGTTCATGGACAAGTATAACCGCCCAGAATTCGATCTCTGTGGTCTTTAGCAAGGTACGGAGGCTCACCAAGTTCTGACACAATGTTGGATTGCCCCGCAACTCCACACGACCTTCATTCCACTCAAAACTCATTGTTAAAGTCTCCTAATTCGTGATAACTTCCCCCAGCGTGGCGAGCCACGCGACTCCTAGAATTATGTCGATCCCGCCTAGCGCAAATACATAACAATCAACCTTGATAGCACACCCCGGCAGTGAAATATGTAGCTGTATGCATACCCCTTCTGACTCTTGTCTATGTCCATCCCCTAACTACACTCCGAATCTGCCCGTCTCATCCGGTTTCAGTCGAAGTGTGGAAATCAAGAATGAGGAAATAAAATTGTGGCTCACACCACTATCAATTAGTAATGTCACCATGCATCCTCCTACCACGCCTCAAAGTCTCATAATTCGGGGGTTGAAACATCACCCTTCGAACTAAGTTAGGGAGCCCTAACTTCACCCAAAACCATGACTGAAGGTGAAGGGTTGACCCCCACTTATATGTCTTTTCACACTTTCGTGTGGAACCAATGTGGGACATTATAACAATCAATCCCCCTTCGAATTGGACGTCCATGGATGGCAGACTCCGGGTGGCAACCTGCATACCTAGGGCCCAAAACTCTGGGTGGCAATCCCCTGGGCCCACATCCCATTGTGGCAACCCCTGGGCCTACACATCGGGTAGCCCCTTCCTGTGGCCCATCCGAATCTGGCAGGTCGGACCAAATTATTAGGCACACAAGTGAGGGAGCCCTAACTTCGCCCATAACCATGGCTGAAGGCGAAGGGTTGACCCCTCACTTATATGCCTTTCCACACTTGAGTGTGAAACCGATGTGGGATATCATAACAATAATTGATAGAGAGCAAGACCGGGGTCTGAAAATTCCCGCCTATGGAGTACACTGGAAGATCACCACCTTCTCTATCTAATTCCACCTCACCTTTCTGGACCTCCTCTTGCCCCGTCACCTCGCAATACTCATATTGTTGGAGGTCCAGCTCCTCGTCCTCCTCTGCCAACATTACCCTCAGTTGATTGAATGGGCATTCATGCCCAGGTGTAAATGGTTTCTTACACCTAAAGTACAACCCCTTTGCTCTCAGGTCCTCCAAGACTCTCGGTGGGAGTCGAGTATACCTAGAATGTGAAGTAGACTATCCGGACAACCGTGAATTCGCCTATGGCAGCCTCAAATTTGTCTTGGACAGCCCTGAATTTGACCTCGAAAACTGCCTAGCCAGTTTAGAAAAGCTGTCGGTCGACCCCTGAGCATTTCCGCCACCTGCCGCCACCATGCCACCACCGGGAAGCCTCAAAAACTATTTGTACGCATCCCAGAACCATTGAAAGTCTGATTTCCCCGACCTCCATTCTGAAAGGATAGATTATCCTCAATATCCCTTGCTAATTCCATTGCTGTCTCCAAGTCATTTGGGCGAAGCAGCCGTAATAAGCCCCGAATCTGACCTTTCAACCCATTCATAAAATAGCCCAAATAGTGTACCTCAGATAATCCAGGAACCTGACCTGCTAATTGGACAAAAAGTGAGATATAATCTTCCATTGATCCGGATTGCTTGACCCCAGATAGACGTTCAAACCTGCTCCCCTTAAATCGCGTATCGAAATGCGCCACCAGTGCCTTCGAGAATTCATCCCAAGCCAACCCTGGCATGCGAGATTACAACCAGGTCACCCAATACAACGCTGTCTCCTCCATTGCAACCACTGCCGCAGGCACCTTTATTCCCTGGCTTGTGTTATGGATTTTGAACTGCTGATTGGCACGTGCTAGCTAACCAATAGGGTCTGATCCGAATGAAAGTTGCACTAAAATAATCTGCGATTGAGTGTGAATCACCGGTGGTAGAGTCACCATTTCGCTCTCCGTGGTGGAAACATCCTCGCGGCGCAACTGTTGCGATTTCGAGATTTTCAGGACCCCTTTTGAAAGTTCGCCAAGAGTAGCCAAGATCTCTACCAAATTTTACTTCATCTCTTCCTGATCAGTCTCAAGTTTACCCAACCTTTCTTCAGAAGAACGAATTGTTGACATGTCGACGGTGACGGATCAGGCAGGTCGGACCAATTGATAAGAGCAGGAATAGAAATCAACAGTGAAACACTGTTGCCCAAAGCCGCAAGGCTATTCTCCAAATTATTTTTTTTGATAAATCCAAATAAACCCTAATTAGGCATATAAATACCTTGCTAATTATTTGTCAAAAATAGAAAATATAAATAACTTAAGAACATAAATTAAATTCAGCCCACGGACAGTGAGCTCAATCCCATCCCCGTCTTCGATAAACCAATAAGGGCCTCGACCCTTCCTCCAAGCAGCTCGTGGTCCTGCTCTCTATCACTTATCCATTAAGCTTTCAAATACAAAATTTAATTTCCAAAACCTTAAACAAACATCACATCCATAAAAAGTTGCGCCATTCCCGTAAGCTACAGCTTTTACCTAGTTATAAAAACAAAGATTATTTATTTATTAATTTATTTAACTTTTGAGGTAATATAATCATTTTTAGAAAAAAAGAAGAAATTAATAAAATAAGTTGATTTTAAAGAGCAATGAGGGAGCCTTCCATAAATCAGTTAACCATCGTCTTGTTTCTAAAAAATATTTTTTTAAAAAGATGAACAATAAAAAATATTACTAATCTTAATAGGTTGGAGAGTAATGCTTTTTAGAAAAGTCTATTAGGGTGGAGAGTAATGCTTTTTAAAATTATCTATTTGTAAGACAATGATTACATGAGATGGTACGTGTTAAAATATGACGGTAAATAGGGTATGATTATTTATAGTTAAAATATATTTTCTTAAAATATGATGAATAATATATTAAAGTATAATTTTATGATGTTATAATATGATTTAATAAAAATATACTTTAAATACAAATAAGTATACTTCACTTATATAATAAGTATACTTTAATAGTGGGTATACCTATTTCACATATAGGGGTGTAAATAAATAGAACGTGCGGCGAAAAGCTCGTGACTCAACTCGTTAAGAGCTTATTTGTGTTCGTTAGATTAAGCTCGTTATGTAAACGAACAAAATTTGAGCATTGCATAGCTCGTTTGTTAAAAGCTCGTGACCAAGCTCGTTTACTGTTCGTTTATATATATAATTTATTATTATTCTTTATAATATAAATATAATATAAAATATTGAAAGCATATATACATGTTAAATTTTCTCATTTTTATGAAATAATAAAAAAAAAATATTGGTAGTTGATGAATATTTTATTATTTTAGGATAGTGGTATGTTTGTTTATCATATTCACGAACGAAATTATATAGGTGTTCACGAATGAAATTATATAGGTATTTCTTAACAAACGAGACTCAATCTTCGTAAAGTTCAGCTCAACTTGTTTACAGTCCTACTCACTTATATTCATCTCACAAAAAAGTATCCCATATTTTTTTCATTCAAAAAAGTAATCTTCATCTTTAAAGAGTAAATTTCATGTATTAAAAAGTAACTGGTAAAGTAGAGTGCACGAATCTTGGGGAGTAATATTTTTATTCTAAATAGAATAGTTTATTTCTTTAAAAAATAATTTTTTATGTAGTAAAGAGTAATTGGTAATTATGGTGCACGTGTAATAAAATCATTTTTCATCAATTGCATATCACTTTTCATTTAAATACTATGTATCACTTTTTTTATTTATAAATATTATCACAACTTATCGATATCTTATAAGATGGTCTCACATAAGTTTTTCGTTATTTTATTATATTCAAAATAATTAATTTTAATTACATATACTTTCATTAGTTTAAATGCAAAAGTAGTTTCACAAAATAATCTTTGTTCATACAATTAATTTTTAAAAAATTAATTTTAAAATTCGATTCAGATTAATATATTGGTAGGATCATGAAATAAAAATAACGAAATGATCCATTTTATTTATTATTTATTAAGTGATTTTATTTATTATTGTTGTTTTGTTTCTATAAACGATTATATTTACTACTATTGTTGTTTAATTAGGAGAGAAGGTGATAGAACATGAGACGCTAGAGAACACGTGGAAGAAGATAATGGAAGGGGCATCACAAGTCCAACCAAATAAGTTGTCGGGACTCAGCAAAAGTAAAATTCAGAAGGAAGGATCTCCGAGTCGGGATGAGTTGAATCGTCGAGTTGAGTCATTCATCAAGAAGGTGAATCATGAAATCAGGCTGCAGAGGCTACAACCATTGGATCATTATATGGACATAGATAACCCATAGTTAGAGCTAGTCACGAGGTCTACTAATTATTCAGTAATTCACAAATCAATTATCTCTTATGAATGAGCTCTATGATCCTACAATATGCTCCCTGCTTTCGTTACCCATTAAAGTTTATGGTTATCTTTTTCATATAAATTAAGAGATTTTTTAATAAGTAGTAAGTCGAGAAATATAATACTTAATTTGTGATGGATAATTTTATTAGTGTTTTATATGAGTTCATATAGTAGTATAATTAACTGTTTTGGGTTTCACTTAAAAAAAGGAAATCTTAACTACGAATTAACCAAAATAGAATACGTAAATAGAATATGTAAACTTGTCAAAAATAGAATACGTAAACTTTCACCTGGTAGATGGAGCATACTTTTGTGATCTCACATAAATTAGTGAGATTTATTTATTTTCTTCAAAATCCACTCATCTCTTGAGAAATCATAGTGGCAAGTGAAGTAATTTTCAACAGAATCAGCCTCAAATGAACAGGAGTTTTGACAAGACCGATCAAATTCACAAAGTTAACAACACTTCCTTGATATGGAATCTCGCTTGGCTTAAGCAGAACATTTTTTCCCAGTGTGTTTCTTGATTCTATTAGAGACAAACTCGAAGATGATTTAAAAGATTTCTTGGCTCAAGTATGCTTCAATAGTCGAGTAATTTTGATGGAATATAAATTCGATTGTCGAACAGGAGTAACTCAAGAAGTGAAAAAACTACATATCGCTTGCTTTGTGTATAAACTCGTGACTAATCAAGAAAAGATTTCAGAAACAGAGGAGAAAAACAAATCTTAAATCTCAATAAATATGTATTAGGGGTATGCAGGTCATATTAATTAAAAGTATTTAATTTAAATGCTTTGGGTTGATGAGATATCAGATAAACTTGATTTTTATGATCTTATTGATGACTTTGCTTCAAAAAAAGTTAGAAGATCAAAAAATTTTCAATAACTTATAAAATATAAAGAGGAAGAAAAAAATACACAATAATGTATTAATATAAAACCAACACTGTGAAAAAAAATACTAATTCTATTTCATTATTAGTAATATAAAGCCAATGCTGTGAAAAAATACTACTTCTATTTCATTAGTAATATGTATCCTTCCTTCTTTGATATTTTTTTTTATTTTTTGTTCTTATCTCATTTATCCTACAACAGGTGTGAAATTTAGAACTCATTCTCCTCTTTTTCTCTGGTTTCTTTACGGTTTGTTTTTTATCTTCTATTCTTAATCTTATCTCATTTATCCTATAATAGGTACGGAGTTTTTATTTTTTTTATAACTTATTATATCCTGATTAAATACAATAATTATTAGTTTGTAGATTCAAATAAATTATATGAAATTCACAATTTTCAAAATATAACTTATAAAATAACTTAAATAAGAATGTGAAGAAAAAATCCACACGTAAAAATATATTAAAAATGAGAAATAATTTACCTTTAAATCTTTGACGAACCGTATGTCATATGAAATGGTAGTAATAAAGATAAAAAATTGATATTAGAATTTTAAATCACAAACTTTTAGATAATTGTTCGCGACTGTAGTATGTGAGGAAGAAGTGAAAAAGACAGACAGAAAATCACAAATTTTGTCCTTGATGAAGAAATGGAAAAGATGAAAATCACAAAATTTATTCGCGTGATTGTATCAGTATTACGTGGTGAAGTGTAAAAGGCAAAGACAATAATAATTATGTGATTTTCGAGTTTTTGGAAGATTTTTATTACGTTGTTTTTTTAACAATGAAAATAGTATATATATATATATATATACAAAAAAGTTTTGGGTCCATGGCAATTGCCCATCAAGACATCTTTCAGGGCCAGCCCTGACTTTGGGGTATATTTAATAATTTCGGGGGTTTAAATAGTCAGTTCATTTTCTAAAATACTCCACAGTTAAATTTAAAATTTTGAGATACTCTCTTGTGAGACGGGTTATTTGTGAGACGGGTCGATCTATCACTAAAGTATGCTTATTGTATAGATAAAGTATGCTTATTTGTAGTTAAAAAATGTCAATAATAAATTATATTATAACGCAATAATATCATACTTTAATGCATAATCAAGTATACTTTAGAAAAAAATATTTTAACAATCATTAAACATACTTTATCTAAATAATAGACATACTTTAACACGTTCCACAAACCATCTCACAAAAGTAATGTCTCACAAGAGAATTTATCTAAAATTTTAGGAGAGTTTGGTATTTTTAAAAGGAATGGAAAATGAATGAGTATTATTGTAGTGTGGAATGAGTTTGATTTTACCTCTTTAGTAGATGAATGATTAATTCCTTGAGTCTTTTTTTTGTTATATATATATATATATATATATATATATATATATATATATATATATATATATATAATTATGGAATGTGAATGAGAATCCCATTGATAGTGGAGTGTAATTATTTTAAGAGTGATACTATTATCACTTGAAACAATACTAAGAGTATCCAAATCTCTAAAAAAAATATTAAAACTACCATTTTAACCTCCATCCCTAAATTTACTCAACTCAATCTCTTTTCCTATTACCACCCAATCCCAACATAAGCCCACCTTTGAAAATTGAAATAAAGTTGTAGAAACTAGAAAAAGAAAGATGAACTAAAGCATCGTTTACTTTTAAGGAGGGGGTAATTTAAACTTGGGGTAATTCATCCCTTGGTTGAGGTTAAACTTCCATATACTTTACCCGCACCTTTGTTTACTTTATAAGTTAAAACTGTATTGATTTTACTAATTTACCCCTTAATAAAAAAATTTCAATACTTAACTCCGATTTAGAATACGCACCAAAGAAGAAGCAGACTACTGTGACGCTGATGCATGCACGAGGAACAAGAGTTTTGCCACTGATGACAAAAGCGGACAAACAAAGAGGAAGAAGATTGACAATTTCATTGAACTATACAGGGTTAGATTTTCAATTTTTCCATTGTCGAGTACCTGAAATCTTAATTATTTTTTTGTTCCTTTTCCGCTGCGTTTTGGGTTTTGGTTATTCCTTTCTCATTGAATAAAGATTATAGATTCAATTGGAATTCAAAAGTTGCCCGTTCTTCTCTTCTAGCATGACTATTATTATTTTTTTTTAAAAAAGTTCTAATTGAAGAAAGATTATAGATTCAATTAGAATTCACAATAGATATGTAATTTATATTTAGACATGTTCAGGTGATAAAATAGCAGGATGGAAGCAAGTAAAATTTAATTACACAATAGATGCTATAATCTTTCACCTAAATCAATGTGTAAACATGTGCGAATTTTCAGTAACTTACAAGTTGGATTTTAATACTAAAGCAGTTTGATTCTTATTAATTATCAAGTAGCTTTACATTTTAATAAGGACAAACCTTTAGACTTAGTGTAGATTCCACTTCAGTTCTAACCTGCATGGGCAGCTCAACTGGTCAAGCAAGGGGATAACTTGCACAATGAACAAGGATCGAATCCCACCCCCAGCGTGGGAGAAACCTCTTAATTAAGAGGGGCTCCTTGTGTGGTCGGTTATTTACTAGAGAAGGGTTTTAAGATAAATAATTCATATTTTAACTTTCAATCAACATGGGCTCTTTGCTAGGCAGGTTCATTCATGTTTGATAAATGAAAATAAAGCACAACACTCTTACTTATTGCCAGGTTCGTCTATCACCTTGGTGCTTAAATTATGTGGACATGTAACACGCTACTACCTTCAATTATGTGGATGTAGAGCAGGTTTGTCAACTACCTAATTTTTAGATCAAGATAAATACTATTTTTTTACCTTGCATTTGGATGCTGAAGTGAGTATATGATTTTTGTTGATGTTGTTGCTAATGTATTTCCTATGTTTATAAACACGTATATATTGTTCATACATTAGGACAATCACTCATTTTACTTTGCAGTGTATGTGAGATTGATGAGGTTGTTTGTCTTGTCTTGTAGTGAGTTCCTCTAATCTGCATCCCGATGTTTCTTCCACCTCTAGCTCACGAAGGATGTGTCACTATGGGATCCATCTTTACATCATGTACATCCTCCGCAGCATTCCTTATTTGCTTTGTCATTGTCAAATATGTCAAGCCACATGGGAAACCATGGATAACACTTGTAGCACATACATTTGGCATTATCATCCTTCTACACATAGATAATGGATAAAACATTAGATATTCAATATAAGCGTAGCATAAACCACATGACACCAAAAGGAAATTTTAAAGACAACCCATGTTTGATGCAAAGATCATAAGTATACCACTGCCCCTGTAGGTTAAGGTCATGAATACCTTAATGAACTTATTCTATACATAATCATCTTTAACCACGATTTGTCCAGAGGTGTGATCAAATGAAAAAAACCCTGACCAGGTGGTGCTAGCTCACATGGCCATTGAGCTCTTCACTAAAGTAAGTGACCCATATTCGATTTCCTTTGGGAATGAATTAAGGGGGAGTTATAAGAAGACTTGGATAAAGAGGGGAGTATGGGTGCTTTGTGAACTAACAACTAACATTAACCGATAATAAAAATAAAAACCCTGACCTACCTATCATATTGCTTAGAGTTCGATGATGGCGTTCCCACGCGTGGATTTTGCTGTTAATGTAAGGCTCAACGCGGAGATCGCAATTAGGATCAAGCTGCTTCATCACCTTCTCCAATTCACCGGTATAAACACTACGAAACTCATTTAAGCATCCCAGCCTCTTTCAACTATGTCCTCCAAGGCCAACACCAGAGTCCTTTCTTCCCATGGGGTCCAAATGCGCCATCATGGTTGCCTGGACGAGCCAATTCCACTCTTCGCTTGGCTTGAATTGTTCGTGTTCATTTATGGACTGTTGATCTACAACAATTAATTTTAGTACTCCCTCAATTTCATTTCAATACTTACATTTGCTTTTTGCATGTAGATTAAGAAATGTAGTATTTTAATGTGTAGTGAGGTGAGAGAAATAATATTTTAATGTGAAGTGGATAGGTGTATTAATGTGATGTGTGGGCCCATTTACTAAAAAGGAAAATATAAAGATTGAAATGAGACGACCAAATTGAAAATATATAAAGATTGAAATGGGATGGAGGGAGTACATAATGTTAATATCATGAATATAAATAATGGTATGACATACATTAGCAAAATATAATGCAACAACATCAAATTAAGATCAATAACCATAAACCAATAGAAACTAATAAAATTAAAATAAACCTCCATGATCTCCAACAAGGAACCATTCAAAATAGTACAAACAAAATTTCTAACTTTAATAAGAAGTACATGAATAACACACCGCAGTTCCACATTCACTTGGTACTGAATATCTTTTTCAAAATAAATAAATAAATAACATAAACAGATACACATGGTCTCTCTTGTTGATACGAAATACAAAACACATTTTCTGTAGCTACAATCTTCACGCATTATATATTGTAGAAGCCAACTCATCCCTCCAAATCCTCCACCGCTATAATGGGCATTGGTGCTTGTTGGGAGCTCGGGGCGTGACGTGTAAATCTTGCACGTTGGAGAGGAGTCGCACACGTTGGCTTGCTGGACACAGGGATGGCATGCATGGTGGCGTGCCATGTGGCGCGCAGAACACTGTGTGAGGCTGCGTGGATGAAGGTTCGATCGATGTTGCACCAGGTTCGAGCAGTCTGCATCAGGTTCGATCGGTCTGCATCAGGTTCGATCGATGCTGCACCAGGTTCGAGCGGTCTGCATCAGGTTCGAGCGGTCTGCATCAGGTTCGATCGGTATGCATCAGGTTCGATCGATGCTGCACCAGGTTCGAGCGGTCTGCATCAGGTTCGAGCGGTCTGCATCAGGTTTGATCAGCCTGCATCAGGTTCGATCGATGCTGTACCAGGTTCGAGCGGTCTGCATCAGGTTTGAGCGGTCTGCATCAGGTTCGGTCGGTCTGCATCAGGTTCGATCGATGCTGCACCAGGTTCGAGTGGTCTACATCAGGTTCGAGCGGTCTGCATCAAGTTCGATCGGTCTGTATCAGGTTTGATCGATGATGCACCAGGTTCGAGTGAATTCACATCAGGTTCGAGCGGTCTGCATCAGGTTCGATCGATGCTGCACTAGGTTCGAGCGAATTCACATCAGGTTCGATCGATCTGCATCAGGTTCAATCGGTCTGCACCAGGTTCGATCGATGATGCACCAGGTTTGATCGGATTCACATCAGGTTCGATTGGTCTGCATCAGGTTCGATCGACTCTGCACCAGGTTCGAGCGAATTTGCATCAGGTTCGATTGGTCTGCATCAAGTTCGACTGGTTTGCATCAGGTTCCGCGTGAGTCTTCACAATATGATCGCAGGGTGCCGGAGTGGTGGAGCAGGCTGCGGGGAGGTCGATCCCCATCGCAGTTGTCCGCATTCGTGATTGGTAGCGAACAATCAAATTCGTTGTTATATAACTGTTATAATTGATTTATTAATTGATTATTGTTATATATGTATGCATGATTTCTATGATTTACTGCCTTATGTGCCGTAATATGAGCATGCTAGGTTGCGTATTTAATTTTTGAATATTATATGCATGTAAAAACCCTTGATTTTAAATAACTAAATGGGAGAGGGGATTGGTAATTAATTCCCGCGGCCTTCATTATTAGTTTGTTAGCAATGTGAATAAACTTGCGTGTCGGCATTAGAGCCTTCCTCCCCATCGGATGAGTTTATTCATGGATATTGCTGGAACAGACTTCTTTAAAATTATGTTTGTAATGTGATGCACATGAACTTGCGTGTTGGCATAGACCTTCCTCCCTATCGGATGAGTTCATGTGCGGATCACTGTACAGACTTATAATTGATGACTGTAGGAAGTTATCCGAGCGCGTGTGTACTTCTCCATCTGTAAGGCACATAAGCTCGCGCAATGGACTTGGGGTCAAATAATGGTGTACACTTAGGTGTAAATAATAAGTATCCTCCCCATCTGAGTCACTGCTTTTATTTGCATGGCTAAAGAGGAACCGACTATTAATTATTTGTCATAAAGTTAGGTTAACAAATGAAATTAATGGATAAAACCTTCTCTTGTAAATGTTCAGGTTTGTAAACGTCCACACTATTGCAAACTTACGGTGCTTGAGATGTCGGTGAATTTATATTTTATATTGTTTTGAGGGAATCAATATAAATGGATAAATTCGAAGATTTGATCGGTGTATTTATTTATGATTCTCTAAATTTCAAATAATTTTATTTCACTTATGGTTGACTAAAAGAAATTATATTTACTGGTCCAAAATTAGATGATTAGAAAAGAATATTGGATTCGAATTTTACTGCTTAAGAAATACATGTGTGTTCTCACAAAAGACTTATCATGATGCATATTAAAGTCTCTATTGAAGAGATAAGAGATTCATAGAAATATGATGGTCTCATGTAACTCTTAGAATACTTGAGTAAGTTAAAAGGCGATAGATCATGATTGAATTTGATGAATGAATTGGAGAAACTTGGAGTGGAAGTTGAAGGGGAAACCTAAATCAATTCTCCATAATTGCCTAGATGTTTTGAGTAAGTTTCACCTGAATTACAAGAGGTTGTATATGGTGGAAACTTCTGACAAAACATGTGGTGAAGGAAATCCAATTTCATCAAAGGAATGAACAAGGTTAGAATCTTACTTGCTAGTCGTTGAAGCATGATTAGTGATGGCACCTACTGATACGTAGTGTAGATACCAAAATCACTAAATGTTTATTACTAAGTGAGGATAAGATTATTATAGACATGAGTAAAACTACAAGAGTGGTGGCTATTGCAGTGGGAGTTGTTTATTTATCTAATGATATGAGTAGACGTTTGATTATGAGGAATTGTCTTTACGTACATTTTCATAGAAAGAATTTCATTTCGGTTTCTATACATATACGGATGGATACTCCATTTTATTTAAATGAAATGATCATAGTGATGAAGGATGGAGCTATAATATGTTATGGTACGTTGGTGGATAATTTATATGCTCTAAAATCATGTATATCCCACAGATGTAACATATAGTTATTAATGATACATCTTCTAATATTAGTAAGAGAAAGGTACCTTCGGATATGAACTATACATATATTTGGCATCTAAGACTAGATCATTTTACTTGAGTAGGATTCAAAAGTTGATGACCGATGAACCGTTAGGTTTATTGGAAGTGGAAACTATCTAACTTGTGAGTCTTGCTTGGAAGTAAAAATGATTAACTGCCTTTTCAAGGCTGTGGGGTGTAGAGCCAAAGATATATATGTTGGAATTGGTTCATTCTGATTCAAGCGGACCTAAGATTATCCAGACGAGAGGTGGTTATAAATATTCGATAATTATTCTAGATACCGATATATTTATTTGATGCACTGCATGTCTAAGTTCTTTGATTAATTTAAGAATTGTAAGACTGGTACAGTGAAGCGTCATGGAAAATATATCAAGTCATTACGATTTAATCGTATGACGAGAACCTCTTAGGATATTTAGGAGCTATTAATCAGAGGTTGATATTAAATGTCAAGTTGTCTACATCGGCATACCCTAGCTGAATGATGTGGCGGAAAGAAGGAATAAGACACTTATGGTTTTGATTAGATAGATGATGAATTATTTGGAATAAATTCATTTTATGGATATGCCCTAGAAATAGTAATTCTTAATGTTTTGTCTGTTTGTGTGATATCCTAGAAAAATGAAGGGTGATTTATTTAGTCTAAAAGATCGAATTGTGATTGTTAACACAAACACTAGATTTTTGGAAAGGGACTATATAATAAATCTCATACCCATTTATAAGTTGTCCTAAAGGATGTGAGAAGAAAACACAAAGTATTAGTACCAATTGTGTAAGAGGATATACCACAAGGTAAACTGCAACGCATATCACGTCTGATACACAATTGCATGTAATGCCTTGTCGTAGTGGGAGGGATGTTCGACAACCTGTTTGATACATGTTTTGGGAAATTCGTGAGACTTGGTCCCTAGCAAACATGAAATGGACCCACAGATACGACGAAGCACTACAAGTTAGAAATACCAAATCTTAGCAAAGTGCAATGGATATTAAAATAGAATCGATGGATTTTAAATTAGGTCTGGATGCTTGTTAAACCGCTAAATGGCGTAAAAGCCATTGGAAGCGGGCATGCAAGAATAAAAGAGGATCATAGAATAAGGTGAAAACCTTGGAAGCAAGCTTGTTGCGAAAAGGTATACTCAGAAAGAAAGGGTCCGATTATGAGAAAACCTGTTCGCCTGTAGCTATGCCTAAGTTGATTCGAACTCTTTTATTTGTTGCTACTCATATGAAATATGAGGGATAGCAAATATATGTCGAGACAGTTTTCCTGATTGGAAGTCTTAAGGAAAACATCTATGTGAATAAGGGAAACATCTATGTGAAGCAACAAGAGTGATTCATTGCAAAAAGCTAAGAGCATTGTGATAGTAAGCTTAAAAGTGTCCATTCATGGACTAAAGCAAACTTCAAGATCATGAAACATCCATTTTGATGAGGTAATCCAGTGACATGGATCTAATCAATGATCGGATGGGTCTTGTGTATTGAAAAGAGTAATGAAAATGTGGTGATATTTCTTGTACTATACTTAGATAGTATCTTGCTCATTGGAGACAAGGAAAGAGTATTGTCGGGCGTATGGGCATGGTTGATAAAGCGGTATGATATGAAGGACTTAAGAGGAGCAAAAATATTCTTTTGATCACGGTAATACGGATTACAAGAAAGGATGTTATGCTTATCTCAAACTTCATGAGATGATACGATCCTTACTTATTTTAGCATGTGACTTTATCTAAAGAAATGTGTCTTGTGACACAAAGTAGATAAAGAAGATGAAAGCGGTTCCTTATGCTTCGGCAAATGAGGAAACTTAATCTAAGGAATGCTATGCACGAGATTGGATATCTGTTTTGTCGATGGCATGAACAGTGGGTATCAACGTAACCCGAAACAAGAATGATGAACTGTGGTAAGACATATATGAAGTGTCTGAGAAGGACTGGAAATTATATGTAGGCTTACAGGGCAGATTCACTGCTTCTTGTGGATTACGTAGATTTGGATTTTTTAGTCAGATTGGACAGCAGGAAATCCACCTCAAGGTTATGTGTTTAATTTTAAGAAGTTGAGTCATAGTGTGGAAGAGTGTTATATAGTAATATATTTCAGACTCCAAATTCCATCATGGAAAGATAATAAATTACAGCCTATGAGGCAGCCAAAGTATCTGTATGACTCTAGAAACTTCATGATGGACTTTGATGTGATTCTAAGTTTGCCCAAGGTTATCACAATTTATATTGATGATATTGGTGCAGTTGCAAACTTGAAGGAATCATGAGCCCATAAGGCAATTAAACACATGAAGCGCGAATACCACCTGTTATGAGAAATCGTATGATGAGGGGAAGGTTGTTGTCGCCTAGATTGCATCGGATGATAGCCTAGTATATCCATTTATAATGACCTTAAGGCGAGAGCTTTTGATGGTCGTGTAGTGGGAGTGAGAATCAGATGTATGACGGAAGACATGACAGCATAGTCTTTTAGTATAAGTGGGAGATTGTTGGATTATATACTAAAAGTCTAGCTTTTTGTATGAACAATGTTATAACAATTAATTTGAAATGAGAATCATATGATCAAATGATTGCATCTTATAATTTATTTATATGTTCGATGCAATAGTCCACTTACTTTATACTGTAGATAATATATTGTGCGACAACACGTGGAAGATCATATTATCGGTTTCCTTATAAAGTATAAATAGATGCTCACAACCAAGATAGACGGGGACTCTCTATCGGGATGGTTGTAGTGTGGTTTGGTATTAGCTTGTCTTGGTTATAGAATCACATTAGTGCACTTGTGTGTATTGAGTAGGACCGCTTGAGATCGTTCGACTTATACTGACTTATAGGAAAATTTGATCTCAGTTATTATGGAAGTTCATGCTCTTAATCCCTATACAATAACCTCGACACGTAGGGCAGTATGTATTTCTTTGATTCACCAATGGTTGAGATTTACATGTAATTAAATCAACAAACTCGATGAGTTGGGAAGTAGTGCTGTCTCTATGGTGTGCTGTTGATTGTTGAAGGAATCCTGTCCGTCATAGGTTGATGATGTCCCCTTGAGGAGCTCATAAGGATTATCATGTAAACCCTACAGGTGGAATTTATTTCGGTATGATAATGAGGTTGAGTGGTACTACTCTTGGATGAGATATTAATTAATTGAGTTGTCAGTAACTTAAATTAATTAATGGACATTGTATATCTTAAACATGGGGAGAATAACGGGCTCATAATAAGAAGGAGCCCAAAATATAATTTTGGGATTGGAAAGGCAGTGCAGTAATAATATTTTAGTGGAATATATTATTGGACTTAAGTATAAGCTTTGGGCTAAGCTTGGATACTTAAGCCCATTGAAGACCCAACCCAATTTCTCTTCCTGGTCCCTGCTGTAGCCCATGTATATAAGTCACCTCAGTTTATCTGGAACCCTAATCTAATTCATTATTTACGTGTGATGAGGGTTGAGAGCAGATTGAGGAGGTCTCGTAGATTTTCGCCCACACGACGTCGAGATCGGACTTGGGATATACGGCAGAAGATCAGAAGGTAGTTTGCTGCAGCTGTCTGCCACCTTGAGAAATTTATATAAAATCGTACAGTACTCAGAATTTGATGATCAATATAATGACGGAAAACGGTTGAAGAGAGGATCGTCTGAGCATAAAGATCATTCAATTCCGACATCAGACGAGGAAGTTATGGCCATTCTCGTGGGACTGCACAGTCTGCCAGCGAGAATCCTTCATCTTCTACATACCCTGGTGAACGGTAATCGTTTCTATGATTTATTGCTTCTGTTATGATAGAAACGCATGGTATCCTAACAGGTTATGTTAACCAAATGATCGAATGCCTACAGCATTTTCATGAGTTCCTGCATCCTTTTGTGTACTTGTATAATCAAGTAACTTATTCATATGTTGCTGAGGATCTTAAAAGGTTCTCCTAGAGAAGGGACTCATTTCAATCATGCTGATTAAAGTAGGGTGAGGATCAAAATTAGCTCCGGCCCCTCTTGCTCCAAACAACCCCGCATTGCCACCTTTGTTGTTCTTAAAGACTTCACGGATGGCAAGATTATCTGGATTTGCCGCCATGTTGACTGCTTCTACTTCCAAGTTGTTTCTGGTTGCAGCTACAATCATTTGCGAGTTCAGCTCTTCAACTTTAACTCCTAGATTAAGAGCTTCATTTGGTTCTACGTTCTTGTTATTGTTCTTTTTCTTCCTCGACGATGCACTGATCTCATGATTAAAAGGTGCTAACTCTCCTGCCCTTGATCTAGTGTGCATACACCTAAGAAAAATAAGCGTTAGAAAATAAAGACAATAATCAAATAGTCTCAATTAAACTAGAAATAATAAACTAATAATTAATGCCGTCTCCAGCAATGGTGCCAAGAACTTGATGAGCATTTTCTCAACACACAATATTAATCCACAAGTGTGAAGGATGTTATTGTAACTTTGATAAGCGACCAAGTATTTATCGAACCTAAAGGACGTATTATTATTAATTTAATTATAATCTAACTTATTAAGACTAGTATGGCAATAAAGTTGTGATGATTAAGTAACCAATAAACAAATAATTAAAAGAACAACTAAAATAAACAAGCAGTAGAGATTAAACGAAAGTGAATAAGTGAGAAGATAGGTAGTCCTTCGGGCCATCCAGTTTTACACATTAACTTTCCTTCCGTGTATAAATGTCCGACTCTGCCTTGTGGAGTATGGACGCATCACTAAGCCATACAAATATACTCTATAGACACAAGTAAATAAGCGTGTGACATGTGTGAATATCCTTGGAGCAAGAGATATAATTCACCCGCTTTCTAGGTACTATCAGTATCAATTATTTCCCGTGCACTTAGTATTCTAACCCGATATGATCTCCCTTTATAGGTACTATGAAGTTATTCTCTTTGTCCTACTTATTAACCCGAATCATATTCAATTAACAAGTATTTATATAAGATAGTTCTAATGAGACTTCGGAGTCCTCTCACTTAGAATCATAATATAGAATCCTACTCAGCAGTGAACGCACTCAATCAATAATCAAGATATGTATTCAGACTCTACATAACAATTAATGATGCACAAAATAACTCTGAGTATGAATTAAAAACACATAGTCTTATATAAAATAAACCACAAGTCATGTTGTACGGAGTATACACAAGGAAGTTCAATTAGCTCATAAAACCTTCATAAATCCTAGAACTACCGAAGCTATTATAGCCCATGATTGATCGAAGAACAATCAAGGTGGTTGGATAGATCATACTCATAGTCTTGAAATAAATTAAGATGCAAAGTAAACCCTAGATACGGGCGCCATCGCGTTTCTCTTCATCTTGAATCTTCACTTAGTTCTCACTTGATTCGACAGACGAATCTCTCTACACAGCTCCGTGGATGATGGTAGGGTTTTGGATATTGTGTAGAATGAAGGTGGTGGTGAACATCCCTTTTCAGCTGTGTAGGGTCTTTCTTTTATACTTATAAGCTCTCCTTATAGACCTAGGATGGGCTTCTTGAGCGAAAACACGTACTGAAGGTGTAGAAATATGGATCCGGAAGTTTCTCACACATCGGTTCGACCAAGGCCCCTGGTCGAATCAACCAAGGCCTGGTCAAACCATCATGTAACAAGTTGGCAAGCTCCTGGTTCAACTCGAATGACTGGTCGAACCAAAAGCTTCGTGGCTGAATCTCACCTGCGAAAGTTATGCTTTTAGTTTGACCACGGTTCGACCAACACGCCTGGTCCAACCGCACTATCATGGTCGAACCACACTTCTGCTAGCTTTCAACGCCTGGTTTGACCAGGGGTGCTGGTTGAACCACCCCCATTTGGTCGAACTGGGTGCCTACAACACCCATTCTCGGGTTTCGATCACTTCTATCCTATTTTTCTTCAAAAACCCACTCAAACGGCTTCAAACATACCTGATTCGTGACTTTCTCTACATATCTCGATTTATCTTCACTTATGATCAAATCATATATCATTATCACAAGAATCAAGGCTTAAAATACGTGAATTTACACTCTCATCAGTCAGCAACAAGTATCACAAGATCTAAGCGAACTATGGATAAAGTTAAGAGATTGAACCATGAGGCATTTGAATACCCTTCTTCTATATAATTGTGTAAATGATTTTCTATTACGATGGGAGTAACCGATTAGGTGTGATGATAACAAACATGTCTGAGTGCATTAATGGTATGCTTAAAGATGCACGACGTCTTCCAATTACTGCTATTGTAAGTATAACATTCACAAGTTCAAATGATTGTTTTGTGCAAAGTGAGAAGTCTGCAATAAATTTACAGCAAAAAAGTCAATGGTGGCTTGATAAAATATTAAAAAAGTATGAAAAGGAATATCGTTTGGGCAAGAAGCACCATGTTGACCTGTATAATTATTCAAGATAGATTACCAACGTAAAAACAATTGTTGAAGGAACAAGACGCATCTGTACATTTACTGTTACATTAACAACTCAAGAATGTACATGTGGACAATGGACTAGTGATGGCATTCCCTGCTCACATGCTATGGAAGTTTTCAGATCTTTTAGAGTTAATCCAGGATCTTACATGCCACAGTTTTACAGTATAAATGCATATGTTTTGACTTACTCTACAGGTTTATTTGAGCTATTAGCAGACATAGAAGAATGGGATGAACCATTGTTCAAGCTGAAGCATAATTCGACTCGCAGAATTAAGCGTCGTGGTCGAGATCATGTGACATCTAGGATTCCTAATGAAATGGATTGGGCAGAAACCTGTGCTAGGAAACAATATCAAGCACAAGATAAAGCAGAAGCTTCACATCATGGATCTTCCTCTTATCGAAATTGAAGTTATTGTACAAATAATTAATTTTTTTTATTTGATTTTCGGCAGACCTTTTAATGTGTAATATTATTGAACTTGGTTTTAATTTTGGTATCAATTGATTAGAGCAAGCGTACTCTATCTTGTAGTAGACCGTAGTGACCAAGTGCAAAATTTAGAATATCGAACCCAAGGGCGAAAGTGTGTAGCCGTATTTGAAAGATGTTTTACTCTAGTAGGACTAATCAATAAAGGATGGGGCTGTTTAACTAAACTAACAACTAAGAAAGCAATTAAAGATAGAACATGTACAAATATGATGGAAAATGGATGAAGGTGAACAATCTAAGAAGTATGTAAGGCAAGCAACATTCATGGATAAGGTATATATAGACTCACACACACATATGCATTGATGGTTTTCATGTTATGATATTAAGGGTAATCACGTATGTACTCCTAATCCCTATGGCCAAGGCAATTAGGTTCTCAACTCTTTTACAAGTTTAAATCTCCTAGGATTGTCTCTTACTCTCAATTCTCATGAAGGTACTATGAACATAAGTATGATACCCCTCACTAGTTCATTACTAATGTTCTATCATGAGGTTCTAAGCACAAGAAGGGGTATGACTTACATCTCCTCACATTAACTAAGTCATCTCATGCAATCAATGATTCAATTAAACCACTAAGCACCAAATAATGAAGAAAATAACAAAATAAAGGTAAATTGGCTCCCGCTCCCCTTTGATGGTGAACTTCTTTCTCCTTGATCATGCTAAAATCTTCAACCAATATTAATTCCCCTTCTTAGATTGGTGGATGAATGGATTGATGGATGGATTTGAAGAAATCAAGTGGATTGGATAGATGAAGGGTATGGAGATGGATAGAATGGAGTTAGTGTGTGAAAATATGGTGTAAAATGTGTGTGGAACTGATCCAAAATGATTCCTCCCGTATTTTGCATATCAAAACAGGTCTTTATACCCCCTGGAAGCTTCTAGAACATGTACATATTATAAAACTGACTTTGGCGTGAACACAGGTCGAGTTCGGCACACGGGTCATGTTGGTACAGCACGTGCAGCGCAGTCTCATCGTTTCGCATATAACTTCCACATCCGATTCCGATTCGAGTGATTCCTGTGCTTATACGATCCTCTCTTCCGTGGATTTCCAACCATATATCACACGTCTAGTTTTGAGTTCCACACAAATATAGAAAATTATACAAGTTGGATGTGTATTTTTCAGTATTTTGTTTTGGCTCGTTCTCTCTCATTTCAACTCCGAATTGAGCTCCGTTTTTCTCACATCTTTCTTACCGCGTCTAGAATCCATTTTTATCTGAAAATCACACAAATTATACCAATGTACCACTTCTCTAAATATTTACAAATATCACACAATTTAAGACACTTAATCATGAAAATCACACATTTATCATTTCAAAGTACAAATATCTATATCTTCATATAACACCACCAAATGATATACAAAATGAACAAAAGCACACTAGAATACATAATAAAGAGATACTAAAATTTAGGTGAAAATGACACCAATCAATTATGACTCGATGTCCCCTTATTAATAATTTATATGCTAGTTATTTGTTGCACAATTATTAATATATTTTTTTATAAATAATAATTTAACAATCTTTATTTCCAAATTAATGTATTAAGGAATTTAATCACCTTTACACCTTACCAAATATTTTTAGAATGACCTCATATACAGAATTATATGGACCTCAAGATTCTTCTGTATTAACGAAGCAAAAATATCATCGATCAGAAGCTGTTTTTGTTGGGACACATGCAAATAGTGTGTTGAGGACAACTCAAGCAAGCTCATATTTATTTTGGAGTTTTCGGATGGATTAAGAGATAAACTTACACCCCCGTATTTTGGATAGATTGTATGATATGGGATTTTATAAAGTTGTTTGGTGTGGATGTATTAGACTTGATCAACATCTAATCACTGCACTGGTAGAGAGATGGCGCTCAGAGATACATACATTCCATTTTCCTATTGGGGAGGCCACAATCACATTGCAAGATGTGGCCATTATTTGGGCTTACCTATAAATGCACGAGTTGTTGTATGTTCTGATTCTTATAGTGACATTGATCAGTGGAGAGCATATTGTCGATCACAATTAGGATTCATGCCTGAAATAGAGCAGATGAAGAGTTAGTCACGAATCTTATTATCTACATTGAAAGACCATCTTGAAGCTATAATTATTGAAGATGATACACCTCAGGATGAAATTAACCAGTATGCGCGTGTGGATGCACACTTCTAATGTTAGGCGAATTGATGATGCTAGACTCCACACAAATTAGTGTCTTATTATTTTACCTACAACTACTAGAAAATATAGAAAAGGTTGGGTCGTATCGTTGGGGTAGCACCGTATTAGCATTTTTGTATCGTGAGCTTTGTAACGCTACAAAACCTGCTAAAGCACTTATTTGTGGTGCATTGACCCTTGTTCAGGTAATTTAAAACTTAAATTTGCAATTAAATAAATATTTTTAACTTAATACTATGTTATTTATGCAATTTTTATCTTAGATTTGGGCATGGACAAGAATAAATACAATTCAACCTGAGAATCTTCAAGAGATACTCTTTTTGGGGTCACTTTCAGGTGTGGAAGGTCGTGACTTGGGACTTCCTCATGGCTCTAAGTAAGAATTGGTAAAAATTACATACTCTCTCTGTCCCAACACAGTTTTCACACCTCCTTTGTAAATTACAAAGAAGGTGTGAAAGCTCTGCTGGGACGGAGGAAGTATATTCTTTTTATGTATATGATAAACACTTATATATGCTTTTATTATATTACAGATGGATAAATTATCATAATTATACACGCAACAATAATCATTCAGTACGTATATACAGAGCCATATTTGATCGGATGGTAGATGAAGACGTAAGTGTCGATGTTGCAATTTTTATTATTACAACTCTCTATAATTTATAATCTCAAATAATTACTCTTTCCATTGTTGCAGCTTGTTGGGCAGTCATATGACATGAGGGCCCTGACATATCAGGTCTTGGACCTCGATGTTTAACTAGTAATTGGATGTCAGAGTGTCCTCTTATCAATATAGCTATAGTGGAGATACATCGTCCAAATAGAGTGCTTAGACAGTTTGGTATGATATAAGGTATTCCTCATTATATACCTGAGAGTCATGAACACCTACATACTGTTGATTGCAGAGGAATGGATGCCCTTGACTGGTCTGACTATCATAGATCTTGGATCCAATATTGGAATCAAAGAAGAATCATAAAAAATGCATTGCCAAGTTATGGAGGGGTTAGCATGACTAGAGATTATATGATATGATATCTTATAATCACACGCTTAATATGTCATATCATTACAATGATGTCTTAGGATACCAGCCACCAAACACGACTCCACGTGATGATGTGGTAAATATTTTCTTTAAATATTGTGTGTATATAAAAATGTGCACTCATAAATATTTTCTTTTATCACAAACTCAATATTTATGCAGATACGATGGATGGAACAACTTAGCCTTACAACTAGAGATGCGACATCATTGGAAAATTTGTGTCGTACGAATATGGATATAGTCCACGATATGGATCGTGCAGTGTACATATCTTCATATAATATAGATTCACCACTAGTGGAAAGAGCAACTACGAGTCAAAAAAGATAAAATAATGTAGTTCATGATGAGTCACAACTATTTACCGCAAAAGCTTCAACATCTAAAAATCAATGAAGACGTGAAAATACCACACAAATAATTGAATTCGGTGGATCTACTTATAGAAGTCAAAGGAGACGTGGAGGTGAATAACTAGAAGAGTCTGATGCTACTCCAATTCACATGTCTGGATCTTCAACGTATACACCTTATACACATAATGATATGAAATATAATATATTGTATAAATTCATTATATGTTTTTTATCAGTCATTAAATTTAATTATTAATAGCAGATGCTTATACATCTTGGCACCTCACTACTCCTAATGAGAATGGTTACGTGCATCAACCAATTCAGATGGTCACTTCTGATATCAATGGACCACATTTGATATCATTTACCTCACTATTGCAGGTTGGTTATCCTTCTATAGGTTTTACAAAGGAAGGATATGAGGTTTCTATATTTGGCCCCTCACGTTTTAATATATCACCTGTTGTGTATGATGATTCAGAAGCATTTGAACATCAAGCAAATTCAAGATAATATTATAGATCCCATTTGACGTCGCAGTACTCAACATAGATATCCGCCAAGATGTGGTACTGGAGGTCATAGATAGTAAATTCTTATAGCATGATTGGAATGAAAAATGGTTTGGGAATGGAATCAGCATTCCCAATATTAATTCCATTCATAAGTTTGGTATGTTTTATTTATAGGAATGCTCATCCCGTAAAGAATGTGCATTCCTTCAAATAAGAGAATCACCATTCATGCCACCCCCCATGGATTTAGCCATTCCTTCCTGGTAAGGAATCAAATATTTATATTTTTTTATTTATTTTTATCTATATAACATAAGATATATTAATAATTATAATTTTTGTTTTATAACACATCTCATTTTATATACTTACAAAAATTTAAATTTAATTAATTTCTTTTTCCTTAACATATAATTTTCATATTAAAAAATTTTAATATGTTAAATTATTTATTAAAAATATTGAATTATTTAAAATCTAAATAAAAAATTAATTCTCATTATAAAAAAAATATAAATATAAATTAATAAAAAATAATAATATTTTTAAATTATATATATATATATATATATATAATGTAATGTTAAATATAAATATAAATAATAATTGTTAGATTACATATAATTTTTTATTTAAAATTTAAATAATATAAATATTTATTTTATCTTTAATTTCATAAATTTTTTTAGTTTAATTATTAAAACATAAGAAATTTATTGAAACTTTAATCAATTTAAAATTTAAATAAAATAATAAATATGAGATTTAAATCAAATTATTTTCTATTACTTAATCTATTCCTAATCCATACCAATCATGGTAATAATTATTTTTAACCATTCATTTCCTATCTCTATTCCATTCATTAGTTCATTCAGTTCCAACATAATTCAATTCAATCATATAAATCATGCCGTTATTTATTTATATAAACTTGTACGAAGTAATGAAATAATTTTACTCTTAATTAATGTTAACTATGAGAGATAAATATTTAACTTGGTCACTTGTGTTCTCGGGTGCACATGGTGTGTAATGGTATAACATTTTGTTCTAAATGGTACACAATATATAATTAATAGGAGTATAATTTTTTCATTGAAAAAATTTGTTCAAATATTAATAGTATAAATGTTAAATTAAAAAAATTATATTTTTTCTTAGAAGTAAATGGTACATGTTCTTATACTAAAGAGTATATCATTTAATAATAAAGGGTATGTATTTCAAAAAATACGGGATTTGTTTAGCCTAAATATTTTACATAACATGATAATTAAAAATTTCATTAAAATAATTTATTAATATTTCTTATACATTATTTAAATGAAATTATTTATAATACATTATTTATATTTTTTTAAAGGGTTAGGTCTTGCGTGAGACCGTCTCACGTGAGACCATTTTTTACTTTTTAAAATAGTTATTACTTTCGCTATAAATCGTTATCACTTTCGTTATAAAATATTATTACTTTTTATTTATACTATAAATTATTTATGAAGAGCATTATCAACTTTCATTAATTTATTATCACTTTCCTTCATAAAAGTTATCACTTTCTGGTACGTGAGACGGTCTCACAAAAGTCTTTGCTTTTTTAAAATGATGATGTAATTATGAATTAATTACTTTGAAATGATTGTACAGTTACGGGAAGTGAAATGCACAAATTCATTAAATGATTGTACAATTAAGGAAACCTTTTGTTATTGGTGTGAAAGTTCCCGTTACTAAAGGTGACTTTCATGTACTATTGCTTATTTATTTAAAAAAATTTGGCTACACTATAAATACATAAATAAATAAATTTGAAAGAATAATCAGCCCAATAGTATTTGGCCCAATATATATTCAGTAGACAGTAGCCGGCCCACTAAAATCTAACCCAAAAGACAGATTGATAATTTTATTCTGCTTCATTTTCAAGCTGAGATTTCTCTGTTTCTCTCCCTCTCAAATTTCATACAAAATTCCTTCCATATTTTCAGTTATGTCCTAATTCAACCGAGTTCAGTTCGATTTTCAATAATCGGAAAAGGTCTGTGGATGCTGAATTCTATAAAGGTTAGAGCTCTGTTTTTTCCATTTTTATGGTGAATGGGTGATTATTTAGTGTCTCACTCAATTTATGTATTTGTATTGGAAACTTGGAAGTTGGAATGGTAGTTAGGTGTTCTATCAATGAAAAAACGGTGCAGTTCGTTTGCTTGAGGTATTCAACAAGCAGAGAAAAAATACTCAAAAAATGAATTGTATTCTAAATTTGTTTAGGGTTTTGGAGAAAATATAGAGAATCCCTTATTAAAATTAAATTAGTTTCAAAGCTCAAATGCAACCAGCAAATCTATATAATGGAAGCAAAATCATGCCATTTCAACTATCAATTTCTCTTAAAATTTAACCCTTTAGAAATAGGCAAACACTTGTGTGAATTGATGGTGTAAACCCTATGTCTCCTTACAATCCTATTATACCCCATGTTTAGTTAGGGTGTTTAAAATCAAGGGGGATCACATGTTTACAAGGGGAATCACAGGATTTACACCCTAAACCCAGTTTACAGGAGACTAACTCTTAGAAATATAATCACATTAACCTAGCATTTTTTCAGGAAGCTGGAGGGAGGTGTGCTTAAGTTGATGATTCCGATGCGGAACGTTCGTCCCAAGTATCTCCCGAAACGGAGAGATTTTTGTGCCAGAGACTGCTGGATCAAAATCAGCCCATCTCAGAGAGATTCAGAGCCCTATTCTCTCTCTGCAACCTCCGTGGTGCTGCTCCTCGGACTGCACTTATTCAAGGTTTGTTACTTGTATCATCTACTAGTGTATCTCATGAGTTATGTCTAATTTGAATGTTTTTTGTTTGTTTGTTTTTGGGTTGAGCTGTGGTTTTCTTTAGGTTATTGTTCATCTATGCTGTATAATTTGGACTTGTTTTATGTTTCAGTATGATTGTATGAAGCTGGCTTATTAGACTTTATTCTTTCTTAAATATGAATTTTGGAGCGCTGAGTGTTTCTCCTGGAAGATGAAAGGCTCTACATGCTCGATTAAAGTGGAAATAGAGTAGATACAAGCTTCTTTTTATTTTAATTTATTTTTCAATCAGTATTCCAATCAATCCATCTGAATGTAGTAATATACAGTACTGTTCTGTAATTCTTAGTGAAATGAATAATGTGTGACGTTTGGATGTGTTTTGATTTATTGATACTCAGTACTCACTTTATGTTCTGAATGAGGTCTTGGTTTCCATGGATAGGTTAAAAAGAAAAAGAAAGAGAGCTGCACGCAATTAGCTGATACTTTTTTTTTCCTGCTCCAGCAACCAGGGATACTTCAAACCTGCTTGCGCATGAGGCAGCATTTGCACTGGGTCAGATGCAAGATGAGGAAGCTATCCCTGCTTTAGAAACAGTTTTAAATGATCTCTCATTGCACCCCATTGTACGCCATGAGGTATTTGCTCTTTACACGAAGTTTATGTTTCAGTATATGAAGCACGAAGTTTTAAAAGAATTTCTTTTGAACTTCTGAATTACCAGGCTGCGGAAGCTCTTGGTGCAATTGGTTTAGAGCATAGTGTTTCACTTCTTCAGAATAGTTTGGCTTCAGATCCAGCTCATGAAGTTCGAGAAACCTGTGAACTAGCCCTGAATCGTATTGAGGAGCTGAATATACACGTCTCCAAAGCATCTCCGTTCCTGTCAGTTGACCCTGCTGCGCCTGCTTCTTGTTCTTCTGTACGAGAACTTAGGTTAACCATTTGAAACAGAATATAAAATTCTGCCTTCACTTGCTCCCAAACCGTGCTTGATCCAATTCTATATCTTTTAGGGATATCCTACTAAACGAAGATAAGAGCATGTACGAACGCTATGCCTCTCTTTTTGCTCTTATGAACCTTGGGGAAGAGGAAGCTGTGTCTGCTATTATTGAGTAGCTAGGTGCCAATAGTGCTCTGTTAAGGCATGAGGTTTGTTCTCATTATCTGGTTCATGTTCATGAGATTATTTTAATTATGTTTTAAACCATGGAATAATACTAATCTATTTTATGTTTGCTAGAAATGTTCTTAGATACTTGATAAAGTTTAACTGAGTTGGGTACAGTTCTTGGTATCAATTGATGTTATAACTTTTATTTAAGTTGTATTTAAAGCAAGCTTATGGGGAATAGCATCTAAGCGGGCTGACCAAGAGGCTGTTTTTTGGTTCATCAAATATCGTGGAAGGATGTCTAATATACTTCCAACTTTCTGAATTTCAATGAACTTAGGTTGCCTATGTATTGGGACAACTACAGAACAAGAGAGCTTCAGATGCACTTTCCCAGGTTCTTAGAAATGTAAATCAACATCCTATGGTTAGGCATGAAGCCGCTGAGGCTCTTGGTTCGATTGCAGGTCCAGCTCCTCTCTACGTTAACCTGGCTTACATAATGAAGTTGCATTGATTCATTGCATATCAGCAAATCTTTCTTACTGTATCTTCAAAATGAAAATAAGGTCTACTCTGCGATTTTGAGTCCATAAAACATATCCACAAGCATCATTTAGCTTGCTGTTTCATCATTACATCCATTTTTTCTTGCAGATGATCAATGTATTGCTCTGCTCGAGGAGTTTGCCAAAGACCCTGAGCCTCTTGTTTCACAGAGCTGTGAAGTTGCTCTGAGCATGCTTGAATTCGAAAGATCAGGAAAATCGTTTGAGGTAAATTGATTTTTTTATTCTTTTTTTAAAAAAAAGGATCAAGATCTTTCAATTGAGTGTGTATATTATGTCTTAATATCCATTCTTTTGCAGTACTTTTTCATGCAGACTCAAGTGCAACAAGCTTCGTTCTGAGTTGGGTTTTACGCCCATCGAATTGCCTCCTGAGCGCCCGGTTAACATCTAATTTGCCCAAGCTTGGACTGCAGTTGAAGAGAGAGGACACAAACTGTGCAAGGCTTTGGTTAAAATGAAATTCCACTGTTGATTGTTACGTCAAAAGTAATACATATGGATCCTTTTTTTCGTTTTACATCAAAAATTCGATTTGATGACATATAGAAACATAGAAAGGCACTTTGAGTGAGAAGATAGCCCAAGAAAGACATGGATGAGACCGAGGGGCTAGTTTATGACTGCCATATGGACATAACCAAGGAAAGCAAAGACATCCAAAAACACGAAGTTTATTGGTATTCATCAGTTTTTGGAAAAGTTTTTCGATTTTTCTTTAGGCATACGTCTAATAAGATAGACAGCAAAGGCATAAGAGTAAAACTCCAAAGTAGATCTCTTGCTAATGTGATTTTGATATCTAATTAGCTAGTTTTTCTTGTGGTAAAAGAATTACGGATTCAGGTCGTTAATAGTGTTCACTAAAATGACTTTATTTAATTAATTTACTTAATAATAATGTTTTAGCAGACTAAAATATCTTTATTTATATATACTTGAAAGAAGTTAAAAATACGATAAAACAAGGTTAGAATAATTAAAAGGATTAAAAAGAAAACTACGACTTCAATAACATTATAGCTGCACTCTCGATTAATGAAAAAGCAATACGAGTCTCATTCTTTTAATAAAGGATTAATTCCTTAAAAATTACCATCTTATTGGGGATTTTCAAATCTATCACCACATTTTATTTTTGTCAATTCAATACACAATTTATTTAATATTTTCAATTCTATCACGACCTTTTATTTTTGTCAATTTAATACATGATTTATTTAATATTTTTAATTTTATCATAACTTTTATTTTTGCAATTTAATACACCACTTATTTTATATTTTTAATTCAATTTATTATTACTATTATTATTATTATTATTATTATTATTTGAAAATTACATAAAACACATTGGCGGTCACTATTTCATAAGATTTTTTTTTCCTGCTATTATAGTAAATTAACTTGTAATAGAAAATTATTTTAGGTGGTCAACCGTAGGTAAAATTATTTTTTTATTTCTATTATTATATTTATTAAATTAACTTGTGATAGAAAATTAATTTAGGTGGTCAACCTTAGCTAAAATTATTTTTTACTATAACGAATATAATTCTATTATTATGTTTATTTCTATTCGACTTTATTACAGTAAAATTCACAACTCTAATAAAAGTATTATATAAATAAAATTATTTATTAAAAGTAAGAATTTTACAGAAAATGAAATTAATTAGTTACCCATTTAAATTTAAGAACTAAAAAAGAAACTGGATGCAGTATTAATATACATACCCCATTTAATAAGTACATAGTTCTATTTTTTTATAATATAAAAAAAAATTGAATTGAAAATATAAAATAAGTGGTATATTAAATTGCAAAAATAAAAGTTGTGATTGAATTGAAAATAATAAATAGATCGCGCATTGAATTGACAAGTTCGTGATAGAATTGAAAATATTAAATAGATCGTGTATTGAATTGACAAAAATAAAAGGTTATGATAGATTTGAAAATCCCTGATAAGGAGGTGGATTTTTTAAAAATTCACCCTTTAATGAAATTGTGTGAGCTACACTCATTGTAAGATTATCATGCATTCAAAAAATTTTTAAATAATCCTGATGTTTTGTTACATTTTGGTATCGTAAAATTATCATGCATTCGAAATTTATAAACGATCCCGATGTCTTGTTATATTTTGGCATCTTAAGTTTATCATGCATTCAAAAATTATAAACAATCCTGATGTCTTGTTATATTTTGATATTATATCTCTTATTACAAAAATTTTTAAAGAGGGGCTTTGTGATCTTGATGTTACTCCTTCGTTCCATAAAACTTTTCACACTTTCCTTATTTGTTTGTCCCACAAAACTTTTCACACCTCAAAAAAGGAAACATCACTTTATCTAACAATCTCAAAAGTTCATTTAATTTCAAATTTGCCACTCCTTTTCACACACATATAATTACTTTATTCTTTTTTACTCTAAAGTTACCACAATACCCTCCAAAGTCAATAAAGTTAGTAAAAAAATGCACATTTTCTTAAAAACGTGGAACAGTAAACGTAAAAAGTATTATGGGACGGAGAGAGTATTATTTATGGTACTGTACCACTGTGAGTTAAAATCATTTTTGGTCCCATAACTATTAAGAAATTTTGATTCTGTTCCAAAAAAGATAAATTTTCAAATTTCGTCCCGTAACTCTTAATATTGGCCAATTTTGGTCCCAAAATCGCCGGAAATTGAATTTTTCGCCGGAAATAGGCATGTGCGGCGCACGTGATCAACAAATTTGGGAATTTTCAGTATCTTAATCCAATGTGGCAAGTGATAATTAATATGAACCAATTAAATGACACATCATCTTCTCACATAAATTTTTTTTTTCATTACAAACATTAAAGTAAAACAAAACAAAACCCTCTTTCATCGCCAGAAGCCCAGAACCCTCGTTCATCGCCGATACACTGAACTTGAAAATCTTCATTTTGGAGACATAACGGCGTACACAGATCTAGCATTAAGGCCAACTAGAGTGCATTCGCAATTTTCTGAGTGGCAGTTGCACTGATGGGCGGCTGATGGCAAAAACCTACAGCGATGTGTGGTGTGGTTGTGATTTGCTCGGGAAGAATTTTGACGGTGGTTGATTTTCGTCAACGAGTGTCTCTCAACGAGGAGAGCGAGGCGCATTTTTCGGCTGAACTCTAGATCGGCGTCTACAAGTGGCTTTGGGAGAGCGGAGGCGAGTTCTCTTGCTGAACTTTGGATCGGCATCTATTCCGGCAACGACGCTTGCAACATTTTTTCGACGATTGAAGAGGGTTCCGACGTTGATTCTACGGCTGTGGGCAGCAATTTTAGTTCGGCAGGTGGCTTTCGGCGAGGAGAGCGGAGTCGCATTTTCTGGCTGAACTCTAGATCAGAGACTTTTCTGGTAGCGGAGCTTGGGACAGTTTCGACGATGGAAGAGGGCGATATAAGAGGAGTCGATGAAGATCTTCAAGTTCAGTGTATAGTTTTTTTATTTTTATTTGTATTTTCTGTTTAATAATGTATTAACAGGTATATTAAATATATATTTTATGTCATATGCATTTAGTTTTAATATTATATGTGATGTGGAAATGAAAAATAAATTTAAATTTTTTAGGTGAAGGTGACATGTCAATTTCGTTGGCCCATATTAATTTTAATTTCACACGTTGGATCCAGCTAGCATAAGCCCCAATTTAACTAATCACGTGCGCCACACATGCCTATTTCCGGCGAAAAATTCAATTTCCGGCGATTTTGTGATAAAAATTGGCCAATATTAAGAGTTACGGGACGAAATTTGAAAATTTATCTTTTTTGGGACAAAATCAAAAATTCTTAATAGTTATGGGACCAAAAATGATTTTAACTCGTACCACTGTTGTTAATGGGCTCTGCAAGGCAGGTAAAACTGCGATGGCCGTTGAACTTCTCAGAGGGATTTGTAAACCTAACGCGCACATATATAGCATGGTTATTGATGCTTTATGCAAAGATTGAATGATTGATCTTGCGTTGAAGCTCTTCGATGAAATGTCTGCAAAAGGCATTACACCTGATGTTGTTACATACAATACTTTGATATGTGGCCTATCTAATTCGGGTTGTTGGAGGGAAGCTGAGCTGTTGTTGAAGGAGATGACAGAGTGCAAAATCAATCCAAATGTTCAGACATACAATTCCTTGATTGATACTTTGGTTAAACAAGGGTTGCTGGATCAAGCGGAAAATGTATTCGAGATCATGGTGCTGCAGAATGTGGTTCCTAATGTAGTTTCCTACAGTTCATTGATGCATGGGTTTTGTTTGCAAGCTCGAATAGATTAATTCTATGGTTAACAAGAATATTGCTCCTAATGGACAGAAATTATAGCATTTTAATCAGTGGTTATTTTAGCAACATGAAGATGGAAGATGCCCTGCATATCTTTCACGAGATGTTACGTAAAGGTTTGAAGCCTGATTTAGCTATGTATATTTCTCTATTGCAAGTGATGTTTCGTGCTGGCAATTGCTGTGCAGCCCTTGAGCTTCTTGATGAGCTGCAATTTGTTGGACTGAAATGGGATTTTTATACTTTTTGTACTTGATAAATGGGCTATGTCAGAATGGGCACGTTAATAAAACAGTCTTGCTGTTGAATGAATTGGAGCATAAGGGAGAGGATCTCCATATTTCTTTCTATAATATCGTCATGCATGAATTCTGTAGACGTAAGAAACTTCGTATGGTCCAAAGGATATTTAATGATCTACCATTTAAAGTGTGGAACCTGATGGCGTAACCTACAATATATTGTTAAAGGGAAGCTGCGAAAACGGGCTTACAGAGGAAGCAAAAATTCTTGTTTGGAGAACTTTTATGTTGAATTCACTCACTGATGATTTTAACTACAATGATATAGTTCGAGGACATCTGAGAAGGCGCAGCAAAGTTTCACGAGGAAGTGTATGCTAAATGAATGAATTACTAATTCAATAATGTATAGTTTATGTTTGAAGTTGTTTACGGTTACCAAGCTCTGAGTTGATATGGTTGTAGGCCAATTCGAGTTGGATGCCTTGAGGACAGATAGGAACAAGATAAGCAAAGAGATTGCTCACCTTAAACTTGTGAGTGCTCCTAATTTTCTTTTCTTTTTTCTATTTTTTTTGGGTTTTCAATTATTCTCTTACTGTATGGAATTATAGCCTGTTTTGTTTTAGAGCCAATGTTCCCCTTAGATTAGAGACTAGGATGTTGAAACTGTCAAATGTATATTAGTTAAACACTTGGAAAATATGTACTAGTGAAAATTAGAAAAATGGGAAGGAGAATTGTATGACTTTCTACTTACTCAATTCTCTGTGCCTATACATTAATTTTGTAATGTATCATCCTTAATTATTACTGACTAGTTTTTATTCAATAGTAGACATTCTTAGTGCGGTCTGATGGAGATTGGACATAAAAACCAGAACTGAATCAAGGGAAAGCTTTACTTTTTAGTTTTGAATATGAATCATTCAAATTTTCATAGGGTTACTTTTGCGATGCTGCAACTTTATTATCTCGTACTTAGGATCTTGATCAAGTACTATTCCTTGTGAATCTTGATATCAGTTTTGGATCTTGATTTTAAGTTTAATTATGGTTTAAAAAGTCGGGAGGAGACGCAGGAGGCTCTAGCAGCAGTGCAATCTAAATTTTCTATTATTGGAAACCTAGTGCATGATTCGGTTCCTGTCCACAATGATGAGGTCTGTTTTAAGGTTGTTTTTATTCTGTGAAACTATCTGTTTCTGAGTTGAATAATTTTTTTCAATAAATATGTTGAGATTTTTATTAGGAAAACAATGCCATTATTCGGATCTGGGGAGAGAAAACTGAAGAATAATGTGAATCTTGTTGAACTTCTTGGGATTGCTGATATAAAGAAAGGTGTGCTCACTTTAGATATACACTTTTAACTTGAAAGTCCTGAGACTGTAAAGTTAACAATTTTTTGAGTTTCCTTTTATCTGTTTGATGTTCGCATGTTGAGTTAACTCATTTAGAATCACTTATGTGCCTTTAGTTATGATCTCGACCCATTTTTGTTGATCACTATTCAGTAAGATAAAGAACCTCTCCACTTAAATTAGTTAGTTGTGTGATTTTCTTGGTCATCTTGGAACATGAAGCATATTTGCCATAATAAAGGAAGAATGTGTTGGTTTAAAAGGATATATATTTTATTTTTTTTCTTTTGTTCCTAGCAAAGATTATGAAGGGTTGGTAAATATTTAATTGTGTTTCCACTGTCCGAAATGGCTTTAGTTTCATGGATAAGCTTGAGTTCTCTTCCTTTGTATCTAATTTACCCACTCACTTGATCTCTCAGTCCACTTTTAAACCTTTTGAGTTGTGTTCGTTTTAAACTTTTCTTTTTTGAACCTCCAGACTGGATATGAGTTTTTAAGTTTTAACTATATTTGCCATTATTTATGGGGATTTCAATGTCATCAATAAAATCCCAGTCAAGCATGTAACACTTACACAGTAACAGTAGCCGATTACTTTTATTCTCCTGCAGGCATTTTCATTTTCAATTTAATCTGCATGTTACTAATGTTTTTACATTTTAGGAATGAGCCTGAACAGCCATATATTTTGCCCCTGCCAATATTATAGAATTTTCTTCTAAAATAAAGTATTTTGCTCATTGGGAGCGAATGTAGCAGGAAGCAGAGGTTTCTATCTTAAAGGGGATGGAGTACGACTAAATCAAGCTCTAATAAATTTTGGTCTTGATTTTTTGGAGAAGAGGGGCTTCACAGCATTACAAACTCCTTTCTTCATGAGGAAAGATATCATGGCTAAATGTGCCCAGTTGGCTCAATTCGATGAGGAACTTTACAAGGTAACCTTTTTCTCTAGCTTCTATGGTAAAATGTACTTTAGTTTGTGGCATGCTTTCTTTCCGCATTAGCAGTTCTGGTAAACTGAACCTGAATCCCATGTTTTCCAGCTTTTATTGATATTTTGTTTTGTTTGTAAGCTTATTTGAGTTGTGTGTTGGTTTGTTTATCTCAATTGAGAATCCAATTGCTAATTGATCTATCAGTATGTTGAAAAAGTATGGCATTGGAAATGAAGTTGAGTGTATATGTTTTTTTTTATTTTTTTATTTTTGGAAATGCATGTCTTATTAATTATTATAAGTTATTAACTAGATTGAGGGGATTGGGTGTCAGCGCTTAACCCTCTTTGGGCAATAAAAAGGCCATTATTATATGAGCTCTGGGGAAATATAATAGTGAGTATTTGACTTGTGGTTCCGAGCTAAAAAAATCAAGAGGAAACACCCTAATTATGTGAAAAATGCAATGTTAGTTAGTACATTTCAGCATGATTGTCAAAATTGGAATAAGACATTATTTCAGAGGTATGAGAGCCCAGCAATGTTGTTCGGGAATCAAAGTATAATACAGAGTTGTCTAGCACATAATTTACATTCGGATATGTAAAATCTATGACCTGTTCTATTTCAAATCGAACGAGAAAGAGCTCATCATTCTCGTGCTTTCTTGTAAAGAATTTTGTATCTCAATGCAGCATTTGCATAGATATGTGTTTGTGCAATTTAATGCCAGGAAATGTAATATTTTATGTAGTATTGTACTAATAGTATGCATCATAGTGCCCACCATCCACTTAGAGTGAAAATATCTAAATGTTCTGGTGACTGAAGGCGTGCTTGACTTTTTAATTGTCTTGAAGGTGACTGGAGAAGGAGATGACAAATATCTGATTGCTACAGAAGAACAGCCGCTTTGTGCATATCATCCTTGGCAACTACCTTTGAGGTATGGATCAATGGAAAAAAAGCGTCATGTTAGATTTATGAAGCACTCCAAAAAAATTTCTTGTTATGCTCTACTTTTAATTTGATTTACTATTGATTTCTATCAGATATGCTGGATATTCATCGTGCTGGATTTTCCTAAATGATTTCTTTTTTAATTATAGCACTTACACGTTGCATCACATACCGTGTTGCACTGAAGTAAAAACACATCCTAGAACATGACACTATAGTTCTGCGCTCATTCAGCTGCAACAAATTATTTTTAACGATTGTCCTTTTTCTTCTGTGAACAGCTGAATATTCCATATCAATTTGTGGCCATTGTCTCTGGTGCATTGAATGCTGCTGCTGCAAAGAAATACGATTTAGAAGGTTGGTTCCCAGCATCAAAGATGTATAGAGAACTCGTCTCTCTCTCTCTCAAACTCTACTGACTATCAGTCAAGAAGATTGGAAATGCGATATGGGCAAAAGGTCTGAGTTTTCTTAACTTATTGTAACAATAAGTTAAGGAGTGAGGCTCCTGTGCGCTCGGGCACACGGGGCACATTTTGTGCGCTTTTGCAATTTTCATGCCCTTTTACAATTTAAACCCCTAGGGGGGAGGGTTGTGTTTAAATGGAGACACGGAGGTACACTGGGGCGCAAAGTTAAGAAGTGATTTTTCCTAGTGAAGCCATATGTCAGTGTGAAAGCCTTCATTCCACTCAAGAATTCCACTGGCAAAGAGGCAAAAGGGAAGAAAACTGATGCTTGATTGACATTTCCCATTCAAAGTGAAGTTCTCTCGCTGTCTCTATCTTGCAGAATCGTTGTTCCCCGGTTCATTTTTCTAGTTTTGGATCTCTTTTGTCAAGATGCATTTACTCCGAACTTGGTCTATTTCCCTCTCCCCATTCGTGCTTCTGATACAGAGCCACAACATAGTTTATTGCACGCAGTTCCAACTACATCACACTATTTGTGTAGGATTTTTTTGTAGGGTGAATGTACTATGTACAAGTGGGATACATATTTGATTTCAGAATTTCAGTTTATAATTTACCAATTCTATTTCACTTTATATGAATTATTAAATTATGATGCACATTTAAAGAATATTCTAGAAAAATGTTGATAATTCTAGCATACAATATTATTTGTAAACATGTGCACAAATAGTGGAGAATTCTAGAATAGGTTATTAGTGGAATTAACTAGAAAATTCTAAACATAAGAAAAGATTAGTCTAGAATAATTCATAGAAGCCGTGAGAATGTTCTATGCCTAACTATAAATATGGACTAATGTAATCAAATTAATTGAATGGAGTAACTAAGAAAACCCATTTCCAAATCATTCCAACTATTTACTCCCTCTCTAAAATCACTCACCTACTAAACCAATTCTCTCCTCCATTATATAACTCACGCCACTTACCCCAACTATAACCTTTCTAAAAATTCAACATGAATACTAGATCTCTATGCAACGGGATTTATTCTTGTATTTTGAACAGTAGGAATTGCTTCGGCCAAGTTCTTAATCCCTCCCACTTAAGACTGTTTAAATGACAGATTATCCTTAACAAGTACCTTTACAATTGGCTATTCTATGAAACAGGAGAAGGCATCACCCCATCATCATCCTTTCATACAAACCCCAGAAAATATCACACGTTTCACACCTGTTAAAACAAATTGCTCCCAAAGTCAATCAGGAATGAATTGGCTGAAACTCCATGAATAATTCACCAAGCAAAAAAAAAATAATTGCAGATATGTGCATATTACGTTTTAATAAATGAGTTTGTTCACGAACACAACAAACGAACATTAAACAAGCCAATTCACGAGCTTTAAACAGATGAATAATGCAATATACAAGTTCTGTTCGTCTATTAAACTAGCTTTAAAAATGGCTAATTAGTGTTCATTTGACTACTCGAACACATATTGAGCTAAGTCACGAGCTGTTCACCGTATCTCTTGTTCGCTAAGAACCCTACCTACGATACACTAACATCAAGGTTTACACATACCATACAAACTACTTGTATATTTCAGAGAGCTCTGAAATTCGCTTATAACAAACCTTCTGGCTAAGGCACATCTAGAACCATTGCATCGTCAGGAAGAAGCCAACTGAATAGGCCAACTCTCATTTCATCTCTACAGTATGTCTTCTTCCAATGTTTTGTTCTCGACGTTTTTTCTATTCTCTCCTTCCTTTCCCTCTTCTTTTTTTGGGTTAAGGGTTTTCCATGATCATTCTTAAAGCAACACAGCCTTACTTGACTGAGAAATACAATGCCTGGCTGTTGTGATTCCAATAATCTAAGACCAGTTTCCATTTCATTGAAGACTCCTGCGTTCAAATAGTGTGTCTTCAACAAAGCTGGCAACCTCAATAGCAAATCTACAAGTCGTGGAACTACCTCCTCAAACCACTTTATAGCTTCATTCTTACTCATCAACTGAAGAACCAATTAAACAAATTCTCAACAATAACCTCTATGTACTCTTCTTTGTCAACACAACACATAAATATTCTTCATCACTATCATCATGCCCACGGTTAGAAATTGAGATTTGTCTATGATACTTTATAATATATTATGTTAGTCAAAGTTTGAAATATATTTTGTGGTTATCCTAAGTCTAGGAAATATTATAGTATTGAAGTATGGTGTAAGTATGGTGTATCTACCTACTCCACCTTTTTCTTCTTTTTTGGATGTGTATGTAAATTATCTAATGTGAAGAATGAAGTCAAGCTCTATGCAGATTTCATCTCTTATGCATATATCTAAATTCTAACATGGTATCAAGAGCCCATTGATCTTAAGGGCTGTGTGAGAGATTGAGAGAAAACCAGCAAGGCTTTCCCCTAAATAAACCTCAAAATCAACCATCAAATTTCTTATGGCTTCCAAAAGTTTTTCAGCTCCATCACCACCTGTTTTCAATGGTGAAAACTACCTAGCTTGGGCTGTGAAGATGAAGGCATATTTAAGGGCTTTTGACTTGTGGATGCTGTAGATTTGGGTAGAGATCCTCCTCCTTTGAGAGAGAATCCAACCATTGCTCAAATCCATCAACATAGTGAAGATAGTGCAAAGAAGTACAAGGCTTTGTCAGTCATTCATTCTGTTGGATTGTATACTAAAAGTCTAGCTTTTTGTATGAACAATGTTATAACAATTAATTTGAAATGAGAATCATATGATCAAATGATTGCATCTTATAATTTATTTATATGTTCGATGCAATAGTCCACTTACTTTATACTGTAGATAATATGTTGTGCGACAACACGCGGAAGATGATATTATCGGTTTCCTTATAAAGTATAAACAGATGCTTACAACCGAGATAGACGGGGACTCTCTATCGGGATGGTTGTAGTGTGGTTTGGTATTAGCTTGTCTTGGCTACAGAATCACATTAGTGCACTTGTGTGTATTGAGTAGGACCGCTTGAGATCGTTCAACTTATACTGACTTATAGGAGAACATGATCTCAGTTATTATGGAAGTTCGTGCTCTTAATTCCTATACAATAACCTCGACACGTAGGGCAGTATGTATTTCTTTGATTCATCAATGGGTGAGATTTACATGTAATTAAATCAACAAACTCGATTAGTTGGGAAGTAGTGCTGTCTCTATGGTGTGTTGTTGATTGTAGAAGGAATCCGTGTCCGTCATAGGTTGATGATATCCCCATGAGGAGCTCATAAGGATTATCATGTAAACCCTGCAGGTGAAATTTATTCCGATATGATAATGAGGTTGAGTGGTACTACTCTTGGATGAGATATTAATTAATTGAGTTGTCAATAACTTAAATTAATTAATGGACATTGTATATCTTAAACATGGGGAGACTAACGAGCTCATAATAAGAAGGAGCCCAAAACATAATTTTGGGATTGGTACGGTAGTGCAATAATAATATTTTAGTAGAATATATTATTATCATTGGACTTAAGTATAAGCTTTGGGCTAAGCTTGGATACTTAAGCCCAATGGAGGCCCAACCCAATTTCTCCTCCTGGTCCTTTCTGTAGCCCATGTATATATGTCACCTCAGCTTATCTGGAACCCTAATCTAATTGATTATTCACGTGTGATGAGGGTTGAGAGCAGATTAAGGAGGTCTCGTAGATCGTCGCCCACACGACGTCGAGATCGGACTTGGGACATACAGCAGAAGATCAGAAGGTAGTTTGCTGCTGCTGTATGCGACCTTATGAAATTTATATAAAATCGTACAGTACTCAGAATTTGATGATCAATATACTGATAGAAAGCGGTTGAAGAGAGGATCGTCTGAGCATAAAGATCATTCAATTCCGACATCAGACAAGGAAGTTATGGCAATTCTTGTGGGACTGCATAGTCTGCCAGCGAGAATCCTTCATCTTCTAAATGCCCTGGTGAATGGTAATCGTTTCTATGATTTATTGCTTCCGCTATGATAGAAACGCATGATATTCTAACGGGTCACATTAACCTAATGATCGAACGCCAACAATTGGTATCAGAGCTTCGGTTTCGTGGTGAAGCGTGACATGTTAGGCTAGGGTTTATGTGATTAATTTTTCGAAATTAGGATCGCATGTTTAGGGTTTTGGTTTTACTGCGCAAACCATGAATATCCCAATGTGAAATATACCCTATATCATATCTGTTCGTCGATGGTTGTGTGTGAGAGGATTCGACGAAAACTGTTCGTCAATTTCACATGGAAGGAAGAAATTGAGAGAAAATCCAGCGCAGTAATATTGCAGAGGCAATAACCAGAGTTTCAACCGTCGGATCAGGCTGAATTTTGGTCAACATGTTCGGATTTTGTGGATGTACATTCAGAATGGTGAAGATCGTATTTGAAGCTTTTTGTTATCGGGAATACGCCGAAAACAGAAGCAATTTTTGGGCAATTCTGTTCTGCGCATTCGAGGGAATAGAGCCGTTTCTCAGAAACTAACCGTTGGATCGACCTGTAATTTGGACAGCATGTTCAAAACTCACAGGCGTAGATTCGGACGGTGGAGATTGGATTCCCATGTTCCTAAAGTTGCGAACCCTGAACGACAGTTGGTGTAGTTTGATGTTGCGCGTTGGGCTGAACTTGGTTCCATACAAGTAGGCCCTTGGACGAGCGGATTTGCATCAGGTTCGATCGATGCTGCACCAGGTTCGAGCAGATCTGCATCAAGTTCGATTGATGCTACACCAGGTATGAGCGAATTTGCATCAGGTTCAATTAGTCTGCATCAGGTTCGATCGATGCTGCACAAGGTTCGAGCGGATTTGCATCAGGTTCAATTATTCTGCATCAGGTTCGATCAATGCTGCATCAGGTTCAAGCGGATTCACATCAGGTTCGATTGGTCTGCATCAGGTTCGATCGACTCTGCACTAGGTTCGAGTGGGTTTGCATCAAGTTTGAGTGGTCTGCATCAGATTCCACATGAGTCTTCACAATATGATCGGGCAGGGTGCCGGAGTGGTGGAGCAGGCTGCGGGGAGGTCGATCCCCGTCCCAGTTGTCCGTATTCGTGATTGGAGGCGAACAATCGAATTCGCTGTTATATAACTGTTATAATTGATTTATTAATTGATTATTGTTATATATGTATGCATGATTATCTATGATTTATTGCCTTAAATAGAAGCATGCTAGATTGCGTATTATATTTGGTATATTATATGCATGTATGTTGAAGTGTTGATCAAGTCAACTTATTTTTGGCAATTTATTTCCTTATATATAACTGTTATAATTATTTTATTGGTCAATTATTGTTATATATTTGGAAGTATGAGCATGCTAGGTTGCGTATATTATTCTGAATATTATATGCATGTAAAACCCCTTGGTTTTAAATAACTAAGTGGGAGAGGGAATTGGTAAAAATTCCCACGGCCTCCATTATTGGTTTGTAAGTGATCCAAGTATACTTGCGTGTTGGCATAGACCTTCCTCCCCATCGGATGAGTATATTTGTGGATCACTGGTACAGACTTCATTAAATAATTATTATTTGTAATGTGATGCACATGAACTTGCGTGTTGGTATAGACCTTCCTCCCCATCGGATGAGTTCATTTGCAGATCACTGTACAAACTTATAATTGATGACTGTAGGAAGTTATCCGAGCGCGTGTGTACTTCTCCATCTGTAAGGCACATAAGCTTGGGTCGCGGACTTGGGGTCAAATAATGGTGTACACTTAGGTGTGAATAATAAGTATCCTCCCCATCGGAGTCACTGCTTTTATTTACATGGCTAAAGAGGAACCGACTATTAATTATTTTTCATAACGTTAGGTTGACAAATGAAATTAATGGGTAAAACCTTCTCTTGTAAATGTTCGGGTTTGTAAACGTCCACACTAACGTGGCTTACAGACTCACGGTGCTTGAGATGTCGGTGAATTTTATTTTTATATTGTTTTGAGGGAATCAATATAAAAGGATAAAATTCAAAGATTTGATCGGTATATATATATATATATATATATATATATATATATATATTTATGATTCTCTGTATTTCAAATAGTTTTATTTCACTTATGGTTGACTAAAAGAAATTATATTTACTGGTCCAAAATTAGATGATTAGAAAATAATCTTGGATTCGAATTTTACTACTTAAGAAATACATGTGTGTTCTCACAAAAGACTTATCATGATGCATATTAAAGTCTCTAGTGAAGAGATAAGAGATTCATAGAAATATGATGGTCTCATGTAACTCTTCGGATACTTGAGTAAGTTAAAAGGTGGTAGGTCATGATTGAATTTGATGAATGAATTAGAAATACATGGAATAGAAGTTGAAGGGGAAACCTAAGTCAATTTTATTCTTCATAATTGCCTAGATGTTTTGAGTAAGTTTCTCCTGAATTACAAGAGGTTGTATATGGTGGGAAACTTCTGACAAAACATGTGGTAAGGGAAATCCAATTTCATAAAAGGAGTGAACAAGGATAGAATCTTACTTGCTAGTTGTTTAAACATGATTAGTGATGGCATCTACTGACACGAAGTGTGTAGATACTGGAATCACTGAATGTTCATTACTAAGTGAGGATAAGATTGTTATGACATGGGTAATACTACGAGAGTAGTGTCTGTTGCAGTGGGAGTTGAATATTTATCTTACGATATGAATAAACGTTTGATTTTGTGAAATTGTCTTTACGTACGTTTTCATAGAAAGAATTTGATTTGGTTTCTATGCATTAATAGATGGATACTCCATTTCATTTAATGACATGGTCATTATAATGAAGGATAGAGTTGTAATCTGTTATGGTACGTTAGTGAACAATTTGTATACTCTTAAATCATGTATATTCCACAGATGCAACAAATAGTAATTAATAATGTATCTTCTGATCTTAGTAAGAGAAAGAAACCTTCGGAGATGAACTAAACATGCATTTGGCGTCTAAGACTAGATCATTTTACTTGAGTAGGACTCAAAAGTTGATAGCAGATGGACCGTAAGGTTTATCTGAAGTGAAAACTATCGGACTTGTGAGTCTTACTTGGAAGTAAAAATGATTAATTACCTTTTCAAGATAAAGGGGTGTAGAGCCAAAGATATATATGTTGGAATTGGTTCATTCTGATTCAAGCGGACCTAATATTATCTAGGCGAGAGGTGGTTATGAATAATCGAAGATTATTCTAGATACCGATATATTTAATTGATGCGCTGCATGTCTAAGTTCTTTGATTTATTCAAGAATTGCAAGGTTGGTACAGTAAAGCATCATGGAAAATATATCAAGTAATGACAATTTAATCGTGATTACGAGTACCTCTTAGGATAATTAGGAGCTATTAATCAGAGGTTGAGATTAAATCTCAAGTGGTCTACACTGGGCATGCCCCAGCTGAATGGTGTGGTGGATAGAAGGAATAAGACTCTTATGGTAATAATTATATAGATGATGAATTATTTGAAATTACTTAATTCATTTTATGGATAAGACCTATAAACAATAATTCATTTGAGTGTTTGTCTGTTTGTGGGATATGCTATAAAAATGAAGGTGATTTATTTAGCCTAAAAGATCGAAGGGTGATTGTTAACACAAACACTAGATTTTTGGAAAGGGACTATGTAATAAATCACATACCCATTTATAAGTTGTCTTAAAGGATGTGAGAAGAAAACACAAAGTATTAGTACCAATTGTGCAAGAGGATATACCACAAGGTAAACTACAACGCATGTCACGTCTGATACACAATTGCATGTAATGCCTTGTCGTAGTGGGAGGAATGTTTGACAACCTGTTTGATACATGTTTTGAGAGAGTCATGAGACTTGGTCCCTAGCAAATATGGATTGAACCCACGGATACGACGAAACACTATGAGATCGAAATGCGATATCTTAGCTAGTGCAATGATATTGAAATAGAATTGATGAATTCTAAATTAAATTTGGAAGCGGGCATGCAAGAATAAAAGAGGATCATAGAATAAGGTGAAAACCTTGGAAGCAAGCTTGTTGCGAAAAGGTATACTCAGAAAGAAAAGATTCGATTATGAGAAAACCTGTTCGCCGGTAGCTATGCCTAAGTTGATCCAGACTCTTTTATTTGTTGCTACTCATATGAAATATGAGGGATAACAAATAGATGTCGAGACAACTTTTCTGATTGGAAGTCTTAAGGGAAACATCTATGTGAAGTAACCAGAGTGATTCATTGCAAAGAGCTAAGAGCATTGTGATAGTAAGCTTAAAAGTGTCCATTCATGGACTAAAGCAAGCTTCAAGATCATGAAACATCCATTTTTTTTTATGAGGTAATCCAGTGACATGGATCTAATCAATGATCGGATGGGTCTTGTGTATTGAAAAGAATGATGGAAACGTGGTGGTATTTCTTGTACTATACGTAGATAGTATCTTGCTCATTGGAGACAATGAAAGAGTATTGTCGGGCGTATGGGTATGGTTGATAAAGCGGTATGAGATGAAGGACTTAAGAAGAGCAAAAATATCCTTTTGATCACGGTAATACGGATCACAAGAAAGGATGTTATGCTTATCTCAAGTTTCATATAATGATACGATCCTTACTCGTTTAGCATGTGAATTTATCTAAGTGAATGTGTCTTGTGACACAAAAGTAGATAAAGAAGATGAAAGCGTTTCATTATGCTTCGGCAAATGAGGAAGCTTAATCTAAGGAATGCTATGCACGAGAATGGATAACTGTATTGCCAATTGCATAGACAGTGAGTATCAAGGTAACTCGAAATAAGAATGTTGAACTGTGGTAAGACATATATTTATATACCTGAAAAGGACTAGAAATTATATGTAGGCTTACCGGACAGATTCGCTGCTTCTTATGAGTTACGTAGATTTGGATTTTTCAAATCAGTTAGGGATGGCAGTAAATCCACCTCAAGGTTATGTGTTTAATTTTAGGAAGTAGAGCCATAATATGGAGGAGTGTTATATAGAAATATATTTCGGACTACGGACTCCATCATGGAAAGATGATAAATTGGAGCCTATAAGGCAGCCAAAGTATCTATATGACTCTAGAAACTTCATGATGGACTTTGAAGTATTTTTAAGTTTGCCCAAGATTATCACAATTTAAATCAATGATATTGGTGCAGTTGCAAACTTGAAGGAATCACGAGTCCATAAGGCAATTAAACACATGGAGCGCGAGTACCACCTATTACGAGAAATCGTATGATGAGGGGAAGGTTGTTGTCACCTAGATTGCATCGGATGATAATCTAGTAAATCCATTTACAAGGACCTTAAGGCGAGAGCTTTTGATGGTCGTGTAGTGGGAGTAGAAATCAGATGTATGACAGAAGACATGACAGCATAGCCTTTTAGTATAAGTGGGAGATTGTTGGATTGTATACTAAAAGTCTAGCTTTTTGTATGAACAATGTTATAACAATTAATTTGAAATGAGAATCATATGATCAAATGATTGCATCTGATAATTTATTTATATGTTCGATGAAATAGTCCACTTACTTTATACTGTAGATAATATGTTGTGCGACAACACGTGGAAGATCATATTATCGGTTTCCTTATAAAGTATAAACAGATGCTCACAACCGAGATAGACGAGGACTCTCTATCGGGATGGTTGTAGTGTAGTTTGGTATTAGCTTGTCTTGGCTATATAATCACATTAGTGCACTTGTGTGTATTGAGTAGGACCGCTTGAGATCGTTCGATTTATACTGACTTATAGGAGAACTTGATCTCAGTTATTATAGAAGTTCGTGCTCTTAATCCCTATACAATAATCTCGACACGTAGGGCAGTATGTATTTCTTTGATTCATCAATGGGTGAGATTTACATGTAATTAAATCAACAAATTCGATGAGTTGGGAAGTAGTGCTGTCTCTATGGTGTGTTGTTGATTGTAGAAGAAATCCGTGTCTATCATAGGTTGATGATATCCCCTTGAGGAGCTCATAAGGATTATCATGTAAACCCTGCAAGTGGAATTTATTCCGGCATGATAATGAGGTTGAGTGGTACTACTCTTGGATGAGATATTAATTAATTGAGTTGTCAGTAACTTAAATTAATTAATGGACATTGTATATCTTAAACATGGGGAGACTAACGGGCTCATAATAAGAAGGAGCCCAAAACATAATTTTGGGATTGGTACGGTAGTGCAATAATAATATTTTAGTGGAATATATTATTATCATTGGACTTAAGTATAAGCTTTGGGCTAAGCTTGGATACTTAAGCCCAATGGAGGCCCAACCAATTTCTCCTCCTGGTCCCTGCTGTAGCCCATGTATATAAGCCACCTCAGCTTATCCGGAACCCTAATCTAATTGATTATTCACGTGTGATGAGGGTTGAGAGCAGATTGAGGAGGTCTCGTAGATCGTCGCCCACACGACGTCGAGATCGGACTTGGGACATACAGCAGAAGATTAGAAGGTAGTTTGCTGCTGCTGTCCGCGATCTTGTGAAATTTATATAAAATTGTACAGTACTCAGACTTTGATGATCAATATATTGAAGGAAAGCGGTTGAAGAGAGGATCGTCTGAGCACAAAGATCATTCAATTCCGACATCAGACGAGGAAGTTATGGCCATTCTCGTGGGACTGCACAGTCTGCCAGCGAGAATCCTTCATCTTCTAAATGCCCTGATGAACGGTAATCGTTTCTATGATTTATTACTTCCGCTATGATAGAAACGCATGATATTCTAACGGGTCACGTTAATCAAACGATTGAACGCCAACACATTCTTCAGTTTCTGATGCAATATTCACAAGAATTATGAATTGTGAAACAGCAAAGCAAGCTTGGGATCAGTTGAAGGAAGAGTTCCAAGGAAGTGAAAGAACAAGGCAAATACATGTGTTAAATTTGTGGAGGGAGTTTGAAATTTTGAGAATGTCTGAAAGTGAGACTGTTCAAGAGTATTCTGATAGGTTGATGAAGGTTGTAAACAAACTGAGATTGCTTGGAGAGGAGTTACCTGATATAAGGATTGTAAGCAAAGTCCTTGTCAGCGTACCCGAAAGGTTTGAACCAAAAATTTCTTCCCTTGAAAACTCAAAGGACCTATCTACATTAACACTTAATGAAGTTGTTAATGCTTTTCAAGCAATTGAGCAAATGAGGACTTTGAGCAGGAGGAGCAAACGGAAGGAGCATTCCTTGCAAAGCAAATGGAAAATCTCTCAAGTAGTAGCAGTGGGAGTGGGAAAAAGCAATCTGGGGACAAGAAGGGCAAAGACAAACAAAAGAAACAGAATGATGCTTACAAGAGTGGAGGCAAAAAGGGAAAGTATCCACCTTGCCCTCATTGTAAGAAAAGAAGTCATACTGAAAACTTTTATTGGTTTAGACCTGGTGTTAAATGCCGAGCTTGTAATGAATTCGGCATGTTGAAAAAGTCTGCAAGAACAAAGGAAATCATCAAGGGAAGCAAACTCAAGCTCAAGTTGCTGAAAATCAAGAGTAAAAAATTGAGAATCTCTTCGTTGCCACTTGTTATGCTACAATCAGCCATGGGGATACTTGGTTGATCGATAGCGGTTATACGAATCATATGACAAAAGATGCTGGTACTTTTAATGAGTTGGACAAATCATACAACTCATAGGTGAAAATTGGAGATGGGAAGCAAGTGCAAGTGAAAGGAAAAGGAACAGTAACGGTCAACACACCCTCAGGTACTATACTAATCACAGATGTGTTTTACGTACCTGAGATAGATCAAAACTTGTTGAGTGTTGGACAAATGCTAGAAAGAAATTATTCCTTGCATTTTGAAAATAGGTCATGCACTATAATTGATCCTTTAGGGAATGAAGTTATGACTGTAAAAATGCAAAATAAAGGCTTCCATCTAAATTGGAGTGAATCTAAACTTCATGCTTATACCAGCAAACAGTGGCGGACGCAGGAATTTTGAACAGGAGGGCCCGATTTCTTAATGTGTCATAAAGTTTGTCTTTCATAAAAACAAAGTGTGCATAAATCCTCTTTATTTATAAATTTTAACAATAATTATACACTTAAATATTATAAACTCTAAAAATAAAAATTAAATCTTAAGAATAACATGATATAAACAATTGAAGTGCATGTAATTAATTATATAAACTTTTTGGAAGAAATACTTATAATATAGTAATATATACATAAATTGAATAAGAAAAATATTATAAGAATCATTATTAAAAATAAAACTAATAATTTAACAAAAGAATAGGAATGAGAAATTTATAATAAAATACACATGAGATAAAATTTAAAATTTAACACTATAAATATTATTGGAACTAGTAGAAAAGGAAAAAAAAAAAAAGAAAATAAAGAGGAATGAGGGAGGAGAAAAAGAACTAGAAAGATAAAAAGAAAAAAAATATTGAAAATTGAAAATGTAAAGAAAGAAAAAAATAGGAATGAGAAATTTATAATACAATACACATGAGATAAAGTTATATTAAAAAAAGAAAAAAAGAGGAATGAGGGAGGAGGGAGGAGAATAAGAATTAGAAAACTAAAAGAAAAAAAATATTGAAAATTGAAGAAGAAAGGAAAAAAATATTGAAAATTGAAGAAGTGAAGAAAGAAGAGGATAAGATGGAATCGAACCCATACCTCTCAAATAGGTAGATTCGGTGTGTTACCGTTGGGACAAGGTGATAATATAAAAAAATTACTACATATATAGTAATTGTTTTTAATTTCTCAGGGGGGCCCAGTGCCCCCCTTGGCCCCGCGTAGGTCCGCCCCTGCCAGCAAAGTTGATGATTCAGTTTTATGGCATAAAAGATTGGGTCATTTCAGCTACTCAACCTTGATGAACATGCACACAAAAAACATAGTAAATGATATGCCTACTGTGTGCCAATTTGGAAAGCAATGTAGGCTGCCATTTTATGACAGCAATTGGAGAGCAAAAGAAAAATTGCAGCTTGTGCACTCTGATATTTGTGGGCCGATGAGTGTTTCATCTTTAAATGGAAGCAAGTATTTTATCCTATTTATTGATGATTACTCAAGGTTTTTGTTGGGTGTTTTCTTGAAGATGAAGTCTGAAGTATTTTCTGTGTTTTTAACCTTCAAAAACTTGGTTGAAAACCAAACACAAGGCAAGATAAAGATGCTCAGAACCGACAATGGAGCTGAGTATACTTCAAACAAATTCAAGGAATTTTATGATAATGAAGGCATTCATCATCAGCTTACTGTACCATATACTCCACAACAAAATGGGGTGAGTGAAAGGAAGAACAGGTCAGTAATGGAAATGTCAAGATTTTTGTTGTTTGAAAAAGATTTGCCAAAGAAATTATGGGCAGAGGCAGTAAATACATCACTGTATTTGCTGAATTTGTTGCCAACAAAAGCATTAAATGGTCATACTCCATATGAAAGTTGGCATGGAGTAATACCTTCAGTGGAGCATCTCAAAGTATTTGGATGTGTTTGCTATGCACTAATTCCAGATATCAAGAGAGATAAACTTGATCCCAAGTCTGAAACATGCATATTTTTGGGATATAGCATCAATGTGAAAGGCTATAGAATCTAGAATCCAATGTCAGAAAAAATACAGGTTTGTAGAAATGTGAAATTTGATGAATTTTCCAAGTGGGATTGGAAAAAGAAGAAAGTTGATGCTTCAAGAAAAGAAGTATTTCCGAAAAATTCTTCTCATAAAGAAGAAATACTTGATGAAGAATTAATGATAATTATGATGATTTTCCAGTTAGAGGAACAAGGACACTTAAGGATATCTATGAGAGATGCAATGTGGCTTCACTTGAACCAAAAAATTATGAAGAGGCTGCAAGTGATGTAGATTGGGTGGCTGCAATGCAGGAGGAGATAACCATGATTGAGAAAAATGAAACTTGGAAATTGGTGGAAAGACCTCAAAACAAAAATGTGATAGGTGTTAAGTGGGTTTATAGAACCAAACTCAATCCTGATGGTTCTGTAAATAAACTTAAAGCCAGGTTAGTTGTGAAGGGATATGCACAGCAACATGGAGTTGATTTTTTTGACACGTTTGCACCGGTGGCAAGACATAATATAATCAGACTCCTAGTTGCACTTGCTGCAAAACTTGGATGGAAAGTATTTCATTTTGATGTCAAGTCAGCATTCTTGAATAGCATACTCAATGAAGACATCTATATTGAGCAACCGAAAGGGTTTCAGGTTTTGGGAAAAGAGGATATGATGTATCATCTCAAGAAAGCTTTGTATAGTCTTAAGCAAGCTCCTAATGCTTGGTACAACAAAATCAATGGTTATCTTCTACAACAAGGTTTTCAAAGAAGTGAAAGTGAGCATACTCTCTATGTCAAGAAGGTTGGAACTAAAGTGGATCTCATTGTGTCTTTGTACGTTGATGATTTGCTAGTCACTTGTGGTGATCTTAGCTTCTTGAAAAAATTCAAGAATGATATGGAGAATGAGTTTGAGATGTCAGATCTAGGTGAAATGAAATATTTTTTGGGATTGGAGGTTGAGCAAAATGATCATGGAATCTTCACTTCTCAAAGAAAATATGTCTTAGAAGTTTTGAAAAGGTTCTAGATGGAGAGAGCAAAATCAGTTCCTACGCCTTTGGTAGTGAATGAAAAATTGCCAAGATGATGGTGGAACAAAGGCTAATGCATCAGTTTTTAGAAGTTTGATTGGGAGTCTATTGTACTTAAGTGCAACTAGACCTGATATAATGTTTGCTACAAGTCTCTTGTCAAGGTTTATGTATTCTCCAAGTCAGATTCACCTTGGTGCTGCCAAAAGAGTATTGAGATACATCAAAGGATCACTTGACCTTGGTATATATTATTTGAAGAGAGAAAATGAAAGTTTGGTTGGTTATTCAGATAGTGATTGGGCTAAAAGTGTTGATGACTTTAAGAGTACTTCAGGTTATGTGTTTTCTTTTGGGAGTGGAGTTTTTTCATGGAACTCCAAGAACAAGATGTGGTTGCACAATCTTCAGTTGTAGCTGAATATATTTCAGCAACAGCAGCATCAAACCAAGCCATTTGGTTAAGGAAGTTATTGATGGACTTGGGGCAAATTCAACCTGATGCTACTACTCTATGGGTGAATAACAAATCAGCTATTGCTATTTCAAATAATCCAGTGCAGCATGGAAGGAGGAAGCACATAAGTGTCAAGTATCACTAAATTAGAGAAGGTGAAAAGAATGGAGAAGTAAAGCTGGTTTACTGCTGCTCTGAGATTTAGTTTGCTAATATCATGACGAAGGCACTTCCTAAAGCTAAATTTGAGTTTTTGAGATCAAAGCTTGGAGTATCTAAGAAAAATCTCAAGGAGGAGTGTTAGAAATTGAGATTTGTCTAAGATACTTTATAATATATTATGTTAGTCAAAGTTTTAAATATGTTTTGTGGTCATCCTAAGTATAGAAAATATTATAATATTGAAGTATGGTGAAAGTATGGTGTATCTACCTACTCCACCTTTTTCTTCTTTTTTGGATGTGTATGTAAATTATCTAATGTGATGAATGAAGTCAAGCTCTCTATAGATTTCATCTCTTATGCATATATCTAAATTCTAACACCCACAACTTCAGTGAAAGAAAAGAGCAAGTTTTAAAGGGAACAGTTTTAAGTTCAATGATCCATATATACAGAAACTTGGATAAAATTATACACGATCAAATTGCATTGAAAAAATACACTAAAAATCGGAACCAAATATGGATTCACAAATAAAAAGAAGTAAAAAAATATGCTCATGTTACCACTTAATCATCTTACACCTCTGGTGTTCCTTTGGAATAAAGTTATGGCATAGAAAATATTCATGGAATCATAGTTATAAGACCAATCAAAATAAAAATGTGGCTTCTCCAGCTCATTCATCACTAAATTATTCTTTAAATCATTAAAAGAAGAAGGCAAGAGAAGTCACTCACATCATTCTATCAGCTCAGGGATTAATGCTTCGTATGTTTTAATCTTGACGTAGGAATTACTAAATTAGATACCTTTTTACACAAACTCTTATATAAAATCGGTTTACCATTTAAACTTTCTGATTTATCTTCCAATCTTATATACCTAGAGTATTTAAATTAACGGGACTATATAATTTACAAGAATTTATATCACAAAAGCAAATTGACATTCTGGGGCGGATCTAAAAAATTTTTCCTGAAAATACGACATGTAATTACAAAAATATATTCATTATTTAAAATTATACTATAAATAAATCAAAATTAAAAAAATTATAGGTACCGTTAACATAGTCGAACTTTAATTAATAGAAATAAATTGAATATAAATTTATGTTGCAAAATAAATAAATAAATAAATATATATATATATATATATATATATAACGCATCTCATGCGAAGGTGCAACTCGGAGGACTGTGTGACCATTGACCTTAATGTTATACTCCCTTAGTCCCGCACTAAGGGTGCATTTTGCCTTTTTGCACGTAGATTAAGGAGTATTATTATTTAATGTGTAGTGGGTAGTTGTATTAGTGGGAGTGTGGATCCCATGTTTTAATTGTATTAGTGGGTGAGTGTGGGACCCATGTGTATAAAAAAGGAAAGTGAACCTATGACCAAAATAGAAAAAAGAGACCATTAATGCGGGACAGAGGGAGTATAATAAAAATGTTTTGGTCCTATATTTTGGGGGTGCAAGTAATAATTTAAAGTTGAAGATATAAACACTAGTTAAGATATACCAATTTGTAAGAGTTAGAGATATGTCATTGAGGATAATGAATATTGATTATAACAAAAAAGGAACTCTATACACGACCACAATACAAAAAAAATAAAAAATGATAAGATGAATCCAGTTAGAGTACCCCATTTCCACCAGCCAAACATCCTCAAAGATGGTGTGCCCAAAAATGGCGGTGGGCTGCTTAATTTTATGATCATTACTGAAACTACAACCTATAAATTCATTCTTAAACAACCCCTCGTAAGCATACTTATGAAATGCAATGTTACTCATGGGATATCTCCATAAATGTTGGGTATATCATTTTGGAACTGAAGTATCAAAATTCTATGCTGGCCTGCCTTCACAAAAGGTAGCTATGAAGTGATTGATTACACTGGGATCATGAATTTTATTGCCAAAAGAGCAATTATATTGTCTAGAGTTTATAAGTTTCTGCACATTGAAGGCACTCTATCAATAATGTGCAAAAGATTATAAACTTTAGTTATGAAATAGAGAACTCACTGTTAGGGCTGACCTTCACATCTTGGACAAATGAATGGAAGCTACCAACTGCCATTATACTTAATAATGAAGTTACAAACACGAGTAAAGACCTATTTCTTGCATTGGATAAAATTTGGTAAAGAAGTAGAATTATGACTAAGATGAAATACTTTTCAAACTACGACATATTTGCATGAATGGATTTGTAGGATTTCCCTACGTTATAAAACACATTTTGTTGGAAATTTTTAATTTTCACTATAATCTAATTGTGGGCCATATATTATTATGCAATTATATTAGATATTCAATTATTTTATGGATTTAATTAAGTGATCCAATTAAGTTGATAAGTCCATGGGCTATAATATTTTGATATGGGCCAATTGAGTAGATACCTAATATTACATGACTGTGTGATTATGGGTGGCCCAGTTGTATAGTATATAAAGGCTCACAGGTTATGGTCCCCAATATACTAAGCCGCACATGGCCTTCCCTTCTCCCCATCGGGAGGGATTACTACGGTCCCCATAAGGAATAAGGGCTTAGTTGAAGAAGACCATAATACCTATCGATCTCCGAGTTTATGTTACGTCTAAAAAACTCCATGAATTAAGGTATGCTTTCACTTTACGTTTTAGATCTCGTTTATCATAATAGGGTTAAAGACATTATAATTTATGAATTTATTTCCAACAAGTGGTATCAGAGCCACCCTATTTATGATTCTCTGAGATTTGTAAATATATTTTGATTCTAATATTTGTGTTTGAATCGTTAAGAAATCACAATTTTAAATTTGAGGGTTGAGATCATTTATGAATTATAAGGTCTAATATCATTGTTGTTCATATATATGTAGACGTGATTCAGCAATACGATTACACTACAAATTCTTAAAGTATATATTTTAATACATAAATATGTGGTTTCCTAAGGAATTGCAGTTGTTAGCTTCTGATCTCATGGTTGAAAAATTGTGATTTGATTTTTATCTCATTGAGATAAGTTGTTAGAAGATAATTATTTGAGAAGTAATTGGAATTCTCATTTATATGATTATCGGATCGGATATCACTATTAATTTTAGCAAATAAATTGATTTATATAATGGGATAGTATGTTTGCATTAATTTTGTAAATGGTGTTCTTTCATGGTCGAAATATGTGCTTAGCAGTATAATTAAAATTTGGTGTAATTAATACAGTAATTTTCCTCCAGATTTAAAGATTTTAAATTAATTAGTTTAATTGTTCAATTTATGAGTGGATTATTGCTTAATTGCATATGAACCCATATACATGATTTCAAGTATTCGAATTGGTTAATATATGATAATATATAATTATGAGATTCTGTCCTATAATTGCCTATAATTTATAAAGATCAAGATTTGATGGATTTACTATTCATAAATTCAAATGGCTATAGGACGGGAACAAACTTGAGTGGAATTTTTATTAATTCTAATATCATTAATATTGACTAAAAGTGCATCCTATTAGTGAAACTTTTTTCCATAATTTGGCAATTAAGAATGCTGAAATGCAATTATATGAATTAGAGTACATGAATTACTTTGGGAAATAAGATTTGGAGTTATTACGGATAACTTGTATACTGGCATGTGTGTTTTCGCAACACGCTTTCACAATTTAACAATAAAAGGTTGCCAGCCGGTGACGTCACATTAATCGTTAGGCATTGCTTTGATAATTGAGAACTTATTGGATTAAGTAATTCATCCTGAAATGTGAAGCCACAATGCATTCTGCCATTATTGCTTTGGTACGAATTTTGAATTTCGAATATTTTTGGTATTGTAGTTAGTTTAATGTGTGGCATTTATGATCAAATTTACATAGCCATATGTACTGCTACATAATAAAATTTTGAGATCAAATTATTATACAAACTTGTATAGCTGCCATTCAGGTTAAGGCTTACTGAATATGCATTTTAATTGTAAATTCCATGGGGTAGCAATTATAATAATTATTAATTTTGAATTGGATTCATCAATATTTAATTAAATTTGAATTGGATTGTAATGTATCTTATATATACATATTTGTGTCCAGTATAAGGCTACAGTATTTATGCTACTTTTGGTGATAAAATCATTGACATGTCAATGTGTGCCATAGTTGTTAATTATTTGAGCACGCCACCTCAACTAAATAATTCTAGTTTGATATGACAACAATAATTTGGATATGTTTGTTGTTTTAACTATGGTAATTTTGATGGCCTTAAATCAAGGATATTTAACTAATTTAGTTTATTTTAAATTAGTATTCACAATCAATTAAGTTAAGAAATCTTTCATTAATTTTAAATAAGTGGAAATCATTAAATATTCTCGTATAGCTTGAGAATTTAATTATTTAAATTTGGGGAGACATTTTTAATGTCGTTCAATTAAACACAAATAGTTATTTTTAGTATTTGTTTAATTGCTCTAGTAATTTTTCAATCCAGTCAATCAAGGCCTTTTGTTGACATAACAGCCTCTGTGTGTGGAGAACGACTTTATTGAAATTACATAGATGAGTGTGGAATTATTTATGTGTTATGTGTTCGCCCCATAGGTAGGCACAGTTTGACAGAATAATAACACACATGTGATGGTAAGTATGTGATAATTATTTGAATTGTTCATGTGAACATCAGTCGGTCCAAAGATAGACTTTTGTTTGACAGAATTTATTATCAGTACTTGATTATTATACCAAGATTACCCCTGCAGTTAATTTTTATCCAAAGACGAGATTAATGTTGCACAAGGTGTCGTGTGATAGGTCCCCAACTAGTAACACTAGTTATAATTTATTTTATGACATGTATGTTGAGAGTGTATCTTCATGCGGGTATTAATCGGCCCAAAGGTAGATTAATATTTGGCCCAAAATACACAAGCACCTGTGGTGGTGAATACGTGATAGTTATTTGGTTTGACATGTGAGTAATAAGTCGGCCCAAAGGAAAGCTATTGCTTGACAGTTTTATTGTCAGTATTTGACTACTATGTAGAGGGTGTCACTTACAAGTTAGTATTATTGTCATTGGACTTGATGCTAATGTTGTGCTTGATTCCTCAAGATGATTCTAAATTATTTAAATTTTGAAAGATTATAAAGTTTAGTCCAAGCATGATAATCATTTTGGAATAATTCTCTGTACAATTGAGAAGTCTGCTAATTAAGTTTAACTTATATCAACAACAAATCATACATGATGAGAACTTCAACAATAAAGATGAGACTATTAGGTTTCTAGTTTCAATAAAGTATAAGGGCAATTCAAGAAAACCCATTAAGAAAGCTGCTAAAAATGAAATTAAAGAATAACCTTTTGTTTCTCTTAAAGGCTTGTGGAATTGTCTTATAATACACTATATTAAAGTTGCTAAATGTGAATGGTGTTGTGATGTAGTTAAAAGAAAAAAATAGTACACCACAACATATGGTTATTAATTGGAGAAATACTAAAGATTGTATTTTATGGTCTCAATAAAGTTCTAATCAAAGTAGTTGTGAGAACTCTTTGAGTTTCACATATAGTGAGCCCAACTAAGGCTAGATCATTGGGATCTACTAAAGAAAATTGGACTCAAATAAATACAAGCTACTTTATAGATTATGAATAAGGTTTTGTGATCCAAATTAATTAGTTCATATTTGAGACGGTTAATACGGAATTCTGTGAGGATGTTGATTTGGGGGGAAGAATAATATTAGAGACATTGTCTTTGAAGAGGAGTCTATTAGACTCCCTACTTATGCTTTAAGAATGTCCAAATTTAGAATATCTATAGGACAATGTCAATAATATTTAAGGCATAATAAAATCAACAACATCAAGAATTAATGTCACTAAGGAAACCACTAGAGTTGGTAGGAAAAACAATTCGGATGATTATGTAGTTTTCTCCTAAATAATGAGGACACTATGGAATTAATGGTAGAATATTCAAACAATATTAATCAAGCCATGCAAGGTCCATATAGTCTAAAGTGGGTTAATGCTATAAGTTATGAGTTAATCAATACAATATGATTAGGTATGCATCTTGGTAAATGATTATACTCAAAAGGAAAAGAAGGCATTGCTTTAAGGGACTTTTTATCCGATTACTGAGAAAGGTTCTTTTAAGATAATCATGACATTGGTAGTACATTTTGGTCTTGAATCACATTTGATGGATGTAAAGATAAAGTTTCATGATGGTAACATTGATGAAACGATTTCAACGACTTAAGAACTAAAATGAAATTCATCTATGCATTCAAGAAAACTTTCCCGTAAAGGAATCACAATCATCATCATGCAGTTTTTGTCTCATTTGGTTTTGATACAAATGTAGATGATTATGTGATTCAGTGGGAGAATGTTTAAGTTAAACTAAGGGAGACAAGTGCAGTCTCAATCAAGTGCTCTAAAGTTAAATTAAAAATTTAAGAAATGTAGAAAATTTTCTATATGCTTTGACTATTGAAAATTATTGTACAGGACTTAATTTGGCTTATGTTGTTGGTGTATTAAGTAGACATTTAAGTAACTTTAGTATAGATCTTTATAAAGTATTTACAGAGAACTAAGGATAACATGGTTGCACATCAGGGATCAGATTTATTAGAGATCATAAGGAATTCTGATTCTATGTTTGTTGGATGCCAATACAGTATAAGATCCACTTTAGGCTATATCTTTTGTTAGTCTGAAGAGCTATACAAGTAAAAGTATTAAGCAAACACTTTAGCTCATTAACCATGACAACAGAATCAGTAGCACACTAAGGGGCATTCAAACATGAAATAAAGGTTGCAAAACTTTATCACGTAAAGTTTATTATGACAGTTAGTTCGCAGTAAAGTATTAATGATAAGAATACTTATAAGTCAAACAAATTGACATAGAATTCTTAGTTGTTAAAGAAAGTGTTTTGTGTAGATAAAATTATAGAAGAGCATATTATGATAGACTCTAAATATGGATCCGTCAATCATGTATTCAACGCCCTGTAATTTTATGAGCTAGTTTCTCATGTGGGTGTTATATAGTTTTAGAATACATTAGTTCAGTGGGAGTCTATATTTGTTGTTCTTTAAAGTTTTTAAGACACTTTGATTTTAGATAATTCGATTTTCTGCAGAATTAAGTTGATGGCTTTGAATTCATTATGAATTCCTTAAAGTTAATTTTTTATTTTGTAATATTTTACATTATGATTGATCTCACTAAAGATTTAAATTGGACCAGTTGGAAATAGACATGATGTTGATCACATTGCATGTAATTTCTATGCTACTCACCATATTTGATCTATGTCATTGAGTATATTGATATTGGTGATTGTCGGGATTTAGCCACGATTTGTAATGTGGTGAATGTGCGGTAGTTCAATATTAGTATATTAGATGGACCAAATTGTTAAGTATAGTCTGAAGAAAAATAACATAAAGTTGCGCAACTAAGGACTCTTGATATAATTACTTTGAGAAATATATAGCCCAAGTGGGAGATTGTTGAAAATTTTTAATTTTCACTATAATCTAATAGTGGGCAATATATTATTATACAATTATATTAGCTATTCAATTATTTTATGAACTTAATTAAGTGATCCAATTAAGTTGATAAGTTCATGGGCTATAATATTTTGATATGGGTCAATTGAGTAGATACCCAATACTACATGACTGGGTGACTATAAGTGGCCCAGTTATATAGTATATAAAGACTCATAGGTTATGGTCCCCAATATACTAAGCCGCACATGGTCTTCCCTTCTCTCCATCGGGAGGGATTACTACGGTCCCCATAAGGAATAAGGGGCTTAGTTGAGGAAGACCATAATACCTATCGGTCTTCGAGTTTATGTTACGTCTAAAAAACTCTATGAATTATGGTACACTTTCACTTTACATTTTAGATCTCGTTTATCATAATAGGGTTAAAGATATTATGATTTATGAATTTATTTCTAACACACTTCTCATGCAAAAACCCAAGGCAATGTAAGCAGAGGTGGTCATGCAAATCCATTCGTTGTGAAGAACTACTTGGGATCAATCAATAATATCAGAGTCAAAATCTCATGATGATCTCAGTCACTTACCTGATTGGTCAATAAAGTGGGACCAAGTATATCACTCTTCCAGAAAAGAGAAAATAAAGGCTACGAAGGAGCAGGAACACCTCGTGGTCGTGGACAGGGTTGATGAATGGAGGTCACAATTGTCATTCCATACTTGCGAGCCAATTTCACAATTTCTTTGTTATTACATAGTAGGAAGTTGCACCATCAAGGCTACTTGGTTGGCTTAACAAGAAAAAGAAGCTTAGGCCTCTTTAGAAGCTGTACGCAAATGATCCCTTTACTTCTTTATCCATTACTTATCCCCTTTCTCCCCCATTCACTGAATCTCGTAACCAATGCATGCTACAGCCCCATCTCCCTCGTGGTCATCTCGACCATCCCCTCCTTCTCAGCTTTCGGCATTTTTAAGGTAGTTGGAGCTGCGGTGAGTAGTGTACAACCTCTCTGATGGTTCGTGTCCATGGTAGGATGTCCTCTTGTGTTAGTCACATAGGCCTTAATCAAAAGGCCAAGAATGAGACTAAGTTGAAAGTAGAATCATATAGTGATCATTAATCTTCCTAGTTGGGAATTTGAGTGATGGTGCAAATCAAAGTCTATTACGTAAATAGCTAGGATAAGCAATAGAGGTCTTGAAGTTCCATAATCAAGTCTTCGCTTGAGCCCGTTAATCAATCTCTCATTTCTGCCTTGCTCTTGAACTAACCTTCCCCAAATGGATTTTGCTTAGTAAAATGTATGCTGATTATAATACCAAAATCCATAGAGTTGAGAAGTAGATCAAACACAAGAGACAATTTTTGAACTAACATAGAGTTTGAACTAACCTTCTCAACTCTACTGATCTGTTGCAGATTAATCAATAGAGTTGAGAAGTAGATCAAACACAAGAGACAATTTTTATCTCTATCATGCATATATAAATATATGCCAAGCAAAAGCATTGTTATTTACAATGAGCATATTTCTTGCATGGATAAGAAAAGGTAAGATAATAGGAATTGTAATCTCGTAAACATGTTTTTTTAGTACGAGGCCATAAAATCAAAGCAGAAAAAATTAATAAGTTGAGTCAGAAACCAAACTAATCATGTATAATATCATGTTTGTATACAAAGAACATAAATCTAGAATAAAGAACATTATAGAAGAAATAACAGAAAAATATTCGACAGTCAGGTTCGATATATGCTAAGAAATAAAGTTAATGACACCACTTATTTACTTAAGCAGGCATATTTGAATTTTCTTTTTAAATATTTGGTATAATAGCATAGTGTACCCTTTGCAGGAATCCACAATTTGTATTGAACAATGAAGAAGAAATTCACAAGCCACAAAGCAATATATCTGATAAGATATTCACCAAAGACTCGCTATAATTTTTCCAACTTGTAATTAAACTACAACAAGTAATACCGAAGTTAATTAAATAATACCAGCTAAGCAAAGAATAAAGAATTGCATAAAAGAAAATTTTGAACATTGCCTTTTAAAACTCCATATTAACTTTGTAGAAAAGAAATCTTTGAACATGTCTCTTTTCCATGAGGTAACTATTTAATTTATGTTTAAATCAAAACTTCAAAATGAAGAAGTCAAAATTTCAAAAAAGGGAAAGATATGATTAAGTTCGCCAAAACAAGTATCAGTTTTCCCATTCACGACAAAATCAACTTTAACTAAAATGAACAAATAAATCATTTAGATTAACAAAAACACACTAAGACATTATATAGAGCACCCCATAGGCATGTGTTAAAACATGCAAATCATAACAATTAGTAATATGCATTTTCTTTGACTCTGCTATCTGTCTACCATTCATATCAAGAATCAACTTTAACTTGAATGAATTCATAAACTTCATTATCGTTCATAAAGTAATTCGTACATGCAACATCCATTATTGTTTGATAAAAGCAAACATGATGACAAGATAAGCAATATTCAATTCCTCTGAAAAATATTCTAACCTTGTGAACTCGAAGCTGTAAATATTGGATGCGAACTGGAATTAGGCCATCTCCAATGGCTAGAAGCAAATCCTCAAATTTGAGGATTTGATACTATTGCATCCCCAATGGAAGTATCATTTCTATCCTCAAATTTGAGGATGCCACACCCTACTCCATTTTTGATACTAGCATCAAACCATCATTAAATTATTATTTTTTTCGTTTTCATTTATTTTCAAATTTTAATTAACATAAAATATATAATATATTTTATATTTATATATTATCTATTACTCCATTTAATAAATAATATATATTAGGGAGGATTACTACTAGGTACCAAAAATATTATTAATTACTATGAGATACAAACATACAAAAATATTACTACTGACTACAAAAATATATAGTGATATTCCAATATTACCCCTATAATGTGCTGCATATAAATGTTATGTGCAGCAAAAGTTCGTGTACAGCAAAGTGTGTGCTGTAACAAAAGTGTGTGCAGTAAAAAAAGTGTGTGCAGCAAAAGTGTGGTGGTCCGGCAGAGCTCCGACGGCGGCGGCAGAGGTCCGGCAATATTTTTCGGTGGTCGATCGGCGGTCCGATAGTACTCCGGAAAAATAGTTTTTCGGCGGCGACCAGCGGTAGTTTCTGGCTGTCCGACGGTGGTCCGGTGGTGGTCCGACAGTTTAGAGTTTGTGGTTTAAAAGTGTATGAGTTTAGGGTTATACTTGGTATTTTACTTTAATATTTTGTATGTAATAATAATTATTTTAAATCAATATTTCTAATAGTAATTAGGGGTACAAAGTGTGTATCTAATAGTAATTTTTTCTATATATTAATAATTTTAATCACATTATTTTAAATAGATAAAATAACTAAACATTTAATATAATTATTTTTTTAATAAAATATTTTATATACATTATATTTAAAAGTATAAATAAAAATAACATTGCACACTAGAAGAATAAAATTAGAAATACATTACACTTAAAAAAAATTACATTAGAAATAAACAATAAAGCTAGAAAATAAAATCACAAATACATTACAAATAAAATAAGACACATATTACATAAGAAAATACAAATGCAAATATATTTTAGTCTATTTTATTGGTAATTAAAATGGAGGTAATAACTTCCCGAGCCTCCAAGATCACCAGGAAAATAATTCCCATAAATGTTGGACAGGTTAATGGATACCATATATTCTTCATTCATTCTCTGCATAATTTTGTTTTGTTCAAGTCGAAAATAATCACGTCGAACAAGATATGTAATACTTTCCAAATCAACATCATAATTTGATCATCTCTTTTTTTTTGGATGCTTTCCTTTTAGTCACAATTTCGTCCAACATTTTTTTGTTGATTGGTGTTTGATAGAGTGATTGCATCGTGAATTTTTTTTGTCTGTTTCTTCAAACATTTTACCTCTTCGTGCTTCGTTGACTTTTATTTTTCTTTTGAGTTTAGATTTTTTACCTTTTTTGGTCGATACGATGGAGAACCACATCTACCTTCATCACTAGATAAGTTTAAATTAAAAGATGAAAATTAATGCTGGAGACTAGGAAGAATGACCTTCTGGAGAAGAAACATTAATGGATGCATCACTCTGAAAAGAATCTTGTATCTTTGCGAAATCTTTCATCTTTTCCCAAACATGATCGAACTTATAACCATTTTTGTAGTTTGGATCTTCCTTGAACAGTACTTTTGCTCACATCATCTATAAGTTAAAAAAAAGAAAAAATTACATAACATTATAAAATATAAAAGAAAACAAGGTTATGCATGTAACTTACAATATCATGTTCAGAAACACCACTTAGTTTCAACCTTTCAATTTGGCTTACACAGCCAACCAATTTTGAGACATTGGCTTTGATGAGGGAGATGCGATTTTGAATTGAATTTCGTGATCGTTTCACGTGGACTAATTTGTGATACTCTTGAATAATACGATCCCAAAATTTTTTTCTGATGATTTATACCAATAATTGGATCTTGGGATGTCTCAAGAAAATAATCACAAAGGTGAATACCTTCATCATAAGTAAAACCCGAGCCACGAGTGTGGGATGTCATTTTAAGGGTGAGCAAACAATGAGTTGAGATAGTAAGATGTGAATCTAAATAATATAAATCATATTTATAGAAGAAAAGTTAGTGGAATATAATAACATGTGACATGAGAAAGATAAGAAATAAACGATCTTGATACACACAATCTAAAATGAAGGGTTAAGATCAAAAGATAAGATTTTCTTAGAGGATAAGGGATGGACGATTGAGATCAAAAGTGATCAACTACAAAGATCAAGGGTTGAGATCAAAATTCACCTACCAAATATTGAAGGTTGTGATATCAAGATCAAAGGTTGAGATCAAATGTCACTTACCCAAAATTTGAAGGTTGAGATCAAATCTTACCTACCATTCTTACCAAAAGATCAATGGTTGAGATCAAAAGCCACTTACCAAAATTTGAAGGTTGAGATCAAATCTCACCTACCATTCTTACCAAGATCAATGGTTGAGATTAAATGCCTCTTATAAAAAATTGAAGGTTGTGATGAAATCTCACATACCATTCCTACCAAGCTCAAGGGTTGTGATCAAAACCCACCAATCATGTGTTGTGTATATAATATACACATGTGTTGATCAATCTTACACCACATATTATCTATTTACATTATTTAAAAAAAACATGCTTTCCATAGTAACTAAAAAACTCTCAAAGATGAACCCACTTAATTTAGTTGGTCCTTCACATATTTAACCTTCCTCATCAGAATCCTCTAATGATGATGATTTTGATGCCTTTTTTTGTGAAATTAACACTCAACAACAACTACTAGTTCAAGCAATCAAAAACAACAACAATTGGATGCGTGATGAATGGCGAAATAAAAATCAAAATCCCAGAATTGGTGGTTCGATCTTTGATCATAGAGTGATAAATCATGATCGAGAGGTAGCCCATCATCTGTTAAATGATTACTTTTCTAAAAATCCAACATTTGATGAAATAATATTTCGTTGAAAATTTCGAATGTCATGAAATTTATTCATTCGTATTGCTGATGCAGTTAAAAATCATGATGGTTATTTTTTGCAGCAATTGGATGCGACTGGAAAACAGGGGTTGTCTACATTTCAAAAAATAATAGCGGCCTTTTTGAATATTGGCGTATACTGTTCCAGCTGATGCAACTGATAAATATATTAAGATTGGAGAATCAACATCAATTGAATGTGTAAAAAGATTTTGTCGTGCTATTATCGAAATCTTCGGGGAGCATTATCTAAGATCTCCTACTGCAAATGGCGTTGCTAGACTACTTATATATTAGTGAGCAATGTGGTTTTCTAGGTATGCTAGGTAGTCTTGATTGTATGCATCAGAATTGAAAAAATTATCCAACGGCTGGGCTGGACAATATGCAGGCCGTAATGGAAACTCCCAAGTATTATTCTTGAATGTGTTGCTGACTATGACATTTGGATATGACATGTGTACTTTTGGATTCTAGGATCTAATAATGATATCAATGTATTGGATACTTCTAGTAACTTTTTCTAATCTTGCAAAAGGTATTGCTCCGTAGACACACTACGTCATTCGATGTAAGAAATATGATATGGGATACTATTTAGCTGATAGTATATACCCAAAATGGCAACTCTTGTGCAAACTGTCCATGAACCACATGGTCCAAAAAAAACTTTTGCACAAAAGCAAGAAGCTTGCAGAAAAGATGTGCAATGCACATTTTGAGTTCTCCAAAGTCGATTTGCTATAGTGACAAATCCAGCAAGTTTTTGGAGAAATAAAGTTTTAGGGGATATAATAACAGCGTGCATAATTATGCATAACATGATAGTTGAAGATGAACATGATCTTGATGCACCAATTATTGAGAACATGGAACTCCCCGCTGTAGAAGTTGAAATGGCAGATAGTAACGATTCTTTATTCAAACAATTTCTTACTCATTTCAAAAAAATTAAAAATCGAGATGTTCATTTTGAACTACGAGATGCTCTAATTGAGCATATTTGGGAACTTTATTCCTCATCTGAGAATTAATTGTATTTAAAAAGTTTAGAATGTATGTTTTTTAATAAGTGACTTCATTGTAATGTTTGATTATTAATTAATGACGTGTTGTGCTTGAACTTATTTAAATTCAAATTAATATTAATATTTATGTCATATTCTTTTATTTATATTAAAAATATTTAATTTAAATTATGCATAATTTTATTATTAATTATAAATCAAATATAACATTATTTAAATTTTAATTATTAAATTAAATATTAATTAATTATCACAAATATATAATTATTAAAAATTAATAAAATAATAAATTTTAGGATATTCTAAGAATATTCTTTTTGTCATCAAATTTGAGGACAACCATTGGAGTGGATAACACCAAATTATAAAAAATTTGGTGAAATGGTGATTTCAGAACAATACCCCCATTGGAGTTGCCCTTAGATACGACAGAAGTGAGGAGGATGAGGGGAAAGAAGAAATGGGCAGTGGATAAATGACAGGGTGAGAATTTGTATGTAAGAAATAAAGAAAGAAATGGAAAGGTGGACATATGTTGCCATGGAAAGGTTGCCACATACATAAGTAGAAAGAAAATAAGAGAAAATAGTTATTAGGAGTCAGATATGTGCTGCTTATAAATGACTGAGAACATACCTATGCCAATGTGATGAAGGCAACATCTGTGAGCGCCGCAAAATTGGAGGAGAAAAAATCTAATTATAATTATTTTCCTTATCTAAAATTTTGGAAATTGAAAGACAAATTATGTATAGAAAGATGAATGTACACGAAGAAACTTGAGATGAAAAGCAAGATTATGGTAGACGTAACGAAGAGAAGTGGAAAAAACGAACGAATACATGTTATTTCATTAATTTTCCTGAATTACCACTACTTACACATGTCAGATTCCTTTACCTTTACTGATTATTGGAAAAGTGGGCACCGGTGCTTGGGAGTTGAAATAAGGAAGAATCTTTGACCCCTATAATATTCTAATATCTTAAATATCTAAATAAAAAATTCTTTTTTTTTATTTTGACGCCGGACATGCAATGGACATAGGGCAAACAAATTCTTTCTTTTTTTCACACAATTTTTTCTTTATTCTATCCACCAGACATGTCCGCCTATATCCTAAAAAAAAAGAGTTTATTTTAACTAAAGGTGTCTGCCTATATCACTAAAAATAAAAAATTACACAATCTCAAAATTTATTTTAACTAAAGGTGTCCATATCACTAAAAATTAAAAATTGCACAATCTCACCCATCAGACATGTAACATGATTAAAAATAAATAAATTTTTGATTGTGTCCGCAGAGGGGATTGTGGGCGGACATGCAACATGATTAAAAAAAAGTTTTTACACAATCTCACCCACCGGACATGCAACATTATTTAAAAAAAATTTGATTGTGTCCGCAAAGGGGATTGTGGGCGGACATGCAGCATAATTAAAAAAAGTTTTACACAATCTTTTTATACAATCTCACAAACTGGACATGCAACACGAATTTTAAAGAAAAGGTTTTTTATTGTGTTCGCAGAGGGGATTGTTAATGGACATGTAACGTGATTTAAAAAAAATTTACACAATCTCACCTAACGAACATAAAAAAAAAAGATTTTTGATTATGTCCGCAGAGTGTGGACGGATATGCAACATGATTTAAAAAGATTGTGGACGGATATGCAACATGATTTTAAAAAAATTATACAATCTCACCCACCGAACATGCAGGGAATTGAGGGTGGACACAATCAAAACTTTTTTTTCAATCATGTGGCATGTCCCGTGTCCGGTGGATGGATTGTGTAATTTTATATTTTTTTGCGAACATGAGTTTGTAAACACTTAATAAAAATCTTTTTGTTTGGCGGGCAAGGGTTTTTAAACACTTAATCAATTTTTTTTTTAACATGGAACATGTCCGGTGGAGTGGGAGGTTGTGGGTGGACATAGTCAAAACTTTTTTTTTCTTGTTTTTGGAATCATTTTTTTTCGAATAATGTGGCATGTCCGGTGGGTGATGATGGATTTAAAAAATAAAGAAATTTTTGGTTAACATATCATATACATATATATGTTCCGATAGTTTTTTAAGTGAATAAATAAAAGATTTTGGGTGATGATGGATTTTAAAAATAGAGAAGTCTTTGATTTCACACACAGAAATATATATATATATATATATATATATATATATATATATATATATATATATATATATATATTTCATTTTAAATTTTATCAGCGGACATGACATAAATTTCATCTATCATTAGTAATCTTATCCGGTGATAAGGTTTTCTTGAAATCATTGACTATATATTTAAGATTTTTTTTATCTTTTTTAGTGTGCTGTTCAGTAATCAATATAATGCAACTACTCATGAAGTACTGTCATAATAGTAAGTATAGGATGGATTTCAACTGATTGTATGTAGAATGTATCAGATATACCAATAGTATACGTGGGTCACAATAGTAAGTATAGGATGGATTACAACTAATTATATTTAGAATGTATCAGATTTACCGATAGTATAAAATGTGGGAAAGAAAGATATAGAGAAATGTAGTGAAAGAAAAATGTAGAAAAATATTTACATGAAAATTTGAAATAAATTTCAAATAAACTAATGTTGAGTTTTATAGTTGGCATGGTTTCATTTAAAAAAAAAACTTTTTAGAAAAAATATATATTGAGAATATTTGTTCAAAATAATATTGATATTTTATATAATTGATAAAAATATTATTTTTAAAATGATTTATTAATTATTCAAGAATTTTTAAAAAATTTATACTCAATGAATTAAATGTTCATTTTAAATCTTATCAGCGGACATGACATAAATTTTATTAGAAAAAAATACAAATTAAAAAGATAAAAATAAAAAAAATACTTTTTTTCTCAAATATATAACTTGTCCGCCAGTGATTTCAAAAAAACTTTATCACAGGAAATGTAATTAAAATCAGCGGACATGGCAGGACATAACATTAATTTTGTTAGAGATAAACTTCATAAAAGAACATTGCAAATTAAAAAGATAAAAGAAAATCTTATCACTGGGCATGAAATTAAAATCAAAGGACATGGCATAAATTTTGTTAGAATAAACTGCTAATTAAAAAAATAACAGAAAAAATTTCTATTTTACGTTAACTGCATGTCTACTGGTGATTTCAAGAAAACCTTATCACCGGACAAGCAATTAAAACCAGCGAACATGATATAAATTTTGTTAGAAATAAGCTTCATAAGATAACATTGCAAGATGAAAAGGATAAAAGAAAATCTTACACTATTAATATTTTTTCTCAAATTTTTTTAGTATATATAAAAAAAATATTTTTTCTTTAGAAAGTATAATTTTTTTTCCTGGTATCCACTACTTAAAAAAAATCATAAAAAAACAACAACAATGGATATGGAGGAATAACGGATCACAATCTTATGTACTTCCTCTGTCCCAATTTCAACTTCACACTTTCCATTTTCGTCCGTCCCAAATTCAACTTCACACTTTCATAAAATGAAAAGGCAATTAACTAATATCCTTCTAACATACTTTAATTTCAAAATTGTTATCACCTTTGTAACACTCTTTATCATTTATTTATTACCCAAAAATATCATACCACCCCAAAAGTAAGTCAAAAAATGACTTTTCTTAAACTCCGTATATACAATAAATGTGAAGATGAATTTGGGATGGAGGGAGTATTTAATATATATTTTATTTTACCACTGATTATTAGTTGGATGAATTAAAAAAATAGCGGACATGTAAGAATAACTAATTAGTTTTTTAATTAGTCACGTCCGGTGGTAAAAGGTTTAAATTAAAACTTTAATAATATTTTAATTAGATGAGTCTGATGGTAACAATATATCTCTGGTGATAATCATTTATAAATTTGATTTATTATTATTTCATGTCATATTAAATCTTTGATTAATTAATTTTGTAGTAAAAAAAAGAAGTAATTCTGACACATGATAGTTCCAACTGTTGCTCTCATTCCCAAAGCCAACATGTGGGCCACCCTTAAGGATATTAATGGCATTACATATAAAAAGTGGGCAAATTAGATGTAATGTAAATGTATGGACAATTTAGATAAAGTACATTTTGAATTGGGCCAAAGTCGGCATTTTCTAAATAGGGAAGAAGAGAGCGAGGAAGGCTGAGGCAGGGCTTGATTGTATCTTCGATAAAAACCAACACAAGGGTGAAGTGAGATTTGATTGTATCTTCGATAAAAACCAACACAAGGGTGAAGTGAGATGAAGGTGGGAGAGATAATCGTGGAACACGTATTACGGAGGTGAGTAGGAATTGACACATGTAATTTCTTATAACGATCATTTTGGGGTAACTAAGCAAGCTGACGGAATCGAACCAGTGAGCTCGTACACAAACATCGGTAGAGTAACCACTACACTATGAATTAACCTTTGTTACTACTGCCTATATATATGTATCTTATTTTTAATTTCGGGGGTACAATTGTGTTGGCAATTGGATCTTGTGGTTCAAACGTGATCGTTAGGACAACGGGTAAACAAAAATCAGCGAAAGCAATAAGAATTGTTTACCGTACTTCTGGGTTGGTGTAGAGGATGAACTGCAGAGAACTACCTCTGATCTTCTACTGTATGTCCCGTGTGATCCTGTTGTTGTGTGGGCAACAGTCTGCAGGATCTCTCAATCTGCTTCTTTCCCTTCTCACACCAAAAGAGGCGCAGGAATTATCTTTGGGTTCCAGGAAGCTGAGTTCACTTATATATTGGGCTACAGTAGGGACCAGGAGGAGAAATTGGGCTGGGCCTCAATTGAATTTAATTAACCAAGCTTAGCCCAAAGCTTTTAATTAAATCCAATAATAATAATATAGTCGACTAAAATATTATTACTGCACTACCCGTCCAATCCCAAAATTATGTTCTGGGCTCCTTCTTATTATAAGCCCGATGGTCTCCCCATGTTTAAGAAAAACAATGTCCATTAATTAATTAAGTTACTGACAACTCAAATTAATTAATATCTCATCCGAGAGTAGTACCACTCAACCTTATTATCATGCCGGAAATTAATCCACTTGCAAGATTTACATGATAAACCTTATGAGCTCCTCAAGGGGACATCATCAACCTATGACGGACATGGATTCCTTCTACAATCAACAGCACACCATAGATACAGCACTACTTCCCAACTCACCGAGTTTGTTGATTTAATACATATAAATCTCACCCATTGATGAATCAAAGAAATACATACTGCCTTATGTGTCGAGGTTATTGTATAGGAATTAAGAGCACGAACTTCCATAATAACAGAGATCAAGTTCTACTATATAGTCAGTATAAGAAGAACGATCTCAGACGGTCCTGCTCAATACATACAAGTGCACTAATGTGATTCTATAGCCAAGACAAGCTAATACCAAACCACACTACAACTATACCGATAGAGAGTCCCCGTCTATCTCAGTTGTGAGCATCTGTTTATACTTTATAAGGAAATCGATAATATGATCTTCTGCGTGTTGTCACACAACATATTATCTACAGTATAAAGTAAATGGACTATTGCATTATGCATATAAAATAAATTATAAGACGCAATCATTTGATCAATGATTCTCATTTCAAATATTGTTATGACATTGTTCATACTAAAGCTAGACTTTTAGTATACAATCCAACAATCTCCCACTTATACTAAAAGACTATGCTGTCATGTCTTCTGCCATACATCTGATTCCTACTCCCACTTACGCGACCATTAAAAGCTCTCGCCTTAAGGTCTTTGTAAATAGTTTACTAGGTCATCATCCGATGCAATCTAGGCGATAACAACCTACCCCTCATCATACGATTTCTCGTAACAGGTGGTACTCGCGCTCCATGTGTTTAATTGCCTTATGGACTTGTGATTTCTTCAAGTTTGCAACTGCACCAATATCATCAATGTAAATTGTGATTACCTTGGGCAAACTTAGAAACACTTCAAAGTCCATCATGAAGTCTCTAGAGTCATATAGATACTTTGGCTGCCGTATAGGCTCCAATTTATCATCTTTCTATGATGGAGTCCGGAGTCTGAAATATATTTCTATATAACACTCCTCAACATTATGACTCTACTTCTTAAAATTAAACACATAACCTTTGAGGAGAATTTACTACCGTCCATTCTGACTAAAAAATCTGAATCTACGTAATCCACAAGAAGCAGTGAATCTGTCCAGTAAGTCCACATATAATTTCCAGTCCTTCTCAGGCACTTTATAAATGTCTTACCACAGTTCATCATTCTTGTTCCGGGTTACGTTGATACTCACTGTTCATGCATTCAGCAAAACAGATATCCAACATCGTTCATAGCATTCCTTAGATTATGCTTCCTTATTCGCCGAAGCATAAGGAACCGCTTTCATCCTCTTTATCTTCTTCTTGTGTCTCAAAGACACATTCACTTAGATAAATTTACATGCTAAACGAGTATGGACTATATCATTTTATGAAACTTGAGATAAGCATAATATCCTTTCTTGTGATCCGTATTACCGTGATCAAAAGAATATATTTTGCCTTTCTTAAGTCCTTCATCTCTACCGCTTTATTAACTGTACCCATACGCCCGATAATACTCTTTCATTATCTCCAATGAGCAAGATACTATCTACATATAGTACAAGAAAACACCACCACGTTTCTGTCACTCTTTACAACACACAAAACTCATCCGCTCATTGATTTAAATCCATGCCACTGGATTACCTAATCAAAACAGATGCTTCACGATCTTAAAGCTTGCTTTAGTCCATCGCTGGATATTTTTAAGCTTACTATCAAAATTGCTATTAGCACTTTACAATGAATTACTCTGGTTGCTTCACATAGATGTTTTCCTCAAGACTTCCAATCAGGAAAGCTGTCTTGACATTTATATGTTGTTCCTCATAATTCAATATGAGCAGCAATAAATAAAAGAATCCGGATCAATTTAAGCATAGCTACCAGCGAACATGTTTTCTCATAATCGAACCATTTCTTTCTGAGTACACTTTTTCGCAACAAGCTTTGCTTCTAAGGTTTTCACCTTTCCATATGATCCTCTTTTATTTCCTTTGACTACTTGCAATGGTTTTTACACCATTTAGTGGTCATACAAGTTCCCAGACTTAATATAGAATTCGTAGATTCTATTTCAACATATATTGCAACTTACTAAGATTCCACATTTTAATCTTGTAGTGCTACGTCGTATTCGTGGGACAATACCATGTTTACTAGGGACCAAGTCTCACGACTCTCCCAAAACATATATCTAACGGGTAGTTGAACAATCCTCCCACTACGACAAGGCATTACATGTATTTATGTATCAGACGTGACTCGCGTTGCAGTTTACCTTGTGGCATATCCTCTTGTACACTTGGTACTAATACTTTGTGTTTTCCTCTCACTACCCTTAGAACAACTTATACATGGGCTTGTGATTTATTACATAGTCCTTTTCCAAAAAATCTGGTGTTTGTATTAACAGTCACCCTTCGATCTTTTGGACTAAATAAATCAACCTTCATTTTTCAGGATGTCCCACAAACAGACAAATGTTTTACGAATTACTGTTTCTAGGGCATATCCATAAAATGAATTTTAATTATTCCAAATAATTCATCATCTATCTAATCATAACCATAAGAGCCTTACACCTTCTATCCTCCACACCATTCAGCTGGGGCATGCCCGGTGTAGACAACTTGAGATTTAATCTCAACTTCTGATCAATAGCTCCTAACTATCCCAAGAGGTATTCGCCATCATGATTGAATCGTAATGACTTAATATATTTACCATGACGCTTCACTGTACCAGCCTTGCAATTCTTGAATTAATCAAAGAACTTAGACATGCAGTGCATCATATAAATATATTGGTTTCCAGAATAATCTTTAAATATTCATAACCACCTCTCGCCTGGATAATAGTAGGTTCGCTTGAATCAGAATGAACTAATTCCAACATATATATCTTTGGCTCTACACCCCACAGCCTTGAAAAGGCAGTTAATCAATTTTACATCCAAGCAAGACTCGCAAGTCCGATAGTTTCCACTTCAGATAAACCTTACGGTCTATCGGCTATCAACTTTTGAATCCTACTCAAGTAAAATGAATTAGTCATACACGCCAAATGTATTTTTAGTTCATTTCCGAAGGTTTCTTTCTCTTACTAATATTAGAAGATGCATTATTTAATTACTATTTATTGCATCTGTGGGATGTACATGATTCAAGAGTATACTTTTTATCCACCAACATACTTTAACGGATTATAGCCTCATTCCTCATTACTATGACCATGTCATTTAAATGAAATGAAGTATCCATCCGTTAATGCATAGAAACTGAAATCAAATTCTTTCTATGAAATGTACGTAAAGACAATTTCTCATAATCAATCGTTTATTCTTATCATGAGATAAATAAATAACTCCCACTGCAATAGTCACTACCTTTGTAGTTTTACCCATGTTATAATAATCTTATCCTTTCTTAGTGATAAACATTTAGTGATTCCAGTATCTATATACTTCGTGTCAGTAGATGCCATCACTAATCATGTTTAAACAACTAGTGAATAAGATATTAAACTTGTTCACATTATGATGAAAATGGCTTTCCTTTGCCACATGTTTTGTCAGAAGTTTCCCGCCATTTACATCCTCTTGTAATTCAGGTAGAACTTGCTCAAAACATACAGGCAAATTGTGAAGAATAAATTGATCTAGGTTTCCCTTTCAATTTCTATTCCAAGCTTTTCCAATTCATTCATCAATTCAACCATGATCTTCTGCCTTTTAATTTACTCTAGTATTCGAAGAGTTACATGAGACCATTATATTTCTATGAACCTCTCATCTCTTCACTAGAGTTTTTAATAGGCATCATGAGACGTCCTTTGTGAGAATACACATGTATTTTCTTAAGCAATAATTTTAAAACTAAGATTCTTTTCTAATCAGTTAATATTGGACGAGTAAATATAATTTCTTTTAGTTAATAATTAGTGAAATAAAACCATTCGAAATTCAGAGAATCACAAATAAATATTCCGATCAAATCTTCGAATTTTATCCTTTTATATTGATTCCCTCAAAATAATATAAAATAAAATTCACCGACATCTCAAGCACCGTGAGTCTGCAAGCCACATTAGGGTGGACGTTTACAAACCCGAACATTTACAAGAGAAGGTTTTACCCATTAATTTCATTTGTCAACGTAACTTTATGACAAAATAATTAATAGTCGGTTCCTCTTTAGCCATGTAAATAATAGCAGTGACTCCGTTGGGGAGGATACTAATTATTCACATCTAAGTGTACACCATTATTTGATCCCAAGTCGCTGCCCAAGCTTATGTGCCTTACTGTTGGAGAAGTACACACGCGCTCAGATAACTTTCTACGACCATCAATTATATAAGTTTGTACTAGTGAACCGCATATAAGCTCATCCGTTAGGGAGGAAGGCACTATAGCCAACGCACAAGTCCATATGCATCACATTACAAACAATAATTATTTAAAGAAGTTTGTACCAGTGATCCGTGAATAAACTCATCCGTTAGGGAGGAAGGCTCTAATGCCGATTCGCAAGTCTATTCACATTACTAATAAACCAATAATGGAGGCCGCGGGAATTTATAACCAATCCCCTCTCCCACTTAGTTATTTAACACCGAGGGTTTTAACATGCATATAATATTCCAGAATAAAATATACAACTAAGACATGCTTCTATTAACAGCAATTTAAATAAATAAATCACATAGAACATGCCTGTCACATATACAACAATAATTGACAATTAAATCAATTAATCAGTTATATAACATTAATTAATTGCATAATTAGTGGATCAATCAATTTGGGCCCAAGAGCAACAAATAAGCACAAAATGAGCAGCAGATTAAATAATTAATCAAGCTCATTATCCATGGCCCATAATCTTAACCCAAAATTAAATTAAGTCCACCAAGCCCACTAGCACAAAATTAGTCCATTAATAAAATTAATTTATCATGCTTGGCCCATTACCCACAATTAATTAAAAATCAGCAATTAATAATAGGTCCAACAACCCAAGACCATTTAATTAAATTGGGCCCAACAGCCCAAAACCAAATTAAAAAAAATGAGCAGCCCACTATTAAATACTGAATTGGGCCCTTTCAACACCACATAAAATAGAGCCCACTAAACCCAAGCAGCAAGAAATAAGCTAAAGAGGCCCAACAGGCATTTTAATTGCCCATTAAACCTGCCAGCCCATAACACCTAAATTAATAGGCCCAGCAAAACATGAAAATAAATAGGCCCAAAAGCCCAATCACTTTGCTGCCCTAAATACAGCAAACACCGGCTAGCCATCGATTCTGCCCTCACACAGCAAACACCGGCTAGCCATGGTGCCGCTGCAGCCGGCGAACCTGCCCACCGGAATCAAGCCGCCACCGAGCGTCGTCGCCGGCAACAACATCAGACACAGCCGCGAACTTCTCTGCCCAGCGTCAACGTCGACCTACTGCCAAAATTAGACACCACGCAGCCGTCGCTCATCGTCGTTCATCAGTGTTTCTGCCGACGATTGCCATTACCGCTGCCGCCGACGGCAAGCCACGAGCACCAGAATGCTGCCCAATTGCCTTCAAGCAATGCCGCGCAACTGTCAGCCATTGACTCGCCATCCAACATCGCTGATTGGAGTCGACACTGCAGCCTTCGTCGAAGACGATCGCCGTCAGCAGCCATACCAACCCCACTGTCGCATCGGTAAGCGGCAGTAGTAGCACACCTGCCCGGGAGTGATGATGCAGCACCGATCCCGCCAGCCGTCTAGCCCGCCAGAGTCGCTTTGCGCCGCTGCTTCAGGCGGTCACGCTCAGTAAATTCCACCGTTCAGCCATCGATGTCTCGGAAGAGATCGATTCTGCCATCAAGCCGACAGCGACCATAAATCCCCTTCAAAACTATTGCAGACCCGATTGGAAACTGCTGCTCCCACCGCCGGCCAGTCGCCAACAGCCACTGCTTATCGACCCACCTGAAGATCGCAGTAGTCACGCTCGGAAGAAACACCTAGGCCTTCCATCAGTCTGCAGCAAGGACCACCGGAACCCATCGGCACTCCATCTTCGTCAGACACGATCGACAGGAGTGTCGTACATGGCCTGGCCCTTCCGCTGCTGCCTGTCTTCCATCTTTCTTTTCTGGGTCGATTGGGAATTACTGGATTGTCGTGTACAATCGTCGACAAAGACGTGAAAGTTGTACTATTCTTCACGTCATACTCACCGTCAAACAGACGAGTGTGAAAGGGGGGTTGTGTTATATCTATCTTTCTCAAATAGTAATAAACACACATACAACACTTTTCTGCTGATTTTGATTTAGATGAACATAAAAAGCAGATTGTACAAATAGGATTCCATGGATTATAATAGACATACCAAACCCCAAAATCACGCCTTCACCGATAATAAATCACAAGAAGCACGAAAAGAACATGTGATCAAAACCAGATTAAATCATTTAATCACATAAACTAATGAATCATGTTTTCACCACGAAACCAATGCTCTGACACCAATTGTTGGCAATTGGATCTTGTGGTTCAAACGTGATCGTTAGGACAACGGGTAAACAAAAATCAGCGAAAGCAATAAGAATTGTTTACCGTACTTCTGGGTTGGTGTAGAGGATGAACTGCAGAGAACTACCTCTGATCTTCTACTGTATGTCCCGTGTGATCCTGCTGTTGTGTGGGCAACAGTCTGCAGGATCTCTCAATCTGCTTCTTTCCCTTCTCACACCAAAAGAGGCGCAGGAATTATCTTTGGGTTCCAGGAAGCTGAGTTCACTTATATATTGGGCTACAGCAGGGACCAGGAGGAGAAATTTGGCTGGGCCTCAATTGAATTTAATTAACCAAGCTTAGCCCAAAGCTTTTAATTAAATCCAATAATAATAATATAGTCCACTAAAATATTATTACTGCACTACCCGTCCAATTCTAAAATTATGTTCTGGGATCCTTCTTATTATAAGCCCGATGGTCTCCCCATGTTTAAGAAAAACAATGTCCATTAATTAATTAAGTTACTGACAACTCAAATTAATTAATATCTCATCCGAGAGTAGTACCACTCAACCTTATTATCATGCCAGAAATTAATCCACTTGCAAGATTTACATGATAAACCTTATGAGCTCCTCAAGGGGACATCATCAACCTATGACGGACATGGATTCCTTCTACAATCAACAGCACACCATAGATACACCACTACTTCCCAACTCACCGAGTTTGTTGATTTAATACATATAAATCTCACCCATTGATGAATCAAAGAAATACATACTGCCCTACGTGTCGAGGTTATTGTATAGGGATTAAGAGCACGAACTTCCATAATAACAGAGATCAAGTTCTACTATATAGTCAGTATAAGAAGAACGATCTCAGGCGGTCCTGCTCAATACACATAAGTGCACTAATGTGATTCTATAGCCAAAACAAGCTAATACCAAACCACACTACAACCATACCGATAGAGAGTCCCCGTCTATATCAGTTGTGAGCATCTGTTTATACTTTATAAGGAAACCGATAATATGATCTTCTGTGTGTTGTCGCACAATATATTATCTACAATATAAAGTAAATGGACTATTGCATCATGCATATAAAATAAATTATAAGACGCAATCATTTGATCAATGATTCTCATTTCAAATATTGTTATGACATTGTTCATACTAAAGCTAGACTTTTAGTATACAATCCAACAAATTGTACCCCATGTCTCATTCTAAATCCATCCCTGCCGCCGGTGCAATTTTGATTTTTCTCAAAATAATATCGCACCGCTTTCTCTCTCTCTCTCTCTCTCTATATATATATATATATATATATATATATATATATATATATATATATATATATATATATATATATATATATATATATATATATATCAGTTCTATTTTTAAAAATCCTATATATATATATATACATATGTCAATGTGTGTGATTTAAAATTATTGAAATATTGAAATCTCAATTTGTTATACTCTTTAAATTATTTGTCAAAATTTATGAAGTAATTGTTAAATTTTCTAACAAATGGTGATGGGTTTAAAAAACATTTATAATAAATTATCTTAATTTCAAATATATAGTGACATTACAATTTATGATTAGAACGAGATACTATAAGTTTAAAATAACAAACAATTAGTTATTAATATTAACAAATTATTATTTTAGATTAGTCTAAAATACTATATCATGAAATTATCATTATGCGTAGATCTGTTACTTGAGCTGAGCGGCCTTATCGAGCTTATCGAGCCTTAACGAGTTTGAGCATTAACGAGTCGAGTCGAGCCGAGCTTTCGAGCAGCTGGTTTATTTTAACAGCTCTAATTATGAGCTAATAAAATAATACTCTCTCCGTCCCAAAAAAATTATGACGCTTTCCTTTCTAGGATGTTCGGGTTCCACAAAAGTTGACACATTTCCTTTTTAAGCATATATAGGCCCCATCCAAAATAATTAATATATTCACATGGAGCCCACATACATCCCCCCCACACTCCATTAATACGGTACCCACTACACATTAAAATATTAATCATCAACCTCACTATCCATTAAATTATTATACTTCTTAATCTCCGTGCCAAAAAAAATATTACATATTTAATGGGACGGAGGGAGTATTTATCTATAAATTTTAGTTATTTGTATTGCTATATGCTATTTTATTAAAAAAATTGCTAAATTGTCAAAATTGACCCAAATCGCAAAAACTGCATGATAAATTATAGTTGAAAAATTATTAAAATTAAACATAAAACCAAACCATATATTGCAAGACATTTTAAATTTTGTCGAATAATCGACCAAACCGCACTGTGATCACTCCTACATACACTTACACATTGATTTTGCATAAAGTAAAAACTCGCTTTAGTTAAATCCCCAAATAAATATAAATTAAAACACTATTTGTTAAATTTAGTCTTAAATATAACATTCTTATTCCTACTTACACCCAAAAAAAATAACACCTAAGTTTAATGATGAACAAAGCAGTTGATTTCAAGCTCTTTCATCCAGTTCAGTGGTGACCCTGAGGAGGGACGAAGAAAGGCGATATCCCTTAACATCCAAAATATTTATTTTGTTAATATATATATATATATATATATATATATATATATATTAACAAAATAAATATTTTGGATGTTAAGAAGGGACTGAATTTTTGTACCCAAAATCACTAAATGTATCTCATTTACTAAATCTACACCCTAATTTATTTTAATAAAATATATACTCCCTCCACCCATTTGAAGGTTTACATTTGCTTTTTGTACGGAAATTAAGGAATAATATTTTAATGTGTAGTGGAGTGAAAAATATAATATTTTAATATATAATTGGTTGTTGTTAGTATTGTATGGATCCCATAAAGATATATTAATTATTTTGTGTGGGTCTCATTCATTATAAAGAAAAATATAAACCTTATAATGAGACGCTCAAAATAAAAATGCGTAAACATTATAGTGGGATGGGGAGAGTACATATTACTAAACATACCAAATGAAGACAATTTTTACCTTTTAATTCTAAATCCCATTTTTAATTACTAAAGATACCCCAATGAAGGCATTTTGACTTTTAAATTTTGACCTTCTTCGAATCTATCTACAAAATATCTCCGGCGACCACTAATGCAGTAGTGGCCATCAACAAGATTAGACAAAAGGCTCTAGATAAGTCAATGCATCTCGAAAATACTTGCATCTGCCGAATGTACTCATGAACCGTGAACGCCGTCGGAATAGTTGCATGCCACCATCGAAGCTTCCACATCACCATCGCCGTTGGGATAAAAAATGCTTCACCCATCAACAGCAATGTTCGTTGAATACCATTCATAAGATGTCTCCATTCAAGCAAAACTCTGCAAATTAACAATTATATAGAAAAAGAAGAAGAGAGAAAGAGAGTGTATGAGATCTGGTAATGGAGATGGAGAGAGAAGCATATATTTTCGAATTTAAAACATCTATGGATATGGTAGGTAGTAGGCCTTCTTTTGATATAGATGGAAATCAAGAATGAGGATTAAGGAGAGAATGGAGAAAAACTAGGGGTACTCACGGCATAGTTTTGCTAGACATTCGGTTTTTCAACTATATATAAATGTGGCGGTTTATTAAAAAAATAATTATACAATTTCAAGCGGTTTCGATTGGTTATTTTGTGGTTCGACGGTTTTAAATTAGTGTAAGTATTGGTGTTTGTTAATACAACATGAAATTTAAATTGACTAAACTAATCTCATATATATTTTAATTATAAGAGTATAAATAAAACGAAAAAAACAATTAGAATTTAGGAATTATGATATATAACAATAAAAATTATTGAAGATTTAATAAATTGTATGGATTAAATATTAAAGAGTTACAATATACTGTTATTATAATAATATATAAAAACTAAAAACTTAGATTAAAAAAAATCATGTCTAATATATATATATATATATATATATATATATATATATATATATATATATATATATAATTAAGGATTGATGATTATTGAATACGATATTAATAGTTAATTATACATTAAATTAGGCGGTGATGTGCGGTCGGTTTTCACTAACAAACGTAATTGCCACGAATATGCTGTGCGATTTTGCACAAAAAATTAATCACGATTTATTATGAAAAATTATCAATGGTGGTGCAATGCGGTTCAATTTGTACAGTTTAGAAAAAAAGATGCATTGAGAAGGGGCAAGTATTAAGGTTTCTTGTATATATGTATCGAGTCAGTGCTTGACTAACTAATAATATGTTTTAATATATTTCAAAAACATATTTTTTAGAATGTGTAATTAATATAATAATATTAATTTAATAAAACAGTTTAATATAGCGGTATACATGGAAATACCAACTTAGTGTTATTTTGAGATCACTATTATTCATCTCTAAAATATAGTTTTTTAAAGTGATAACCTATTTCATATTTTATTTATTACTTGAAAATATAACTCTCTCTTTTCCTGAGAACCTTTTCCGCTATTTATATATATTCATCCTATTAGTACTCTTTATACAAAAAAAAATAACTTCTTTATTCATAACATCAAATGTTCCTTAAAATTTAATTTTATCACTCTCATCTAATATTAACTCCATTACTTTATATTTTTTTATTACCTAAAAATATTACTATAATACTCTCTAAAGTCAACAAAGTAGATAAAAAATATAAAAAAAATCTTAAATAATATGGAACAATAAACACATAAAGGGCTCTCCAAAATGAAGAAAGCATAATATGAGTAAATCTTTTTAAATTTTGTGAAAAAATATATTCCCTCTGTCACGTTTCAATATTTATGTTTGTTTTATGCGTCTTAAGATTAAGTAGTACAATATGTAGATTGTGGATCATTTGTAGATGGATTGGATGACTTAATGGATGTATTAAGTGATATTATGTGGCTATTTGATAATATAACATGGAATGGAGAAAGATAAGAAGAGATCAATATGTGAGGATTCCTCCACCTATTCTCTGGGAGTTAATTGTGATTTCTCTTTCTTGCTTGTGCGTCGCAAGTGTGAGGGTTCTCCTTTCCTGTTTTTATACGGTGTTTCTATTTATACATTTGTACTCTTCTTCCTCTTAATAAATACTTGTCAAGATCATTTATTACTCTGGTCTTGGAGCATAAAATGAACCTTCTATAGGATGGAAAAACATTTAATGCTCTGACAAATTTCTCTTTAATGGAAGGTGGGGAATTATTCCATAGTTGTATCATATGCAAAAGTTTCTAAGGTAAGCCTTTTGTTGTATCACCCAGGAATTTGGGATATGATTGATGCTGCCTTGTCAAGGTTTGTCACTGTCGTCCTTCTCCAAGTCTGAGTAAATCAAGTCCGATAGAAAGGAATCTCAAGCGTGTCTTGAATCCTAGACGACTCGAGGCCTATACCCAGATTCTTATTGGGCTCTCAGCAAGGGAAAACCCTAAGGGGTGGAGACCTCAAATTTAGATGGGCCAATGAGATCATTTGGGCTCAATTAGGATGTTTGTCCCAACACATAATAAAACTTCTATAAATTAATATGATTGGGATAGAAGAATTTTATTGATTTAGAGAGATATTATATAATTGATACATTTATAATTTATTAATTTAGAGATATTATATATTTAAAAAATATTTCATAAACTTATATGTATTAAGAATATGTCGATTAGGAGTATATAATTACATAATTTAGGAAATTAACTATTTATACATTAATCATAAATAATTAATTATATTATTTGATTATTGTTACTGATTATAAGTGTAAATACATATGGATGATGATGAAAAAGATACAAAAAAATAAGACAATTAAATATTTACAATTAATGTGTAAATTGTGAATATGAGATTATATACTCCTAAATTGTCTCAAAATTTAATTTATAGTTTTGTCGGGACATAAAATACTCTCTCCCTCCATCCCGCATTGAGTTTTACGTTTGCTTTTTGTATGTAAATTAAGAGATACTCCCTCCGTTCCATAAAAAAGTTCACAGTTACTGTAGATATGGAGTTTTATAAAATTTGCTTTTTGACTTGTTATTAGGGGTAGTTTGGTATATTTAAGTAATAAATAAATTAAAAGTAAGTTATGTGAGTTGTATAGATAACCAGTTACGGATCTTCCTGTTTGGATATTAATGTGGCTGTGGAGGAAGATTAACTAAACTAATCTAACAGAAATTGTGGTAAAATGTCAAGCAATCGAGTCTTCCTCCCAACCCTTATTCTCTGGAAGGGTAAAATCATTATATTGAGCTAAAATATCTTGTATTGCTTTTTACATAGATCCCCCTGTAACAACAAATTTTGTATTTATTGAAATAATAAACACAAAAGAAATTACAAAATAATCCGATATGGATTGAAGTTGAAAATTTAAGTGAACAGCTTCTATTTATCCTCTGATTCCTCTCTTGAATTGATTTCTTGACTTTTTCAACTTTCGGAGCCGGATCTTCGGATGAAGCTTGTCCGAGCTCGGGGTTGTCTTGAAGCTTTAAAATGTTTATCCGGAGGCGTCGAGCCTTTGTTCGGATCAAACGTTGACTTGAATTTTTGTCGTGAAGTATGCCGCTCAATTTGGTAGAACGTTGACTTCATGGAGACTGTTGGATGAATTTGATAAAGAACACTGGATCGAAGAGGCTTAGCACCTTGGTCTTTGATCGGATGTGATTCTTGACTTGAATATATCTTGAACTTGACTTGAAGATCTTGAGCTTGGGCTTGGATCTTGATCTTGCTCTTCACTTGAATCTTCGCTTGATCTTGATCTTCAGAATTCTTCACTTGACTTGATCGAACTTGATTTTCACTTGAATCTTCAGAGTTCTTCAGGTCTTCAGGATTTTCAGAGTGAATGGAATGAGAACTAAAGGTCCTTATTTATAGGTAGAGAAAATAACCACTTGAGAGATATTTTCTCCTTCAAAAGATATGTTGGGCTTTTCTCCTTTAATTAAGCCTGCTGGACTGGATATAGGCCTGTTTAATTAACTCTGTAGGATTTGATTTGTTGGGCTTGTTTGACTTGAATCAGGCCCACATGATTTATTTCCTGGGTTTACTGATTTGGGTCAGGCCCTCTTGATTTGAATTGAACCCACTTGACTTCAATTGAGCCCATTTGACTTGGATTTGGGCTCAAATAATTATATTAATTATTAATTATTTATTCATTTATTTTAGGAATTAATTTATTTAAATTCCTTAATAAATAAATATTTAATTAATATTTAATATATTTTTCTTTGCATTTATATTTATTTAGGCAATAAAATTTAATTGCCTACAAATGCCCCCTTGCATTTTGTTTACTGAAATTTCTTGAAGTGGACAAATTGCAACAATTTAATTTCTTGCTTCTTGTCTATGCCTCCTTAAAAAAAATTGCTTTGCAAGCAAAGCTCCTTCAATACTTCATAACAATAACTTCCTTTAAATTTTTTCTTCAAGCCCACTTTTTATTCAGTTTCAGCCCATTATGCTTTTTTTATACCAGCAAAATTTACTGGGCTTGGACAATAACTTTTACATCCAGATTGGCCATCTCCATTCAATTTATTGATATAACCTTAAGCCCCAAAATTGACATGTGATGATGTCAGCTATATTCGGAAACAAGTAATCAACTTATCTCAATACTTATCCTGTATCTCATGCATGAGTAAAATATTTTCAAAGATATACACGTAATCAGATATTCACGTAACTTGCTTACGGATTAGTTTATCCCCATGAGCTATCGACAACTATATAAGAAGGGTTTATACGTTCAAAAATTCCATCGCATACCATAAGTGGGAAACATTAATTCTGCAGAATAATTTCTACACTTTATAAACTCTTCTCTTCCAAATAAATTTTAGTATGTTCATTCTCTTCCTTTTTCTTGCAGGTCTCTTCAAGAAGGCTGTTGCCTTCAACACAAATACACCAGAACCCGCTTCCAGCAGTGTTACTCCTTGGTTCTTCTTCCTTTTTCCCTTCTTATTTACTTATTGCTTCTGTACTTTTAAATTCTTTCTTCTTTGTATTTAACTATTTATTTGCCTTCACATAAGTTTCATCACTCCCTTCCACCTTTTCCCTGCTTTTCTTTGTTTTCCCTTTTTCTTTCTTTCTTTTCCACGCAAGAGAGAAGAGAAGATAAGACTTTAACGTACACGGGAAGACAAGATCAGTGACGTCGAGGTGGAGAGCGGTCGACGGCGGACCACCCATGGTGGTTGCTTGTCGGGCTCACACCGTGAGGTAGAGAGCGGTCAACAGCGGGCTATCCATGGTAGCTTCTTGTTGGGCTCGCACTTCCGATGGAAGTGGGTGAAGAGACGTTACAGACCTCCGAAGACTGATTTGAAGGCTGAAGTTAGACCCGTCGAGGTGGAGAGCGATCGACGGCGGACCACCCATGGTGGTTGCTTGTTGGACTCTCACCTTCGAAGACGTTGAAGTGGAGAGTAGTCGACGGTGGACCACCCATGGTGGCTGCTTGCTAGACTCGTTCCCCCAGCAGTGTTGATATGAAGGACGGGAGAACGGTCGACAGCAGACCACCTATAGTGACTGCTTATCGAGTTTGTACCTCCGGTAGTGTTGCCGTAAAGAGCGGGAGAGTGATTGATGGCAGACCACCTATGGTGGCTGCTTATCGAGCTCATCCGGCAGCATTGATTTGAAGAGCGGAAGACGAGAGATCCGACAGGAGGCGGTGACACGGCAGCGGAGAGAAGGAGCTGTAGATGACGACATGCTTTGAAGCAGCGATCTGTGGTTGACCCAGTGGTGGCGGTTTTGAATGGTGAGTTCGTTTTTCCAAGTGATAACATGAGCAGCAATCTTCTGACCGGGCTGGGTTGCTATGGCAACGAGACGGCGGGCGTAGCTCAGCGCAACCACGATGACAGCGTGGTGGTGTTTTGGCGGTTGCTGGTTCGCTTCTTCGGCGATCAAACTGGCAGGATCGGGCAGTGGTCGTTGAGATTCGGCAAGGGAGAGCGATCTGTGGCAGCATCGTGGATGGATCAGAACCCCAGCGGCGCGAACTCAATTTGCAGCCGTGAACAGTGGCTTGAAGAGTGAGCGTGATCAGCGCAGAAGATGGACCTCGACGGTGCGCGTGGTTCAATTTCAGCGGTAGTGAACGAGGGGTGTTGGCGATCGAGGAATCGACGGTTGTCGGACAGCGGCGATGAGCTTGAAGCCGAGGGATAGACTCTGACAACCGAACCGCATCAAGGCTTGCGATCCCGTCGGCGTTGGCGGTGCAGCGAACCGGCGAAGACAACGAATTCCGGCTGCTGGCGTGTGCGGCGGTTGAAGATGAAGAGTGATTCCGACAGGTGGATGGGAGATGACGACGAGCTGGGGGCGTCATGTTCCAACGGCGGTAGCACGCCATCCTCGACGAGGGATCGGCGGCGGCTACTCGCTGCAGGCTTGGATCGGCCCTTTGTGATGTTTGACGGGCTTCCGATGGTGGCAGGTTTTGATGCATGTCGTGACTCAAGTAATGATCGATAATGGACAACGTTTCCCGGCGGGAAGATCGCTGGCTGGCGGTTGTCTTCTCGACTTGCAGACGGTGTCGAGAAGAGAGCAGCGACATCAATGGGCTTCGCGATTCTGACGGCAGATGGTGGTATTTTCGCGACGTCGAAGTGGCGTGATGATCCGCGGTGGTGCGTCATTTTGAGAGAGAGAAAGAGCAGCTTTTACTGCCTTGGTAAAAGAAATCAGCTTTGACTTTCCAATTCTTATTTTCTCCCCTAAATCACGTGAACTTACTGTTAGATTATGACTTGCCAATTTTGAATCTCCATATTAACATGTGACTTGGGCCCACCTTTACAACTCATTCATGATAAGCCCCAACGAATTGGGTTAACAATATGGGCTTTAATTCTCATAGCTTTGATTTTAATTCATACTTAAATCAATTAGATTTTAAAGTATAAATTAATTTAGTTACTCCCTTTTTAATTGTTTGGACTTCACCAATCATGGTTTTAATTTATAATTTTGGACTTAATAATTAATTGATCCCATAAACATTTTTGGGCCTTTTAATTAATTGAATCCATAAATTTAAATTAACTTGAGCTCATCTTTTGCTAATATTAATCCACTTGCAACATATATGTTGTGACAACATGAATCGTCTTCATCAGCGCACCACCTTCATCATTTCACCACTCTCAAACTTCGAGATTAATTCATCTCTCCAAGATTTTGAACTCCTTTCACCATTTCAATCCTTTGAATTTTTTTCCACCCAAATCAACATTTCCACCACCGTCTTCTTCTCGTATTTCAATTTACTGCTTTACTTTACAAACTTGATGTGAATAGACCAAGACATAACTGAACTTAGCAGAGTACTAAGCTGCCTACGTACCTCTTTCCAGAGGATCAAGTCATAACGTAGTTCAAAGGGACATGGTTTTGAATGGGGGGATGCCGTACACAGTTTATACTCATGCGGGCCAGGAGTGACTATTCTTTAACTACTTTAGACAAAGTAGGATATTTAATGCTTTAACCACTTAAAATATCTGAGTGGGGTGAATTAATAGTTTAACCACATATAATTACCTTTGGTGGGTGTCGTGCACAGTTTATACTCATGTGGACCAGGAGTTCGTCGTACACAGTTTATACTCATGCGGACCAGGAGTAACATGCAGTTTAGGCTCGTGCGTCATGGAGCGTTCCTTGGATTTGATTGCGTATAGTAGAGTTTCAGGAATTTGCCATTTATGGGGCCGATTCCTACACCATCTTCAGATATCAACTTATATGCACCATTTGTATACACTTCTTTCACAACATGTGGGCCATCCCACTTGGGCAAGAATTTATTTCCAACTCGGTGAGTGATGACAATAGGCCTTCTTACAGCAAGGACTAAGTCTCCGACTTGAAAAGAACGTATCTTTACTTTCTTGTTAAACGTTCTGGAGAGGCGAGCTTGATAGCACTCAAGTCTTTGTTGTGCTTCTAGCCTCTTCTCATCAAGTGCCTCTAATTCTTCGAGACGTAGTTGTGCGTTCTCTTCTTCAGTTAAACCTTCTTGTATGGCTATTCTCAAAGATGGTATTTGCTTTTCAAGGGGCACCACAGCTTCAACCCCATATACAAGAGAGTACGGAGTAGCTTGAGTAGGCGTTCTATAGGTAGTTCGATACGCCCATAAAGCTTCATGAATCCTTTCATGCCAGTCTCGCTTCGACTTGGAGACCACCTTCTTCAACAGATTACACAGTGTTTTGTTGAAGGCTTCGGCAAGCCCATTAGCTGCTGCATTATACATAGAAGATTTTCTTTGCTTGAAGTCAAACTTCTCACAAAGCTTATCAATCAAAGAGTTACTGAATGGCCTCCCATTGTCTGTGATAATGTATCGAGGCACTCCATATCTATATATGATGTTGATGCGGATGAAATCAGCCACATTTTCTTTCTTCACTTCTCTCAAGGGTACAACTTCCGCCCACTTGGAAAAGTAATCAGTGGCAGCCAGAATATAAAGATGGCCTCCGGAAGACTTCGTTAATGGCCCCACCACATCTAAGCCCCATGCATCAAATGGCCACGAAGAAATTGTTGGGTGTAATGGTTCGGGAGGCTGATGAATGAGATTTGCATGAAACTGGCACGACTGACATCTTTGTGCATATTCTATGCAATCCTTCACCATAGAAGGCCAGTAATATCCCATCCTCTTGATTCTGAAATGTAACTTGGGTCCAGACTGATGGGCGCCACATATTCCAGAATGAGCTTCCTCCATAGCTTGAAGAGCTTCTTCATCACTTAAGCATCTTAAGAGAATACCATCAAACGATCTTCTATAGAGTGTATCCTTGTAATAGAAGAATCGTGGTGCTCTACGCCGGACATCAACCCTTAGGTGTGGATCATTGGGAAGCTTATCATACTTTAAGTACTCCACGAACGGTTGACGCCAATCTTCTTTCTCAATATCAAAAACCTCTATAATGCAATACTCAACTTCTTCACCATCTTCATCTTCGAAGAAGGGAGGTACCACCCAACTTTTGCAGATCGGTACTTGAAAATGCGCTTCGGGAATTGCTATGGTTGATGCTAGCTTTGCCAAAGCATCGGCCTGCTTGTTCTTACTCCTTGGTAAATGTTCAATCTCTACATCTCCAAGCCAATTCATAAGCCTTCGAGCATAGTTATAATACGGAAGCAATTCAGGTTTCTTAACCTCATATAAGCCAAGCAGCTGATTGATTATCAACAACGAATCTCCATATACCTTAAGGTGTCGCTGCTTTACATCCACTGCCATCTCCAAACCAAGTATAAGAGCTTGATATTCAGCTACATTGTTAGAGCAATTTTCAGTTAGACTGAATGAATATGGCAAAACTCCTCCATCTGAGGTTACAAATACTACTCCTGCACCGGCTCCTTATCTGTGAGCGGCTCCATCGAAATACATCTTCCAAGGAGGAGTGATTCCAATAGCCAATATATCTTCATCGGGAAGATCATCAGACAATTCCCATTCGGCAGGCATGGGATGATCAGCCAAGAAATCTGCCAGCACTTGCCCTTTCACAGCTTTTTGAGGGACGTAGATAATTTCAAATTGCTGCAATTGGAGATACCACCTTGCGAGCCTATTAGAGAGCACTGGCTTTGACATGACGAACTTTAGTGGGTTGGCCTTCGAGACCAAGTAAACAGTATGAGCTTGAAAGTAATGCCTTAACTTCTGAATCGCAAATATGAGAGCAAGACAGAGCTTCTCAATCGGTGAGTACTTTAACTCATTTGGAGTCATTGTTCTACTCAAATAATACAACGCACACTCCTTTCCTTCATCATTATTTTGTGCAAGCAAGGCTCCAACTGATTTCTCTTAAGCAGATATGTAGAGAATTAATGGACGTCCGGCTATTGGAGCAACCAACACTGGCGGCTTCATCAAATATGCTTTAATGCTATTAAATGCATTAGTGCAAGCTTCATCCCATTCAAATGGGCTACCTTTTTTCATAAGATGGCTAAATGGTTGGCATCGGCCAGCCAAATTTGCTATGAATCTTCTTAAGTACGCCAGCTTACCTTGCAAACTCTTGAGCTCATGTATGTTTCGGGGCACATGCATCTTCATTATCGCATCAATCTTTGCTTTATCAATCTCAATGCCACGATGTCGGACAATGAATCCAAGGAACTTACCAGAAGAAACTCCGAATGCGCACTTAAGCGGGTTCATCTTGAGTTGGAATTTTCTGAGACGCTCAAATATTTGCCTTAGATCCTTAAGATGATCATTTTTCTTCTTTGATTTCACTACAATGTCATCCACATAACATTCGACATTCTTATGAAGCATGTCGTCGAATATCTTTTGCATAGCTCGTTGATACGTAGCGCCAGCATTCCTCAAGCCAAATGGCATAACATTATAGCAGTATATTCCTTTAGGAGTGCGGAAGGCTGTTTTCTCTTGATCTTCCGGAGCTAGGTTAATTTGATTGTAACCAGATGATCCATCCATAAATGAAAGCACTTCATGCCCGGTCGTTGCATCAATCATAAGTTCTGTGATTGGTAGTGGAAAATCATCTTTTGGGCATGCCAAGTTCAAGTCACGGAAGTCAACACACACTCTAAGCTGCCCATTTGCCTTCCTTACTGGCACAATGTCAGAGAGCCAAGTGGGATACTTGACTTCTCGTATCTTTCCCGTTTCAAGGAGCTTATTAACCTCAGCTTCAATCAATGGAACCAGCTCTGGTCGAAATCGACGCTGCGTCTGCTTAACTGGCTTGACTCCTTTCTTTACTGCTAGATGATGAACTGCCACTTTTGGATCTAATCCGGGCATCTCCTTGAATGACCATGCAAACACGTCTCTAAACTCTTGAAGAAGCTCAATGTAAGCTTTTTCTTCCTCAGATGTCAGCAAAGCACTTATATAGGTTGGACGTGGATCATTAGCATCACCCAAATTAATCTCCTTCAATTGATCAACAGTAGATTTAATACCCTTCTCAAATTCTGGGGGAGCATCATCGGCATCTTCCTCTTCAGTTGAGGTTTCTTCTTGTATAGTGACATGATTTACTGCAGCAACGTCCTCCAGAAATTCTTGCCTTTGAAAATGTGGATTAGACATAACTTGTTCATTTTCTCCCACCTTAACAATGCTCTCCACTACATAACCATCTCTCCTCATTTCGAGAATCTTGCCTCGCAGATCTCTTTCTGCATTGTGTAGATTTGTTTGCATGACAACGGAATGAATAGTATCTGATGAACCTACACTTTCCCGATCATCTTCTTCACTTTGGGTGAAGACTATTGTTTGCTTCTTAACTTTCAACATCGTGTCACATGATATAGTCAGGAAATGTCGTCTTTTCATGCGAGATGGGATCCGACTACGTATTTTTGGGAACCTTGGGAATTTAGAAGTCCTTTTAGCTCCAACTGGTTTGAGTCTTTTGAATACTGAGATTCTTTCTGCCTTTCTATCCTCTTCGTGAGACTCTTCTTCTTCAGAAAGAATTTCATCTTCAGTGATATAGTTCGTGTTTGTCCTTTTGATCGCAATGCGAACAGGTTACTGTGGAACATATCCTAACCCTGTCCTAATATACTTGGAAGTGCGACCATTACTCTTCAATGTCTCTTGAGTGGTATTAAATTCACTAGGAGTCTTATGAGACTGTTCATTCATCATAGCTTTTTCTTGAGGGTTATAACCAGCCTTCACAAGAAGTTTGTAAGCTTGTGGGCTATATGATTTGGAAACTGCCGCCTCGAATACATCTCCATGCTCAGTTTTAGCTCCTTGAATCGGGCGAGTGAACCCTTTGAGTGGAGGAGGAAAGGGCTTCTTAGTGTCAACCTCAGTCAGAGGTAGTGTCAACCCTTCTACAGTCTTGATCAACTGTTTACCTTCAATAGACTTTGTGGATGAAACATCATCTGCATTCTCTCTTTCTTGTTTATCATCACCTTTCTCTTGTGATGAACTTCCTTCTGGCTTGACAGCCTTGCTACTCTTCAGAAAATATCTAGCATCTGCAAAATATGACTCAGCTTCTGTGAATGGCCTTTCATCGCCAAGCACCTTTTTTATGTTGCCTCCATCGCAGTATTTGAAGCATTGATGTAGCGTAGAAGGAATCACTCTATTTTCGTGCAGCCATGGGCGTCCCAAGAGCATGTTATATGATGTTTTAGCATCAATGACATGAAACAGAACTGTTGAGACCATCTCATCTATCATTAAGTCCAAGACCGTTGTACCAAGTGTTCTCTGGCCTTCTTGATTGAACCCATGAATTGTCAATCGACTACTGCCGAGCTCGTTGGTAGGAATTCCTAACTTCTTAAGCGTGGATAGGGGCAAGATATTGACAGCTGAACCTCCATCAATCAATATTCGATTAACCCTTTGCCCTTGAGTATAACCGGTTACGAATAAAGGTCGGTTATGAGGTTGCGAGCCGAACAGTAAGTCTTCCTCTGTGAAGGTTATTTTTATAACATGGGTCTCACTTTCATTCCCAGATTCACCCTTAAGTAGCTGAGCTTCGCTTGCCATATGACATGAAAAATCACCGCCTGCAGAAATAGAGTTCGCAGTTGCATCTTCATCTAGAAAGATCTTCCCCTGCTCAACCAATCGCATAACTTTGTCTTTAAAGACAAAGCAATCTTTAATAGAATGACCCACCAGTCTATGATACTTGCAATATTTCGGATTGTCAGTTTGTCCCGCCTCTTCTGGTCGCTTCATTTCAGGAAGCTCGATAAGCTTATCTTTGAACAAATCATCAAATATGCCTGGGACATCTGAATCAAGGAAGGGGTACTTTCTTTCTTGCATCTCTTTCAAGGTCAATCTTCTTTGCCCCCTTTCTTGGGGATCACTCCTCATTTTATCTTCCTTTTCGTTCTCATTCCTTCGAAACTTGACAGTTGGTGCATTTGTCGCCATGGACTCCTTTTCAGAAGATTTGTTGTAGGGTTTGCCCCCTTTCCTGGCCTCTTGCTTTTCTTTATACTTGTAGGATCCTGGAATCGGTGGTTCAATCACTCCACTTATCCCCATGCTTAGCTCCATGTCATGAGCTCTTGTGGCTAAATCTTCAAAGGTTTTAGGCTTAATCCCTTGAAGTATGTAACGAAGGCTCCATTGCATTCCTGCTATGCACATCTCAATGCCAGAAACTTCAGATAATCGATCTTTACAATTTAGGCTCAAATTTCTCCATCGATTAATGTACTCAATTACTGGCTCTTCTTTTAACTGACGAGTGTTAGTCAACTCTATCATGCTAACCGTTCTCCTAGTGCTATAGAAGCGATTAAGGAATTGATATTCCATCTGATCCCAACTGTCTATAGAATCAGCCTCCAGGTCGGTGTACCATTCAAAAGCATTTCCCTTTAGAGAACGAACAAATTGTCTCACCATATGATCTCCGTCAGTTCCAGCATCATTGCATGTTTCAATGAAATGTGCTATATGTTGCCTTGGATTACCTTTTCCATCAAACTGTTGGAACTTAGGGGGTTGATAGTTTGATGGCATCTTCAAGTTGTCAATCCTTCTAGTAAAAGGTTTAGCATACATGAATGAAGGTTTGGAGCTCTCTTCAAATTGGTCCTTCATTGTCCCAAGTATAATACTTTTGAGCTGGCTGATAGGAACCATTCCATCATGGGAAACGTTCAATTCTTCTTCAATCACCTTCTTCCCCGTCGACTGGCGTTTTGCGGGGTTATTTACTTCATTTTCAGCATCTTCTTCTTGCTTTTCGTTCGCACGGCTAGTTTCAGCACCAGCCATTTTCTCCATCAGTTTGAAAATCAAAGTACTTTGTTCTTGGTTCTGTTTGGCAAGTGCAGCAACGGATTCAGTTAAGCTTGCCAACTGCTCTTCGACAGATGAAGTGTTTATTGCCATCGTCGAGGCTATGGATGAATCAGACGATGAGCTTTCTTCAAGTATAGGAGTTGAGCTAGCTGAGTCATTTTTCTCATCTTTATCATCATATAGTATCACTCCAGAGGTAATTCCAACTGAAGAATTTATCTCTGAAGAGGCTTCAGATCGTGTCATCTTTGACATGCTTCTAGTTGTCACATTAACGTCTTCAACTTGTAATTCTGAAGACTTGAAGACGGAAGCTGATCTGTTGACTTTGACTCTTAGCGGAACCATCTTACTTTGCTCGAAGAGGAGATGAGAGGTAGAAACGGTCCCACTGGGCGTGCCAAAATTTGTAACAACAAATTTTGTATTTATTGAAATAATAAACACAAAAGAAATTACAAAATAATCCGATATGGATTGAAGTTGAAAATTTAAGTGAACAGCTTTTATTTATCCTCTGATTCCTCTCTTGAATTGATTTCTTGACTTTTTCAACTTTCGGAGCCGGATCTTCGGATGAAGCTTGTCCGAGCTCAGGGTTGTCTTGAAGCTTTAAAATGTTTATCCGGAGGCGTCGAGCCTTTGTTCGGATCAAACGTTGACTTGAATTTTTGTCGTGAAGTATGCCACTCAATTTGGTAGAACGTTGACTTCACGGAGACTGTTGGATGAATTTGATAAAAAACACCGGATCGAAGAGGCTTAGCACCTTGGTCTTTGATCGGATGTGATTCTTGACTTGAATATATCTTGAACTTGACTTGAAGATCTTGAGCTTGGGCTTGGATCTTGATCTTGCTCTTCACTTGAATCTTCGCTTGATCTTGATCTTCAGAATTCTTCACTTGACTTGATCGAACTTGATTTTCACTTGAATCTTCAGAGTTCTTCAGGTCTTCAGGATTTTCAGAGTGAATGGAATGAGGACTGAAGGTCCTTATTTATAGGTAGAGAAAATAACCACTTGAGAGATATTTTCTCCTTCAAAAGATATGTTGGGCTTTTCTCCTTTAATTAAGCCTGCTGGACTGGATATGGGCCTGTTTAATTAACTCTGTAGGATTTGATTTGTTGGGCTTGTTTGACTTGAATCAGGCCCACATGATTTATTTCCTGGGTTTACTGATTTGGGTCAGGCCCTCTTGATTTGAATTGAACCCACTTGACTTCAATTGAGCCCATTTGACTTGGATTTGGGCTCAAATAATTATATTAATTATTAATTATTTATTCATTTATTTTAGGAATTAATTTATTTAAATTCCTTAATAAATAAATATTTAATCAATATTTAATATATTTTTCTTTGCATTTATATTTATTTAGGCAATAAAATTTAATTGCCTACACCCCCATTTTATCTATGGGAGTACTTTATTTATACATTTTCCTTCTCTCTCTCTTCATTAATGCCCTGATAGTCATTAATGGCAGGTCTTATCGGAGCATTAATTACTATCACCTCGGGGCATTAATTGCACCCCTTATGATGAGAGAGATATTAAATGCTTACAAGTAGGCTACTTGCTCACTATGATTGATGGGCGGCGTCTCATCATTTTTCTTAAGTGGATAGAGTAGGCAATGATGTGTAATATGGAGACGGGCTCCATGGGGAGGGCCGAGGTTTAGATGAAAGGACCTTAGCTTCCTGGCCACATGTTGCAGGTTTTGAAGCATCCTTACTTGATAGCTTCACTTACTCTCTTTGCCCAACATTCGTTGTGGACGGTCCATTGAGATATGGAGGATCTTGGGCTCAAGGGAATAATGAGCCTCTTTTTAACATATCGTTACTTCGGCCCATTAATACAGGTCCTATCACAAATTGTAAAGGAGTGATAATTTTGAAATTAAAGTGTGTTGTGGGGTTGTTGGATTGTATCTATTTCCTTATTTGGGATGTGAACTTGTTTATGAAACGAATAAAAATAGTAAGTGTGAACTTGTTTATGGGACGAAGGAAGTATAATATTTTAATAAGAGTGTGTTGGGATATACTCCATACTATTTAATATGTAGTGATTAGTAGTATTGGTGTTGTGTGTAAGTCTCATATATAATAATAATAATAATTTTTTGTGGACCCCACTTGATAAAAAAGAAAATATAAACCTTAATATAGATGGAGTATGCATTAGGATTTTCACGAAAATATACTCCCTCTGTCCACTGTAAATCTATTCATTTTATCATTTTTAGCCGTCCATTTTTAATCTATCTATTTCTCTTTTTTTACTATGGGACCCACACCCTCCACTAATACAAATAAAATATGGGACTCACACCCTCCACTAATACAACTACCTACTACACATAAAATAATAATACTCTTTAATTCACGTGCAAAAAGCAAATGGATACATTGAGGATGGACAGATGGAGTATTATCTTCTTATTCAATTGATTGATACCAAAATTTGAAATGGTCCCGATCGAGAATTGGGACCAGTGTTCACTATTTTCTTTTGAAAAGTATGAATTTTACCCTCAAGTATAAAAGATCAATTGTAGTGCGCGTGTGACCAAGTTAAATTATCGAACCCACGGGATAGTGTTAGAGTGACAAATAAATCTAATATGACTATTTCTATTTAAGACAAACTCAATTTTTGAAAATTTAATTAATAAGTAATAAAATAAAATAAGATACGATGGCGAGAAAACAATCAAATATTCCAAAATAAGAGACTGTAATGCTAGGACAATCCAGTTTAACCATGTGACAGATTATTCTAAACTCAAATTAATTACCTGTAGATATTTATAAGAGGATCGTTAAACCTAGTTAGACCACCTTGATCGGGTAAGATCTAACACTTATAATGAGTTGCAAATCCTAGGATCGATTAGGAATTAACTCTCACTCCCTCTATAGGTATTTTATGCTAAATTCCATTAAAGTCTAGAGCACTAGACTTCCATTTCTAAGTACTAAATTATTAACCCCTTTTGTCTCCTTACCAATTACCTAATAATGATGTTTACCAAGTAATTAATATTCAAAATTGATTGTTTAGCCGTCTTAGGAATTATATGCTAATTCCCTAAGACTGCCACATGAAACAACAATTATCATGCAGAAAAAGAGAATCCAATTAACTATTCAATTAGTGATACCATCATAAATAATCAAAGGAATCAAAATTCAAAACACAATAATTTGAAGTCTCAAAATATCATTTTCAATAAGGAAATAAACAATTTGCAGTATAAGAAATCAAAGTTTAGGACAATCAAATCACATAGTCAAAAAAGCCCTAACATTACCAAAAAGATACTTAGCTCATGGTGTTACAAGCAACAACCATGTCTATGGAAGAAGACTACCCATGAGTCTAAAAACTAGAAAGAACAAAATAAAGAAAGAAAACTTATTTGTTTGGTTCTCCTTCTTCAACTCCATCCTCTTCAAAATTCCCATCTCCGATCAAATAGACGAATACTTTCTTGAATCCTCTCCAAATGGTGGATGGCGGATGATGGGTAAAAGATGAAAGGCGGATATGGTGGATTAGGGTTTAAAACCCTAGGTGATAAGGTGGTGGTAGATTAGATGATTTTTCCACACTTTATATGGCGATGAGAATGAAGTATATATATGTGTGACAATGGAATAAGATAAGGAGTAAAAGTATATGAGATCTTGAAAAATAAGGAAAAATATAATTATGGAAGATATGGAGGGATGTGAGATTAAGAAATTAATTGGCCATCAACAAAATAAGAAAAAGTGGGTAATTTTCGTGAATTTTTGGATTCTCGCCGGTAGCTGCGTGACCTCACGGTTTTGAGCATAACTTCTTCATCTGAACTCCAATTTAAGCGATTCTTGTGCTCACTCGACCCTCTCTTCCGCAACTTTCTAAAAATATATCACACGATCATTTTGGACTTCCACACGCAGGAAAATTATGCAAAGTGATCCTCTATTTTCTTGTGTTATACAATTTCACCATTCATTTCAACTTTGTATTTTTTATCCTTTTTCCTATCAAAATACAACAAAATACATTTCAAGCACCTTTTAGTCAATAATCATTCAAAGAATTAAGATTTATGTGCAAATAATAGCAATTAAAACATTCAAAGAGGTATCAAATCGGACCAAAAAATACATGAATATCCACTCTCATCAACCGGAACAATTATTGATTTTATTGATGTTATTAATTTATCGAGTATTATTTTATAAACATTCTATTGTATATTATTTTAAGGGTGTAGACTTGTAGTAGATTGAAAGGTATATTATTTTAATATAAAAAGTAGTTCTATTAATATTGTGTGTCAGTCCTACGAAAATATATTATTCCCTTCGTCACATTCATAAGTCCTCATTTGTTTTTTTGTTTTTTGCACATGAATTAAGAAGTATTATTATTTTATATGTAGAAATAATTGTACTAATAGTGAGTGGTGAGCTATAGTGGGACCTTCTACTAAGAGGGGTAGATGAAAACATTTAAATAAGATACCTAATATAGTAAAATGGGTAAGAAATGGAATAATTGTTTTATGTGGATTTTATCTAACTTAAAAATAAAAGAAAAATTGAAGTTAAACGTCAAATTAAAAATATTTAAAAATCGAAACGGAGGGAATATATCGTCTCCATAAATCCCTCAAGAGGTAACGTAAGGAAATTGAGCTCTACAATTTGATACCATTTGAAGATGGAAGTCTACTGGAAGCTGTAGTTTTTTGAAGTAAAGACTTAGTTGACGGTGGTGAAACAGCCGCCGTTTAATACACGTGTTCTTTTCTTGTGCGCCAAGTCGGTCCTGACAATTACACTTCGGTACAGCGTGGCTCATCACGTTCATGTTACTCTTCCCACCTTTTGGGCGTTTTCTCTGTTCCACACCTACTTCTACATTAGCATTTTCTCTCTCCTATACTTAACCCAAACTAAAACTTCTTTTCATTTCCTCTCTGCCTTTTCAATTTCATGTGATCGACTTTATTCTCACTTGATTTTCCGTTTGAATCTTCTCTTATTGAAGTTGAAGGCATGCAGAAAATGACGGTGTTTCGGAGGTTTTCGAGGACTTTCCGGGAAAATCCTGCGCTTGCTAAAATGTTGATTGTGTTCACCGTTGGGTACTCTTTTTTCCTTCCAATTTAATTTAGTTATTTCGCGATGAAATTCTTCGATTTGGTTCATTGTGTGCTTGGTGTGTTATTATGTGAGGTGGTTAACTTGAATTTTGTTGATGAAGCTCACGGGCTTTAGTTTCGTGATCGACAACGCACAACCATGGTTTTCGGGTGGTTAAGTTAGGCCCTCTTGCTTTTATGTGTAACAGAGAATAACTGTTAACTTAGGGATTCGTGATTCTGCTGTATGTTTTATGAGGTTTCAGAGGCGTGGAAGGATTCTGTCATACAATATAGTTTTTTGAGATTTTTTTTGTGATTTTAAAGGTCTTGATCTGCACGAATTGTGTGGTTAGGGAACTGTTCAGACTGATACTATTTGCATCATGATTAAGCTTAAATGTGAAATGTGTGCTTGTGTGTTTTGAAGGAGTATGTCAAATGAAATATAATTAGAATTCAGAACATGTTTTAAAGGATTAAGGAGAACTCTTCTCGGATTTGTCATTAATTTAGGATTTTCATCATGATAACTTTATGCAATTTCACATCTTATATATGGTTGGCAGTGGTGGAGGCCTTGTGGCCTATTCTGAAGCTAAATCAGAACAAGGGGTTAATATTGTTAATGCAGCCGAGGATGGGGTGAATAACAAGAAAAAGATAGTAGTACTCGGAACTGGTTGGGCTGGAACAAGTTTCTTGAAAAACCTTAAAGATTCATCATACGATGTCCAGGTGATATCACCACGTAACTTCTTCGCATTCACCCCATTACTACCGAGTGTGACATGTGGGACTGTGGAAGCTCGCAGTATTGTAGAGCCCATTCGCAACATTGTCAGAAAGGTGAGCTGTTTGAGAAAAGAGATTAAAGCCCTGTGCTATATTTGAATCCTGTATATCTTCATCTGTCTCTTCAACTCTGATTTCGTTATTGGCTGAACTTATTCATCATGTTGTTAGTTTACTTCACTGGCTACTTTGGTCCTTGAGCTTGTAATGTGATCTTACATAAGTTTTAGTTGCTCTGTAATTCTAGAACATAGGTGTACATTTTTACGATTTTGATCATTCGAAATCCCCTATCCTTGAATGTGCTTTGCTGATAGCTGAGACAGTTTTAGTACAATACCTTTTGTTTATATGTTTCGGTTGATATTATTGATCACATATTGGATTTGATTTGGCAGAAAAATCTAGATGTTCATTATTGGGAGGCAGAGTGCTATAAGATTGATGCAGAAAATAAGAAAGTTTATTGTCGATCTAATCTGGCTGGTGATCCAAATCAGAAAGAGGAAATTGTTGTAGACTATGACTACCTCGTGATTGCCACTGGAGCCCGTTCTAATACATTTAACATCCCTGGTGTGGCAGAAAATTGTCACTTTCTGAAGGTAACATCCATAAATTGATCTAACTATAAATTTAACAAAATCCGTGTATGTTGTTACCCTCTGGGAAATTCAACTGCAAAACTTTAGCCATATCCCACTTGAGCAATGGTCATGACTTTACTAGTCGATCTCATATACTTCTAATTATTTGACATGAATACAAACAGTAAGCAATAAAAATATTTACCCTTTAGTATTGTGCATCAGTGATGTCTTTTGGTATCTATATTACCGTGCAAGTGTGGTTACCTTAACTATTGTTCTTCATGTTGTTCAGGAAGTAGAAGATGCTCAGAAGATCCGTAGGACGATCGTTGATTCTTTTGAAAGGGCAAGTCTGCCTAACCTAAGTGATGAAGAGAGAAAGAAAATTCTTCATTTTGTAGTTGTTGGTGGTGGTCCGACTGGTGTGGAATTTGCAGCAGAGCTTCATGATTATGTGAATGAAGATCTAGTCAAATTGTATCCGAAGGTCAAAGAGGCAGTTAAAATAACTCTTCTTGAGGCTACAGATCATATTTTGAACATGTAAGTCCTTACTTAAAATAACTCTTGTTGAAGCTACAGATCATATTTTGAACATGTAAGTACTTACTTTTAAAATAATTCAGGAAACTATGCTTGAATATGAATATTGATTTAGTTGTACTGTAACTATCTATATACTTGTCATGAGACTGATTTTAACCATTCAATGTCCCTCGGATGCTCAAAAGAATAATAAAGTCACATAGGATAAATCTTGTAATGGGAACCAACTTGCCTCTCCAATTTCAATATCTACTTAGATGGTATCAAGGGATGGTTGAACTATACTTAATTCTTTTCAACCAAAAATGAAGTAATATGTATGTCTTTTTGTGACATGTCCCAATAGCTGCATGGAAATGAATGTCTAGTCTTGGCTAATAAATACATATAGCATTCTATCTGGGTAGAGAAGAAGGTATGGTATTCTTTCTTTAAACTGTTCAGGCCAGCTTCTTTTTATTGAACTTTTTTTCAAGGGAAAAAAGAAGAGAAAAGAAAAGGAAAGGCTTCTCTAGTTTATCTGATAAGTTGCATAAGCAGCATAACACATATAACTTGCACAGGTGAGGTAATAAGTTCATGGTGTTTTAAGTTTTCATTTTGTTGCTTAGTGCCACCACTTACATTGTGTTTTCCTAAGTTTTTAGGAAGATGTAAAGTCTAGTTTATATTTTCTAAATCATAATTAAAGTACTCTCAAATTATCCGTGAAGACGAGTCCTTGACTCAAGATGAAATGTCTCATTTTTTGGACTTAATGAATATTTCTCACACAAATGCTTATTGCAGGTTTGATAAAAGAATTACAGCTTTTGCTGAGGATAAATTTCAGAGAGATGGAATAGATGTCAAAACTGGTTCAATGGTTGTGAAAGTATCAGATAAAGAAATATCCACCAAGCAACTTAAGAATGGCGGGGAAGTATCCACTATGCCATATGGCATGGTTGTTTGGTCAACTGGAATTGGAACTCGCCCTGTTATCATGGATTTTATGAAGCAAGTTGGTCAGGTATAAATCTTGAGGCATACAAAACTGTTGTGGGTTGAGTCATCATAGTTGCTGTTGTCTTCACTGTATGTTGGTTGAGTTGGTGCTAAATGTAGTAAAAGATTGTGGCTTAATTTTATCATCCAGGGAAATAGACGTGTACTTGCGACTGATGAGTGGCTGCGAGTTGAGGGAACTGACAACATATATGCACTAGGAGATTGCGCCACAATCAATCAGCGGAGAGTCATGGTAATCATTCCTTATAAACCCAAGTTCATGATGTAGAATTTCTTATTTTGCAATCTAAATCATGAAATTTTATTTTTATCGGAGAATCGCAAGCTTGCTTCATATGCAGTTTTATTTATACTGATCAAAGAATAAGAAAAAGGATATGAATGGCTGTTTCACTGCCTGAATGCCTCTATTATGTCACCTCAACGTACGGATATATGAACTGCTCATTTCCTTTTGGAAATAATCATTCCTTTACCTTCGTGCTTTGCTGGGGCTCCTAGCCTAGTGAATGGGACCAGTGTCAAATAAGGGAACATCACAAGCTTAACATACTTCAAACTGAAGGCAATTCTTGCCTAGATGTTTTGGCAACTGAAACTGCACTCCTTCGTCTCCTTATCATAAATTAATTGTACCCAAGTTTTGAGCTCGAATCTGCCACAAAATGCTTTGTATTAAGTCTTGATTTTTAAATCAGCAATTCACCCACACCCACACACACACAAGCATTTAACTTCTAATTTCATATGCATGCATATCTATGAAGTTTCACTGCAACCTATTTGTGTATTTATCCATTTGTGCATACACTGCATCATTTCCAAGTACTCCTATCATACATTTAAATAAATTATGACCTCATTCCTTTGCAATATCAGGATGATGTTTGGGCGATATTTCTCAAAGCAGATAAAGACAACTCTGGAACACTCACCGTGAAAGAATTTCAAGAAGTTCTTAAGGATATATGTGAAAGATATCCCCAAGTAGATCTCTATTTGAAAAATAAACAGATGAGTAATCTCGTTGATATATTGAAAGATTCAAAAGGGGATGCGGTGAAGGAATCAGTTGAAGTGAATCTTGAAGAGTTCAAATCAGCTCTTTCTCAAGTTGATTCTCAGATGAAGAACCTTCCAGCAACTGCCCAGGTAACTTACTTAGGTGATGATATATCTCAATGTTACTTTCTTTGTGTTCAAACAAATAATGGCATCATGATTTATGATGCTCCATTCGCGTCTTCAGGTTGCGGCCCAGCAAGGTTCCTACCTTGCTGACTGTTTCAATCGCATGGAAGAGTGTGAACAAAACCCGGAAGGTCCTTTGAGGTTCAGGGGTGAAGGACATCATCGGTTCCGTGCTTTTAGGTATGAGCTTGCTTCTAAGTAATCTGAATTGCCTCATTAGCCTAACTTGGAAGTTAATACAGGACAATATATTGAATAACTGAGCCAGAGTCCAAAATTACATTCTGAGAATTTTTGTCTAGTTAATTATTTGTAGCAAATGCAATGGCTATTTAATTCAAGCTTTGGGGGGAAATGGTTTCTATTTCTTATTTATTTCTTGTGATGGTCAAGGTATAAGCATTTTGGACAATTTGCTCCCCTGGGAGGAGAGCAGACAGCTGCACAGCTACCAGGAGATTGGGTATCCATTGGGCACAGCTCTCAGTGGCTTTGGTATTCTGTATATGCCAGGTATATTTTCTCTTTGCTACATTATCTAGATTACAACTCATTAATAAGAAAAAAACTGCATGCCTTTTCCGTAAGTATCGCAGCACCACCATCCAATAATTCTCTCTTACTACCCATAACTGGTCACTTATAAAATAAATTTTGTTTTAAGCGGCAAAGTTTTGTATATGCCCGTGTGCTATTTTTATAATCTGCCCGTTATGACCTAATCTTAAACTTTAGGGATTAATACTTTGACCTCAGACCTCAGAGTTTTATTTTCTTTTCGTGTCTATTTTTCTCAAATTGACTCGAGTGCATATAAAATTAACTTCTTTTATTCACAATTTGAGTTCCACTTTTCAAGCCAAGATAAACATAAATATTTCTTGGTTGTTACTCTGATTGAGGGTGTGTAACGCTTGGTTTTTTTCTGTCCGAATCTCCTTGATACTACATCTACTCTTCCAAACCGTTGTATGAATGACGTGTAGTAGAAAAATAGAATTCAAATCCTAAAAGGAAAGTATGAACACCCAAGGGAGAAAGGTTCAGATTTTCCTCTCTTATAAGTCATTCATCTAATGCGTAGAATAGAAGATGTAACGTCCAAATGTAATAGGAGATCTAGGGCGAGATATTATTGGTACTAGACACGATGAAACAATTTGATTTCGATGGTGGTCTGGTCTATCCGACACTTGGATTTTTGTTAATTGGAAGATCTTTTTTTGCAAGTTTTGAAGACATGAGTTTGGTTAATTGGTTGATTGTTTGTGTGTTCATGTTATCAGCAAGCTAGTGAGTTGGCGCACAAGAGCATTGGTGATAACAGATTGGGTGAGACGTTTCATCTTTGGAAGAGATTCCAGTGGCATTTAACAAAATCTTGCATTTCATAATCTCCAGAATAAGCAGCATCATTATCAACACTTTTGCAGTTGTAACAACTCATCCATCTCTATTTCCAGAATTATAATTGTTTTGGCTCTTTTTTTTTTTTTCATCAAATATTCGAATATTATGGGCGAGTTTGCCCCGGAAAGTTACCCATTTTGAAGATAAGTTTGAGATATTGGAAATTAATAAAAGTCTCCACAATTTACAAATACTAATTTCCTCAGTTTTTTTTTCTCTCTCTCTCGTTCTTGAGATGGTGCTGTTAGGGTACCCAATTAAGTACCGTTGGCAAATAGGGGTTGAATCCATTATCAAAATATAATTATTATATTAGGGTCCCAAAATAACATTGTAAATTAAAATAAGGTTTATTACTATTGAATACACCTTTTTCACCTTAAATACTATTAGATATAAGGGAAACAAATAATTATTTCTCACTACATAAATTAGGAACAAAGTGACGAAATTGCCCTTTAGTAAAATAAATTATATTTGAATTATCGTTCATACACTCTGCTGAACAAACGGGAAATGGTTCTTAGCTTCATACGAATTTCATTCATCAAATTTCAGAAATCGCGAGTAATCTGATTTCATTCACTCTGCTCAATCGAATTTATTCTCTCCAAACCGTGCAATCTTACTCTACTCAACCTGAATTCATTCTTTGCTCAATCGAACCTGATCGAGGGAAGTTGTTAATCTGAATTTATAGAAATTGATTTCATACATACGTTATCTATATTATAATTCGTTGTTTGCCTATTCATTACGCAAGCTGCTTCAATTCAGGTGATTTCTAATTTGAATTTTTCTTTGCTTATTGTACAGGGAGGGTTATCATATATGGAAGAATCTACTATTATTCTTACTATTGAACATGCCGAGCACTGTAAATTAATTGCATTACTGTCCAATACTTCTTGGCTCGATGTGTATTCTGAAATTTGTGAAAAGTGGAATGAGTTGCAAAGAGTGGATTTCGATTTTCTCTATTCTGTTGGATCATTGCCTAATGTTTCTTGTATCTCTGATGCTGATCTGCATAATATAATTAATCTTTGCGAAATTAGATCCTTGAAGGAAGTTTCAGGCAAGGTATATGTGAATGGTTTAAACTTTGTAAAAAAAATTGATAAGTGTGATCAAATTGTTAGTAGTATTTTGAATACTACCACAATCTGTCTGAATTCTCAGCACGGCAAAGAGATGCAGCACAATATGTTAGGTTAGCATTATGAAGAGTTTTGTGAAATCTTGAATATGCCATACTATGATATTTGTCCATCCTTTGATAAGAAAGTGTTTTTGTCTGATCCTTGGGCTGATTTAATGAAAGATGGCAAAGGTGCCCTGTTTCATGGTTGAGCTAAAGAGTTTAGGGATCAACTTATAAAGTATGCTACACGGAATGACTTTTTCTTTCTATATAAGAGGAATGATGCAAAATATGTTTATGCAATTTGTGAGAGATCAACGACGCATGGGTGCGAGTGGTTCATCAAAGTAAAGCGTCTTTCCTTATCGTCACAATTTCAAGTATATGGTGTCAATTTGGTTCATACATGTGCTGGGGTGTTGGGAGATAGCATAACCAAACGTTTGTGCCCTAAAATGATTGGAAATCTGATGTTAGAAAGCGTTAGAGAGAAACCAAACATTGGAGGTAGCATGTGAAACATGATTTTCTACATAGTTATGGAATTAAAATTCAATACTGGAAAGCTTGGCGTGCTGCAGAAGAAGCAAAGGATCAAGTTTGGGGTTCTTATGACCAATCCTACGACGAACTCCGCTGGTATTGTGCTGTTGTGTCCGCCAAAAATCCTGGTAGCGTTGTTGCACTACAGCAAAATCCTATGTCTAATTGTTTTGAATGATTGTTTATATCTTTCAAAGCTTGCATAAATGGCTTTAAGAGCTGTCAGCCAATGCTCTTTATTGATGGCACGTCCTTAAAAGGTCGATCTAAGGGAACTCTACTTGCTGCCACTGCAAAGGATGGTGACAATAGTAACATTATTCATTCTAGTAGAATTTCATATATTTATGCAATATAAATTTGCAGTTTGTCTTACATGTCTTTTTTTCATTTGAAAAATATAGGGCTTTTTCCAATAGCAATTGCGGTTGTCTCAGCAGAGAATACAGAAAATTGGGAATGGTTTTTGAGAAAAATACGAGATAATGTGATGCATGATGAACCTATCTCCTATATTTCTGATCGCAATGTTGGCTTAATGTCTGCCTTTTCTTTGGTTTTTGATCAGCCCTTGCATTTCTTTTGTTTGTTTCATCTGCTAACAAACTTGAAAGCACGATTTTCTAAGGCATGAAACAGCTCAGATAGACCTAATATGGGTGCCCTTTTCAAGGCATGTTTGTTTGATAAGAATCTTACAAAATTCAAACAAGAAGGAGGGAAAAAAGTTGAACAATGGCTGACTAATTTGCCATATGAAAAATGGGCAGTTGCCCTTTATCCTGAAATTACTAGATATGGTGAAATGACTTCTAATACCATAGAATCATTCAATGCAAGGATTAACAATGCTAGGGCCTTACCAATAACTCATATGTTAGACTCTATTCGTAAAGGTATCATAAAACAATTCCACTTATTTCATTGTATTTGTATTTTTGTTATACTTTTTATCTTATTTACATAATTCACTTGATCAATGACATAGGTATCAATTCATGGTTTGTTGAAAGGAGGATGGAAAGTTCAAAATGGACTGGAGGATTGTGCCCAACAAAAGAGGTAGTGTGGAAAGATTTGATATACTTAGGTCGCACATGGAATATTCTTTTATGCACTTCTGGGACTATGAGGTAGCATCTCAACCTTCAGTTCGTGTTGACTTAAAATGTAGAACATGTTCCTGCGAATTATGGTAAATTTCTGGTTTCCCTTATGCACATGCTGTAGCTGTGATTCGTGCGACCAACGGATCTTATTTTAACTACATCAGTGATTATTTTTTTTACAAAATATCAGGAGCCTTACATGCACGACATACATCCAATTCCTAAAACTTATCGCCTTGAAGTCGAACCAGTCTTTGATAATCTCATTCTTCCACCATTATTGAAACGACCATCTGGTCATCCCAAGATGAGTAGAATTCCATCACATGGGGAGTTTTATAAGCGGAGAAAAGCAGGTTGAAGATGCTTTGCTAGCAAGGTATGAGTATTGATTTTCTTTGCTCTATTTTTCATTGATGATCTAGTAATCTTCCATGATTGCAGCAGGTTACTCTATTTTCTTATATAGCGATTGATTGAAATATTGTGCTCTGAAATTCATTTGTTAGTTTTTTAGCTGATTAATGTGATTACTTGAGGTGATTTGTTCCTCTTTGCCCTGTGATTTGTGCAGCATCTATGTTTCACATATGAGCATCAGCTTTTCCGCATTTGGCAGTAGGTTTATTGGTTTTATTGCTAATTATTTGCTAGAATTGATCCATTAACTAATGGTAAATAAATTTTGGATCATATAAAATGGGAATAGGTTATACATTATAGTAAATAATTCTTTGTGTTTAGTTTAAATAACCAATAAAACCTGTCCTAAGTAACCCATCATATGATAAAAAGTTGTCCAAAATGTAATAAGTAGTTGATAACATTTATATGCTGTTATGGTGTTGTTTGATTGAGCTAGCTTTATTTTGGTGTTTAAGAAAATATTTTTTATATTCATATATTGATGTTTTTACTTTTTATGCAGGAAAAATGTGCAAATGCTTTCTTCCAAAAGTGAGTTGATGTTGCTAAGTTCATTCCATCAAGTGTGTTAGTTGATGTAATCAAGGAATACAACCTGCTCATTATTTTTGAATTATTCATTTGGTTTTGGTTCATTTTTCATGAATATTGTGATTTTATATTTAGCAAGCTTGCATTTTATTGAGTATAGTTAATACTAAAATATGCTATGTTCTAATTGTTTTGCCAATTGAATCTGCTGAATCCACTTCTGGTTTTGTTTATGGGGCTGATCTGATAATGCCCATTTCTTTAAGTTTACCTTTGAATGATGGATTGTGATTTGTGATTGAGAATTCCATGGATGTAGAATTGAAGAAATTCAAGATTCCTCATAATGTGTATAGGGCTGTGCAGGAAGTGTATGTTTCTTTCCATAAAAATGATGAGTTTTGGTATGGAAACTATTCTACTGTGTACATTTACTCAAATAACCTTATTCGGTCGGCCGGAAACGGGCCATTTAGGGAGGTGGTTGTTAGCTTAGATGATATAGTTGTGGGTGCAATTTGGCTATAAATTGTGATCTACACAGGTTGTGTGAATCCCCTATTGCGGAGGCCAATGTCTGGAATTGGCTTCTTTGATCTCCCTTCTTATGATATTGATGCAAATTTGCATCTTTGGTTGGGTAAGTTGTTGGAATACAGTGAGTCCCCTCTATCCATGTCTCAACTTAAAGTTCCTAAAATATACTAGTAGCTCCTTTTGTTGTCAATTGATGATTAGTACGTTATATGGATATCCTTTTGTAAGCTAAATGATATATATTCTGTAAATGCTTTCATATGATCATTGTTGTCCATGTAACTTATGATCCCAATTTGTAGGGGTGTGATAAACAAACCATTAGATATCTATAGCAAAAAAGCATGATAATAGTAACAAAAAAAACCATAGCATACTGGAAACACACAGTGGGTCTTGAATATTCCACACAGCTATTCCAAAACTTGTGAAACAAAAAAAAACTGTCTTGATGAGTAAAAAAAATAGTGGGGGAGAAAAAGTCCCTTTTATATGCTCTTTTTTGTCCACGCAACTCTTTATTATGAATGTGGTGATTGAATAATAAATTTTTGGACCAAATTATTCAGAAAATATCATTGATATACCAATCATCTGCCAACATAATTTCATGCCTGTTAAACATAAAAAAATAATAATAATAACAAAATTCACTACATTTCATTCACCAATCATCTGCCAACATAATTTCATACTTGCTGAACACAAAAAAAATAAATAATTATAACGAAATTCACTATATTTTCATTCACCAATCATCTGCCAGCACAAATTCTCTAAATTTTCACATCTACCAACATAACAAATAGGAGCATGTAACCTAGTTTGCACAACTAGAATCCAACCTAACAACCATAAAACGATTTCACAACAAAATCAACATAAGAAAGCTTGTGCCAAAAAATTTGTCATAGATGATTACAAGCAAACTAAAAGACCCTATTTTCTACTGGTTCAACAAAGTGATCAACCATCTTCGCTCGATATTCTGCAGCATCTTCTTCAGAAAGTATCGCCATTTTCACATCTTTACCTTTCATAAATCTTTCAATAAGCATGCATACTATCACCCCACAATCTAAAGAGGCGTCTACTTGTTGAATGCAATCCTCCACTACAACTTTATTCCTTGCAGATTTAATGAACGGTTGTCTCCGGTTATTCAATAGCAACTACTGAACAATAAGATTCTCAACATATTCAACCTGCACAACAATGAAAATACCAATATGAACTTTAACAATCGAGGGAATAATCTAATATTGGAAAACGTAATCTAATAATATGCTGTTCTAACCAGAATCTTGGAGTTCCTCAAGTTAATATCTGAATTTGGTCTTCTCGGTTTCATTGAATTGAAAAACTGCCATACACATTTGCTCAAGTCAAGCTTAATGACTGTCCAGTGGTCAGGTGTGCTTAAAACAGGGAACACCAAGGCATCTCTTTTGATTGCTTCGTTTATATTTGCGTCTACAAAGCTACCTAGTGTTTTACTTCTACTGTTTTGATTACGCTTAATGAGTTGCTGCATATTTAAAAATAAATACTATTAAATCGACTACTTGCAAAACATAAAGTAGTTCACTTACAATTTTTAGTAAATGATATGCAATAGTATTCTCCAATTCTTACCAAACAGCATGAAGAAAATACGTAGGGTAAATTTTTGCATCCAGCACATTCATATTTTAGATGAGTTAATTGAGCCCAACCATCAATCACCTACAAAGCACAACAACAATAGTTGCATCATTGTGCAAATTAGAAGACAAAATTACATTCTATTTTTAAATCTTACATTGTCTGAAATCCTTTTGCCTTCTATAATTTCTCATTCGTCCAGAAACACATCCTGAAAAAAAGAAGCAAATTCAGATTCAATATTGCTAATTCAACCATTATTTATAGATTTATCTTACCCTTCAACTCCCTCTTCCCAACGTTCTTTAATGGTTTTCAATACTGCACCTCTGGTCCTTGTCACAGCTAATAAATTTTCTTTTAACTTGAAGGTGCCACAGTTTTGTTGGTGATGGAGCGGGGATCCTTCATCATACCCCTCAATAATCTCATTTATGTCTACCTTATCCATCTCTGGTGACAATTCTTTCTGGGCTCTATCGCCTTTTGTCGCCCTCTTTTTCACTCAACGCACCAATGTACTCGGAGATACTTTCTTTTTAGCTTTAAGCTTGTGCACCTCAGCCTTTAACCTCTCATTCTCAACCACTAGTTTTTCATTCCGTTTTTTAGCTTTGTGGAGATTCTCGACTGCAGTGATGTGGTTAATATTTTCTTATTTTTCGCAAATTTGAGTCAATGACTCCTCTACTTTAGCTTCCACCTGCTTTCGAAGATTTTCATTCTCCTCTTTCAGCCTCAATATTTCTACGTCTTTCATCATTAAAATCTTTGCAATATCTTTCTTGGCTGGATATCTTTCTTGTTGGATACATGAGTCCATCTCTAGAAATTGTATAGGAGTATCTTCAATTGTGGTCGTTACCTTCTCCTACAAAAAAAATGCGTAAGATCTTATTTTTTAGACAATAAGTTAACTATATACCAGTTTAAATTTTACCCTCTTCGCTGGAGTTTCCTCTTGGGATATACCCAAGCTGAATGATGGCATGTCCATCACAACTTCTTGAACCGTAGAAGAGCTAGATTTCCGCTTCAAGGAATTTTTAATTAAATAGCTAGCATCCTCTTTCAATCCTTCTGCAGATTGAAATTCTGAACTTTCTCCCTTTTTGCAGCCTGTGTCCTCATGAATAATGCCCTCGTATTTTTTAATAATTTCTTGCTCCTCTTTAGTTGGACTCAACCTATCTTCACTTACCTGTAATGAATTGAGTATAAAGATAGCATAAAAAAAATCATAAAAGTATACTGAAACACAATGATCAACCCATTGAATTTTGCACTCTTATATAGAAGCTCACTTACCTCTATCTTATCTAACTTTTCATGCTGAAGCATTGCATTGTGTAGCTTGTTCAAGTTCTACTTTAACAGCCGTGGGAATAGAAAGCCTTCACGAGGACCAACCAACTTCGTGTGCTCACAAATCCAAAATTAAAAAATACAAATTAAATCATTTATCAAAGAATTAAGATTCTAAGTGTTATATTATAATATTAGCATAATTGAAAAAACATACATACCGGCAGTAGCATGGCACAACCTCCTATACTTAAGTTTTTGGTGGTCTTTATATAACTTTTTAGCATTTTAATAATATAATTGTTCCAGTCATAGCTCCCAAGCGCACTTATATCCTTCATGATAACTGTGAGATGTCACGACATCGACCCATTCTTGCAAGGAGCTAGTAAGGTTGAGCAGAGGTAGCATATGACTAGTCTTGCCATATCTTTGCTCCTATGGGTGTCATCTCTAGCCATCACTTCTTTTATCTTATCCATTATTACAGACGGGTACAACACACCTTTTTGGTCTTTCTTTTTGAAGCATCTATTCACCCAAGGAGGTAAAGTGCAATCATATTCTCTCAGTGGAACTACATTTGAGCCACCACCAATCCCAAATAAAATCTGAACGTCCATCTTAGATAAGAAAAAATACTTTCTACCAATAACAAATGAACCTGATTTTTCATCGTACCTTTGCAGTATTTTTACAACATCACACTCCCACTTCCTTAGATATTTCTTTGAATAATCACTTGTTGTTTTTCTAATGGAATCAAATAAAACCCAAAATGGTGTCCTCCTTATCTAATCTAAATCTATTTCGATGTAGCTTACTGTGTTTATGCATTTTATAGTCCCTCTTAAATTACTTCTAAAAAGGCTTTCTTTTGAACCCGCTTTCACAGTACCTATTTTAATCGGATATATTAATTAACACAGATATAAAATAATTTGCATAAAAGAAAATCTGGAAAAAGCATGTGCTCAAACATAAAATTGGTGCAATTATCAATCTTGCACAATTTAATCAGTTTTGCACAATTTTTTTGTGCAAAAACAATATTTTCACAATTTAATCAATTTTGCACAATTTTTGATGTGGACTTGAAATAAGTGTAAAAGAGGACGTAGGTTAAGAAATGTGCAAATATCAATCTTGCACAATGCACAATTTCCTACGTGGACTTGGAATACATGTAACGAAGGATCTCGGTTAAGAAATGTGAAAAATAATATTTGCACAATTTAATTAAATTTGCACAATTTCCTACGTGAACTTGGAATACGTGTAAAAGAGGATCTCGTTTAAGAAATGTACAAAATAATTGTGCAAAAAAACAATAGTTGCACAATTTAATCAATTTGCACAATTTCCTATGTGGACTTGGACTACATGTAAAAGAGGATCTCGTTTAAGAATGTGCAAAATAATTGTGCAAAGAAAATATTTGCACGATTTAATCAAATTTGCATAATTTTAATCAATTTTACACTAAAACTGAGACATAACTTCTAAAAATCAGAACTGGTAACACAAAAGACCAAATTTACTTATTTGCAAAGGAAAACACTTGGCCCAAATTCAGTCCAAAATAACCCAACAAAAACCATAGATCATAAAATTACAAAACCAAAATGTTCAAAAAATATCAAAAGGGAAAATGTAGACAAACAGTACCAACAGGAATCCATACAACCCAAGATAATATGATTCATGGTATTGAAAGAATAAAAGAATCCTCCAACACCAAAATTAAAACAAGTTGAAATCCTAGGTTACATGAATCTATAGACCTTTAAGTTATTTGATTTATTATTAAGGGGGTGACAGTGTGGTAGATAGCAAAACACACTGAATAAATAGCAAAAAGGTATGGCAAAGAGAGGATATCATAGATATAGAAGAAAAACAAGCACCACCCACTCATACATCAAAAGGGGTATCAATTTTTTTCTCTACACTCATCAAAAAGGGAATCAAGTTTTTGTCTACACCCATCAATAGGGATATTCACATCACCCTCTATGAATATGCTAAAAAATAAAATAGCTAACAAACATAATTTAACTCCAAATTTACACAGTTATTATAGTACTAAAATCTAATATTAAATTTTATAATAAACTCACCAAAGCAGTTAATTGGGCTAGGAATCCCACTTTTTGTCAATCATCTTTATACCAACTTGTCCTTGATGTACTAAATTCTTCAAAATCAGAATCTTATGATAATATTGGTTTCTTCCCTGTTTATATGTAAATAATATTTAAGAAAATCAGTCTTATATACACAATAAAATGAAATTAAATATAGATGATTGTTTACAAACAATCTTTAGCTTTAAACTTTGGTGAGGTTATTGCTGCAATATTTGTAGCTGATTTTGCCCTCTGTTTTTTATTAGTATGAACTCTCTGCCTCATTTTGTGCCTTTACTTAGCAAAAAAAACCAAGATATCTCAAATTTAATCACCATGAATACAGATTTTAGAGTAGTTGAAAAAATTATGAAAAATATGAGAAAAATGCACAAGAAAGTACAAGACTAGGTTATAAGGCTTACAAACACTACAATTTAGTGCAAATTGACATATCATGTAAGCCTAAATGTCCACAGATATATCATATACATAATATCTACAATAATATTACAAAACATGTTAGGCCCTCCTAACTACATGTGCATAACTTCCAAGTATAAAACAAACTGATAAAATAAAAGAAATCCATACACTAGTGCTAACTATATATGCATATTTTCCATGTATGAAACAAAATAATAGGGATGCACAAAATGTATGCATATGGATAACTTCCAAGCATGAAACAAATTGATAGGGATTACTCAATGAGACTTTATGAGGTTTAAACATTTTTGTTTGCAAATATCCATATCATAACAGATTTACATATATATATATATATATATATATATAAGACATCATGAAACAAACAAATCCAGCCCAAAAAAATATAACAAACTTGACTAATTGAACCCCTAATCATTCATTTCAAGCTACATTGAATCACAGCACACACCATTCATGCATTTATCTTAGCATTGCACTTCTGCTCTCTGATGTAGAATAATAACATAGTATACAAGTATTGACACCAATTTTTTCATATACAAAATTTGTATAAAAGAGGAATACAAATAGAATACAAAATTGAGCAAGAAGAAATTTAACACAGTAATACCTCTGATTCAATTGAATCAATAGGCATGCAAAACCCTAATATTTTGTACTCTCACAAAATTAGAAAAACATAAATTCATGTATGGAATAAAAATTGGGAATGCACAATTGCAAGCATAGGGCTTACCTTTCTTCAAGTTCGACGAGAATGAAACCCGATTTAGAGAACGAAATCCTTTGGGATTGCACGGTTTGGAGAGAAATCTGGAAGAATCGGAAGGATATCGATTGAATTAGAGCACAGATTTGGAATGGATGACGGAAATCAGAAGGAGATATGGAAGAGATTTTTAGGGCTTACCTTTCTCCAAGTTCGACGAGAACGAAACTCGATTTGGAGAACGAAATCCTTTGGGATTGCACGGTTTGGAGAGAAATCTGGAAGAATCGGAAGGAGATCGATTGAATTAGAGCACAAATTTAGAATGGATGACGGAAATCAGAAGGAGATATGAAAGAGATTTGGAAGGGGATCTGGAAGAAATTTGAAGGAGATTTGGAAGGGGATCTAGAACAAATCGGGGATATAAAATTTTTTGGAATTTGGGATTCGAAAACACATACCTGTTTTCAGATTGTTAAAATTGTGCAACTGGGAATATTTGATTATTATTAAGGGTATTTTTGGAATCACACTTATAATTGTGTAGTTAGTAGTATTAGCCCTTTAAGTGATGTAGTTTATAACAATTATGTATTTTTTTATGTAGTTATTAGTAAGTGACCCTTTAAAATATTCTTTACGTCCAATAGAATTGTTTATTTTGTTTAAAGAATTTACTTTTTATTAAATTTGTAGGGTAATTTTGTGATCTTGTTAATAATAGAAGTATAAATATGTTACTGTATGCATGATAATTTTAATTATTTTGAAATTAAAGTATATATATTTTAGTTCATTTTAAATTAATATTATACAATAGGCATTAAAAACTAATAAAAATAGAAGAGTTTATGGACCACCTGCTCCTATCATTTTCATTATGTATACAAATTTCTTACCAGTCCTTTAATGAAAATCACCGGCAATATGGAATACAATCTACGGGGGTGGGTTATAATTACATATATGAAACTAATGAAAAATTAAGTGATTATAGTTATATTATTGATACGTGAATGATTATGTGAATTAAACAAGCAAATAAGAAAATTATAAATATATATTGATGTATGAAATAGAAATAATAATATTATAAAAATAAATAATATATTCATTGAATTATAAAAAAACTATAATATTAAAATGAATGAAAAAGTTTAAATGGCGCATGACTTTGAAAAGAATTATAATTGAGGTGTTCGATTGTTGAACAAATGTTTTAATTTGTTCGGCCACTCGAACGCAAATCATGAATTATTTTTGAAGTATAGAAAGATAAATTAATTTGTCCAATTTTATAAAGACTAACTAGTCCAAAATATTTTAAATGGGATTACCTATTTCAATTTTAAATTTCATTTCTTATTTTACATATTAAGTGGTCATGATTAATATTCAAATTATCGTAGTATGTGCAAGTGTTTATTGATTATTAATTAGAGTATAGTTTTTTTAATAAAAAATAAGTTATTTATATGTAAGTGTTTATTGATCATTAATTAGAGTATAATTTTTTAATAAAAAATAAGTTATGAAATACCATTGTGAAATAAGGGATTAAATGATTTGGACTAAATGTGAAATTACCTCTACAATAACATATTTTAAGCGATCACTCAATATAATTAATACTGTTGATCATCTAGATGGTATGACTAATAAAAATAAGTTTCAAAACAAAGAACTCTGCTTATTTATATTATTATTAATATTGGACTTTAATCAGCTAATAATTAAGCATCAATCCCACAACATGAGTTGTACATGGCATAAAGTGAAGCATGATCAAGCATGCCAATAGAGTGTGGAATATCATTGATGATGATGAGATAGAAGTACAAATTAAGTTATTAATTATTCTTGAGAATATATTCTAATCCAAGGCCTAATAATTAGGCAAAGAAAATCAACGGTTTGATTTTCACAAGTTTTACTTATACAAAGTTAATATATACAACCTATCTTTCCTCATTTTCATCCTCTCTTCTTTAAGTTCTCACTTTCACATATTTTTTCAAAACAATATTATTGCATGGATGAAAAAATAAAAAACCACTAGGTAAAATTCTGAAAACGTCCAACTTTGCTTTGAACTAATAATTTAATTCAAGAACAGTACTATGGAGAAAGAGATCTGCAATTGTGGCGGTGGCAGAGGCGGAGGTGGTGGTCGGAGGTGGCGGCGGAATAATTCGGGGAGGGAACTAGGGCCACCTGCCTTTTTGACCAAGACCTACACTATTGTGGATGATCCAAGCACAAATTCAATCATTTCATGGGGAGAATTTGGTGACAGTTTCATTATTTGGGATCATCTAACATTTTCTGCTCAGATTCTTCACAAATATTTTAAGCACAACAACTTATCCAGCTTTGTGTACCAGCTCAATAGCTATGTACGTGCATAGGTGCTTGGTAAAGGATAAAGAATGTGGATTAATGGGAATGGAAAATTTTGATTACCATAAGATTAGGAGGGAATCAAAATTCATTAATATCCATTAATCGATTAACTATACATTACTCTATAATCACAATCCTTAATGATTCCTATTACCATTATCACTCCCAAATATGAGCCAAGCATGCCCTCTTATTTTACATATATATGGTATGACAAAATTTTGAAATAAAAAATCAAGATTCAGGATTTAGGGATTTAAATAATGAACAAATAGTGTTGATCTATTTTGTCTTTAGGATTTAAGTGGGTTAGCTTTTAACTTTATCTCAAATCAATTTATACGAGATTGAGATGATGCATATGAGAAAGTAGGTGGTAAGTATAAGACGAGGTATGTGAAATTTATGTAATCTAGTTTTACTAAACGCAACTAGAACAAGAAATGAATTACATAATCTGAAATTTAGAGTAAAAAACCAGAAACGTACATAGACTTAGGGTTTATTGTCTTTTCTTATCTATTTCTATTTCGAATTGAGTCTATAATCTGTAATTCCATATGTACATAAGACCAACTCTACATATAATACAGACTGATTGTATATGTATATTTTGTCCGTCTAATATTGTTTGCTTGGGCTGTAGGGTTTCCGGAAAATAGGAGTTGATCATCAATGGGAGTACAGACACCCAGATTTCCAAAGAGGGAAGTTGCATTTGCTTAACAAAGTCAAGAGGAGAGGGAAAACCCCCGAAAGCCATGCAGCAGCAGCGGATCAAGAACATCGCGCCAAACGAGCCGTTCCTGATCACACGAGCCTCGTGGAGGTGCTGGCGAACGAGACAAGAGAATGGAGGATGGAAATCAAGAAGATGAAGAGCCAAGTCGAGGATGCGGAGTTCCACATCATGGCGTTGGAAGAAGAGGCGAAGAAAGCTGCGAACGAGAAGAAGAGGCTGATGGCTTGTTGGGGCAAAGCATGTGAAGTCATTGCTCAGAAAATGATAGAAGAAAGTGATGATCATGTTGAGGGTAGCAAGAAAAGCAACAATGAACAAGATGATCAAGTGCAACCAGTTTCGTCCACCAACGAGAACGATGATCATGATCAGGCCAATGCCAGTAATTCTGAATCCATTACGGACAAAATCTTGGCTGATTATGCTTATTGGAATTCGATACTACTTGGGGATGACGACGACGACGAAGCAGCCTGCGGAAACGAGGCCGAGAAAAAGAAGGCCAAGATTGCTCTTGAATTCAAGAACTTGATTGAAAAGTTGGAGGGGTATGATGATCATAAATCTTGATAAAAAAGGTAAACCATAATTCTCCCTCTGTCCCATAGAAGTCGGTATAATTTTTTTTGGGCACGGAGATTAAGGAGTATAATAATTTAATGTAAAGTGAAATAAGAGAAATAATATTTAATGTGTAGTGGGTAGTTGTATTAGAGGTGATATGTGGGGTCCATGATAATAAATTAATTATTTTTGTGTGGTCCCATATATTAAAAAGGAAATGTATCAACTTTAGTGGGACAAAGCAAAAAGGGAAGTGTGTCAACTTTTATGGGAGGGAGGGAGTATATACTAAATCAATATCATAATCATAAATGTACGGTTTTAAAATGAGAATCTTGTTGATCTATTTATTGAATATGGTGTTTTGTCATTTGAGGCCCGGATGGAAAAAAATATCGAAAACTCGGTATATCGAGATGTTGTATTGAAAATTATCAAAAAATATCGAAATTTAGATATATCAAAATTTTCGGTACGGTATAGTTGTCGTGCCAAAAATTTCAGTACATTATTCGTAACATGTTTAAAATTTATCGGTATTTCGATATACCGAAATACTCCCATCGTCTCAGGTTAAGAGGGTCATTTTTCCATTTTGGTTGTCCCACCAAAAGAGTCCCCTTTCTTTCTTTACACACATGGGACTCACGCACCCCCTCTAATACAATTAAATATTAGAACCCACACTCCTATAAATACAACTACCCACTACACATTAAATAATAATGCTCCTTAATCTACGTGCCATAAAGCAAATGACCCTCTTAAGGAGGGACGGAGGGAGTATATTTTTTATATTTCGGTATTCGGTTTGGTATACCGTACCGTGAATACCAAAAATTTTATATTAATTTTTTTAAAATGAATTATATACAATATATGTTTTTAGTACTTTTTAATTATTAAAATTTATATATCTAATTTTAAGAACAAATGACCTGTATATGTAGTTTAAAATTTTATTTAAATATAATTAAATCTTGTAATGAATTATAAAATTTATTATTATGTATAAGTGTAATTTTGCTTTACATTTATTCACATATATTTTTGTTAAACATAAAAAAATAAACTCTAATACTTATAAATAAAAATATGTTACACATAATATCATAATACAGTGTAAGAAAAAATAAATAAATTTAAATACTTATTTTTTAATAAATTAGTAATTGATATAAATATCATCTACATAATTATCATGTGCATTGTCTGTAATAAAATATGTTAGAATATTTTATTTAATTTTATTTTCATTATTTTAATTAAATTAAAAAAATTCTGTATGACTATATATAAGTTTTTTTTGATATACCGATATTTCGGTATAAAATGATATATCAAATTTTCGGTATAAATCGTTCATTATCGAAAAATCGATATAATATAAATATCGGTACGAAATCAGTATGTGATTAAATTTTACCAAAAAATTTCGGTATACCGAAAATCAGTATGGAAATATTCATACCGAAAATTTTGGTACGATATCAATACGGTATCAATATTTTCAGTATACCAATTTTTTCCACCCCTATTTGAGGGTTATGGTGTTGTGCATATGAAGGGCTTAGAGTATGATAATATTTAGATCTGGACTCGAGCTTAGCTTTTCATACTAACCAGTTCCCAAAAGTTTATGTAGCATGGATATTAAGAAAAAAAATTAATTTTTACTAACTTTACTTTTATATATATATATATATATATATATATATATATATATATATATATATATATATATATACTCCCTCCGTCCCATTTCAATGTTTACATATTTTTATTTTGTGTGTTTCATTTCAATGTTTGCGTTCCTTTTTTAGAAAATGAGACTCACCTAAAACAATTAATATATCACCATAATCCTCACATCCAACACTAATATACCTACCCACTTTACATTAAATATTATATCTTTCTACTCACTATCTATTAAAATACTATACTCCTTAATCAACGTGTAAAAAGTAAACGCAAACATTGAAATGGGACGGAGGGAAATCAATGTTACTTTTACATCAAGCTAGAACCTAGAACTTATATTGAAGAAAGTGTTTCAGAAGAATTTCTTGTATGATCTAATTGCGGACAATATATTATTATATAATTATATTAGATATTCAATTATTTATGGACTTAATTAAGCGATCCAATTAAAGTGTAAAGTCCATGGGCTATAATAATAATGATATGAGTCAATTGAGTAGATACATAATATTACATGATTAGGTGATTATGGATGACCCATTTGTGTAGTATATAAAGGCTCACATGTTATGATCCCCAATATACTAAACCGTGGTGGGTAGTTGTATTAGTGAGGATGTGAGCCCGTAGATGTATTATTAATCAGAGTGTAAGCCCCACATTTTAATTGTATTAGTAGTGTGTGTGGGTTCCATGTGTGTATTAAAGGAAAGGGATCCCTTTGGGTGAGACGCTCAAAATGAAAAAAAACGGGAGGGCAGTACTTAACTACTTATTAATAAATATATATGAATTAATTAATTAATTAAGGGAAACTATTTTTATATTTTTTTAAATAATTATCATATTATTTTTTGTAAAAGAATTGAGTGAGACTGTCTCACGAATCCCCTTATGTAAGACGGATCATCCATTAAGAATATTAGGTAGGTCTTGAGTGAGATCGTTTCACGAATCCCCACGTGAAACGAATTATCCAATTACCCATTTAAATGAGTTAATCCAATCAATAGGTGGCGTGACATCCCTGTTGCAATAATCCTTCTTAAGGCGCGTGATGCATTCGCAAACCTTTCGAAATTTACTTTCCCTTTAAGTTTACTCCTATTTTTCATATAGATTTTAAAATATTTTATTATATTAAAAATTTGTCCAAAATAATAGAACAATGTTTTATTTTATTTATTAATATTTTCACTTTTAATTATATAGTATTACTGTCTATTAGAGAGTCGTAAAATAATTTCACATAAATATTTGTCATATCTATTTATTATTTTCAGTCCTTTTAATTAAAAATATGACAAAGATTAGTATACGCCTGCTTTTTTTCAAATTTTTTACGATCGGATCTTTTTAGAAGATATCTCTATTAATATAATAGCAAAGTGAAAAAGTCAAAATTGAACCAATTTTTAATTTACACCTTTGATTTTAATTACTAATTCTTTTTTAATCTCATCCGTTCATCACATTACTGAATCTCATCCATTCATCACACTTATAAGATTAGATCTTGAACATTCATTTTTTTGTCATAATAATGATACCTTATTTAAAATGATACATTAATAATGATACCTTATTTAAAATCCTTATTTAATTTTTGAAATAATAATATCATATTTCACTAATTTTTATATTTTAACAAAATCCATAATATAGTTTTAACAATTAATTCATTATTAAATTATTTAATAATTACGACTACAGGTATTTCAAATATGTTATGTTATATAATTAATTAATTAATAATTATAACTTATAATGTAGTTTTAACAATTAATTTATTATTAAATTATTTTATTCATTATTAATAATTTTAAATTAATATTATTGGTCCTAACATCTTAATAATTTTAAATGGAGTAATTTATATTTAAATGGATTCATGATTAAATTATTTTCTTCATTATTAATAATTTTGAATTAATATTATTGATCCTAACATCTTAATAATTTTAAATGGGTATGTGTAATCAACGGGTAATGATAAACGGATTAGAGACAGGGAGAATCATAATATATATTTTTAATGAAACGAGTACTTAAATGTGTAGTTTATATTTAAATGGATACGAGTACGTAACAATTAATTCATTATTAAATTATTTTCTTCATTAATAATAATTTTGAATTAATATTATTCGTCCTAACATCTTAATAATTTTAAATTGGTATGTATAATCAACGGGTAATGATAAACGAGTTTTGTATGAGTATGAGTATCATAATTTTTTTTAACAAATTGGGTATGAATATGACTAAATAAACATTAGGGTGATCACATGACAGATATTTTCAAATATCTGATTTACCAAAACCTTAAAAAAAACGAGTACGGGTAGTTACACATAGGATTTATGAGTTTAGGGTTATAGGGTTTAGGGTTTAGGGTTTTAGGGTTTAAGGGTTTAGGGTTTTAGGGTTTAGGGTTTTAAGGTTTTAGGGTTTTAGGATTTAAGGTTATGAGATTAGATTAATTTGACACCTTATTTACAATTATAATTAAACAATTATCAACATCACAATTATCAACGTCACTACTTAATATAATCCATATGCATAAACTAATTTTAAATAAAAATTTAGTAGTTTTTTTATTTATGATATATAATTTAGGTTATTAAAATAATTAAGTATATAATCTTTTTAATATAATATGATATATAATTTAAGTTATTAAAATAATTAAGTATATAATATTTTTAATATAATGTTTTTTTATATTATAGATTATACATAGGGTTTATGAGTTTAGGGTTTTAGGGTTTAGGGTTTTAGGGTTTAGGGTTTATGGGTTTAGGGTTTAGGGTTTTAGGGTTTAGGGTTTAGTGAACCAATTTTTTAATTTACACCTTTGATTTTGATTACTAATCCATTTTTAATCTCATCCATTTATCACATTATTGAATCTTATCAATTCATCATAATTATGAGATTAGATTTTCTTCATTATTAATAATTTTGAATTAATATTATTGATCCTAACATCTTAATAATTTTAAATGGGTATGTGTAATCAACGGGTAATGATAAACAGATTAGAGACAGGGAGAATCATAATATATATTTTTAATGAAACGGGTACTTAAATGTGTAGTTTATATTTAAATGAATACGAGTACGTAACAATTAATTCATTATTAAATTATTTTCTTCATTAATAATAATTTTGAATTAATATTATTCGTCATAACATCTTAATAATTTTAAATTAGTATGTATAATCAACGGGTAATGATAAACGAGTTTTGTATGAGTATGAGTATCATAATTTTTTTAACAAAGTGGGTACGAATTTGACTAAATAAACATTAGGGTGATCACATGACAGATATTTTCGAATATCCGATTTACCAAAACCTTAAAAAGAACGAGTACGGGTAGTTATACATAGGATTTATGAGTTTAGGATTTTAGAGTTTAGGGTTTAGGGTTTTAGGGTTTAAGGGTTTAGTGTTTAGGGTTCTAGGGTTTAGGGTTTTAAGGTTTTAGGGTTTAGGGTTTTAGGATTTAAGGTTATGAGATTAGATTAATTTGACATCTTATTTACAATTATAATTAAACAATTATCAACATCACAATTATCAACGTCACTACTTAATATAATCCATATGTATAAATTAATTTTAAATAAAAATTTAGTAGTTTTTTTATTTATGATATATAAGTTAAGTTATTAAAATAATTAAGTATATAATCTTTTTAATAAAATATGATATATAATTTAAGTTATTAAAATAATTAAGTATATAATCTTTTTAATATAATGTTTTTTTATATTATAGATTATACATAGGGTTTATGAGTTTAGGGTTTTAGGGTTTAGGGTTTTAGGGTTTAAGGGTTTAGGGTTTATGGGTTTAGGTTTTAGGGTTTTAGGGTTTAGGGTTTAGTGAACCAATTTTTAATTTACACATTTGATTTTGATTACTAATCCATTTCTAATCTCATCCATTCATCACATTATTGAATCTTATCAATTCATCACAATTATGAGATTAGATTAATTTGACACCTTATATACAATTATAATTAAACAATTATCAACATCACAATTATCAACGTCACTACTTAATATAATCCATATGCATAAACTAATTTTAAATCAAAATTTAGTAGTTTTTTTTATTTATGATATAATTTAAGTTATTAAAATAATTAAGTATATAATCTTTTTAATATAATGTTTTTTTATATTATAGATTATACATAGGGTTTATGAGTTTAGAGTTTTAGGGTTTAAAGTTTTAGGGTTTAGGGTTTAGGGTTTTAGGGTTTAAGGGTTTAGGGTTTATGGGTTTAGGGTTTTAGGTTTTAAGGGTTTAGGGTTTATGGGTTTAGGGTTTTAGGGTTTAAGGGTTTAGGGTTTTAGGGTTTAAGGGTTTAGGGTTTAGTGAACCAATTTTTAATTTACACCTTTGATTTTGATTACTAATCCATTTTTAATCTCATCCATTCATCACATTATTGAATCTTATCCATTCATCATAATTATGAGACTACATTAAATTGACACCTTATTTACAATTATAATTAAACAATTATCAACATCACAATTATCAACGTCACTACTTAATATAATCCATATGCATAAACTAATTTTAAATCAAAATTTTGTAGTTTTTATCTTTATCCCGTGCATCGCACGGGTTCAAAAGCTAGTGGGTCAAAAAGTTAAGCGGGTTATGACTCACCTTTTATAGTTTTATTTTATCTTTATCTTTCCAGATATTTTCTTTACACCTGATTTATCGTTCTCTTTCCATTATTTTTCTTTCCTTTCTCATCTTTTGTTTCATCTTTCTCTTTCCACATATTATGCTGATTTATCTTTCTCTCTCCACATATTTTTCTTTAATTTCTCTCCTCAGATATTCTTTCCTCCCTCTCTCTTTACTGTTGTCTAGATCTCCATAAAACGACGAAGCCTCTGAAGATGACGGTAACTCCTCCACCACTAGAGACATCTGATGCATCTTAATGAAAAAGCTCCTTGAAGATCATGCTAAAAATTTTCTCATTGCTCCGTAAGAGTTGTGTGGGTTATTCTTCGGAGAAGATGACAACGCAACATGCCTCATATGGGACTTCCACAGCGATTGGCCAGAAGAAGTGGCTCTCCAAATGGGTCCGAGAGTGATTTTGGGTTCTGGTGAGGAGAGCAATTAATTTTGGGTTCCGGCGAAGAAATTGATTTCGACGTTGGCTTGAGGGAGATAGAAGTTTGAGAAAACATACTCAATTTTGAGGGTGTTGTTCGATCATTTCGGGAGATTCACTTCCTCAATTTTGACTTTCACGAATTTAAAATTATGTGTTGTTTTGGATTAATTTTGATACGGCTGTATACTTGTCTTTAATTTATTCTGTTCTTCCTTGTAAATTTAATGTCTTTTGCTTTAATAATATTTTATTCTATCATTTCTTATTGATGTTTGCTACCCAAAATCTCTTCACTGTTGTGTCGGAGGTTCTGCCGCTGATCAAGGAAATGCCCAGCTATGGAGGGCTGATGCTATGGACTAGGTTTTATGATTTGCAGAATGACTACAGTCGGAATAGGTTTTAAGATTTGCAAAATGACTATAGTCCACTGGTAGTGAAACCCTCCTGTCTCTCGACAACAACCTACTCATTTCCCAGGTCATTTGAAGACTCTATTTGGCTTGGCAATTGGCTGTCCTTTCTTGGAGAATTTGTGTATCAAACCTCGACTTTGATCTACCCACCTCCTTATGTAATAAATTAATAAATGGGTAATTCAACAATGTTTTATGCACCTTATCTTTTCAATCACTATGCTCTATTTCAACAATGTTATTTAGCTTATCTTATTGCTTTAATAACAATTATGTGTTTTATTTTGTAACCATATTTTATGTTATTATTTTTTATTAATAGGTTACTCTTAAAAATAAATTAGGTTACTCTTTATAATAAAGTGAGTTACTCATTAAAATAAAATAGGTTACTCTTTGATTTGAACTTTAATTTTCTGAGTATGAAGTCATTTTAAATTATTCTTTATAAAGAATTAGATTACTCTTTTATAAAATAAATATTTTAGATATTTTTTATAGGTTACTCTTTTTTATTAATTGGATTATTCTTAATAACAAATTAGGTTACTCTTTAAAATTAGACTCATGTTTGATTTCTTTATATTTCTCTTTATATTGTGTAGTTTGGGCAACATCTTTTAGATTACTCGTTTTTATTGATTGGGTTACTCTTCATAATGTATTAGGTTACTATGAACAAGTTTTTTGATTACTCTTCATGTTTGATTTCTTAATTTATATTTTTTAGGTTACTTTTTTTATTAATTGGGTTACTCTTAATAACGAATTAGGTTACTCTTTAAAATTGGACTCATGTTTGATTTCTTTATATTTCTTTTTGGTTACTTTTTTTTATTAATTGGGTTACTCTGAATAACGAATTAGGTTACTCTTTAAAATGAAACTTTGATTTTATGAAAATAAAGTGAAGAATTAAACTGTATTCCAAGTAAATATAAATGTAATGTTAGAACTTCATCTTCACCATTTATGAAAGAATTTTCACCAAATTATTGCAGGATAGGATAATCTTCCAACAGCAAAAAATAGCTACTAAGATGCAGGTTGAAAAGAATAAAAAATTCAAAGTGTACTTCCACACCTACCATTTGAAACCATATCATCTCACTACGATGGTAATCTCAAAAGAAATCTTCAATACACAACAATCAATGAAAAAATAATAAGTAACAATTACAGTAGATTAAGAATTAGTGTAAGAAGATAATTTGAAATTGAGATCGCCTTCTGCATGTATTGTACACGTTGGCACACTCCTTCTCATACCCCGCTACCACTATTCACTTCGTGTAAATCGCCGATGGTGCCTGCCGGAAGGGGATATTGGTTTACATCTCTCCCACCGTCTCTCTCGTAACATCTCGTCCGACGTGGTCCAATTCTACATTTAAGACAATCTTCCTGTATTTAAGACCATATGTAATAAGTATTACTCCACAAATTAAATTAGCTTAAACATAGTTATGATTAATTCTATTCTATTCTATTTTTATTAATTTATTGAAGAAGGAGTTCCAACATGATGTACCCTAATTAATCTGAAGGATGGAGTAATAAGTAAATGCTTTATCGAAATTAAAGGCAGAAAACGACAGATACAAATGATACATAAATAGTTAAATATGAGCCATAAGACAAAACTCCACTATCATAAACATAAACTTTTTTTCAAAGGGAGGTTTGCGGAGATGCAGAAATTGCATTTGACGTGAAAAACACACAAAAACTCACAAACACTCAAGAATCAAAACACAAAAAATGATAGAACTTGAAATGAAATGTAAGCTTGCACAAAGCTGTATAGTGGTTCGGTTATGAATAACCTACATCCACTTTGGGGAGAAGAACTTTTATTATCACTCAATGCTTACAACTCAGATTGGATTGATCTCAATCTGCAACAAGAAGAAAGAAACAAAGCTACAGAAAATATCAAACTCAAAGTGTAAAACTGATGTGATCAAGCTACTTTGGGCCCTTATATCTTGCTACTCCCTTAACCTATTGATCCGGTTAAACCTCCACTAGATAGCCCTCACTTAGTATTTGAGATGCAGCCATCTAGCCAGTTCCAAGTAGCTTGATAAACCGCTCGAAAACTGCTCCAAAGTCAGCTGACTCACACTGCACCAGAAATGGCAGTTTTGTCAGTTTGGGTTATTGGCTTGTTCCAACTGCCACAACTTGCTTTCAGCTTGCATGCAACACATTATGATCATTCCCCAACCTCCAATGAGCATAATCCACGTGTGAAACATCCCATGCATGCATCTATTATTATCAATCTCCACCTTAGATGTATGCATGCTCAAACTTGAGTACTTCTCCCCATTTTTCTGCTTTTAAGGAGCAACAACCTATAGGTCTGAACACATACCAACTAAAGTCTTGCACAGCTCAAATTTTGTTGCTGGCAAAGCTTTAGTAAGTCCATCAGCTGGATTCACAGCTGTATCAATCTTCCTTACCTCAACATATCCACTATTCACAATATCTCTCACAAAGTATAGCTTGACATCAATGTGTTTGGTCCTTTCATGATATCTCTGATGTTTAGCTAAGTGTATTTCACTTTGATTGTCACAATACACCACTACAGTATCTTGATATTCCCCTAATTCTTTCAGCAAACCAACAAGCCATAACCCTTCTTTAATTGCTTTTGTCAAAGCAAAAAATTCAGCTTCTGTAGTTGATAATGCCACTACAGACTGATGGCTTGCCTTCCAGCTCACTGATGTACCATACATATCAAACACATACCCTGTAAGAGACTTTCTAGAATCCAAATTTACTGCAAAATCAGCATCAACATATCTAATGACAGCTTCTGATTTTATTTCCCTCTTCTAAAATTTTAAACCAAGTTGTTCAGTTCCCTTGACATACCTTAATGTCCATTTGACTGCCTCCCAATGCTGCTTCCCTGGACAACTTAAGAATCTACTAATCAAGCTCATTACATAAGCAAGATCAGGCCTACTACAAACCATAGCATACATAAGACTGCCCACTGAACTTGCATATGGAATTCTGCTTATTTCAGCTATTTCTCTGTCTATTTTAGCTCCACCAAGTAGAGATAGACTTAATCCTTGCTTGACAGGTGTTGTAACAGGTTTGCACTGATCCATATTGTACCTTTTGAGTACTTTAATAAGATAAAATTGCTGTTTCAACACAAGTACTTCAGCTGGCCTGTCTCTGCTTATTTTCATACCTAGTATCATCTTAGCTTCACCAAGATCCTTCATCTCAAACTCTAATTTGAGTAATCCCTTTACTACATCAATGCCTTTAGAGCTCTTGCAAGCAATCAAGATATCATCCACATAGAGTAGTAAGTAAGTGTAATAGTTGTTTTCCTCCTTGATGTATACACAATTGTCATAGGGACTTCTCTGAAATCCATTAGCAATTATATACTCATCAAACCTCAAGTACCACTGTCTAGGACTTTGTTTAAGTCCATACAGAGACTTGAGTAGTAAACAGGCCTTTGTATCAACCCTCTCAACTGTAACAACCTCTGGTATCTTCATGTAGATACTTTCTTCCAACTTTCCATGTAGAAATGCAGTAGTTACATCCATCTGATGAAGCTCAAGATCATATTGAGCCACTAGTGCTAGTAATACTCTGATTGAACAATGTTTAACTACAGGTGAGAAGAACTCATTGTAATCCACTCATTCCTTCTGTGAAAAACCCCTAGCTACTAGCCTAGCCTTGTATCTGACTCCACCTTCAGCTGCAGATGCTGGTTTTCCTTGAAAATCCACTTACATCCAACTAACTTCTGAGATTTTGGCTTGTCAACAATTCTCCATGTTCCATTCTTATTCAGAGACAATAGCTCTTCCTCCATGGCTATCAGCCACTTATTACTATCTTTACTTACCAATGCCTCAGTATAGTTTCTTGGTTCATAAGCTTCAATTTCAGTTGCTGTATATAGTGCAAATGATACTATATCAGCTTCCATATCAGGTGGCATTATAGTCCTTTTCTGTCTGCCCCTTGCAAGCTGATAGGTATTAGGTTGTTCTTTGACTCTTGATACTTCATCTGTATCTCTGTTAGTGGAGTTCTCTTCACTTTCACCTAATCTGTTCATATTTTGAGGCTCCACCTCAAGCTCAGACTCTCTTCTCTGATCATCTTTGATCAATGACATCTTATCTTCAATGAAAACAATATTTCTACTAACCAAGATTCTGTTCTCTACATTGTTGGATTGTATACTAAAAGTCTAGCTTTAATATGAACAATATTATAATAATATTTGAAATGAGAATCATATGATCAAATGATTACATCTTATAATTTATTTATATGCGTGATGCAATAGTCCATTTACATTATACTGTAGATAATATGTTGTGCGACAACACGCGAAAGATCATATTATCGATTTCCTTATAAAGTATAAACAGATGCTCACAACCGAGATAGACGGGGACTCTCTATTGGTATGGTTGTAGTGTGGTTCGGTATTAGCTTGTCTTGGCTATTGAATCACATTAGTGCTCTTGTGTGTATTGAGCAGGACCGCTTGAGATCGTTCGACTTATACTGACTTATAGAAGAACTTGATCTCTGTTATTATGGAAGTTCGTGCTCTTAATCCCTATACAATAATCTCGACACGTAGGGCAGTATGTATTTCTTTAATTCATCAATGAGTGAGATTTATATGTATTAAATCAACAAACTCGGTGAGTTGGGAAGTAGTGTTGTATCTATGGTGTGCTGTTGATTGTAGAAGGAATCCATGTCCGTCATAGGTTGATGATGTCCCCTTGAAGAGCTCATGAGGTTTATCATGTAAATCTTGCAAGTGGATTAATTTCCGGCATGATAAAAAGGTTGAGTGGTACTACTCTCAGATAAGCTATTAATTAATTTGAGTTGTCAGTAACTTAATTAATTAATGGACATTGTATATCTTAAAATGGGGAGACCATCGGTCTCATAATAAGAAGGAGCCCAGAACATAATTTGGGATTGGATGGGTAGTGCAATAATAATATTTTAGTGGACTATATTATTATTATTGGATTTAATTAAAAGCTTTGGGCTAAGCTTGGTTAATTAAATTCAATTGAGGCCCAGTCCAATTTCTTCTCTTGTTCCCTGCTGTAGCCCAACTATATAAGTCATCTCAGCTCCTGTTAACCCTAAGTCAGTGCCTCATTTGACAGAGAGAAAGAACAGGAGCAGATTGAGATAATCCTCCGGATTGTTGCCCACACAACAGCAGGATTCGACTTGGGACATACAGCAGAAGATTGAGAGGTGGTTCACTGCTGTTCATCCTCTACATCTACCCAGAAGTACGGTAAACACGTTTAATTGCTTCCACTGATTGTTTGCCTGAATTCCTAAACTGATCACGTTGAACCACACGATCCAATTGCCAACATACATAACACCACAGTTTATACCCATTTACACCTTTTGGATAATCAATCATAACACATTTAAGTGCTCTAGGTTCCAATTTATCCTGTTTCATATGGGAATAGGCTTGACAGCCTATAACTCTAAGGTGTGAGTAGCTTGGAACCTTACCTGACCAGACTTCTTCTGGAGTTTTAAAATTCAAAGCTGTAGCAGGACATAAGTTGATCAAGTAAGCTGCAGTTGCAGCAAATTCTCCCCAAAATATCTTACTTAAGCATGTACTGCTCAACATGCATCTAATTCTTTGCAAAAGTGTCTGATTCATTCTTTCTGCAATGCCATTTTGTTGTGGAGTTCCAGGGACAGTTTTGTGTCTCTTAATCCTCTTTTTCTTGCAATATGAATTGAACTCTTCAGACACAAATTTCAATACATTGTCTGTCCTCAAGTACTTCAAACTACTCCTAGTGTTATTTTCTGTTTCTGTTAACCAAACCTTGAATGTAGAAAATGCTTCATCCTTGGTTTTCAGAACATATACCCACAGCTTCCTTGAGTAATCATCAATAATGGTCATTATGTATCTGTTGGCACTTGGATCATTTGGTTAACGTGACCCGTTAGGGATTCATACGTTTCTATCACAGCGAAAGCAATAAATCATAGAAACGATTACCGTTCACCAAGGTATGTTGATGAAGATTGATTCTCACAGGCAGCATGCGCAGTCCCACGAGAATGGCCATAACTTCCTCGTCTGATGTCAGAATTGAGTGATCTTTACGTTCAGATGATCCTCTTTTCGACGGCTTTCCGTCAGTATATTGATCATCAAATTCTGAGCAATTTACGATTTTATATAAATTTCGCAAGGCGGCAGACAGCAGCAGCAAACTACCTTCTGATCTTCTGCCGTATGTCCCAAGTCCGATCTCGACGTCGTGTGGGCGATGATCTACGAGACCTCCTCAATCTGCTCTCAACCCTCATCACACGTGAATAATCAGTTAGATTAGATTAGGGTTCCAGATAAGCAGAAGTGACTTATATACATGGGCTACAGCAGAGCCAGGAGGAGAAATTGGGTTGGGCCTCCATTGGGCTTAAGTATCCAAGCTTAGCCCAAAGCTTATACTTAAGTCCAATAATAATAATATATTCTACTAAAATATTATTATTGTACTACCGTACTAATCCCAAAATTACGTTTTGGGCTCCTTCTTATTATGAGCCCATTAGTCTCCCCATGTTTAAGATATACAATGTCCATTAATTAATTTAAGTTACTGACAACTCAATTAATTAATATCTCATCCAAGAGTAGTATCACTCAATCTCATTATCATGTCGGAATAAATTTCACCTGCAGGGTTTACATGATAATCCTTATGAGCTCCTCAAGGGGACATCATCAACCTATGACGGACACGGATTCCTTCTACAATCAACAGCACACCATAGAGACAGCACTATTTCCCAACTCATCGAGTTTGTTGATTTAATTACATGTAAATCTCACCCATTGATGAATCAAAGAAATACATACTGCCCTACGTTCGAGGTTATTGTATAGGGATTAAGAGCACGAACTTCCATAATAACTGAGATCAAGTTCTCCTATAAGTCAGTATAAGTCGAACGATCTCAAGCGATCCTGCTCAATACACACAAGTGCACTAATGTGATTCTATAGCCAAGACAAGCTAATACCAAACCACACTACAACCATCCCGATAGAGAGTCCCCGTCTATCTCGGTTGTGAGCATATGTTTATACTTTATAAGGAAACCGATAATATGATCTTCCGCGTGTTGTCGCACAACATATTATCTACAGTATAAAGTAAGTGGACTATTGCATCGAACATATGAATAAATTATAAGATGCAATCATTTGATCATATGATTCTCATTTCAAATTAATTGTTATAACATTGTTCATACAAAAAGCTAGACTTTTAGTATACAATCCAACAATCTCCCACTTATACTAAAAGACTATGATGTCATGTCTTCTGCCAAACATCTGATTTCCACTCCCACTACACGACCATCAAAAGCTCTCGCCTTAAGGTCCTTGTAAATGGATTTACTAGGTTATCATCCGATGCGATCTAGGTGACAACAACCTTCCCCTCATCATACGATTTTTCGTAACAGGTGGTACTCGCGCTCCATGTGTTTAATTGCCTTATGGACTCGTGATTCCTTTAAGTTTGCAACTGCACCAATATCATTAATTTAAATTGTGATAATTTTGGGCAAACTTATAAATACTTCAAAGTCCATCATGAAGTTTCTAGAGTCATATAGATACTTTGGCTGCCTTATAGGTTCCAATTTATCATCTTTCCATGATGGAGTCTGGAGTCCGAAATATATTTCTATATAACACTCCTCCATATTATAACTCTACTTCCTAAAATTAAACACATAACCTTGAGGTGGATTTACTGTCATCCCCATCTGATTTGAAAAATCCGAATCTACGTAACTCATAAGAAGTAGCGAATCTGTCCGGTAAGCCTACATATAATTTCTAGTCCTTTTCAGGTACATAAGTATATGTCTTACCACAATTCAACATTCTTATTTTGGGTTACCTTGATACCCACTGTTCATGCCATCGGCAAAATAGATATCCAATCTCGTGCATAGCATTCCTTAGATTAAGCTTCCTCATTTGCCGAAGCATAAGGAACCGCTTTCATCTTCTTTATCTACTTTTGTGTCACAAGACACATTCACTTAGATAAATTCACATGCTAAACGAGCAAGGATCGTATCATTATATGAAACTTGAGATAAGCATAACATCCTTTCTTGTGATCCGTATTATCGTGATCAAAAGGATATTTTTGCTCTTCTTAAGTCCTTCATCTCATACCGCTTTATCAACCATACCCATACGCCCGACAATACTCTTTCATTGTCTTCAATGAGCAAGATACTATCTACGTATTGTACAAGAAATACCACCACATTTCCATCACTCTTTTCAATACACAAGACCCATCCGATCATTGATTAGATCCATGTCACTGGATTACCTCATCAAAACGGATGTTTCATGATCTTGAAGCTTGCTTTAGTCCATGAATGGACACTTTTAAGCTTACTATCACAATGCTCTTAGCTTTTTGCAATGAATCACTCTGGTTGCTTCACATAGATGTTTCCCTTAAGACTTCCAATCAGGAAAGCTGACTCGACATCTATTTGCTATCCCTCATATTTCATATGAGTAGAAACAAATAAAAGAGTCCGGATCAACTTAGGCATAACTACCGGCGAACAGGTTTTCTCATAATCGAACCCTTTCTTTCTGAGTATACCTTTTCGCAACAAGCTTGCTTCCAAGGTTTTCACCTTATTCTATGATCCTCTTTTATTCTTGCATGCCCGTTTCCAATGGCTTTTACGCCATTTAGCGGTTCAACAAGCATCCAGACCTAATTTAAAATCCATCGATTCTATTTTAATATTCATTGCACTTTGCTAGGATTTGGCATTTCTAACTTGTAGTGCTTCGTCGTATCCGTGGGTCCATTTCATGTTTACGAGGGACCAAGTCTCACGACTTTCCCAAAACATGTATCTTACTGGTTGTCAAAGAATTCTCCCACTACGACAAGGCACTACACGCAATTGTGTATCAGACGTGACACGCGTTGCAGTTTACCTTGTGGTATATCGTCTTGTACAATTGGTACTTATACTTTGTGTTTTTCCCTCTCACTTCCTTTAGAATAATTTATACATGGGTTTATGATTTAATACATAGTCTTTTTTCAAAAATCTAGTGTTTGTGTTAACAATCACCCTTCGATCTTTTGGACTAAATAAATCACCCTTCATTTTTCTAGGATATCCCACAAACAGACAAACATTCATACGAATTACTGTTTCTAGGGCATACCCATAAAATGAATTTAGTAATTCCAAATAATTCATCATCCATCTAATCATTTCCATAAGAGTGCTACACCTTCTATCCGCCACACCATTCAGCTAGGGCATGCCCGGTGTAAACAATTTGAGATTTAATCTCAACCTCTGATTAATAGCTCCTAACTATCCTAAGAGGTACTCGTAATGACGATTAAATCGTCATTACTTGATATATTTTCCATGACGCTTCACTGTACCAGCCTTGCAATTCTTGAATTAATCAAAGAACTTAGACATGCAGTGCATCAAATAAATATATCGGTATCTAGAATAATCATCGATTGACGAATATTCATATCCACCTCTCATCCGGACAATCTTAGGACCACATAAATCATAATGAACTAATTCCAACATACATATCTTTGGTTCTGCACCCCCTTTTCCTTGAAAAAGCAATTAGTCATTTTTACTCCCAAGCAAGACTCGAAAGTCAGATAGTTTTCACTTCAGATAAACCTAAGGGTCTATCGGCTATCAACTTTTGAATCCTACTCAAGTAAAATGATCTAGTTTTAGATGCCAAATATATGTTTAGTTCATATCCGAAGGTATCTTTCTCTTACTAAGATTAGAAGATTCATTATTAATTATTATTTGTTGCATCTGTAGAATATACATGATTTAAGAGTATGCAAATTGTTCACCAACGTACAATAACAGATTACAACTCTATCCTTCATTATAATGATCATGTCATTTAAATGAAATGGAGTATCCATCTATTAATGTATAGAAACTGAAATCAAATTCTTTCTATGAAAACGTACGTAAAATAATTTCTCATAATCAAACGTCTACTCATATCATTAGATAAATAGACAACTCCCACTGCAATAGCCGCTACTCTTGTAGTTTTACCCATGTCATAACAATCTTATCCTCACTTAGTAATAAACATTTAGTGATTCCAGTATCTACACACTTCGTGTCAGTAAATGCCATCACTAATCATGTTTTAAACAACTAGTGAATAAGATATAAAACTTGTTCACATTATGATGAAAATGGCTTTCCTTTGCCACATGTTTTGCCAGAATTTTTCCACCATATACATCCTATTGTAATTCAGGTGGAACTTACTCAAAAACATCTAGGCAATTCACGAAGAATTAAATTGATCTAGGTTTCCCTTCAATTTATACTCCATGCTTTCCCAATTCATTCATCAAATTAAATCATGATCTTCTGCCTTTTAACTTACTCAAGTATCCGAAGAGTTACATGAGACCATCATATTTCTATGAACCTCTCATCTCTTCACTAGAGACTTTAATAGCCATCATGAGACGTCCCTTGTGAGAACACACATGTATTTTCTTAAGCAGTAAAATTCAAAACCAAGATTCTTTTCTAATCATCTAATTTGGACAAGTAAATATAATTTCTTTTAGTTAATAATATGTGAGATAAAACCATTTGAAAATCAGAGAATCATAAATTAATTTACCGATCAAAACTTCGAATTTTATCCTTTTATATTGATTCCCTCAAAACAATATAAAATAAAATTCACCGACATCTCAAACACCGTGAGTCTGCAAGCCACGTTAGTGTGGACGTTTACAAACCCGAACATTTACAAGAGAAGGTTTTACCCATTAATTTCATTTGTCAACCTAACTTTATGACAAAATAATTAATAGTCGGTTCCTCTTTAGCCATGCAAATAATAGCAGTGACTCCGTTGGGGAGGATACTAATTATTTACACCTAAGTGTACACCATTATTTGATCCCAAGTCCACTGCGCGAGCTTGTGTGCCTTACAGTTGGAGAAGTACACACGCGCTCGGATAGCTTCATACAATCATCAATTATAAGTTTGTACCAGTGAGCCCCACATAAACTCATCCGTTAGGGAGGAAGGCCTATTGCCAACACGCAAGTTCATATGCCACATTACAAACAATAATTATGTAATGAAGTCTGTACCAGTGATCCGTGAATAAACTCATCCGTTAGGAAGGAAGGCCTATTGCCAACACGCAAGTTTACTTACATCACTTACAAACCAATAATGGAGGCTGCGGGAATTTTTACCAATCCCCTCTCCCACTTAGTTATTTAAGACCGAGGGTTTTTATATGCATATAATATTTCAGAATAAAATATGCAACCTAGCATGCTCATACTTCAAAATATATAACAATAATTGACCAATAAAACAATTATAGCAGTTATATATAAGGAAATAAATTGCCAAAAATAAGTTGACTTGATCAACACTCCAACATACATGCATATAATATACCAAATATAATACACAATCTAGCATGCTTCTATTTAAGGCAATAAATCATAGAGAATCATGCATACATATATAACAAAAATCAATTAATAAATCAATTATAACAGTTATATAACAGCGAATTCGATTGTTCGCCACCAATCACAAATGCGGACAACTGCGATGGGGATCGACCTCCCTGTAGCCTGCTGCACCATTCTGGCACCCTGCCCGATCATATTGTGAAGACTCACGCGGAACCTGATGCTGACCAGTCGAACTTGATGCAAACCCGCTCGAACCTAGTGCAAAGTCGATCGAACCTGATGCAGACCAATCGAACCTGATGTGAATCTGCTCGAACCTGGTGCATCATTGATCGAACCTGATGCAGACCAACCGAACCTGATGCAAATCCGCTCGAACCTGATGTAGCATCAATCGAACCTGATGCAGACCAATCGAACCTGATACAAATCCGCTCGAACCTGGTACAGCATCGATCGAACCTGATGTAGACCAACCGAACCTGATGCAAATTCGCTCAAACTGTCGCTCGTCCAAGGGCCTACTTGCACAGAATCAAGTTCAGCCCAATGCGCACCATCAAACTACACCAACTATCGTTCAGGGTTTGCAACTGTAGGAACCTGGGAATCCAATTTCCACCGTCCATAATCTACGTCTGTGTGTTTTGAACATTTTGTCCAAATTACAAGTCGATCCAACGGTTAGATTGTGAGAAATAGCTATTTTCCCTCGACTTCTGTTTTCGGCGTATTCCTAACAACACAAAGCTCCAAATACGATCTTCACCGTTCATAATGTACATCCACAAAATTTGAACGTGCTGACCAAAAATCATCCTAATCCGACGGTTAAAACTCCGGTTATTGCCTCTGCAATATCACTGCGCTGGATTTTCTCTCAATTTCTTCCTTCCATGTGAAATTGACGAACAGTTTTCGTCGAATCCTCTCACACACAACCATCAACGAACAGATATGATATAGGGTATATTTCACATAGGGATATTCATGGTTTGAGCAGTAAAACCAAAACCCTAAACATGCGATCCTAATTTCGAAAAATTAATCACATAAACCCTAGCCTAATGTGTCACGCTTCACCACGAAACCGAAGCTCTGATACCAATTGCTGGTGCTTGGATCATATGGTTAATATGACCCATTAGGGATTCATACGTTTCTATCACAGCGGAAGCAATAAATCATAGAAACGATTACCGTTCACCAAGGTATGTTGATGAAGATTGATTCTCGCAGGCAGCATGTGCAGTCCCACGAGAATGGCCATAACTTCCTCGTCTGATGTCAGAATTGAGTGATCTTTACGTTCAGACGATCCTCTCTTCGACGGCTTTCCGTCAATATATTGATCATCAAATTCTGAGTAATTTACGATTTTATATAAATTTCGCAAGGCGGCAGACAGCAGCAGCAAACTACCTTTTGATCTTCTGCCGTATGTCCCAAGTCCGATCTCGACGTCGTGTGGGCGACGATCTACGAGACCTCCTCAATCTGCTCTCAACCCTCATCACACATGAATAATCAGTTAGATTAGATTAGGGTTCCAGATAAGCTGAGGTGACTTATATACATGGGCTACAGCAAGGACCAGGAGGAGAAATTGGGTTGGGCCTCCATTGGGCTTAAGTATCCAAGCTTAGCCCAAAGCTTATACTTAAGTCCAATAATAATAATATATTCCACTAAAATATTATTATTGCACTACCGTACCAATCCCAAAATTACGTTTTGGGCTCCTTCTTATTATGAGCCCATTAGTCTCCCCATGTTTAAGATATACAATGTCCATTAATTAATTTAAGTTACTGACAACTCAATTAATTAATATCTCATCCAAGAGTAGTATCACTCAACCTCATTATCATGTCGGAATAAATTCCACCTGCAGGGTTTACATGATAATCCTTATGAGCTCCTCAAGGGGACATCATCAACCTATGACGGACACGGATTCCTTCTACAATCAACAGCACACCATAGAGACAGCACTATTTCCCAACTCATCGAGTTTGTTGATTTAATTACATGTAAATCTCACCCATTGATGAATCAAAGAAATACATACTGCCCTACGTGTCGAGGTTATTGTATAGGGATTAAGAGCACGAACTTCCATAATAACTGAGATCAAGTTCTCCTATAAGTCAGTATAAGTCGAACGATCTCAAGCGGTCCTGCTCAATACACACAAGTGCACTGATGTGATTCTATAGCCAAGACAAGCTAATACCAAACCACACTACAACCATCCCGATAGAGAGTCCCCGTCTATCTCGGTTGTGAGCATCTGTTTATACTTTATAAGGAAACCGATAATATGATCTTCCGCGTGTTGTCGCACATTATATTATCTACAGTATAAAGTAAGTGGACTATTGCATCGAACATATGAATAAATTATAAGATGCAATCATTTGATCATATGATTCTCATTTCAAATTAATTGTTATAACATTGTTCATACAAAAAGCTAGACTTTTAGTATACAATCCAACATCCTCCACCTCTGATTATAGTTTTTAAAGGTCCCCAGAGATCTGAATGAACATAATACATCCTTCCTTTGGTTGTATGTTCTGATTCACCAAACTTAAGTCTCTTGGACATACCATGAATGCAATGCTCACACTGTCTGATCTGATCATTTGCATTGAACTTGATCAGCTGTTGTTTAGTCAATTCTTGCATTCCTCTTTCACTAACATGTCCCAGCCTACCATGCCATAGCTTGGCATCATCCTATTGATCAGTGTTGTGTATCTGCCCTACAACAACACTCCCATCCAGAAAGTACAAGTCAGATCTCCTAATTCCCTTCATGACTATTCTATCATCCTTAGTCACTGTGAGAACTCCCCTCCTTAGGTTTGAATCATACCCTTGAGTATCAAGCATCCCAAGGGAGATGAGATTCCTTCTTAATCCAGGAACATATCTAACATTCCTAAGAAGCCTCTGAACTCCATCAAACATAAGCAATCTGATGGATCCCACTCCCTTTATTTCACAAGAATGATCATCACCTAATAATACTGATCCTCCTTCCTGATGATTGAATTCCTCAAACCAATGCTTCATAGGTGTCATATGGAATGTACACCCTGAATCCAATACCCACTCAACAGACACATCTGATGATGTGATGGTCAGAGCTTCAATACCTTCCATACCAGCATTATTTTGAGATTCACCAACCTGATTGACTTGATTCTTCTGATTTTCAGTAGTTGCATCAACCCTTTTGGACTTGTTAGCTTTCCATTTTGCACATTGTTTCTTGAAGTGACCTGGTTCATGGCAGTAGTAACACTTCTTTCCAGTTGACTGTCCTGTTGTACCCTTCTTTTGATCAGAATTTCCTCCTTTGTTCCATTTCTTGTTTTGGTTTTCTTTCTTGGCAAGAGTCCTTCTGCTCCTGATTTTTCTTTACTGTCAACCCCTTCCTCTAGATCTTTTGATCTAAGTGCTTTCAGTACATCTTCAAGCAGTACTACATCCTTCCCTCCATAGAGAACAGCATCCTTGAAGTGCCTCTATGATCTTGGAAATGCTGACACCAACATGATGGCCTTGTCTTCACTGGACAGCTTGAAATCCACACTTTCCAGATCATCTGTGATCTTGCAGAATTCATCAGCTTGTTCCATCAGAGACCTTTCATCAGTCATCTTGAATGCATGAAGCCTTTGCCTCAGATGCATCTTGTTGGCAGATGATTTAACCAAAAATAAAGCTTCCAATTTATTCTATACCCCAATAGTTGTTGTCTCCTTTGATACTTCTCTGAGTATTTTATCACTTAGCCATAGAATTATTGTAGAATATGCCTTTTGAAGTACCTGATTATCCATCTGTGCTCTTACAGCACCTGCTGCAGTTTGAGGATCTCTGAGGATTTCAGTCTTCACTGGTGGAGGAGGTTTCAGAGCATCCATCAGACCTTGCTGCATTAGAACTACCTTCATCTTGATTTTCCATAGGTTGTAATCTGACTTCTCTGAGAGCTTTTCAACATCAAATCTTGTAGTGTTTATCTTGAATGCTTGCTGTATGTCTGACTTCCCACAGACGGCGCCAATTGATGTGAAAAACACACAAAAACTCAAAAACACTCAAGAATCAAAACACATAAAATGATAGAACTTGAAATGAAATGTAAGCTTGCACAAAGATGTATAATGGTTCGGTTATGAATAACCTACATCCACTTTGGGGAGAAGAACTTTTATTATCACTCAACACTTACAACTCAGATTGGATTGATCTCAATCTGCAACAAGAAGAAAGAAACAAAGCTACAGAAACTGTCAAACTCAAAGTGTAAAACTGATGTGATCAAGCTACTTTGGGCCCTTATATCTTGCTACTCCCTTAACCTATTGATCCGGTTAAACCTCCACTAGATAGCCCTCACTTAGTAGTTGAGATGCAGTCATCTAGCCAGTTCCAAGTAGCTTGATAAACTGCTCGAAAACCGCTCTAAAGTCAGCTGACTTACACTGCACCAAAAATGGCAGTTTTGTCAGTTTGGGTTGTTGGCTTGTTCCAACTGCCACAACTTGCTTCCAGCTTGCATGCAACACATTATGATCATTCTCCAGCCTCCAATGAATATAATCCACGTGTGAAACATCCCATGCATGCATCTATTGTTATCAGCATTCATTCATTCAATCTTTGTTGGACATGAATAAAAGAACATAGCATTCAAAATCGAAAAAATGATGACCTTGTTCTCTTTTCTACAACTAACATACCATTTCAACAATCTTATTTCACATCACAACAGAAGCTTGCTTTATCTCCCCCCACCAGCTCATAATGAAAGCAAAAAGCCATAGCAATGACAAATACGGGGAGTAAAGTAGAGAGATAGATACCTAATTGCATTCAGAATTTCCTAGGCCTAAGTACCAGACATGGTCTTTAATTGAATGTGATTGGAGTCAACAGCAACAGTGGGCAAGGCCTCATACATTCCGAACTTGCTACGGATACCCAAACTCTTGGCAACAGCACCGTAAACCATCAAGAAGAAAAGGAACACCAAAAGAACGTGAAGAACAAAAAGCTGATCGAGAATAGTAGCAGCCCTGAGCTTAGAGTCTTCCAACTCGCACATTGTGGATCTCTCAATGCCAGCCATCACGTCCAGCAGCTTATGGCAACCCTCCGGGATGAAGGCGTCGACGTAGAGGGAGAGGAAGAGGGGGAGATTGCGGAGGAAGCGGTGGTAGTGGGGGACGATGGGGAGAGGATGGAAGGGTTTAGCTAGATAGTCACGGGTGGCCTTGAGGTGGTTCTGGGTGGTGCAGATGAGGTGGTAAAACCCCTGCTACAGCATCACCGACGACGTCAAGATCTGGTAAATAGGGCTACCATCCCCAAATTCGATCACAACCAAGTAATTCAATTACGTAGAAGAGGAGGATCCGATTCCACCAAAATTTGGTAGGACCGGTCCTACTCTAGTCATTCTCTAAAAATATTATCAATTTTTATTTGTCATACGAGTTGCTCATACAATAGTTTAATTCAACGATAACCACTTTTTTTATCTGATATCACTTTTTAGTAAAAATATTATCACTTTTTATATATTATTCAAATTGTTCATGAAATAATTCAATTGAATGTATATCACTTTTTTTTCATCGGGTATCACTTTTTATTAAAAATATTATCACTTTTTATATTATACGAATTCTTCATGAAATAGTTCAATTCAACGATTATCACTTTTTCTTTATTTGGTGTCACTTTTTATTAAAAATATTTTCAATTTCTATATACTCTATAAAATATTGTTCATGAAATATTTCAATTGAATGTATATCACTTTGCTTTCATCAAGTATCACATTTCTATTAAATATATGTTATCAAAGTTTCTACTCAACGAATTGTTTAATAATTCAATTTAATGATAATCACTTTTCTTTTATCAATATCACTTTTTATTAAAAATATTATCACTTTCTATATATTCCACTAATGAAATAGTTCAATTAAATGTACATCACTTTTTTTATTGGATATTACTTTTTATTAAAATATTATTACTTTTCTATTTTGAGAATTGTTCAATTAGAAAGAATTATTTTTTCAATTATAAGTATCACTTTTTAAAAAAAATATTATTATTATTATTTTATAAAAGGGTAGGTCTTGCGTGAGACCATATCACATTAAACCATTTTACAATTTTTAAAATTGTTATCACTTTCGCTATAAAATGTTATCACTTTCGCTATAAAATGTTATCACTTTCTATTTATATACTATAAATTGTATATGAAATAATGTTATCACTTTTCATTAATTTAGTATCACTTTTCAGTATAAAAGTTATCACTTTTTGACCGTTTCGCGTAAGTCCTTACGTGAGACTGTCTCACACAAGTCTTTTTCTTTATAAAACTATTAATTAAGATTAAATAATTTAATGAAATTATAATATTAATACATTAAATAAAAATCTTTAAAATATACATTTTTAATCATAGAATATATGTGTATATATTAATAAATAAAATGAAAAAGAGAATTACTAAAAAAATTTCAAAGAAAGTTATTATTATTTTTATTTAGTTTTTAAGAAACAAATTTAATTAAATGAAAGGTAAGTAAACACTAAACATGCCTTTGATAGTTAGGTGGCAGCGCGTATCCACTGTTCCTAAGCGTGCATGTGGCGCGTGTTTCCCAGTAATTCATTAATGGGCTTGGATAGATCCGTCTCACGAAATGAGATTCGTGAGACGATCTCTCATAAATTTTTGCTAAGAATATTTTAAAAGGTCATGTTTGGTTGCTATTAAATTAAAAATTTTTAAAATTAATTATAATACAATTAAGCCCAACTGATACGTGGATCTATGACGAAAATGGAATAGGTGGCTTAGACCACTTGGTCGATATGTTTAGAAGAAGAATGAAAACCATTCCTGTATTTATTTTTTTCAATTTTTTTAACGTTTTTTCCTTTATTTTTTTATTATTTAAATTTTTAATAATTTAACATTTTCTATTCATTTAATTATTTTAATTTTAATTAATATAAATGTAATATACAATTGATTAAAAGTGATAATGATGTTGTGAATTATTTTATAAATAATTTATAATAAAATGAAATGTGATTCCACTTTTAACAAAAGTGATAATATCTTTTTAACAAAAGTGATAACATTGCTTTGAAATATTACATGAAGAATTTATAATATAAATGAAAAGTGTTAACATTTTAAATGAAAAGTGATAACACCTTTAATAAAAAGTGATAATTAATTATCAAAGTGTATTTTACAAATAATTTATAGAATAGATAAAAAGTGATAATATTCTTAATAAAAAGTGATTCCTAATCTAAGAAAAGTGTTGAATTATTTCACGAAGTACCATTAACTGAAATAATAAAAAGTGATAGTATTTTATTTTAAAGTGATATATGATAAACGAAAAGTGTTTAGTTAAATTATTTATGAAATTTTCGTCTAATGAATAAAAAAGTGATAATAATTTAGCATAAAGTGATACCTGGATAAAGTAAAGTGATAATAATAGTAGAATAATCGAAGTATCTAAAAAATAATTACTAATAATATTATTATTATTGAATAATTAATTAATAATAATAATAAATAATATTATTTATTAAAAGTGAAAAATAATTGATCAATTGAAATAGTATGTGGATGGATTTGGACGGAAGCACGAGTGACCTGACAGTAGTAAGCCAATTTTGTTAAATGTCGATAATTTTAATGAATGAAACAAACACGGACCTTGTTTTTTTATTTTTTATTTTTATTTTTTGTTTTTATTTTATATTAATGGGTTGAATAAGATTTCTCTCGTATAAGAAGATCTGTGAGACGATCTCACTCTAGATCTATCCTATTTTTTTTAATCTATTTTTCATTAATTTGAATATTACTTTAATTAAAATATTATCACTCCTTACCCTGAATTATAATTCATTTTCAAAGATATTATCACTTTAAAAAGTGTGTTGTATGTTATCATACCTTTCCATCCGATGATCTCAAATACTGTTAATAAACAATGAAAATATATTCCTTACTAAACACATATATAACTTAGTATAAATAAAAAGAAATACAATTCTAAAAGAAAAGTGATAAGTTAATTAATAACAAAATCATAAAATTCATCCCTAATCCTAATCTTAATCTTAATCTTAATCTTAATATTAATAATATTAATAATAATATAAAAGCATAATAAATCCAATCCTGACCATTTATTTCTAAAATAATCTCAGACACCCATTAAAATAATTAAATAATTATAATTATGACATTTTCAAATTAGAAAATAAGAGTCATCTATTTCTAAAACAAATCTCAGCCAACCCATAAAAATAATTATAATTATGACTATAGGCAATTAAATTTTATTGCCTAATAAATATAAATGCAAAGGAGAATAAGTTAATATTGGTTAAATATTTATTTATTAAGGAATTTAAATAAATTAATTTGTGAAATAGATAAATAATTGATAATTAGTATAATTATTTAGGCCCGGATTCAAGTTAAATGGGCCCAATTCAAGTGAAAGGAGCTCAATTCAAGTTCAGTGGGCCTGACTCAAGTCAATAGGCTCATGTCAAATCCAGCATGTTTAATTAAATTAAATAGGCTCAAGTCCAAGTTCAGCAGCCTTAATTAAATTATATAGGCCCAAATCAAATCCAGCATACCTAATTAAATTAAATAGGCCCATGTCATCTAGCAGGCTTAATTAAAGGAGAAAATCCCAACATATCTTTTCAAGGAGAAAATATCTCACAAGTAGTTATTTTCTACACCTATAAATAGGGACCTTCAGTCCTCATTCCAAACATTCTGAAACTCCTGAAAACCCGGAGAGCTCTGAAGAAACTTGAAATCTCTGAGAAGATCAAATTATTTTTCAAGGATCAATCTAGAAACGACACTCAATCTGAGATCAAGGTGCGGAGCCACTCAGATTCAATATTTCTTCAAATCAAGTTCATCAAATTTATCCAGCAATATTCGTGAACTCAACGGTGTTCTACCAAATTGAACGGTGTTTTTCACGATAAATCTTCAAATAAATGTTTGTTCCGAACAAAGACTCGACGCCTCTGGATAAATGTTTTAAAGCTTCAAGTCAACCCCAAGCTTGGAAAGCTTCATCCGAAGATCCGGCTCCGAAAGTTGAAAAGGTCTAGAAATCAACCCAAGAGAGGAATCAGAGGATAGCTAGAGACTGTCTACTCAATTCTCAAGTTCAATCCATATCGGATTATCTTTGTAATATTTTTTTATGTTTATTATTTTAATAAATACAAAATTAGTTGTTACAAATTTTGATACACCCGGTGGGACTGTTTCTACCTCTCATCTCCTCTTCACATAAGCAAAGTAAGATGACTCCACTCAGAGTCACCAAGTCAGCTTATGTCTTCAAGTCTTCAGAATTACATGTTGAAGACATTAATGTTACAACTAGAAGCATGTCAAGAAAAGTGCGGTCTGAAGTCTCTTCGGAGACAAATTCTTTAGTTGGAGTTATCCCCAAAGGAATACCTTATAATGATAAGGATGATAAAAATGAGGAGGGCAACCTTGATGGCTCAACTCCTCTATCTGAAGAAAGTTCATCGTCTAATTCATCCATAGCCTTAGCTATGACAACAAATACTTCGTCTGTCGAAGAGCAATTAGCAAGTTTGACTGAGTCCATTGCTGCACTCGCCAAACAAAGCCAAGAACAAGGTACTTTGATCTTCAAACTAATGGAGAAAATGGCTGGTGCTGAAACTAGCCATGTAAACGAAAAGAAAGTTGAGGATACTGAAAATGAAGTAGATGACTTCATGAGATGTCAATCGACGGGAAAAAAGGTGATCGACGAAGAACTGAATATTTTTCATGATGGAATGGTTTCTATAAGCCAGCTAAAAAGCATTATACTTGGGACGATGAACGACCAATTTGAAGAGAGCTCCAAGCCTTCATTCACTTATGCTAAGCCTTTTACTAGGAGGGTTGATAACTTGAAGATGCCACCGAACTATCAACCCCCCAAGTTCCAACAGTTTGATGGAAAAAATAATTCAAGGCAACATATAGCACATTTCATTGAAACGTGCAATGATGTCGGAACTTACGGAGATCATATGGTGAGATAATTCGTTCGTTCTCTAAAGAGAAATACTTTTGAATGATACACCGACTTGAAAGCCGATTCTATAGATAGTTGGGATCAGATGGAACATCAATTCCTTAATCGTTTCTACAGTACTAGGAGAACGGTTAGCATGATGGAGTTGACTAACACCCGTCAATTAAAAGAAGAGCCAGTAATTGAGTACATTAATCGATGGAGAAATCTGAGCTTAAATTATAAAGATCGACTGTCTGAAGTTTCTGCCATTGAGATGTGCACAAAAGGAATATAGTGGAACCTCCGCTACATACTTCAAGGAATTAAGCCTAAAATATTTGAAGACTTGGCCACAAGAGCTCACGACATGGAGCTAAGTATGGGGATGAGTGGAGTTGTAGAGCCACCGATTCCTGGATCCTACAAGTATAAAGAAAAGCAAGAGACCAGGAAAGGGGGCAAACCCTACAACAAATCTTCCGAAAAAGAATCCATGGCCACAAATGCATCAACTGTCAAATTTCGAATGAATGAAAATGAAAAGGATGATAAAGTAAAGAATGATTCCCAAGAAAATACAAGAAGAATGTATGAAAGTGTTGCAATTTGTCCTCTTCAATAGTAAATTTCAGTGAACAAAATGCAAGGGGATATTTGTAGGCAAATAAGTTTTATTGCCTAATAAATATAAATGCAAAGGAGAATATATTAATATTGGTTAAATATTTATTTATTAAGGAATTTAAATAAATTAATTTTTGAAATAAATAGATAAATAATTGATAATTAGTACAATTATTTGGGCCCAGATTCAAGTTAAATGGACCCAATTCAAGTCAAAGGGGCTCAATCCAAGTCAAGTGGGCCTGACTCAAGTCAATAGGCCCATGTCAAATCCAGCATGTCTAATTTAACTAAATAGTCTCAAGTCCAAGTTCAGCAGGCTTAATTAAATTAAATAGGCCCAAATCAAATCCAGCATGCCTAATTAAATTAAATAGGCCCATGTCCAGTCCAGCAGACTTAATTAAAGGAGAAAAGCCCAACATATCTTTTCAAGGAGAAAATATCTCACAAGTGGTTATTTTCTACACCTATAAATAGGGACCTTCAGTCCTCATTCCAAAATTCTGAAACTCCTGAAAACCCGGAGAGCTCTGAAGAAACTTGGAATCTCTGAGAAGATTAAATTATTCTTTAAGGATCAATCTAGAAACGACACTCAATCTGAGATCAAGGTGCGGAGCCCCTCAGATTCAACGTTTCTTCAAATCAAGTTCATCAAATTCATCCAGCAATATTCGTGAAGTCAACGATGTTCTACCAAATTGAACGGTGCTCTTCGCGATAAATCTTCAAATCAACATTTGATCCGAACAAATGCTCGACACCTCCGGATAAATATTTTAAAGCTTTAAGTCAACCTCGAGCTTGGAAAGCTTCATTCGAAGATCTGGCTCCAAAAGTTGAAAAGGTCAAGAAATCAACCTAAGAGCGGAATCAGAGGATACCTAGAGACTGTCTACTCAATTCTCAAGTTCAATCCATATCGGATTATCTTTGTAATATTTTTTTGTGTTTATTATTTTAATAAATACAAAATTTGTTGTTACAATGACCTTCTCAAATTATGAAATAAGATATTATTTATTAAAACTTAAATAATATAATCAAATTGCAGGGATGAAAAGGCCCAAGCCCACAGAATTAGGTCAAATCAGCTATTGACTAATCAAATTGCGAGTTATATATGGGACTTCCTCACTATTCACCTATATAAGGAGCCTTCCTCCATTCATTCTAGATACACCAAGAGTGATTTTCTATGAAGATCAAGACTTCAGAGTTGTTTGAATAATCTTTTTCGATGAATGACCTATAATCTGGGATTCAGGTGCTAAACCGTTCGGATTTAAGCATAACACAAATCCCGCAAAACCTAAGTATTCGCCCTCTGCAGCATCAGAAAAAAAAATTCAGAACTAAAACCCACATGTTGTATGATAGACATGCATGCATGCACTTTGTGTGTGTGTGTTGTTGTGCAGCCAAGACAGGTGGAAGGTGGTGATTGGTGTTGAAGGGTTGATGGGGATCAACAATAAAAAAGCTGCAGAGGTTGGAGCATGATCAAGAAGCCGTCGGATCAGATTCATCTCAACCATGCATTGAAGGTGGAATCAAGTTAGTTAGGTTGTTAGTTAGTTGAGTTTGTTAGTTGGTTGAGCTAACAAACGAGCTTCCCACGTGAAAAGCCAACCTGCAGCATAGCAGTTGGATTGCTGGTGTGCATATAAGCACAATGAACAGCCGGTGAATCCAATTCAAGCAAGCAACACATCAGTTACAAGATTAGAAAGCACATTAGGGTTTATGTGCATAAGTTCATCATCATCTTCCTTAAGTGTATATTGTAATCATCCTAGTGAGTGATTGTTCCTTCAAAGTGGATGTAGGCTTACGCCGAACCACTATACATCTTCGTGTTGATCTCTTTCATTTCATTCTTCGTTCATCAATCGATTCGTGAGTGAAACATGAGTGATCAAACGTCTAAGTGAGTGCAAGCTTTTGAGTGTTCTTCATCAAGTGTTTGCATGTTCTTTTGAACGGCCTACAATCTGGGATTCAGGTGTTAAACCGCTCGCATTTAAGCCTGCTTAAGTCAAAGTTCTTCCAAGAACGGCCTATAATCTGGGATTCATGTGTTAAACCGACCGGATTTAAGCGTTCTTAAATGAATGGCCTATAATCTGGGATTCAAGTGCTAAACCGCTCGAATTTAAGCCTGCTTAAGCCGAAGTTCTTCCAAGAACGGCCTATAATCTGGGATTCAGGTGCTAAATCGTCCGGATTTAAGCGTTCTTAAGTCAAGTTCTTCGGTGAACGACCTATAATCTGGGATTCAGGTGCTAAACCACTCGAATTTAAGCATGCTTAAGTCAAAATTCTTCACGGCCTATAATTTGGGATTCAGATGTTAATCTCAGCTAATCTCAGCCACCCATTAAAATAATTAAATAGTTATAATTATGATATTTTTAAATTAGGAAATAACTTAGTCAAAATTCTCACCATCAATTTCTCAAACAAATCTCAGTCACCCATTAAAATAATTAAATAATTATGACCTTTTTAAATTTGGAAATAAGATATTATTTATTATAACTTTAATAATATTAAATATATTACTCCCTCATCCCCCAAAGTATTTTACTTTTTTTTTTCATCCGTCCCTCAAAGTATTTCACACTTTACTTTTACTAAATTTGGTAAAAATACATTATAATAATACTCACTTTTTACACACATCCCAATATAATACTTACTTTTTCACATCTCCCAACAACTTTACACACATTTTTCATTAAATAAACTAAAATATATATTCTCTTTCTTACTTTATACATAAAAATACAAAATTTTCGTAAACTTCGCGCACACCAATACGTGAAATACTTTTCGGGATGGAGGGAGTATTTGAATATATTCAAAATTAAAGCTTTCGACCCATTAACATGGAGGATATCTTCTTATATATAAAGTGGGAGTTCGGGCCCCCAGGACATAGCTCAAGTGGTAGAGGGGAAGGTGGAAAAGTCTTCCAGCTGAGCTTGGTTGCTGCAGGGTGGGGTTTCGAATCCTGCCTTTGGCATGGATTTGGCCCCTTGCAAGCACAAGTATAACAGTGAGCCCTCTCTATAAGCCACTTGAGGCACATCATGCGATTTACCTCCTCCACCAATCCCCAGGGCACATCATGCGATTTACCTCCTCCACCAAACAGTGAGCCCTCCTATAAGCCACTTGAGGCACATCATGCGATTTACCTCTTCCACCAATCCCCAGGGCACATCAGTCAATTTATCTCCTCCACCAATCCCCGGGGGCAGGGACCTCCTCCACCAATCCCCAGAGCACATCATGCAATTTATCTCCTTCACCAATTCCCAGGGGGCCGGAAAATTCCCCGGTGACAGCCGGTTGCCCACCACCCCTTTCTTTCAACGCGCAGAGCCACGTGTCCTGTTAATTCAATTTCACCTCCACATATCAGGCTAGGTTTCTTCTTCCCATTTTTTATCTCCTTGTTTGCTGTTAATTCAATTTCACCTCCACATGTCAGGTTAGGTTTCTTCTTCCCATTTTTTATCTCCTTGTTTGGCTATTTACGGGTCTTTCTCCTCTCCCCCTTCATTCACTCCCATGGGGATACGCCACACCCACTTCTCGCCGTCGCCCATCGATTCTCACAGTGAGGCCTCCAACTTCTCGCCGACCGAAGTAATTTTGGACAGGGTAGTGACGACGGGTGATTCGCTCCACGCTTCCGTCGCCTGAATTCCAACTTCGAAGGTAGTATTCACTCGCTCAACTTTTGTTCATTTTGCTGATTAATTAATATTCAGTTGGAATTGGAATAATAAGGATCGACACCCTTCTTTTATTGAAAATCTCTTCTCCCTCGCTTTCTCTTATCGCCAACGTTGCAGATATTCCTATGCCATGCTTCCGCCTTTAACTTTTCTTACTTTCGTTTTTGGGTTTAATTGAAGAGGAAATTAAAGATGCCCAAGGTGTTGCTGCAATCTGAGCCTTCCCGTTAGTTGTGTTCTCTTGCTCAGGTACCACACTGACTTATGTGCTTCTTTTGAAACAATCGCCGACGAATTTCGTTCTATTTTCCCTGAATATGATGCTACATTCATACGCATCTTGTAGACAACTATAATCACAAAACTGACCGCTTATCCTCTTTTGATAGAACTTACTCTGTTTTGATTTCATTACCTTGAATCACTAAATGACAACATATTTTTATTATACTTGAGTTAACATAGAGTATAACCCTAAACTCATAGGCCTCCTGTGGGCCTGTGTGGAGTCAAAAAGCTAGCAGTTTCTGTAATTTGTCCGCGCTTTCTATTTCATAATCCAGAGTACTAAGAGAAGAAATCCAATTTTTTTTTTTTTTTTAATAATGGAATTGTCAAAGAGTGTGACCATACACCCATATGCTATATGTTGGCTTCTAATTTAGAAAGCTAACAGATTTTTGTGTGGGATTGACTCCACTTTTGTTTAAGTTAACTAAATACATGCGTTGTTAGATTTTGAGCGTTTAGGGTTTTACTATTTGCCTGAAATGGTTTAAACTTCTACTACTACAGTACTCATTTTCAACCTATTAGCATACATCTGATTTTTTTATAAAGTCATGCATAAATTAATTCAGTTGCTTGATTAGAGTTTTCCAATTCTCCACACTTGGTACAATTTACGTTACTTTGCTTCACTGTTGTACAATAATGGAACTATCATACTGTGGTTTTATTGTGATTGCAGAAAACAGTTGCTATTTGTTTAGGTAGTGCGGAAAGCCGGCAGAGCAACGCCGTCCACTGTTTAGGTAATTGGTATTGAATCAGCTTTTCAAATTTTAGCAATTTAGTTATTTGATAGTATAATCTCGTTTACTTTGAGTTTTTGAAATGTTGCCCATGCTGTGATTATTGTTGCATGTGTTTTTTAATATCTATTAGTTAAGTGTAATTGTTTAAATGTGGTCTTTTCGATCTTAACTTTTATTACAGTTTGGTTGTTTGTTTCTTCTCCATATTGAGCTTACCTATTAGTTAGGTGTAATTGTCTAAATGTGGTTTCCTTCAATCTTAAACTTTGTTAGTTTGATTGTTTGTTGTTTATTCATGCTAAGCTTAATAAATTAGGGTAATTGCAATTTGAATAACTTATAGGATATTTTTATCCGTGTTTTTTGCATTTAGAATTACATAGGAGATATCAAATTCTTGTATCTGCATAATTAACAGAAATGCCAACCTACAGTACATTCAGCGATTCCACCAAGGCTTCATGACTCGCATATCAGCTGGCAGAGGAACATCGTTGCGCCCTGCTCCCTTGACGCCTACTTATTTAGCTTGATCGACAAGGACAACAATAGCAGTAAACCAGGGAACTTCGAGCTATACTGGGGGGATACTAAGATACGACAGACAACCCAAGTACGACCTCAACCTTGAGACAACCTCAGGATCACCTGTCCCTGTAAAAAAATGTGAGCTACTTGGAGCAAAAATGGTGTATAATGAAGCCAAATGCAAAACGTGAGCACCCTCAGGTGGCTCCCAGCGTGAGCTGCACGTGCGATTGAGGCGACTGCATCTCTGTCTAGGCTACCAGACGCGATGCGGTGCGGTGGGTTGGACGTGCTGGGGAACATATCCTACGCGTTCAACAACTACTACCAAAAGAACAACTACCTGGATGAAGCTTGCAAGTTCAACGGGCTTGGGACGGTCACGCGAGCTGATCCTTCCACCAGAAACTGCAAGTTTAATATCATGATCAAGCCCTACTACGGCAGTGTTGGAAGAGTTTCAACTTCTCTGATCAACACATTGGCTTTGGTCTTGGCTTTGATCATCTTTTTCTTGAATGATTTGTGATTTTTTTATTTTTTATTTTATTTTATTTTATTTTATTTTATCGCACTTGTTTATTGAACATGTTTGCTAGCCGTCGAGGTCGAAATTAATGCTCTTTTGGAAAATTTGTAGGTTTGGAGAAATGTTTACCTCATGAAATACAATCAATGGAAATTAGTTTGGATGATTCTTTTTTCTATTTTCTTTTTTCTTCACAATGGTTTTTGTATTTTCAAATTATAATTTTCTCCAATGTATCTTGTTTCACAGGAGATAGGAACATGATCTAAACGTCGTTTTTTATGCTTTTATTTTATTAATTTTGGCTCTTTAACTATTTTTGTTATAGTTTTTTTTTTTCAATAATTTTTAAATTGTTGAAAGTTTGGTCTTTAATTGACTTTCAAATTTATTCGGTCTAATGAATTAAGGCAAATATTTGCGTGATATTTCATCTTGATCTATAGATTATTTTAAGGAGATGAATTATTCTTTTATTAAAAAAATGGCAAAAACTTGTGTGCGCACGGAAGCATACTCCGTGTTCTTTTAGAATTTTATGTTAAATTGTATACCCTTTAGTATAAAAATGTGTACCCTTTATTTTCTGAAGAAAAATAAAAAATAAAATGAAAAGTGTATACTTTTTAGAACAAAATGGTGTACTCTTATTAATTAAAGTGTATACTCTTAGAATAAAATAATGTACCCTTATCCAATAATACTAAATTCTAAAGGCGCACGGCGTGCGCAAATTTACTACTTCTCAAATTTTTGTACTCTAATTTACTGATATATGAAAAATATTTGAAGATGAATTACTCCTTTATGCTTGTGAATGAAAAATATACTTCTAAAATTCTTGAATACTGATTATCGATTACTATTTAGTATATGAAAAGTTACTATTTAGACAGATGAACTATCACTTTTTTAAATGAGAAATATTACTATTCAAATTTTAATAGGTTGGGGTATTTTATATGTGTCCTACTTTAACAATAACATGGAATTTCAATTAAAATAAATTTGTGAATTATAATTCTCTTATTTATGTAAAATAATATTTAAAATAGCAATAAATTAAAGAAAATTCATAATAATTCATTACATTATTACAAAAATAATTTCAAATTAGCCCGAGTCCACACCTCAAATGAGGTGCCCCACTTACTAATAATACTTATAACACGACTTTTCATGTAATTAACCATATAATATAGTTTTGGGAGTTTTAGAAAATGAAAAGTAAAAAAATTATGTTTCATCGTTCCAAACATAGAGTTAAATTCATTTTTTGCTCTATAACTAAGATAAACTTCGATTTTTGCCCCAAAAAAGACAAATAGTTCAATTTTATCCCATAACTAACGAATTTGTTCAATTTTTTTTACCAATTTTCATCGAAAATATGAATTTCGCCGGAAAGCCCCACGTGCACCGCATGAGAGGCTTCAAACTGGGGCTTTCTAGTGAAATTAGCGCTTTTTGACGAAAATTGGTCAAAAAATTGAATAAATCCATAAGTTATGGAACAAAATTGAACTAATTATCTTTTTATGAATAAAAATCGGATTTTGTTTTATTTATGGGGCCATAAGTGAATTTAACTCGTAAGGCGTAAGGAATTTTATTCCAAATTCAACTTCCAAAAAGAGTATTTTTATGTCATTATAATGGTCAAAATAGTAATGAAACATGATAATATATGTGGGTAGCATGTTTTTATACTATACAAATACTTGGAAACATGAAAATACGAGAATCTACAAAATTGTAAAGGTGTAAGGATTATTTTATGAAATCTAAAAACTGCCTAAAAGAGTTTTTTATTCCTTTTGACATTATAATGGTAAAAATATTAATGAAACATGAAAATTTATATGGTAATGTATTTTCACATTATATAAATGCTTGTAATTATGAAAATACGAGAATCCACAAAATTGTAAATGCGTAAGGATTTTTTTACGAAATCTACTAACTGCATAAAAAAAGAATTTTTATGCCATTATAATGACCAAAATAGTAATAAAATATCAAAATATAGGTGGGTAGAATGTTTTCACATTATATAAATGCTTAGAAATATGTAATATGCGTAAGGATTTTTCTGTGAAATCCAAAAACAGTCTAAAAAGAATATTTTTATGTCATTATAATAATCAAAATAGTAATTAAACATTGAAATATATATGAGTGGCATGTTTTCACGTTATATAAATGATTAGACACATGAAAATACGAGAATCTACAAAATTGTAAGGGTTAAATTTACTTTTTGTCCCGTAACTAACACAAAACTCGATTTCTATCCCAAAAAAGATAAATGGTTCAATTTTGTCCCATAACTCACAGATTTGTTCAAATTTTGATCAATTTTCGCCGAAAAGCCCCAAACTAAAGTCTCATGTGCGGTGCACGTGGGCCGAGCATTCCAGCAAAATTCGTATTTTTCGGCAAAAATTGATCAAAAATTGAACAAATTCATTAGTTATGGGATAAAATTGAACTACAGTAAAACCTCTATAAATTAATATGCTAGGGACCGAAAAATTTTATTAATTTAGAGAGATATTATATAATTAATAATTTATTAATTTAAAGTGATTATACAAAAAAAATTCATAACTTATTTGTACATATTAGAAATATAATGATTAGAATATATGATATGTACTAATATTGATTAGAATATATGATATGTACTAGATTTACAATTATATATTACTTGTAAATCAAATAGAGTACTGCAATCATAATATTTATTTATATATTTTATAGAAGTAGATCAATATAAGATATTGAACTATTTTAATTGTGTCAAATTGACTGCAAATTGAAAGAATTTAAGATGTGATTAATGCAAATCTGAAGTTCAACAAATAGTAAATAACACTAAATTCATATTTTTACTATTTTTTCTTAAAATAAAATGTTGAAGTTGATAATATATATATTTGAGATTTTTTTAATAATTATTAATTTATAGTTTGGTTGGGTTAAGTATTCTTTAGAATTTCCTAAAAAAATATTATCTTATTATTTAATTGATTGGTATCCAGATTTGAACTGGTCCCAACTTGGGACCGGACAAATTATTAGTTTTATCGAGGTTATTAATTTATCGAGTATTATTTTATAGAGGTTTTACTATACTTCTTTTTTTATTTTTATTTTTTTTTCAAAAATCGAAGTTTATTACAACACGATCATTGATCACCTTATATGACTGATACATATCCCTCTTAAAGAAGAATTAAATCCAATACGTTATATAAATTCAATAATAAATGCAAGAAGCAGCAATCTTTTAATTTCCAACATCCAAAACTATAAAACAATGCCTAACAAATCGATCATTAAGAAAAATTAGTGAGACAAATGGCTCCCAAACAAAAGTTAGTCTCTGTAAGGTTTACATTATAAACCCTTTAAATTTTTTGGTCCCTTTAATTTAAATACCCTAACAATACATAGTTATTATGGGTGTTTATATCCCATATAAGGTGTGACTTATACGCACGGTACAACTCAGAAGATAAGTTGAGGCTAAGTATAAGAGTGAGATTTGAACACACGCCCAAGAAAGAAAATGATGATTGGGCAGAGAGTAAGATTACATACCGATACAGAGGATGAGGTCAGCATCAGCTATCGGTCTCCTACCATCGACCTGCTACCCATCAGCCTCATACTCTCAGCCCATAAGGAATTATTGTCGGCCCATTAAGAATGATCACCCTGTTGGCGTTCGATAGTTTTGTTAACGTGACCCGTTAGAATATCATGCGTTTCTATCATAGCGGAAGCAATAAATCATAGAAACGATTACCGTTCACCAGGGTATGTTGATGAAGATTGATTCTCGCAGGCAGCCTACGCAGTCCCACGAGAATAGCCATAACTTCCTCGTCTGATGTCGGAATTGAATGATCTTTGTGCTCAGACGATCCTCTCTTTAACAGCTTTCCGTCAGTATATTGATAATCAAATTCTGAGTACTTTACTATTTTATATAAATTTCGCAAGGCGGCAGACAGCAGCAGCAAATTACCTTCTGATCTTCTGCCGTATGTCCCAAGTCCGATCTCGACGTCGTGTGGGCGACGATCTACGAGACCTCCTCAATCTGCTCTCAACCCTCATCACACGTGAATAATCAATTAGATTAGATTATGATTCCAAATAAGTTGAGGTGACTTATATACATGGGCTACAGCAGGGACCAGGAGGAGAAATTGGGTTGGGCCTCCATTGGGCTTAAGTATCCAAGCTTAGCCCAAAGCTTATACTTAAGTCCAATAATAATAATATATTCCACTAAAATATTATTACTGCACTACCTTTCTAATCCCAAAATTACGTTTTGGGCTCCTTCTTATTATGAGCCCGTTAGTCTCCCCATGTTTAAGATATACAATGTCCATTAATTAATTTAAGTTACTGACAACTCAATTAATTAATATCTCATCCAAGAGTAGTACCACTCAACCTCATTATCATGCCGGAATAAATTTCACCTGCAGGATTTACATGATAATCCTTATGAGCTCCTCAAGGGGACATCATCAACCTATGACGGACACGGATTCCTTCTACAATCAACAGCACACCATAGAGACAACACTACTTCCCAACTCATCGAGTTTGTTGATTTAATTACATGTAAATCTCACTCATTGATGAATCAAAGAAATACATACTGCCCTACATGTCGAGATTATTGTATAGGGATTAAGAGCACGAACTTCCATAATAACTGAGATCAAGTTCTCCTATAAGTCAGTATAAGTCGAACGATCTCAAGCGGTCCTGCTCAAAACACACAAGTGCACTAATGTGATTCTATAGCCAAGACAAGCTAATACCAAACCACACTACAACCATCCCGATAGAGAGTCCCCGTCTATCTCGGTTGTGAGCATCTGTTTATACTTTATAAGAAAACCGATAATATGATCTTCCGCGTGTTGTCGCACAACATATTATCTACAGTATAAAGTAAGTGGACTATTGCATCGAACATATAAATAAATTATAAGATGCAATCATTTGATCATATGATTCTCATTTCAAATTAATTGTTATAACATTGTTCATACAAAAAGGTAGACTTTTAGTATACAATCCAACAATCTCCCACTTATACTAAAAGACTATGCTGTCATGTCTTCTGCCATACATCTGATTTCCACTCCCACTACACGACCATCAAAAGCTCTCACCTTAAAGTCCTTGTAAATGGATTTACTAGGTTATCATCCGATGCAATCTAGGTGACAACAACCTTCCCCTCATCATACGATTTCTCGTAACAGGTGGTACTCGCGCTCCATGTGCTTAATTTCCTTATGGACTTGTGATTCCTTCAAGTTTGCAACTGCACCAATATCATTAATTTAAATTGTGATAATCTTGGCCAAACTTAGAAATACTTCAAAGTCCATCATGAAGTTTCTAGAGTCATATAGATACTTTGGCTGCCTTATAGGCTCCAATTTATCATCTTTCCATGATGGAGTCCGGAGTCTGAAATATATTTCTATATAACACTCCTCCATATTATGGCTCTACTTCCAAAAATTAAACACATAACCTTGAGGTGGATTTACTGTCATCCCCATCTGATTTGAAAAATCCGAATCTACGTAACTCATAAGAAGCAGCGAATCTGTCCGGTAAGCCTACATATAATTTCTAATCCTTTTCAGGTATATAAATATATGTCTCACCACAGTTCAATATTCTTATTTCGAGTTACCTTGATACTCACTGTCTAAGCAATTGGCAATACAGTTATCCATTCTCGTGCATAGCATTCCTTAGATTAAGCTTCCTCATTTGCCGAAGCATAAGGAACCGCTTTCATCTTCTTTATCTACTTTTGTGTCACAAGACACATTCACTTAGATAAATTCACATGCTAAACGAGTAAGGATCGTATCATTATATGAAACTTGAGATAAGCATAACATCCTTTCTTGTGATCCGTATTACCATGATCAAAAGGATATTTTTGCTCTTCTTAAGTCCTTCATCTCATACCGCTTTATCAACCATACCCATACGCCCGACAATACTCTTTCATTGTCTCCAATGAGCAAGATACTATCTACGTATAGTATAAGAAATACCACCACGTTTCCATCATTCTTTTTAATACACAAGACCCATCTGATCATTGATTAGATCCATGTCATTGGATTACCTCATCAAAACGGATGTTTCATGATCTTGAAGCTTGTTTTAGTCCATGAATGGACACTTTTAAGCTCACTATCACAATGCTCTTAGCTCTTTGCAATGAATCACTCTGGTTGCTTCACATAGATGTTTCCCTTAAGACTTCCAATCAGGAAAGTTGTCTCGACATCTATTTGCTATCCCTCATATTTCATATGAGTAGCAACAAATAAAAGAGTCTGGATCAACTTAGGCATAGCTACCGGTGAATAGGTTATCTCATAATCGAACCCTTTCTTTCTGAGTATACCTTTTTCGCAACAAGCTTTGCTTCCAAGGTTTTCTCCTTATTCTATGATCCTCTTTTATTCTTGCATGCCCGCTTCCAATGGTTTTTACGCCATTTAGCGGTTCAACAAGCTTCCAGACCTAATTTAAAATCCATCGATTCTATTTTAATATTCATTGCACTTACTAAGATTCCGTATTTTAATTTTATAGTGCAACATCGTATCCCTGGGATAATACCATGTTTACTAGGGATCAAGTCTTACGACTTTCCCAAAATATGTATCTCACGGGTTGTCGAATAACCCTCCCACTGTGACAAGACACTACATGTAATTGTGTATCAGACGTGACAAGCGTTGCAGTTTACCTTGTGGTATATCCTCTTGTACACTTGGTACTTATACTTTGTGTTTTCTTCTCACTACCTTTAGAATAACTCATACATGAGTTTGTAATTTATTACATAGTCCCTTTCCAAAATTCTAGTGTTTGTGTTAACAATCACCCTTCGATCTTTTAGACTAAATAAATCACCTTCATTTTTATAGCATATCCCACAAATAGACAAACATTCAAATGAATTACTGTTTCTAGGGCTTATCCATAAAATGAATTAAGTAATTCCAAATAATTCATCATCTATCTAATCATTACCATAAGAGTCTTATTCATTCTATCCACCACACCATTCAGCTGGAGCATGCCCGGTGTAGACCACTTGAGATTTAATCTCAATCTCTGATTAATAGCTCCTAATTATCCTAAGAGGTACTCGTAATGACGATTAAATCGTCATTACTTGATATATTTTCCATGATGCTTTACTGTGCCAACCTTGCAATTCTTGAATAAATCAAAGAACTTAGACATGCAGTGCATCAAATATATATATCGGTATCTAGAATAATCTTCGATTATTCATTACCACCTCTCGCCTGGATAATATTAGGTCCGCTTGAATCAGAATGAACCAATTCCAACATATATATCTATGGCTCTATACCCCTTTACCTTGAAAAGGTAATTAATCATTTTTACTTCCAAGTAAGACTCGCAAGTCCGATAGTTTCCACTTCAGATAAACCTTACGGTCCATCTGCTATCAACTTTTGAATCCTACTCAAGTAAAATGATCTAGTCTTAGACGCCAAATGCATGTTTAGTTCATCTCCGAAGGTTACTTTCTCTTACTAAGATCAGAAGATGCATTATTAATTACTATTTGTTGCATCTGTGGAATATACATGATTTAAGAGTATACAAATTATCCATCAACGTACCATAACAGATTACAACTCTATCCTTCATTATAATGACCATGTCATTTAAATGAAATGGAGTATCCATCTATTAATACATAGAAACCGAAATCAAATTCTTTCTATGAAAATGTACGTAAAGATAATTTCACAAAATCAAACGTCTACTCATATCATTAGATAAATAAACAACTCCCACTGCAATAGCCACCACTCTTGTAGTTTTACCCATGTCTATAATAATCTTATCCTCACTTAGTAATAAGCATTCAGTGATTCCAGTATCTACACACTTCGTGTCAGTAGATACCATCACTAATCATTTTTAAACAACTAGCAAGTAAGATTCTATCCTTGTTCACTCCTTTTATGAAATTGGATTTCTTTTACCACATGTTTTGTCAGAAGTTTCCCACCATATACAACCTCTTGTAATTCAGGAGAAACTTACTCAAAACATCTAGGCAATTATGAAGATTAAAATTGACTTAGGTTTCCCCTTCAACTTCTATTCCATGTATTTCCAATTCATTCATCAAATTCAATCATGACCTACCGCCTTTTAACTTACTCAAGTATCCGAAGAGTTACATGAGAACATCATATTTCTATGAATCTCTTATCTCTTCACTAGAGACTTTAATATGCATCATGATAAGTCTTTTGTGAGAACACACATGTATTTCTTAAGCAGTAAAATTCGAATCCAAGATTCTTTTCTAATCATCTAATTTGGACAAGTAAATATAATTTCTTTTAGTTAATAATAAGTGAGATAAAACTATTTGAAAATCAGAGAATCACAAATAAATATACCGATCAAATCTTCGAATTTTATCCTTTTATATTGATCCCTCAAATCAATATAAAAATAAAATTCACCGACATCTCAAGCACCGTGAGTCTGCAAGCCACGATAGTGTGAACGTTTACAAACCGAACATTTACAAGAGAAGATTTTACCCATTAATTTCATTTATCAACATAAAATAATTAATAGTCGGTTCCTCTTTAGCCATGCAAATAAAAGCAGTGACTCTGATGGGGAGGATACTTATTATTTACACCTAAGTGTACACCATTATTTGACCCCAAGTCCGCGGCCCAAGCTTATGTGCCTTACAGATGGAGAAGTACACACGCGATTGGATAACTTCCTACAGTCATCAATTATAAGTTTGTACAGTGATCCGCAAATGAACTCATCCGATGGGGAGGAAGGTCTATGCCAACACGCAAGTTCATGTGCATCACATTACAAATAATAATTATTTAATGAAGTATGTACCAGTGATCCACAAATATACTCATCCGATGGGGAGGAAGGTCTATGCCAACACGCAAGTATACTTGCATCACTTACAAACCAATAATGGAGGCGCGGGAATTTTTACCAATTTCCTCTCCCACTTAGTTATTTAAAACCAAGGGTTTTTACATGCATATAATATTTAAAAATAAAATACGCAACCTAGCATGCTCATACTTCCAAATATATAACAATAATTGACCAATAAAACAATTATAGCAGTTATATATAAGGAAATAAATTGCCAAAAATAAGTTGACTTGATCAACACTCCAACATACATGCATATAATATACCAAATATAATACGCAATCTAGCATGCTTCTATTTAAGGCAATAAATCATAGAGAATCATGCATACATATATAACAATAATCAATTATAACAGTTATATAACAGCAAATTCGATTGTTCGCCACCAATCACGAATGCGGACAACTGCGATGGGGATCGACCTCCCCGCATCCTGCTCTACCACTCTAGCACCCTGCCCGATCATATTATGAAGACTCACGCGGAACCTGATGCAGACCAGTCGAACTTGATGCAAACCCGCTCGAACCTGGTGCAGAGTCGATCAAACCTAATGTAGACCAGTTGAACTTGATTCAAACGCGCTCGAACCTGGTGCAGAGTTGATCGAACCTGATGCAGACCAATCAAACCTGATGCAAATCCGCTCGAACCTGGTGTAGCATCGATTGAACCTGATGCAGACCAATCGAACCTGATGAAAATCTGCTCGAACCTGGTGTAGCATCGATCGAACCTGATGCAGACCAATCGAACCTGATGCAAATCTGCTCGAACCTGGTGTAGCATCGATCGAACCTGATGCAGACCAATCGAACCTGATGAAAATCTGCTCGAACCTGGTGTAGCATCGATCAAACCTGATGCAGACCAATCGAACCTGATGCAAATCCGCTTGAACCTGGTGCAGCATCGATCGAACCTGATGTAGATCCGCTCGTCCAAGGGCCTACTTGCACGGAACCAAGTTCAGTCCAACGCGCAACATCAAACTACACCAAATATCATTCAGGTTTCGTAACTTTAGGAACCTGGGAACCCAATCTTCACCGTCCAGAATCTACATCTATGAGTTTTGAACATGCTGTCCAAATTACAGGTCGATCCAACGGTTAGTTTCTGAGAACGGCTCTATTCCCTCGACTACGCAGAACAGAATCGCCCAAAAACTGCTTCTGTTTTCGGCGTATTCCTGATAACACAAAGCTCTAAATACGATCTTCACCGTTCAAAATGTACATCCACAAAATTCGAACATGCTGACCAAAAGTCAGCCTGATCTGACGGTTGAAACTCTGTTTATTGCCTCTGCAATATCACTGCGCTGGATTTTCTCTCAATTTCTTCATTCCATGGAAAATTGACGAACAGTTTTCGTCGAATTCTCTCACACACAACCATCGACGACGAACAGATATGATATAGGGTATATTTCACATAGGGATATTCATGGTTTGCGCAGTAAAACCAAAATCCTAAACATGCGATCCTAATTTCGAAAAATTAATCACATAAACCCTAGCCTAACGTGTCACGCTTCACCACGAAACCAAAGCTCTGATACCAATTGTTGGTGTTCGATCATTTGGTTAACGTGACCCGTTAGAATATCATGCGTTTCTATTATAGCGGAAGCAATAAATTATAGAAACGATTACCGTTCACTAGGGTATGTTGATGAAGATTGATTCTCGCAGGCAGCCTGCGCAGTCCCACGAGAATAGCCATAACTTCCTCGTCTGATGTCGGAATTGAATGATCTTTGTGCTCAGACGATCCTCTCTTTAACAGATTTCCGTCAGTATATTAATAATTAAATTCTGAGCACTTTACGATTTTATATAAATTTCGCAATGCAGCGGACAGCAGCAGCAAACTACCTTCTGATCTTCTGCCGTATGTCCCAAGTCCGATCTCGACGTCGTGTGGGCGACGATCTACGAGACCTTCTCAATCTGCTCTCAACCCTCATCACACGTGAATAATCAATTAGATTAGATTAGGGTTCCAGATAAGCTGAGGTGACTTATATACATGGGCTACAGCATGGACCAGGAGGAGAAATTGGGTTGGGCCTCCATTGGGCTTAAGTATCCAAGCTTAGCCCAAAGCTTATACTTAAGTCCAATAATAATAATATATTCCACTAAAATATTATTACTGCATTGCCTTTCCAATCCCAAAATTACGTTTTGGGCTCCTTCTTATTATGAGCCCGTTAGTCTCCCCATGCTTAAGATATACAATGTCCATTAATTAATTTAAGTTACTGACAACTCAATTAATTAATATCTCATCCAAGAGTAGTACCACTCAACCTCATTATCATGCCGGAATAAATTTCACCTGCAGGATTTACATGATAATCCTTATGAGCTCCTCAAGGGGACATCATCAACCTATGACGGACACAGATTCCTTCTACAATCAACAGCACACCATAGAGACAGCTCTACTTCCCAACTCATCGAGTTTGTTGATTTAATTACATATAAATCTCACCCATTGATGAATCAAAGAAATACATACTGCCCTACGTGTCGAGGTTATTGTATAGGGATTAAGAGCACGAACTTCCATAATAACTGAGATCAAGTTCTCCTATAAGTCAGTATAAGTCGAACGATCTCAAGCGGTCCTGCTCAATACACACAAGTGCACTAATGTGATTCTATAGCCAAGACAAGCTAATACCAAACCACACTACAACCATCCCGATAGAGAGTCCCCGTCTATCTCGGTTGTGAGCATCTGTTTATACTTTATAAGAAAACCGATAATATGATCTTCCGCGTGTTGTCGCACAACATATTATCTACAGTATAAAGTAAGTGGATTATTGCATCGAACATATAAATAAATTATAAGATGCAATCATTTGATCATATGATTCTCATTTCAAATTAATTGTTATAACATTGTTCATACAAAAAACTAGACTTTTAGTATACAATCCAACACACCCGACATAACGCAACATGCATTAAAGTGTGAAGGGGACATGTCAGATTCATCATTTTCCTTGGAGGGACACGTGACAACACTTGGCAAATCAAAGGGGGACCATCTACAAAATATCTCCTATTAAGACAATGCACCTGCAGCAAGGAGACAGACGATACTTTGTTCTCAATTGACTATAACTTTATCTTCTTCCTCAAGAAACTCATTTTATATTTCTCTCTCTATAAACTATCTCAAAATGTAAGGTGTTCTACCATGAAACTCAAAGGTAAATATCAATAATATGTTAAGGGCTTCAAATGGGGCGACGGAGAAAATAATTGTGTTTGACGTGTCCATTTTAGTGTCTGGTTAATCGTTACTCCAAACGTATTTTATCTTAATCTAACTCGCTAAAAACGACCATCAACAGTTGGTGCCGTCTATGGGAATTGACTCTATTCAAATTTTGTAGTTTTCTCCGTCGTAGCCATTGCCGCCAACCGGAGTTCATTCGTTTGCACCATTCTTGTTCTTTCTATTATGAAAGAACCAAGAAAATTCAAATATTCCATTATTTCTCTCTCTAAAACCAAGAAGAGATCTGGTCACAGAACTCTACTGTTTCAAAGATTCCAACCATCTACTCTCAGAAATCTTTCATTCCTCCACTTGAAAACCAAGCTAACTCCCACAATCCTACTTTGTGGTGGAGATCTAGAAGCTTTTAGCCATCTTCCATGTAGATTTCTACAAGGTCTTCTACTTCAGCTTGAAGATGAAGAAGAAGAGAACTTGGTGTTGCAGTTAGCTAGCGCGTATTAATTGTTGCCTAAAAAAGAAAAGGAGATCTCGAGATCTGGAACAAGACCAATGGCAGCATGTGTCGCTGCCTACCAAATTAAGAAAGAAATTGCAAAAAAATGAGATCCCAAGATGAGAAGAACGTGGGTCGTTGGGAAAAAGAAGGAGAAAACTTAAACTTGGTGTTGCAGTTGGTTAGCCCGTAACCCCTGCTACCAAAGAAAAAAACAACACGCGGAAGAAGGAGGTCGATGATGTTTAGCACATTCCTCCAGGGGAGAGGCCGAACTTCTCAACAGGTAGAAGAGGAATGACTCATTTTAAGAGATGACTTTGAGGTAATATTAAAATCTCCAGCCTTAAATTTGCAAAAAATAAAGAAAAATTATGCAAAAGAATGAAATAAGACGAATGTCTCATTATGCTAAATCGGGTGTAGTAAGCATGTTTTACGCATGTGTTATGCTAAATTGGAAGTAGAAAGCATGTTCAATGTGTGTTATGCTAAATCTGTGGGGTAGGAAGCATGTTTTACGTATTCTTTATGTTTAATGCTAAACGTGAAAAAAGAGTTTGGCTTCAGTATATAGCTCAGTTGGTTAAAGCATGTTTTTCTCATCATCTGTAAACATGTCATAGTAAGACATAAGAAAGGAAGAAAAAAGCAAAAAAGGGAGAAAAGGCGTAAAAAAAGAAAAAAATAAAAAAAGTAGAAAAGGATGCCGAAGCCAAGAGAGAGTACCGATGGTTTATTTCGGATGACGAGGTTCAACTTTCAGAGATGAACCCACGTGAAAAAACAAGAAGAGGAAAAAGAGGTGGAAAAGGAAACAGTTCGTAAGAGCTGAGGTCTGAAGATGAAGGGAGGTATGATTTGTAGCTCAGTGGGTTAGAGCGTGTTTCTCACATCAACCACAAACATGCCGGGGTAAGGCCCATAAGAGAGAATGAGAAAGCAGAAAAGGCGTTAAAAAAAGTTAGAGCCAGAAGCTGAGACCGAGGATGAAGGTGAAGGAAGCCGAGGCTGAGGAGAAATCGCAAGTTTGGTTCAGCTAAGATTTGATTTGTAGCTCAGTTAGTTAGAGCGTGTTCTTCTCATCAACTGTAAACATGTCGGGGTGAGAAAAGAAAATAAGAAAAATAGAAAAGAATGACGTGGCCAATCCCACGTGGATACTCATAAGAAAGGGAGGATGCCAGCCGAGCTGAACTTGTGCACGAAAAAAAAAATTAGATATGCTGAGTTTGAGGCTAGGTCCATGTGAATTCTGACGCAGAAGAGAAAGGAAAGGCGGACCGCTGCAGTGCCAAGGCCGGTGATATTTGGGAAGAGGCTGACCCATGTAATGTATAACTCAGTTGGTTAGAGCATGTTTTTCTCATCAAGTACAAAAAAGAAGGAGGCCGAGACCGAGGAAGGAGGCCGACCGACGTGGCAGAATAAAGAAAGAGAAAGAGAAATGTGTTTTAAACATATCGAGGCTGATCCTATGTGGATACCGATAAGAAAGGGAGAATGCCAAACCACCTGAACTTGTGCGCAAAAAAACTGGTATTTAACACCGATGAGAATGGAAGTTGGCAGAAGACAGGAGAAAATAAGCTAAATAAGAAATGAGAAAGGAAAGGAGATAGCTCAATCAGTTAAAGCGTGGAGTGTGGTTATATGCAGATTGGACGAGGAAGATGAGGCTCCACCTAGCTGAGGTGTAGAGGCACGTTCCATCCATATAAGGTGTAGAAGCTGAAGCTCCACCCATATGAGATGTAGAAACAAAGACTCCACCTGACTGAGGTGTAGAAGCCGACGTTGCATGCAAATGAGGTGTCATACCCGATGTTACACTCGAGGTTTAGAAGCTGAGGCTCCACCCATGGTGTAGAGCTGATGCTCCATCCAACTAAATGGAGATGTAAGGCATGTTTGAAAAATAAAGAGTAAGAAGTATGAATACACAAAGCATAGTCAGTTAAAACGTCTGAGGGCTGACCTTGCATGAAGAAAGAAATTGATGAAGAAGTGAAGATAGAGAGAATAAGAAAGGAAAAGAGATAACTCATAAGGTAGAGTGTCTGATGGCCGACTCTTCAGAAAAGAATAAGAAGTCTAACTTCAATCCAACTGGAATAAAAGGGAGAAGATCCATATCGGCAAAAGGGTAGCTTCGTTGATTAGAACATTTCTATTAGCCATGAAAATATTGGCGTAAAAGGGTAGCTTCGCTAATCAAAGCGTTGCTGTTAGCCATATCCAATTGAGATTAAAGAGACAACCTGAGAAATTACATTGGTGCAAAAGGGTAGCTCTGTTGATTAGAGCGTTGCTATTAGCCATATTTGATATTAAACATGGGAGAAGAAGTCAGAAAGAATTTGACATAGCTCAATTGGATAGAGCGTGGCCAACAAAGATGCGGACTCCATGAGAAAAAGTAAGGAGGGCTGACGTTGAAATACCTAGTGACTAAACAACCGTGATTGAAATTAATAGCCGAGGTGGAGTATCCATTATAAAAAAGAGTTGATGTTAAATTCTTGAGGAGAATAATGTCAATTCCCTTCTTAGCTCAGTTGGTTAGAGCTTGAAAGAAAAGAAACAAAGAATGATAAGTAAAATGCATGACAGGCCGAGATGTTAAAACAAAGGACTGAGATGTTAACTATCGATCGTTATATAGCTCAGTGGGTTAGAACATGTGGTGGATGAGATTCCACATGATAAATAAAGATTTCAGCTGGAGATGAAGAGTCCGAGGTCTTCATCAGTTGAGGATGTAGAGATCGAGGTCTCCATCAGCTGAGGATGTAGAGACCGAGATCTCCACCTAACAAAAGATGTAGAGGCCGAGGCTCCCTCTAGTTGGGTATGAAGAAGGCGAGTTTTCAAATGAAGGAGGAAAGAAAACAATTCCTGATATAAAAAAAGGTATTAGCTCAGTTGATCAGAGCGTGGAGTGTTAATTGCTAAGATTTGAGTAGAAAAGAAATCATATGGAGATGGTAAAAAAATTCGAGGCCGAGGTCTAATGATGAAGGAACAAGTGATCAAGAAAGAAAGGAAAAGGTTCGTCGGTATATAGCTCAGTTGGATAGGGCGTGTAGTGGATGAGATTTCACGTGAGAAATAAAGATTCCATCTGAAGATGTCGAAGCCGAGGTCTCCATCCAGCTGATGGGTATGAAAGGGCGTGTAATGATGAAAGGGCGTGTAAGGAGGAATGTAAGAAGAATGCATATAAGATTAGCTCAGTTGGTTAGAGCGTTGGTTAGAGCGTGTAGTGGATGAGATTTCACGTGAGAAATAAAGATTCTAGCTGTCGAAGCCGAGGTCTCCATCCAGCTGATGGGTATGAAAGGGCGTGTAAAGAGGAATGTAAGAAGAATGCATATAAGATGGCTCAGTTGGTTAGAGCTTTGGTTATTAATCATCAAGATTTGAGATACCCGATACTAAGGCTGAGATGCAAGGGAAGACCGAGGCCTAGGTCAGGGTCTGAGGCCGATGAGCCAAGAAAGAAAGAAAGAGATCAAAGGTCAAACATGAGAAATCAACTAGCTCAGTTGGTTAGAGCGTGGATTGAAATGAGAATCCAACCTCATCTATCCGTCTATCCATCGGCAGAAAGGGAAACCCAATCTCATCCATCCATCCATCGATGGTAGATGTTCTGCCCTGGAGGTCACGTTATCTTCAAGAAGAAATCAGCTAGCTCAGTTGGTTAGAGCACGGATTGAAAGGAAAATCCAACTTCATCCATCCGTCTATCCATCGGTAGAAAGGAAAATCCAACTTCATCCATCCATTCATCGGTGGTGGTCGAATGCTATTCCCTCTTACCTCGGGTTAAAGGAGGTCATCTAATCTTCAAGAAAGAAAGCATGTAGCTCAGTTGGTTAGAGCGTGAATTGAAAGAGAAATCTAACCTCAACCATCCATCGGTAGTCATATGTTCTGCCCTCTTACCTCGGAGGTCAGCGAAGGTCATGTAATCTTCAAGAAAGAAAGCAGAGTGTGGATTGATATGGAAGTTCGACCTCATCCATTAGAGATCAAATATTCTATCCTCATACCTGTCAGATGTTCGGATATGCTATCCTCGGAGCGTGAAAAAGAAAATAAATAAAATAAGGGCAATCATATGCGATGGTGGCGCAATTGGTTAGCTCATAAATAGAGGAAAAGAGAGAAGAATACACAGCTCGGAGGCTAAGGAAAAAACTCAAAATCAGAATCGATCAAAAAAAAAAAGGGTCGGCTCTTGCTAGCCTAGGCTCGGTTTCAATCTTCAAAGAAATAAAAGGTTGGATTTCTTATGGGGCAGTTGAGTAACACCTTATGCTACTAAAAGAAGCTACAATGAAAAGGTTGGTTGGAATAGCTCAGTTGGTTAGATAGTTATAAAAAAATCTTATAGATGGAAAAGAAAATCCTATAGCAGAAGGAAAATCTAATGTTGGGAGGAAAACCTTTTAGATGGAAAATTTTATGTCGGAAGAAAAATCTTATGGATGGAAAATCTCGATATTGAAATTTTTTGGGGGTATATGGTGGAAAACCATGATATCGAAATTTATGGGAATTATGGTATCGGATTTTATGGAAATCATGATATCGAAATTTATGAAAAATTACGATTTGACATGGGATTTTATGAAAAATTATGGAATGGAATTGGTGGAATTATGATATCGAATTTTATGAAAAATTATGGTATTGAAATTGGTGGAATTATGGTATCGGTATGAAAAATATGGTATGGAAATTGGTGGAATTATGATATCAGATTTTATGGAAAATTATGGTATTGAAATTGATGAAATTATGGTATCGGTATGGAAAATTATGGTATGGAAATTGGTGGAATTATGATATCGGATTTTTTGAAAAATTATGATATTGAAATTGGTGGAATTATGGTATCAATATGGAAAATTATGATATTGGAATTTATTTTGATATTGAATTTTATGAAAAATTATGGTATTGAAATTGGCATGGAAAATATGATATTGTAATATCAACTCCAAGAGAAAAAAAGAAATATGAGGTCGTATATCGGTCCGGAAAAATGCGGGGATGAGGATATGGTCTTATCCTCAGCCATACAAGGAAATGCGAGTTACGATTCGGGGAGAAAGGTTAAGTACCAATGAAAAGGCAAGATACAACTCGGAAAAAATGCCAAGTCCAATGGAAAAATGAGTCACTACTAAAAAACATACTCATCCTCACATCATAAGCATCATCATATCATCATCATAATCATCATTATCATATGCATCATCATTAACATTATCATTGGCATAAGAATCAGTAAAAATATAAGGCATGGCTTGCAAGTATAGCTCGGGGGCTTGTAATATGACTAATAAATGTAGCTCGGGGCTCACAATGTTAATAATCTCTCTATGAGGGGAGAGAGCTCAGTTGGTTAGAGTGTTTCGGTTAAATACTCAAAGGGAGCGGTTAAAAATAAATTGGATTATATCGGCAATCTCCCCATGAAGAGAAATAGCTCGCTTGGTTAGAGCATTATACTCAATACTCAAATGAAACGGTTGTCCCTTCAAAGGCCGGAATAGCTGGGGGGCTCGCAATATGAATAATCTCAAATGGAATGGTTGTCCCTTCAAAGGTTGGAACTAAATGGAGTGGCTAAAATCAAATGGGATTAGATCTGCATGATCTTTCCTAATCAAGTAAGTTGGAGTTATGTTAAAGTTATTACAATTAACTCAGTATTGCAGGATGGAAAGAAAATAAAAATTTCAGAACCCATGTGTACACTTCGGGTGCTGAAGTTTCGATTTCAACAAAAATTAGAGGAAATAGCTCAGTTTTTTAGAGCATGGATGAAATCTCAAATCAATGAGAAGAGGATCGAAACACTCAAAGGGAAGTAGAGAGAGAAAAGGCATTTGAGGAAGTAGAAATAAAAACATCTCATGCAGATGCCGATGCTGAACTAGAGAAATATTCTGATGGAAAGCCGATGCAACTCCCTCCAAGAAAATAGCTCAATAGGTTAAAACATAGAGGAAAATCAGACTGAGTCTGAATGCGAAAGGCCGATGACACTGCAAGGAAAGATTAAGAATCCGACACTCCATCTTGGGGACTCGGGGGCTAAAGATAAGACCGACCCTACATATCGGAGGCTGAAGAAGAAAAGTCAAATTAAATAGCTCGGTTGATTAAAGTATGACATAACATGGCAACCTCGGTCGGACATCAAGGTTGAAATCAATGATCTGACAAAGTGAAGCACAAAGAAGAAAAGATTTCTGATCACTACACATGTGCGACATTCACACTGATAGATATACAATAGAAGAGGGTTCTTCTACATCAGAGTTCTAAAGTTCTTATGGTACTCTTTTTTCTACATACGAGTTTTTTCCACTAGATTTTCTCGTATGGAGATTTTTAACGAGGCCGATAAAATTTTAGAGCTCAGGTTCGAGATTGCTCCTTGTAGTTTCACATAAGAAGCAACCTCGGGGGCTAATGTTATGGGTGTTTATACCCCATATAAGGTGTGGCTTATACGCGCGGTATAACTCAGAAGATAAGTTGAGGCTAAGGATAAGAGTGAGATTTGAACACACGCCCAAGAAAGAGGGTTAAAATGATGACTGGGCAGAGGGCAAGATTATATACCGATACCGAGGATGAGGTTGGCATCAGCTATCGGTCTCCTACCATCGACCTGCTACCCATCGGCCTCATACTCTCAGCCCATCAGGAATTGTCGTTGATCCATTAAGAATGCTCACCCGACAAAATGCAACATGCATTAAAGTGTGAAGGGGACATGTCAGACTCATCATTGTCCTTGGAGGGACATGTGGCAACACTTGACAAATCAAAGGGGGACCATCTACAAAATATCTCCTATAAAGACAAAGCACCTGCAGCAATGAGACAGACGATACTTGGTTATCAATTGACTCCAACTTCATCTTCTTCCTCAAGAAACTCATTTTATATTTCTCTCTCTATAAACTATCTCAAAATGTAAGGTGTTCTACCATGAAACTCAAAGGTAAATATCAATAATACGGAAAGGGCTCCAAACGGGACGACGGAGAAAATAATTATATTTTATGTGTCCATTTTAGTGTCCGATTAATCGTTACTCCAAACATATTTTATCTTAATCTAACCCGCTAAAAACGACCATCGACAATAGTAAATTTTGTGGTCCCTTTAATATATGTTATTTCATTTTCTAATCAATTTTCAAGATATTGCATACAAATACAAAACACTTGAAAATTAAATTTATGAGATATTCTTGAAAAAATTAAATTAATAAGATATCATACGCATGCATAAAATATTAATTATATATTTTTGTTTTAGGGTACTCCAAAATTTTTTTAAAAAAAATGTTATTGAAATTCCTAACAAAACATAGATTTCGCATGCATAAGATTTGTATGACTTCTACGCATGAATAAAAGATCTATTTAGGATTTTAAGCTTTTGTATTTGTACTAACAGCAGTTTATTTTTTCTTTAATGAAAATATTTTGTTATTTAAATTTGATTAAGTTTCCACTTTTTACTTGTTGAGGTGGAAAAAAAAATTATCACATGTCGCCTAAGTGTACTTATTACTATAAAAAATATACATATCAAATCTCGAAAATTTTTGCTTGTATTAATTATATTTTATAAAATCACTATTAAAAAAATGTATAATTGACAATTTTTTCATAAAGTTAAAAATTCAATTTAAATAAAATTTAATAAAATTAAAAAGGTGAGGAATTAGTCAAATTTTCTTTAAAGAAGGGTTTCTTTGTTGGTATATTAAAGTTGGAGGGCAAATATGATCTATTACAAAAAGTTGAAGGGCTTGAGTGTACTAAAATTTAGATTAGGGGCTTAAGTTATCCCAAGCAAAAAGAGTAGGATCATAATTGACCCTTTTTCCAATTCTATAATATAAAATTTGATTTATTAACTAGGGAATGGATTGTAGATAAAATAATTGTAGAATATAAAATTTGGATTTATTATCTAAGGAATGTAATGTAGATCAAGAAAGGAGGATTAATCACGGGGAATAGAATGGTAGATGGGGGAATGGAGGATAAATTACCGCCACCTTAAATACTCCATCCGTTCGGATTCAAGGGTGTCATTTGCTTTCGGACACGGAGATTAAGAAGTATTGTTATTTAATGTGTAGTGGGTAGTTATATTAATAGAGGTGTGAATCCCATTTTTAATTGTATTAGTGGGTGTGTGTGGATAAAAAATGAAATGAGACCCTTAGGGACGGATGCCCAAAATAAAAAAAATGATATCCTTGAAAACGGATGGAGGGAGTATCTTGTAATATAAAATTTGATTTCTTAATGGCTACACAGGATAAGGAGAGTAAAGCATCGCCTAGCCTTAAATCATCGACTTCGCAGCTCGATAGCTCGATAATACGATAATTTTGAGTGTTTCGAGAACTGCCGTTTGAATCACCAATACAATCCTTCCACGCAATAGAATACGTACTGGGTTTCGCGACACTTTTTTTTCACTTTATATTTTGTTCAATCTTATAAACATAGTTTAAGCCGAAGAGGATAAATCACCGAAAACTTCAAATCTCAAAGAAGTAATGAGAACACTACCAACAGAGAACCTCCGGCACCAACAGAAGAGAGCCATGTCTACTCTGTTTAACCTGAAGAGGGTAAATCACTTCAAATCTCAAATCAACACTAGAGAAGTAACGAGAGCACTGCCAACAGAGAATCATGTCTACCTCCGGCACCAATAGAAGAGAGCCATATCTACATCCGTCACCAACAGACTAGAAGACAACACTTTTGCTCCCGCAGATGCAAAGTTGATGATCGAGTTTGAGCAGACTGGTGAGATTTTTAATACTCTAAATCTGTTCTTTCTATACCAACAGTTAGTATTACTGCTGAAATCAGAGCGGGATACCGATTTAGTCCCGTATCTTTAGCCATGGTCCTTTTGGTCCTTTATCTTTTGAAATTTCCTGATTTAGTCCCGTAATTTAATTTGGGGCCGATATCGTCTCGTATTTTGCGAATATGCTCTGATTTAGTCCCAAATTTTGAGAAATGCTCGTAAACAGTCCCAAATTTTAGAAGCTTCGAAAATTTTTACTAAGAAGCCACCTCACCTTGTGCTATTTCCAGATTTTTGAAAATAAAATCATTTTATGCCTCTATATACTCAATTTTTCTCCAAACTTTCATTATTTTTTCTGTTTCAAAATAGACCTAGTCTATTACGACCCTATCATGCACATCATGCTTCCGTACATTAATTAAACAACATTAATCTTGTAATTAACCAACTTAAAATAGTAAGAGTATCTTTTTTTATCGTTAATCCACCGGGTATCCGGGAGATTTTACAGCTCCTCCTCACAGCCAACCACGCGCCCCGCAGTGTGATGGTTTGATCCCATTCCTTCAGCAGACCTCAGCACAATCCTGGTTCGTTTCCTATACTGGGTGTACAGGATGCTGCTACTATTTTTCGTCGGAAAGTATGGAGATTTAACGTTGCATAAAATGGAAGGTTACATGCAGGCAAAAGTCCAAGATTATTTATTTATTGAATGGAAATATTATTACACACTCATACTACTTGAACAAGAGGAGAAGACTCCTCTAGCTATCTATGGTAGCTAAAATAGAAACACTCATACAAGAAAAGAAAGGAAACTAATACAATGTTTATTTAGAGAAAAATAGAGGGGAATGGTTCTGCTTTCTCAAAAATCTTATTTATAGAGGCCTTCGGACTTGAAATTCAGATTTCAAAGCCTCTTAATCCTTTGTGACGTCACTGCTTATGTCACCATACTTGCGTCAGCACTTACGTCATCTGCATTGGATGCTAACTTTAGCAGTTGCCTGATTCCTTTTCTGCCTCGGATGCCTTCTTGTGGGCCCTCTTTCTTGTTGGTCACATGCACCTTACCCTTTCCGAAAGGTCATCTGGCTCTTACTTTTTTGAATAGTCATTTGTCTTCCTTGATACCTGAAGATTCTCCTGGCTCTTGGGTGTTCTGAAGAGACTTTATCCTCTTCTTTTCACGTGTCTCCTTTGCTGGAAGGGGTTCAGCAATTGTGATTCCTCCTATGCCCAGCCTTACTCCTTTTCCAAATTCTTGCTCCGTTTGGGAGGAGCAGCTCGAGCATATCTTGTTTGTACATTGCCCAAAGTGGGCCATGTTACAGTATTTTTGATGGGTTTGTTTACTCACCGGTATCTTATTTTTCCAAAGAAGCTCCCGTTTGTCTTCGAATCCTCTTTCTGAAAATCCTTTCTTCTTTCCTGTTAAGGTGTTTAATAGAATAGACCCATTTATGGACTTGTGTTCAAACTTAAAGGGGAACTTCACCTGAACTAGTGCCTGAATGCAGGCATACAAACCCCTCGCTCTTCGCGTAGAGATTTGTTCTTCAGAAATTGTAGAAACCAAGACTGGTTTCTTTCCAAAAGACTCCTTAACTTTGTTTGATGCTGAAATATCAGGTCTTCTTAGCTTGATGAAATGAAAGGCCTCATGGTTGCCTTTTCCAACTGGTTCTAGAGCCGCACTATTAAAGTAAAGCTCCAATACATTTCCTCTGGATAGAGTTGTGTTGTTTTCTCATGCCTTAAAAACTATTTTTCCTAGCCACTCTGGCAATTTTGAAAGCTCTGAAAAGCTTGGTGCAATAGTATATATTGAAGCTAGCGCCCCCAAAATCATACCACTGTTTCACATCATTTAGATTTGAGCCTTCTCGCATCCAAATTCGGGGATATTCCCTAGATATATCCACTCGGTATTTCTCTGGTCGGATTCCTTATCTGGTGTTTAATTTCTCCCAACTGGCCTGGTACTCCTTCCAATAAGAGAAATCAGCTAAGTTAATACCAACCTTAGCAGTACCCGTCATAGGCCTAAGGTTGATCTCTCCCTTTTTGACCCCAGAGGTGCTGGGTTGACTCGTCGACTCTAGATGTGACTCCAGAGCCTCAATTTTTCCTTGGACCGATTCTTCCTTTGGAAGTTCCAATCTAGGACTCGTGCTAAGGGTACTTGAATCCCTTGCTCCGGGTTTAGAGCCCCATTCTCGACTATTCTCCTTTTGTCGATTGCTATTGCTATCAACAGCCCGGAGGACTATCTCTCGTAATGACTCAAATAGACTCGCATTATTGCGAATACAATCTCGTATGCGATTGGACACTTTGGTCCGATCACTTTCTTGTATTCTTCGAGCACACGTTGCATTGAGTGCTAGATTCTCGAATTCCCTTTGAAGCAATTCAAGGTTGTCCATTAGGTGCCTTGAAACAGTCATGATGGAGTCTATTTCAGCTCTCTCCATCTCTCGTCAAGAAATCTACCAAAATATTATCAACAGATTTAATAATGACAATATTAAAATCATAATATTGACATTCTGCTTGCTATCTTAAAAGTCTAGCCTTTTTTTATTTAGATTCAATTTTATTTTTCAAAAAGGCTTTGATGCTCGTGTTATCAATTTTAAGGGTAAATTTCTTTGCGAGAAGAAATAGCGGCCATTTTTTGAATGCCTTACGAACCGCAAAGAACTCCTTTTCATTGACATGCCACCTCTTTGCTTCATTCTCTGTAAAGAGTCAGCTACAGTATCTGCATGGCACTTCCCCTTTCGGTGTGGACTTAGTTAGTACTGCTGCCCACCAATGGTCACTGGCATCTGTGTAAAGTACCAGTTCTTCCTCATCATTTGGTATAGCTAACTTTGAGAGCTTCTTGCAAACCTCCTTTAATTGTTTAACCATTTCTCGGTGTGTTTCCTCCCATTTGAACTCAGTATCTTTTTTAAATAGAGGATTGAATACCTTTCTGTATTGTGCTAGATTGCTGATGAACATTCTAGCAAAATTGACAACTCCTAAGAAGCTCTGGAGTTGCTTTTTGTCCTTGAAATCATCAGGAAATCCTTGAACTTTTTCTACAATGTGTGGTTGTAGAATAACTCCGGACTCATCGATCTCGACTCCAAGAAACTCAATCTATCTTGTTGCAATTACTGCCTTCTTTTCAGAAAGCACCAATCCTTCCTTGTGACATAGCTCTGAAAAGATTTCTAGATGCTCCAAATGTTCCTTCATGTTTTTTGAGGCTATGAAGATATCATCCACATAGACAAACATGAATGAGAAATAATCTTTGAAACGATTATCCATCTTTCTCTGGTATATCTGGGGTGCATTTGCCAAACCCATAGGCATGACATTCCAGATATAGTGTCCCTGTGGTGTAGAGAAGGCTGTGAACTTTTTGCTACCTTCTTCCATCATAATCTGGTAGAATCCTGTTTTACAATCAAACTTCGAGAATACCTTAGCATTCTTGATACAATTGACCAAGTGTTCCCAACTTGGTATGTAGTATCCGTTGAACTCCAAGATGTTGTTGATTCCTTTGTAATGATTACAAGTCTCGGCTTCCCACGCTTGACTTTTCTATGATTTCTGACTAGAAATCCTGGACTGCTGTATGGAGACACTCCTGGTGCTATCAGATTAAGGCCCAGATGTTCCTTAAGTATTTGCTGCATATCCTTCCAATCCTCTTGGTTCATCAGGATATGCTTGTATCTCATGAACTCATGCTTCTTTCCTTCTTTCACTTTGAGTGAGGGTTTGATCTCGTTTTTGTTCCACCAGGCTAGAGGATCCTCATTGAAGGTCCTCTGTATCTTCTTTTTGACGTCCTCCAAAGATGTCTGTTCTTCGATTTTGATGTCTCTCTGTATATTTTCTCCCAAGCATGCTTTGAGAAGGTGGATCGTGTCTTCCTTTAGTTTCTCCATCTTCTATCCTCCTTTAGTCTCGGTTCTCATTTGAAGGACTGCTTCACCATATCTCCTTCGATCATTTATCTTTGGATGGCTAAGTTTTCCTTCATCACCACGCTTGCTGCGAAATCTGATTGGCATTTTTCATTGAAATGCATTATGCAGTCTTGGTGCGATGATCTTATGTTTACAAAAAGTTGTGAAAATAAGTCTCCTTGTTGTGTTTTCTTGGGTAAAATGCTTAAATGTCTGTAGGAAATTATTTCCTAATAGAATATCTACTCCGATGTCGTGAAAATATATCGGTGGAGTTTTTATCTTGTACCATGGGGTATGATCTGCTCCTCCGATCATGATTTCCGCTTGCTTGATTTCTCTGTTAAGGATTAGCACCCTCTGAGAGAAATCTTTTCTTAGTTCTGTTGGAAATTCTTCGCCTGAGCCTTTAGGAAAGACTCCTTCTTTTGCTGTGCAGATGTCGGCTCCTGAATCGATGTATGCCGCAAAATACTCTGTACGATGCTCCTTACATATCATTCCTACGGTGATATATATTAAGAATGGACTTGTGGTCATGGGTAGATCAGAGCTCGTAAACCCAAGCCTTTACTAGTAAACCTTGTATCTTTTCCCTTTGACCGTGAATTCCATTCCATCTTGTAATCATTCTCAAGGTTTGTGATCCTCGAGAAACTCCAATCCCAACACTAGTTGTTCTGGGAATCTTCTTGCTATTCCTTCTATTACCAGCTCAAGTTCTCCAAGTTTGAGATGTCCTTGATATTTCCCAGTTGTTGGCTGTTCGAGATAATATAAGACATCATTAGGAATAGAGTTTTCCTTTTTAGTAATGACCAATATTACTTCGACTCCTCTCCATCCTTCTGGGTATTTCAGTTCACCTTTAGTTGGGAACTTTTTCGGCTCCTGGATCACCTCCAAGATTGGCTTCTTTCCCCATTTTTCACTAATCATTCTATTTTCTTGGAAAGAAATCCTCCTCTGGTCGAATCTGAGGCTATCTTGCCTGCTCCAGACTGGCTTATCTCTGATTCGCAAATCCATATCGTGGATTGGTGGTAACTCCATTATTTCTTGCCTAGTTGCACATGCAACCCTCTCGAATACTTCTGATATCTCAATATACTCCTTCATTTGGAATAGATCCGAATGATAGGTGGGTGTTGGATAGAGCATACGAGATACTGTATGTGATCAAGTAAGGCTATTTCTTTCTTTCATCAAGTCTTTGTTTTTGAAATCTTGATGAAGGGTGAGTGCCCTACTGAAGTCTTTATCTGCCAGATTATAGGCAATCCTTGAGTATATATAGGATGCCACCTTGCCTGCGTACAAGTTCCCTGAGATTCCTCCCAAGCATGCTTCTCTCGTATTCTTGATCCTCTTATCAAAGATTGCAATACCGATTGGTGTATCGATACCTTCTTTGAAAGTTGCTTTGATGAGGATCCAAATTGCTCCGATATGGATCTAAGACATAGTCTTAGTCATTTCTTTCTTGAGTTTACTAAGCTCCCTCTTGATTTCATCAATAGGGACTAGTTGCATTTCCATCACATTACTCGTGAGCTCCATTGGGATGGCAATCTCCCCTCTGGTCACCTTATATATGATGTTATGCTTTCTCTTTTTGAAGCTGAGAAACCGCTCTATTCTTCCCACGGTAAAGCCATCGTATAGATTGAGTCTTGGATCCTCCTTCATGATTCTCATAAGGGTGTCCTATGAGAAATGAATGTCTGAGAAAAGAATCTAGACATGTCCTCTTGCATCTCTTGTCTAAAGTTCTCTTCTTCACTCCGACTCATCTTCAGAAGATTCGTCTTGACTAAATAATTCTTTTTCATAGATGCTTTTGTTCGAGGGTATATTTTCAAATTGATATACTTGCACCAGGTCTTGGAAGTAAACAGCTTCCTCCATTTTGGGAGTTGGTTCGAATTATCGTACTCTCCTCTTCTGGTTATCCGGGCAATCTGGTGAGATGTGCCCCCTGACTCCACACGTATAGCAGTTACAATCCTTGAATCTTTTATTGGCTTGTGTGGGTGCTCTTCGAAACGTCTTTCTTGTGGGAGTTCTTCCTGTACTCCTCAGGTTTGATCCTGACGATGAGGTTTGACTTCTTGAACTCCATCTTGTTGGTCCAGACCTTTGCCCTGATTTATATCTTTGGGCCTTTAGCTTGGACCAAAAGGATCTCGATCTTCTGGACCTCCATCCTCCGCTTCTTTGAGTGTAAGGATGATTTTTCTTCATCCTTTTCTGCTTCCTTGGACTTCTTCCAATGATAGTTGGAAGATCGTTATTTTCGCAATATAAGGGTATTGTCCTGTTGATTCCCCTTAATCTCTTGTAGTTCTTGTGTAGTGATGCTTGATGACACCACTCCGCAATCTTGGCTTTGAGGTAAGACATTCTCCTTGCTATTGAATCCAGCTTGCATGGTTCATATTCTTTAATAAGAATTTCTCTCAATGGACTTGGAATCTTAGCAAAGAATAGGTGGAATACTTCCTCCTCCTTGATCTTCGATTTCCATCTATACTCTGTGAAGAGTTTGATGTACTCGTCTACATGACAGATGTCAAGTAGTTCCAGGCTGTATAGGGCATTCCTATACTTCTTCTTCTTTTCTTCTTCCATTCCTTCGAAGTAACCCACTCCAATGAAGTGGATCTTGAAGATTTTGGCCATTCGATCAATAATATTTCAGAGGTCTTCGCCTTCCATGGCCTCCTTCTTGACTTCGTCCGAGAGTACCTCCCAGGCGCACTTTACTGATCCTTCCAGGCTCATAGCTAGGAATCTTATGAACCCTTCTTTATCCAGCTCCAGTACACCTCCTGTAATTTTTATTGCATTTGTCCACTCATCGATTAAGGTCTCTCTCCATTCTTGAAGTCTAGAGTGTCGAGGTTTAGGATCAACCCATATGGATTTATCGGTTCAAGGTGAGACCGACCATATGGGGTGTTGTGTAGATTAGATCCTCGAACTTGACTTGCTCCTGTTGACATTCCAATCGCCTTCATTTTGAAATTTTCTTGGTTTTGGAATGTCTCTTCTTGTCTTATTTCATGGACTCCATATGATCCAGAAATTCCTTCATTTTAGCTCAGATCATGTTGCATCTGAGGAGCCTGAGATTGTTGTTGAGAGTTTAAAATTTCTCCAACATTCATCTTTAGATCTACGATAGTTAGTCCTTGGAAGAACTCATATAGATCTTGTAGATTTTTAAGATTCGCTCTTTCCATCCGGGGATGTGGATTCTCCTCGAAGGATAGCGATCATCTTCTCACTCTCCATTTTTGGCCTTATGACCTCCGTCGTCTTTCCCTTTTAGTGTAAAAAGGGTTCTATTCCGAAGGTTGGTGGTAACCTTCCTCCCGATCTTCTCCCCATCACCTTGGTTTCCAGCGACTCTACTTGCTTTATCAACTTCTTGATGTGGTCAATTTATTTGTTTTGCAACGTCTCCACCTTATCCATTTTGAGACTGATCTAAAATATCGTCTTGGACTTGTTTTGGCAATATTCTCTAAAGAGTTTCACCGTCTTCTGTAATTCTCTAAGTTCTTGGTTCATCTTAGAGTTATCTGCCTTGATCTCTTTCCACTCTGCCATTATGACCACCATGAAAAGTGATAGGGTTTGCAGATTTCTCTTGGACCTTGATTTGGTCGTCTCCCCCATTGATCGTGTCTGGGGACACTTCCATGGATCTCGGTAAAACTTTGGAGTTCCACTGTGTTTCTTGATACTTCTTTAGAGTATCTTATCTCTATCTGGCGGCTTTCCTCCAGATGTTCTTCATCGGTGTAATTGGCACGAGCTTCTGCCAGTTTCCATCTTCGGTTGAGACCATCCCAGAAATGGTCGACAACCTCTTCCTTCTTTTTTGCTTGTTGTCTATACAAAATATTATAGTATTGTTGTATAGATATGCTCGTTTCATCATATCCAATGGGCCAGAAGGCGCTGTTGCTCCAGTTTTCAACAAGGCTTATAGTCCTGTCACTCTCGGATGTCAAACTTTCGTTCGGATCTATATTTCTTTGAAACTCTCCTCTCGTTAAGTGATATAAGTTTATAATAATATTTCCATTCATAAATAAATAAACCTAAGGCTCTGATTCCATTTTAAAGCATGAAAATATAATGAAACTTGAAAGAAAATTGAAGTATAGAGGCTGTGTGGTGAAAGGTGCATTGTTAAAAGGGGTATTGTTATTACTTGGCTTGGATATAGCAAATTCTGCCTTTTCCAGCAAAAAGGATCATTTCAGCGCAAATTTTTAGAATAATGGGACTATTTTGGCAACTTTAACTTTTCTGGGACTAAAAGGGACCATGGGCGAAGTTGCAGGACGAAATCGATTTTTATCCCAATCAGAGCTTATTTAGCAAAAATTCAAAGGGTTGGCCATATTCAAATATGTGAATGGAAACAAGCTTAAAATTGATAATGGAGACGGGTACGGTCCCTGTGGTTCCTTTCTTTCTGATGCAATAGCTGCCATGCGGAGTCACTGTTCTGCCTCTAATTTTGACATAGCTGCTACTGATCTGAGGTTGAAGTTGATGAAATTACTCACAATGTAGCACGTCTCTTCTCGAGTATTCCCTTATGCCACATCCACCACAAATGACTCTATCACAAGGCTTTTCGACGCCCCATCAGGTATTCCAGGATGCACAGTATATGTCCAACATGGGGTCTATTGCCTCACTAGTGATAGCAGTCCGTGTTAAGGACAAGGATGACTTCATGATGAAACTATGGGGATTGGTAGTCTGCCACCACTAGTTGCACAAACTTAAAGAAAAGGATTTCTTGATGCTGAATAGAAGGGCTTGGATGGAGGCAACTTATAAGAGTAGGCTCCACTGCACAAACCTGAAGAAAGCCAGAGCACCTCCTCTGTTGTTAGGGACATCGAATCACCAGTTGACGTCGTAAGCACAAGTTAATCGGAACAGCTACCGCTCCATTCTTCGCGATCGACTCAGCCGGTCTCATAAACCGGTGGAATTCTAAAATGTGCGAGTTGACAGGGTTTGAAACTTTAGGGAAGTCGCTTGTTGGTCACGTGATCCATGAAGATTCAAGAGAAGTGGTTGAAGCCGTTCTCGCCAGGGCTCTTGAAGGTGATCAGAGTTGATCTTTTTCTTAGTCTTACTACTTAAC